>JBBGZY010000168.1:805000-1405000 GCA_037952925.1 Lithobates clamitans | reverse complement strand
CGCTAAGCGATCATTTTTCTGATCGCTGTATTAGTGTCGCTGGTGACGCTAGTTAGGAACGTAAATATTTAGGTTCGCCGTCAGCATTTTATAGCGACAGGGACCCCCATATACTACCTAATAAATGTTTTAACCCCTTGATTGCCCCCTAGTTAACCCTTTCACCACTGATCACCGTATAACTGTTACGGGTGACGCTGGTTAGTTTGTTTATTTTTTATAGTGTCAGGGCACCCGCCGTTTATTACCGAATAAAGGTTTAGCCCCCCGATCGCCCGGCGGTGATATGCGTCGCCCCAGGCAGCGTCAGATTAGCGCCAGTACCGCTAACACCCACGCACGCAGCATACGCCTCCCTTAGTGGTATAGTATCTGAACGGATCAATATCTGATCCGATCAGATCTATACTAGCGTCCCCAGCAGTTTAGGGTTCCCAAAAACACAGTGTTAGCGGGATCAGCCCAGATACCCGCTAGCACCTGCGTTTTGCCCCTCCGCCCAGCCCACCCAAGTGCAGTATCGATCGATCACTGTCACTTACAAAACACTAAACGCATAACTGCAGCGTTCGCAGAGTCAGGCCTGATCCCTGCGATCGCTAACAGTTTTTTTGGTAGCGTTTTGGTGAACTGGCAAGCACCAGCCCCAGGCAGCGTCAGGTTAGCGCCAGTACCGCTAACACCCACGCACGCACCGTATACCTCCCTTAGTGGTATAGTATCTGATCGGATCAATATCTGATCCGATCAGATCTATACTAGCGTCCCCAGCAGTTTAGGGTTCCCAAAAACGCAGTGTTAGCGGGATCAGCCCAGATACCTGCTAGCACCTGCGTTTTGCCCCTCCGCCCGGCCCAGCCCACCCAAGTGCAGTATCGATCGATCACTGTCACTTACAAAACACTAAACGCATAACTGCAGCGTTCGCAGAGTCAGGCCTGATCCCTGCGATCGCTAACAGTTTTTTTGGTAGCGTTTTGGTGAACTGGCAAGCACCAGCCCCAGGCAGCGTCAGATTAGCGCCAGTACCGCTAACACCCACGCACGCACCGTACGCCTCCCTTAGTGGTATAGTATCTGATCGGATCAATATCTGATCCGATTAGATCTATACTAGTGTCCCCAGCAGTTTAGGGTTCCCAAAAACGCAGTGTTAGCGGGATCAGCCCAGATACCTGCTAGCACCTGCGTTTTGCCCCTCCGCCCAGCCCGGCCCAGCCCACCCAAGTGCAGTATCGATCGATCACTGTCACTTACAAAATACTAAACGCATAACTGCAGCGCTCGCAGAGTCAGGCCTGATCCCTGCGATCGCTAACAGTTTTTTTGGTAGCGTTTTGGTGAACTGGCAAGCGCCAGCGGCCTAGTACACCCCGGTCGTAGTCAAACCAGCACTGCAGTAACACGTGGTGACGTGGCGAGTCCCATAAGTGCAGTTCAAGCTGGTGAGGTGGCAAGCACAAGTAGTGTCCCGCTGCCACCAAAAAGACAAACACAGGCCCGTCGTGCCCATAGTGCCCTTCCTGCTGCATTCGCCAATCCTAATTGGGAACCCACCGCTTCTGCAGCGCCCGTACTTCCCCCATTCACATCCCCAACCAAATGCAGTCGGCTGCATGAGAGGCATTTTTATGTCCTCCCGAGTACCCCTACCCAGCGAACCCCCCAAAAAATATGTTGTGTCTGCAGCAAGTGCGGATATAGGCGTGACACCCGCTATTATTGTCCCTCCTGTCCTGACAATCCTGGTCTTTGCATTGGTGAATGTTTTGAACGCTACCATGCACTAGTTGACTATTAGCGTAGGGTACAGCATTGCACAGACTAGGCGCACTTTCACAGGGTCTCCCAAGATGCCATCGCATTTTGAGAGACCCGAACCTGGAACCGGTTACCGTTATAAAAGTTAGTTACAAAAAAAGTGTAAAAAAAAAAAAAATATATGAAATAAAAAAAATAGTTGTTGTTTTATTGTTCTCTCTCTCTCTATTCTCTCTCTCTCTATTGTTCTGCTCTTTTTTACTGTATTCTATTCTGCAATGTTTTATTGTTATTGTTATTGATTGTTATTGTTATTGTTATTGTTATTATGTTTTATCATGTTTGTTTTTCAGGTGTGTAATTATTTACACTTTACTGTGCTTTATTGTTAACCATTGTTAACCATTTTTTTGTCTTCAGGTACGCCATTCACGACTTTGAGTGGTTATACCAGAATGATGCCTGCAGCTTTAGGTATCATCTTGGTATCATTCTTTTCAGCCAGCGGTCGGCTTTCATGTAAAAGCAATCCTAGTGGCTAATTAGCCTCTAGACTGTTTTTACAAGCAGTGGGAGGGAATGCCCCCCCCCCCCCAACATCTTCCGTGTTTTTCTCTGGCTCTCCTGTCTCAACAGGGAACCTGAAAATGCAGCCGGTGATTCAGCCAGCTGACCATAGAGCTGATCAGAGACCAGAGTGGCTCCAAACATCTCTATGACCTAAGAAACCGGAAGCTACGAGCATTTTATGACGTAGATTTCGCCGGATGTAAACAGCGCCATTGGGAAATTGGGAAAGCATTTTATCACACCGATCTTGGTGTGATCAGATGCTTTGAGGGCAGAGGAGAAATCTAGGGTCTAATAGACCCCAATTTTTGCAAAAAAGAGTACCTGTCACTACCTATTGCTATCATAGGGGATATTTATATTCCCTGAGATAACAATAAAAATGATTTAAAAAAAAAAAAATGAAAGGAACAGTTTAAAAATAAGATAAAAAAATAATAATAATAAAGAAAAAAAAAAAAAAAAAAAAAAAAAGCACCCCTGTCCCCCCTGCTCTCGCGCTAAGGTGAACGCAAGCGTTGGTCTGGCGTCAAATGTAAACAGCAATTGCACCATGCATGTGAGGTATCGCCGCGAAGGTCAGATCGAGGGCAGTAAGTTTAGCAGTAGACCTCCTCTGTAAATCTAAAGTGGTAACCTGTAAAGGCTTTTAAAGGCTTTTAAAAATGTATTTAGTTTGTCGCCACTGCACGTTTGTGCGCAATTTTAAAGCATGTCATGTTTGGTATCCATGTACTCGGCCTAAGATCATCTTTTTTATCTCATCAAACATTTTGGCAATATAGTGTGTTTTAGTGCATTAAAATGTAAAAAAGTGTGTTTTTTCCCCAAAAAATGCGTTTGAAAAATCTCTGCGCAAATACTGTGTGAAAAAAAAAAATGAAACACCCACCATTTTAATCTGTAGGGCATTTGCTTTAAAAAAAATATATAATGTTTGGGGGTTCAAAGTAATTTTCTTGCAAAAAAAAATTATTTTTTTATGTAAACAATAAGTGTCAGAAAGGGCTTTGTCTTCAAGTGGTTAGAAGAGTGGGTGATGTGTGACATAAGCTTCTAGATGTTGTGCATAAAATGCCAGGACAGTTCAAACCCCCCCCAAATGACCCCATTTTGGAAAGTAGACACCCCAAGCTATTTGCTGAGAGTCATGTTGAGTCCATGGAATAATTTATATTGTGACACAAGTTGCGGGAAAGAGACAATTTTTTATTTTTTTTATTTTTTTTTGCGCAAAGTTGTCACTAAATGATATATTGCTCAAACATGCCATGGGAATATGTGAAATTACACCCCAAAATACATTCTGTTGCTTCTCCTGAGTACGGGGATACCACATGTGTGGGACTTTTTGGGAGCCTAGCCACGTACGGGACCCCGAAAACCAAGCACCGCCTTCAGGCTTTCTAAGGCCGTAAATTTTTGATTTCACTCTTCACTGCCTATCACAGTTTCGGAGGCCATGGAATGCCCAGGTGGCACAAAACCCCCCCAAATGACCCCATTTTGGAAAGTAGACACCCCAAGCTATTTGATGAGAGGTATAGTGAGTATTTTGCAGACCTCACTTTTTGTCACAAAGTTTTGAAAATTGAAAAAAGAAAAAAAAAAAATTTTTTTCTCGTCTTTCTTTATTTTCAAAAACAAATGAGAGCTGCAAAATACTCACCATGCCTCTCAGCAAATAGCTTGGGGTGTCTACTTTCCAAAATGGGGTCATTTGGGGGGGGTTTGTGCCACCTGGGCATTCCATGGCCTCCGAAACTGTGATAGGCAGTGAGGAGTAAAATCAAAAATGTACGCCCTTAGAAATCCTGAAGGCGGTGCTTGGTTTTCGGGGTCCCGTACGCGGCTAGGCTCCTAAAAAGTCCCACACATGTGGTATCCCCGTACTCAGGAGAAGCAGCTAAATGTATTTTGGGGTGCAATTCCACATATGCCCATGGCCTGTGTGAGCAATATATCATTTAGTGACAACTTTGTGCAAAAAAAAAAAAAAAAAAAAAAAAATTTGTCACTTTCCCGCAACTTGTGTCAAAATATAAAACATTCCATGGACTCAACATGCCTCAAAGCAAATAGCTTGGGGTGTCTACTTTCCAAAATGGGGTCATTTGGGGGGGTTTTATGTCATCTGGGCATTTTATGGCCTTCAAAACTGTGATAGGTAGTGAGGAGTAAAATCAAAAATGTACGCCCTTAGAAATCCTGAAGGCGGTGCTTGGTTTTCGGGGCCCCGTACGCGGCTAGGCTCCCAAAAAGTCCCACACATGTGGTATCCCCGTACTCAGGAGAAGCAGCTAAATGTATTTTGGGGTGCAATTCCACATATGCCCATGGCCTGTGTGAGCAATATATCATTTAGTGACAACTTTTTGTAATTTTTTTTTTTTTTGTCATTATTCAATCACTTGGGACAAAAAAAATGAATATTCAATGGGCTCAACATGCCTCTCAGCAATTTCCTTGGGGTGTCTACTTTCCAAAATGGGGTCATTTGTGGGGGTTTTGTACTGCCCTGCCATTTTAGCACCTCAAGAAACGACATAGGCAGTCATAAATTAAAGGCTGTGTAAATTCCAGAAAATGTACCCTAGTTTGTAGACGCTATAACTTTTGCGCAAACCAATAAATATACACTTATTGACATTTTTTTTACCAAAGACATGTGGCCGAATACATTTTGGCCTAAATGTATGACTAAAATTGAGTTTATTGGATTTTTTTTAGAACAAAAAGTAGAAAATATCATTTTTTTTCAAAATTTTCGGTCTTTTTCCGCGTATAGCGCAAAAAATAAAAACGGCAGAGGTGATCAAATACCATCAAAAGAAAGCTCTATTTGTGGGAAGAAAAGGACGCAAATTTCGTTTGGGTACAGCATTGCATGACCGCGCAATTAGCAGTTAAAGCGACGCAGTGCCGAATTGTAAAAAGTGCTCTGGTCAGGAAGGGGGTAAAACCTTCCGGGGCTGAAGTGGTTAAAGACTCAGGAAAGATCAGCATCTGAACCCATAGAAGGTGGAGGCTGACAGACCGGGAGGTAATATAATACAATAACATTTTAAGTAAATGTTTACCAGTATTGTGCATTTTACTTTCAATTAATATATTTTTTCTCACCGTTTCACATTATAAATGAATCCCCTTATAGTAGTAATTATTGGCTGTTTTTGATTTTTTAACATGACGGGTGATAAAGAAAGCATGCTGTTGCTACAAAACATCTTATTCTGGCTATACATATACAGATTTTTTTATGAAAATATGCGTACAAATGTTCATATGAAAATTCTTTGTATAATCAATAAATGGACAAATGAAATTCTAAAATTTCACTTGCTTTTAACATTTAATTTTAAAATGTATGTAATCTCTGATTAACCACTTGCTTACCGGGCACTTAAACCCCCCTCCTATCCAGACCAATTTTCAGCTTTCAGCGCTGACGCACTTTGAATGACAATTGCGCGGTCATACAACACTGTACCCAAATGAAATTTTTATCATTTTTTCCCCACAAATAGAGCTTTCTTTTGGTGGTATTTGATCACCTCTGCGATTTTTATTTTTTGTTAAAAAAATTTAAAAAGACCGAATTTTTTAAAATATTTTGTTATAAAATTTTTTAAAAGGGTAATTTTTCTCCTTCATTGATGTACGCTGATGAGGCGGCACCAATGGGCACTGATAGGTGGCAGTGATGGGCACTGATCTTGTACACTGCTAGGTGGCACTGATTGGCACCACTGGTGGGCATTGTTAGGTGGCAATGGTGGGCATTGATAGGTGGCACCTGTAGGCATTGATAGGTGGCACTTATGGGCATTGATACGTGGCACTGGTGGGCACTGTGATGTTGTAATGTAAGGTGGCACTGGCAGGGGGTACTGGTGGCATAATTAAGGCACAATTGAGGCATTATTGCCTCCTCCTCTTCGGGACCGATGTCCCTTGCTGCTGAGCCGGTGATCAGCTTTTTTTTCTCCTCGCACTGTCAGCGTGAGGAGAAAAAAAAACCGATCACAGAGCTTTTGTTTTGATCATGTGATCAGCTGTCATTGGCTGACAGCTGATCACATGGTAAGGGTCCGGAACCGTGATCACAGCGCGCTCCACGCGCGCCCTGCAGGGCGCGCGCAGGGCACGTGCACAGGGGAGGCCGTCATATGACGGCCTCCCGGGAATGCAGGTCCGCGCTGTAGCCGTCATTCGGCTATAGCGCGGATAGCAAGCGGTTAAAAACCACATACACTGTCAGAAAACGTTTTTATTCTGCTTCTCTCCCCCCCCCCCCCCCCCCCAACACTGTGGTTTGAAAATGAATGTCGTTTTGACCCCGCTAGCGATTAGAAAATCGAATGTTCTTAAAACAAACATGTTTGTGTACGGCCAGAATAAGTGACAGCAGGCGAGGTTTGTATCAGACTACCTGCCTATGACAAGGGAGTCTGTCATGCATAATATTATATTCCAGTCCTGTCTGAAAATCTGCAAAACAGTGTTTTAGGTCTTTTAATTTAGTAAAAGTAAAAAAATCTGATCTCTGAGTTGAAAGATATATACCAAATTCAACCTAAAAAAAAAAAAAATTATATATATATATATTTTTTTTTTTTTTTAAGCTGTGTATATATAACACAGTATCTCACAGTAAGTACAGACCTCAAATTTTTGTAAATATTTTATTCCATCTTTTCATGTGACAACACTGAAGAAATGACACTTTACTACAATGTAAAGTAGTGAGTGTACAGCTTGTATAACAGTGTAAATTTGCTGTTCCCTCAAAATAACTCAACACACAGCCATTAATGTCTAAACTGCTGCCAACAAAAGTGAGTACACCCCTAAGTGAAAATGTCCAAATTGGGCCCAAAGTGTCAATATTTTGTGTGGCCACCATTATTTTCCAGCACTGCCTTAACCCTCTTGGGCATGGAGTTCACCAGAGCTTCACAGGTTGCCACTGGAGTCCTCTTCTACTCCTCCATGATGGAGCTGGTGGATGTTAGAGACCTTGTGCTCCTTCACCTTCCATGTGAGGATGTCCCACAGATACTCAATAGGGTTTAAACCTGAAGACATGCTAATCTATTTTTGCCTTCCTCCGGATGAACTGTGGGTATGGATTATGTATGTTTTCCCTTTCTATTGGTTAAACTGGATGGACTTGTTTCTTTTGTTTCTTTTTTCAATCAGACTATGTGACTATGGAGACCAAGCTTTTTCTGGCACTTTTTGTTTACAAATTTAAATCAGTATTTTTTGTTAGAAAAGGACATATAAACCCCAAACACACATACATAGATACATACTTTTTTTTTTTTGCAGAGACCATAGGAAATAAAGTGACGATCGTTATGTTATGTCACACCTTATTTGCGCAGCGGTTTTTCAAATGCACTTTCGGAAAAAATACAGTTTAATGAATTGGAAAAAAAAAAAAAAAAAAAAAACCACAATATATACCCCAGTTTTTTGTAAATGAGAAACGATGTTACACCGAGTAAATTGATACCCAACATGTCATGCTTTAAGATTGCACACGCTTGTGGAATGTCAACAAACTACGGTACTTAAAAATCTTTAAAAATAGGCAACGTTTTAAAAAAAATTTCAGGTCATCTGTTCAGAGCTACAGAGGAAATCTAACGCTAGAATTATTGCTCTTGCTGTAATATTGGCAGCCCACGCTGACCTGTCACTGGAATCTACGGGCCCGTCCCCCCGCCAACCTGTCACTGGAATATACAGGCCCCTCCAACCCACCAACCTGTCACTGGAATTTACGGGCCCGGCCCCCCCACCAACCTGTCACTGGAATCTACGCACCCCCCCCCAACAAACTGTGATCTGGAGTCTACGAGCCCCCCCTCCTCCCGCCAACCTGTCATTGAAGTCTACGGGCACCTCCAGCCAACCTGTCACTGGAGTCTACACCCCCCTCCCCACTCCCCACAACCTGTCACTGGCGCTTACCGCCCCACCACCCACGATCTGTCACTGGAGTCTAAACCCCCCCCCCATAACCTGTCACTGGTGCTTACCGCCCCACCACCCACAACCTGTCACTGTAGTCTACGGCCCCCCTAGCCGGCCTGTCATTGGCTGTCACAGGCCCCCTCAGCCGACCTGTCAAAAGTCTACGGGCTCCACCACTGACCTGTCACTGGTGTTTACAACCCCCCCCCCCCCGCCAAAGGCCAATCTGTCACTGGAGTCTACTGGCTACGCCCCCCTAACAACCTGTAACTAGAGTCTACGGCCCCCCCAACAACCTGTCACTAGAGTCTACGGGCCCCCCTCAGCCGACCTGTCACTAGAGTCTACGGGCCCCCCACGACCTGTCACTAGAGTCTACGGCCCCCCCACGACCTGTAACTAGAGTCTATGGCCCCCCCAACAACCTGTCACTAGAGTCTACGGGCCCCCCTCAGCCGACCTGTCACTAGAGTCTACGGGCCCCCCACGACCTGTCACTAGAGTCTACGGGCCCCCCACCCCACGACCTGTCACTAGAGTCTATGGGCCCCCCCACAACCTGTCACTACAGTCTACGGGCCCCCCCACGACCTGTCACTAGAGTCTATGGGCCCCCCACGACCTGTCACTACAGTCTACGGGCCCCCCCATGACCTGTCACTAGAGTCTACGGGCCCCCCACCCCACGACCTGTCACTAGAGTCTATGGGCCCCCCCCACAACCTGTCACTACAGTCTACGGGCCCCCCCACGACCTGTCACTAGAGTCTACGGCCCCCCATGACCTGTCACTAGAGTCTACGGGCCCCCCACCCCACGACCTGTCACTAGAGTCTCTGGGCCCCCCCACAACCTGTCACTACAGTCTACGGGCCCCCCCACGACCTGTCACTAGAGTCTACGGCCCCCCATGACCTGTCACTAGGGTCTACGGGCCCCCCACCCCACGACCTGTCACTAGAGTCTACGGCCCCCCCATGACCTGTCACTAGAGTCTACGGGCCCCCCACCCCACGACCTGTCACTAGAGTCTATGGGCCCCCCCACAACCTGTCACTACAGTCTACGGGCCCCCCCACGACCTGTCACTAGAGTCTACGGCCCCCCATGACCTGTCACTAGAGTGTACGGCCCCCCATGACCTGTCACTAGAGTCTACGGGCCCCCCACCCCACGACCTGTCACTAGAGTCTACGGCCCCCCATGACCTGTCACTACAGTCTACGGGCCCCCCCACGACCTGTCACTAGAGTCTACGGCCCCCCATGACCTGTCACTAGGGTCTACGGACCCCCCACCCCACGACCTGTCACTAGAGTCTATGGGCCCCCCCCACAACCTGTCACTACAGTCTACGGGCCCCCCCACGACCTGTCACTAGAGTCTACGGCCCCCCATGACCTGTCACTAGAGTCTACGGCCCCCCATGACCTGTCACTAGGGTCTACGGGCCCCCCACCCCACGACCTGTCACTAGAGTCTACGGCCCCCCCATGACCTATCACTAGAGTCTACGGGCCCCCCACCCCACGACCTGTCACTAGAGTCTATGGGCCCCCCCACAACCTGTCACTACAGTCTACGGGCCCCCACACGACCTGTCACTAGAGTTTACGGCCCCCCATGACCTGTCACTAGAGTCTACGGCCCCCCATGACCTGTCACTAGCGTCTACGGGCCCCCCACCCCACGACCTGTCACTAGAGTCTACGGCCCCCCCATGACCTGTCACTAGAGTCTACGGGCCCCCCACCCCACGACCTGTCACTAGAGTCTATGGGCCCCGCCACAACCTGTCACTACAGTCTACGGGCCCCACCACGACCTGTCACTAGAGTCTACGGCCCCCCATGACCTGTCACTAGAGTCTACGGGCCCCCCACCCCACGACCTGTCACTAGAGTCTACGGCCCCCCCATGACCTGTCACTAGAGTCTACGGGGCCACCACCCCACGACCTGTCACTAGTGTCTATGGGCCCCCCCACAACCTGTCACTACAGTCTACGGGCCCCCCCATGACCTGTCACTAGAGTCTACAGCCCCCCCACGACCTGTCACTAGAGTCTACGGGCCCCCCACGACCTGTCACTAGAGTCTACGGGCCCCCCACGACCTGTCACTAGAGTTATGGCCCCCCCCACAATGTGTCACTAGTTATGGCCCCCCCACAGCCTGTCACTAGTTATGCCCCCCCACAACCTGTCACTAGTTATGGCCCCCCCCACAACTTGTCACTAGAGTTATGCCCCCCCCACAACCTGTCACTAGAGTTATGGGCCCCCCCACAACCTGTCACTAGAGTTTACAGCCCCCCCTCTATTACCTGTCACTATAGTCTACGCCCCCCCCCACGACCTGTCACTAGAGTTTACAGCCCCCCCCCCATTACCTGTCACTAGAGTCTACGCCCCCCCCCCCACGACCTGTCACTGGAATTTAAAGACCCCCCCCCACAACCTGTCACTAGAGTTTACAGCCCCCCCTCTATTACCTGTCACTATAGTCTATGGGCCCCCCACGACCTGTCACTAGAGTTTACAGCCCCCCCACCCATTACCTGTCACTAAAGTCTACAGGCCCCTCCCCCACGACCTGTCCCTAGAGTCTACGGGTCCCTATACTGATCTGTCACTGGTGTTTACACCCCCCCCCCCCCCAAAGGCCGATCTGTCACTGAAGTCTACAGGCTACGCCCCCCCCCACAACCTGTCACAGGGGTCAAACACCGCAGCAGGAATCAGCAGAGCCTCACTGCTAACAAAAAAAAAAAGCTGATCCTGCCATAAATCCTGTGAGCCAATAATTACCTGTTCACTCTGCAGTTATGAGGACTTGTAAGGACTACAAAACACCTCCACCTCGATGCTGAGGAACAGATATGGGGAAGTGTTCTGTAGTCCTACTATACAGTGACAACACTCCACCATAGCCACAGTAAAGGGAATGTTGTCACTCTAGGGCAGAACCCCTACAGTACCCCCCCCCCCCACCTTCTCATTAAAACATGGGGGTGAGTGTTCTGTAGTCCTAACAATTCCTAATAAAGGGTATTATGGGCAGAATCACCAAGTAACACTTCATCTATTAAGAATTGGTGTACTACAGAACACCTCCACCATATGTTATGGAGAAGAGGAGACGGGGAGGTGTTCTGTAGTCCTGCTCTAGTGTCAGTTCTCCATAGCTATAGTATGGGGAGTGGTGTCACCCTAGAATGGGACTACAAAGCACTTCCATCCTGTGTTACTGAGAAGAGGAGAGATGAAGGTGTTCTGTAGTCTTGCTGTATGGTGACAACCCCCCTCCCCCATAGCTAAGGCACAGGGAGTGTTGCCGCCCTAGATCAGGACTGCAGAACACCCCCCTCTCCGCTATAACATGGAGTGGAGGTGTTCTATAGTCCTCACAACTCCTAATTGGGAAATGTATTATGGGCAGGTAGCACACTTTCTGTATTAGGAATTGCTGGCCAATAGAACACCTCCACGCAATGTTATGGAGAAGAGGAGTGGGGGAGGTGTTCTGTAGTCTAGAGTGTCAATACTTCCATAGCTACAGTACAGAGTGTTTTGCCACCACAGAGGAGGTCTACAAAACACCTTCCCTCATTTACTTCCCAATAACACAGGGTGGAGGTGTTCTGTAGTGCATTCCCTGTACTGTCACTTTCAATGAGTGTTGTCACGGCAGCGCAGGACTACAGTACACCTCCACCTTGTTATTGTAAAGAGGATAGGGGGAAGGTGCTCTGTAGTCCTGATCTATGGTGAAAGTGACAGTACAGGGAGTGCGGTCACACTAGAACGGGACTACAGAGCACCTCCACCCCATGTAATAAGGTAGAGCATAGGGGAAGGTGTTCTGTAGTCCCAATCTATGGTGCCAACATTTATGCATAGCTACAGTACAGGTTGTGTTGACACCACAGATCAGGACTACAGGACCCCTCTCCCTTTCCAATAACATGGAGTGGAGGTGTTCTGTAGTGCCACTCTAGTGTGACAACACTCCCTGTACTGTCACTTTCAATGAGTGCTGTCACGGCAGCACAGGACTACAGCACACCTCCACCTTGTTATTGTAAAGAGGATAGGGGGGAAGGTGCTCTGTAGTCCTGATCTACGGTGAAAGTGACAGTACAGGGAGTGCTGTCACACTAGAACGGGACTACAGAGCACCTCTATCCCGTGTTATAAGGTAGAGCATAGGGGAAGGTGTTCTGTAGTGCTGATCTATGGTGAAAGTGACAGTACAAGAAGTGCTGTCACACTAGAATAGGACTACAGAGCACCTCCACCCTGTGTAATAAGGTAGAGCATAGGGGAAGGTGCTCTGTAGTCCTGATCTATGGTGAAAGTGACAGTACAGGAAGTGCTGTCACACTAGAACGGGACTACAGAGCACCTCCACCCCGTGTTATAAGGTAGAGCATAGGGGAAGGTGTTCTGTAGTCCCAATCTATGGTGCCAACACTTATGCATAGCTACAGTACAGGTTGTGTTGACACCACAGATCAGGACCCTTCTCCCTTCCCAATAACATGGAGTGGAGGTGTTCTGTAGTGCTAGGAATGTGTAATCTCGGTGTACCCCCCCCAGCAGGCCACATACCGGTAGTAGGAGAGCAGGCCGTTGCTGAGGACGAACCATCGTCTCTGGTATCCTTTGATGTAATTGGTCCATTTGAAGAGCCAGCCCTCCCGGGCAGAACCGGACCCGGAGCCGGACGAGCTGCTGCTGGCGGAGCCCTCTCTTGGGGGGGCGGGGCCGGGCGGAGGGGGGGCGGGGGGCAGAGGCGGGAGGCTGCCGGGGGGAGCGGGCGGGGGAGGGGGGGACAGGGACGGGGAGACGGACCCGCTACCGGAAGCGGCGGGACCCGCGCGCACCTCCGCCATCAGGAGACACCGAGGAGCCGGAACCGGGGGTCGCCGGAACCAGAAGACACGTCCCGCGGGGCGGGAAGCTGAGGATGACCGCTTCCGGGGCGGGACCGAGGCCGGCGGCGCCATGTCGGAAGAGGGCGAGCTGGGGTAAAGAGGACCTGTCGGCGGGTCTCTTCTTATAGAGGGGCGGGGACCGAACGGTCAACTGTACATAGCTGACACAGGAGGACTTATATGGGGAAGTTATGGGAAACTCGTGTGAACTGGGGTCTGTGAGCCCCTCTTATAGTGTATATCACCTGATCAGCCATATTACAGAGAGGACCTGTCACTGAGACCAACACAGCACGTTCAGCGTGTACTCGTCACGTATTAGGGTGGACTTATCACCTGACCAGAGAAAGCTTCGCCCCTGATAGGTTATATTAGACGAGGACTGTCACCTGACTGGTCACATTTGAGAGGACCTGTCACTTGGTTGGCTCTGTTAGAGAGGACCTGTCACCTGTTTGGTCATATTAGAAAGGGCCTGTTACCTGATTGGCCACAAAAGCGTGACCATATTAGAGATGACCTGCCACCTGATTGGGCATATTAGAAAGGGCCTGTAGTTGCCAACATTGAAAAAAAAATTTTAGGGACACTTTTTTGGCTGTAGGCGGAGTCTTATTATAATTAGGGGGCGGGGCATGCGTTTGTAGGCATGGCACAGGGGGGAAGTAAAAATGCGGGGCACGAAACACGTCGGGGCGAAAACTTGGCGTGGTTTTACGCAAAATAGTGGGCGTGGCTCAAAGGGGGTGTGGTTAGAGTCTGAGATGAATGAGGGAAAGGGGGGGAGAGGGATGGAGGGACAGCAGGCCCAGGTCCTACACAACAATGGAAATATGTTAACCAGCAGATAAAAATACTCCAAACACCTGGTGTTAGCACTTCAATCATTCCGGCACCATGGTTGTTATGGTGTCAGGATGATTGAAGTGCATTATTTCTATTATTACATTGTAATATAAAATGAATTCATTCAACTCACCATAATGCCGAATCAGTGGGATCTCTGAGCATGTCGCCTGCCACCAACCGTCTGTCCTTGCATCAGGTGCCCCCAGCAGAGTTCGTCCTTGCATCAGATGTCCCCAGCTGTGCCCCCCCTTACATCAGGTGTCACCAGCGGAGCCCCCCCTTACATCAGGTGTCCCGAGCGGAGCCCCCCTTACATCAGATGTTCCCAGCGGAGCCCCCCTTACATCAGGTGTCCCGAGCAGAGCCCACCTTACATCAGGTGTCCCGAGCGGAGCCCCCCTTACATCAGGTGTCCTAGTAGGAGGAGGGTATACAAAATAATGTCTCCCTCCGCCGGCCGCGTGGTTACAATAGAACCCCTGCCCCTTTCCATAACAGACCGGCAGCGGGGCAGGGGGAGGCGGAGCGGGGCGCAGGGTGGGCGGTGAAGCAGGAGCTTCGTCTAGCCACCCAGCCATTCCTGGTCTTCTTAAAAATGGCTGCCGGCGGAGACAAAATCGTGAAAAACCGGATTTCTCTGGACTTTTCCCGGGAAACAATAAAATCGGGAAAAGAGTCCAAATCCCGGGAATGTCCTGGGAAATCCGGGACAGTTGGTAAGTATGCTGTTACCCTATTGGTCACATTTGAGAGGACCTGTCAACAGCGTGACCATTTTAGAGATGACCTTCTACCTGATTGGGCATATTAGAAACGGCCTGTTACCTGATTGGCCACATTTGAGAGGACCTGTCAAAATCATGACCATATTAGAGATGACCTGCCACCTGATTGGCCATACTAAAGAAGACCTGGAACTTGACTGGTCATGTTAGAGACATCCTGACACCTGGTTGGCCCTATTTAAGAGATCCTGTCTGCAATTGTCAGTTAAAGCAATGCAGTGCCGTATCTCAAAATATGGCCTGGTCATTAACCTCTTCCGATTCGTGCTATAGCCGAATGACGGCTACAGCGCGGACCTACTTTGCCGGGAGGGTGTCAATAGACGTCCTCCCATGCTCGAGCGGCCTGCGCACCCCCCCTGCAGGGAGCGCTTTGTGATCAGCGAGTCTGCGAGACTCGCTGGATCACAGATCGGAGTAATCCCGACCCCTTACCATGTGATCAGCTGTCAGCCAATGACAGCTGATCATGTGATGTAAACAGAGGCGGTAATGAGCTATTTTTTCTCCTTATGCTGATAGCGTGAGGAGAAAAGAAAAGCAGATCACCCACAGCTGTCATAGGGACATCGGTCCCGATCAAGGAGAGCAGCCACCAGCTCATCTGTGCCCACCTGTGCCACCTGCCAGTACCACCTACCAGTGCACAACAGTGCCGTCTACCAGTGCCCGCAGTGCCACATGTCACCAATCAGTGCCTCATCAGTGCTGCCCATCAGTGTCACCTACCAGTGCCCATCAGTGCCATCTATCAGTGGTACCTATCAGTAACACCTATCAGTGCCACCCATCAGTACTACCCATCAGGGCCCATCGTGCCATCTTATCAGTGGCCATTAGTGCTGCCTTATCTGTGCCCATCAGTGCTGCCTTATCTGTGCCCATCGGTACCGCTTTATCTGTGCCCATCAGTGCTGCCTTATCTGTGCCTATCAGTGCCCACCAGTGCAGCCTATCAGTGCTGCCTCATCAGCGCATATCAATGAAGGAGAAAAATTATATGTTTTGCAAAATTTTATAACAAACTATGAAACATGATTTTTTTTTTTCTTCAAAATTTTCTGTCTTTTTTGTTTGTTTAGCAAGAAATAAAAACCCCAGATCTGATTAAATACCACCAAAAGAAAGCTCTATTTGTGTGAAAAAAATGATACAAATTTCATTTGGGTACAGTGTTGCATGACCGCTCAATTGTCATTCAAAGAGTGACAGCGCTGAAAGCTTAAAATTTGGTCGGGGCAGGAGGGGGTTTAAGTGCCCAGTAAGCAAGTGGTTCAGGGGGTATATCTTTTCAGTCCTTAAGTGGTTAAAGAAGACCTGTCACCTGGTTATGTTAGAGAGATCACCTGGTTGGCTGCGTTTAAGAGGACCTGTCAACTGACTGATCACATTAGAGAGGACCTGTCATCTTACTGGCAATATTACAGATGATCTGTCACCTGATTGACCATAATAAAGAAGATCTGTCCAATCGCCGTAGCTGTATGTCAGTTCATGCAATAGATACAGTGGGCGCCGGAGCCGATGTGCTTGAACGCAATGTCCGCCAGCCACCCGCGATCGCTCCACAGAGAGCCAGAACGGGATCTGTCAATGTAAAGAAACAGATCCCTGTTCTGACGGGAGTAGAGAGAGATCGTCTGTTCCTAGTGATCAGGAACAGCGATCTCTCTCCTCCTCCCGTCAGTCCCCTCCCCCCACAGTGTGTTCCCAGGGAACACACTTAACCCCTTGATCGACCCCTAGTGTTAACCCCTTCGCCGGTCCCGTGTCATTTATGCAGTAATCAGTGCATTTTTTTAGCACTGATCGCTGTATTAATGTCACTCGTCGCAAAAAAGTGTCAAGTGTCCGTTCTGTAAGCCGCAATGTCACAGTCCCACTAAAAATCGCTAAACACCATCATTACTAGTAAAAAATAATAATAATAAAAATGACATAAATCTATCCTCTATTTTGTAGACACTATAACATTTGTGCAAACCAATCAATATACGTTTATTGTTGATTTTTTTTTTACCAAAAACATATAGAAGAATTACATATTGGCATAAACTGAGGAAGAAATGTGTTTTTTATATATTTTTTGGGGATATTTATTATAGCAAAAAGTAAAAAAAATTGCTTTTTTTTCAAAATTGTTGCTCTTTTTTTGTTTATAGCGCAAAAAATAACAACCGCAGAGGTGAGCAAATACTACCAAAAGAAAGCTCTATTTGTGGGGAAAAAAAGGACAATTTTGTGTACAATGTGGCACAACAGCGCAATTGTCAGTTAAAGTGACGCAGTGCCGTATCGCAAAAAATGGCCTGGTCATTAAGGGGATAAATCCTACCGATCCTTAAGTGGTTAAAGAAGACCTGTCACCTGACTGGTCATATTAGAGAGAACCTGTCACCTGACTAGACATATAAAAGAAGACTCGTCACCTGACTAGACATAGTAAAGACCTGGCACCTGATTGGTCATATTAGAGAGATCCTGACATCTGTTTGGCCCCTTTTAAGAGATCCTGTTACCTTGTCGCTTTTTGAGAGGACCTGTCAACTGACCAGCCATATTAAGGAGAATTTGTCACCTTACTGGCCATATTAGAGAGGACCTGTCACCTGATTGGTCACATTTGAGAGGATCTGTCATCTTGCTGTCATCTTACTGGCCATAATAGAGATGATCTGTCACCTGATTGGCCATATTAAAGAAGACCTGTCACATGATTGGCAGTATTAAAGAAGACCTGTCACATGATTGGCCATAATAAAGAAGACCTGTTACCTAACTGGCCATATTAGAGAGAACCTATCACCTGACTACACATATTAAAGAAGACCTGTCACCTGATTGGTCATATTAGAGAGGACCTGTCACCTAATTTGCATATCTTGACCTGCCATATAAATCTGTAGGAATACACCTAAACACATTAATATTGACCCAATCCTTCCAATTTGCTTCCATGTAAGTCAATGGAGTTGGTGATATCACCAGTTTTTAATAAAATGGAACTTCACTCTCTCTATCTACATTGACTATTTTTTAATCCCTATGCTGCTAGCATTAGTAGATAGATAGGAACATATACCATATTTATTTGTTTTAAACTTTTTTTTTACATTTTTTCAGTGACTTCCCGATTTCTTGCCCAGGCACATGATGTCATACATCCCAGGTGTCTTCAGGGGGAGAGGAAGGGTTTTCTCAGCTAAGAACACCCTCCTGCCTGTATGCCTGTGTAGTTCTGCTGTAAGGACACAACGGAAAGCTGTCATGTATAACATCTGTAGCAATGCTGCATGGCATTCAGGTAAATGTTGGAGTCGTCAGGACACTCAAACAACCAAGCTTCACTCTAAACTTGTGTGCTGTGGCTTCTCAGCATTGTGAACCAAGACCCCACACTCCCTTGTCCCTTGTATGGATGTCCCTGTAAAGGATTCTGTGACTATGAACCTTGACATCCTTGCAGCTAACACAATAAACACCACCACCTCAAAGATTAGAGTTCCAGTCATTTGTGTGGTTTTTTTTTTTTTAAGATATTTTTATTAAACTTTTGAGTCAACATACACATATAAAAGGTAGAAACTTTGGTGATTCACAGCATTATAATATTACATATGTACACTAAAGTGCATAATAAACAGTTTTCATTTATCATGTCTTCTGTATTCACTAATATGAATTACCATGAAAGTACAGTATATAATTCTTTAATTGTATGACCATCAGGTGGATGTGTGCCCCATTTTTGTATATTTCCTCTGTTGGGGCCACTACCTATCTGGCTATTTGTCTTGTGGAAGGGTTAATGGGCTGGACAGCCATTTATTCCAGATTTTGTAAAAGGTTTTTTTTTTTTTTCCCCAACCTCGAATGTAAGTTTATTTAGGGGTATCGCATCATTGATCAGTTGTAGCCACAGAGATTTCAGAGATGTCTGTGACCCCTTCCATGACAATAGTATGGTTTTCCTCACATAAAAGTGAAGGATACGAAGGAGCCTTTTGGCATGGGTTGCAATGTGGAGATCCCCAAAAATTCCCAGCAGGCAATTCTTGGGGTGCAGAATGTTTAGGAGGCCTATTGCTGATGAGATGAAAGTCCTCACTTCTGTCCAAAAGTGCTGGACTTTTGAGTAGGTCCAGAAACAATTTTTGTATGTTTTGCTAAATTCTGTCCAGTCTTCTTCAAAAAGAGTCCATAAGGGTCCATTTTGTTTGGGCCATTCGGAATCTGGGGTTGCTATCAGTCATGAGGGTAGCGTAGTATGTGGAGATGAGTTTAGTGGGATCAGGGTGTCCCAGTACTTTCTCTAACTGAGGTATAGCTATAGGATTACTCAATGAGACAAATTGGGCACATATAGCATGCCGCAATTGGTAGTAGAAGAACATATATGAGCGTAGTAAATCAAAGTCAGCCCGCATTTGTTGGAAGGATTTAAATCCCTGTGAGTCATATAGATGGCACAGATATTTAACTCCTTAGGTGTACCACCGTTGAGGGTCAGGCAAAGAGTACAGTTCTTTATAGTTGGGGTTTAACCACAGAGGGCTATTAGGAGACTTCGACCATGGTAATGTTAGAGACAATCATTTTAAACAGAGATAGTGAAGAATTTAGCATAGCTATGCCTGGGCGAGCTGGTGCCCGGCCTCTGTATATGATATTATGGAGCATCTCCAATGAGGTGCAATGGCTCCTTCAGTGAACGTGCAGGCATTAGCTGCAGCAGGATGTAGCCAGTCGTGGATGTGCACCAGTTGGGAGTCTAAATAATATAGATAGAAGTTGGGGATTGCTAATCCCGCCAAGTGTGCCGGTAGCCGTAGTGTCTCCAATGCCACTCTGGGAGACTTACCCTTCCACAGAAATGCCGTGCATAGGGTCTCAATCCATTTAAAGATAGATCTAGGTATCCTACATGGTGCGTTAGCTAGTATATATAACAGTTTGAGTAAATAGATCATCAGGACGTTATCCTTTCCCATTAAATCTAAGGGAAGGTCCATCCATTGTTTAGTCTGAGCTAGTAGTTGGGTCAGCAAGGGACACAAGTTGTTTTCAATATATGTGGATAAGGGTAATTGCACTATGACCCCTAAGTATCTGAAAGAGGACACCACTTGTAGTTTGGAGTCCGGGTGTATCTGCACCGCTGCATCTGGGTCCAGGGGAAAAAGGTTAGATTTGTCCCAATTCACCCTGAATCCAGAGTAATCACCAAATGTATCTATTTCTAGTAACAGTGTCTTTAATGAGTCCTGAGTGTCAGCTAGGTATACTAAGGTGTCATCCGCATATAGCGGAATCCGCTCTTCTATACTTGCGATGGGAAGACCTTTAATCTGTTGAGAGCAGCGAATGCGTACTGCCAGCGGCTCCAGGGCCAGAGCAAATAGGAGGGGCGACAGCGGGCACCCCTGCCTAGTGCCCCTAGTAATGGAGAAGGTGTCTGTAGTGCAAGAGTTAACTCGAATGCAAGCCTGTGGTGAGGTGTAAAGGAGTCTTATCCAAGCAACAACATGGGGGCCAAAGCCATACCATTGTAGTACCTGAAAAAGATAGAGCCATTCCACGCTGTCAAAGGCCTTCCACATGTCTAGGGATACAATAGCTCGGGTAGGTGTACAGTCGTGTGGATATTGAAGATTTTGGAATAGTCTACGAATGTTCATTCTTGTAGATCTGCCAGGTATAAACCCTCCTTGATCGCATCTGACCAATTTCGCAACTACGGTATTCAGACGGTTAGCCAGTATTTTGGCGAGGATCTTAACATCCACATTGATAAGTGAGATTGGACAATATGAGTCGCATTTAAGTGGATCTTTGCGTGGTTTTAGTAGCGAAATAATCAGGCCTTCCCTTGTCGTGGGGGGAAGAATCCCAGCTGTTAGGGCTTCATTATATGTTTTAAGAAGAAAGGGGCAAAGTAAGTGCTGAAATTGGGAGTACCATTCAGCAGGGAAGCCATCAAGCCCTGGTGTCTTATGTGCCGGCAGTTGCGAAATGGCCAGTGCAATTTCCTCAACAGAGAGAGGTGCCTCTAAATCTATCTATCTATCTTCTTCTGAGAGGGAGGGGAGTGATATTTGGTCCAGGTAGTCACTTAGTTGGGAATCTGTGTATTCTGGTCTCGATGAGTACAAGTTTTTATAAAAGACCAGAAATGTCTTCATGATGTCTCTAGGGGTGTCACTATTTAGTCCTTGTGCAGTCAGAATTCTGGGGATTGAGATGGGGTTGCGTTCAGGTCTGGTAAGCTAAGAGACGGCCAGCCTTGTTACCGTGATCAAATGATTTCTGTGTGGCATGTAGCATGCGTTTTTGTGTAAGGTCTAATAAACGGAGCTCATATTTTCTGTGGCACTGTAACCAAGTGTCTCTGTTAGTTAAACTGGGATTAGAAGTATAGGTAGTTTCTGTGGATGTCATTTCAGCCTCCAGTTCCAAAGTACGTTGTTGGGTATTTTTACGTAGAACGCCAGTGATAGACATAAAGGTACCCCGCAACGTGCACTTAAAAGCCTCCCATTCAGTAAGCAAGTCCACTGTACCAGTTTTTTCGGTCCAATAGTTCACTATACTCTTTCCACATCCTCCCTGTACTGTGTCATCCTCCAACCAGTATGGGTTCAGGCACCATACACTCGGGCCATTTCCTGAGATGAGAAAGAGATCCACCACCAAAGGAGCATGGTCTGACACTCCCCTAGGTGAGTAAGTTATGGCAGATACCACCGGGAGAGTATCCCATGTGCCAAATGCCAGGTCTATCCGGGACATGGTGCGGAAAGAGCCCAAATGGCAGGAAAATTGGCACTCATCAGGATGTTTCCACCTCCATATCTCGGTAAGTTCATGTACCTGGGCCCAGTCAGTGAAGGAGTGATAGGATCTGCCCCCGCCCTCCAGATGGTCCATGGCTGGGCTCATTACTGCATTAGAGTCGCCTATATATAACAGTGGGCCTGGAGGCCTAGACAATAGCATAAGCAACAGTTTTACCAACACATCTGTGGAGAATTGGGGGTACATGAACTGTTACCAAATTAAAAGTTACTGAGGCAATCTGAATCATGAGGACTACATATCTACCTTCGGGGTCTGTTTTTATCTGCACAACCTCTGCATGTAGAGATTTAGCCAGCAAAACTGAGACCCCTCTGGAGTAAGCCATATGAGTAGCATGAAAAGATTGAGCCAGCCAGGGCTGCTTGAGGGACCTTGTTTTAGAATCAACCAAATGTGTTTCCTGGAGGCAAATAATGTAGGGACGCTGCTTTTTAAGGACAGAGAACATTAGGGAGCACTTCTGAGGCGAGTTCAGTCTTCTAGTGTTCCAGGAAATTATTTTTAGCGGTTAAGCCATGGCACAGTAAGCAGTATAAGGTATATATCCCGAGGGCTAGTGGCACAGGCACACTATTGCATGCCATGCCGTTTGGGTATATACAACCAGAGACATACAATAACAGGCATAAGGCACAATTCAAGTTAGAGCAGCACAAATACATATGAAAAACCAAAGTGCAAAAAGAGAAAGTGTTCAAAAACATGGCCAAAAATAAGGTCAGCCAAAAAGAGAAAAAAATTGGAAGTTCCTGAAAAACCCTGTACCCCCCCTCGCCGCTCGGCCATCCCAAACATAGCGAGCCTTGGATCCCTGAATATGAGAAAAAAACTTCACTTAAGTGAAGAGAGAACTGTTCCGTGGCCTCGCCACTAACTGGTGTGGGGGTTTGTGGGGTCTGGTGTGGCTCCCGAACCACAAAACAGGAGATGAGAAAAAAATGCCTCAGAATTAAAGCGATCCGGCTTCAGGATAGTCAACAAGTCATTTGTGTGTTTATTAATAAAGTCAGCAGCTTCAAAAAGTGTAGCTGTTGACTTTTATTAAACACACACTTACCTGTCCCATGGTCCAGCGGTGCACTCACCCTAGAAGTTTTCCTCCACTCTCCTCCCTCAGCGGCGCCAGAATCTCTACTATGGGCACCCAGCTGTTACAGCTTACGGCTTCACAGCCGGGTGCCCACTGCGCATGCGCGAGCGGCCCTGCGCTCTGTGATTGGTCCGAAGTCTTCTAGGACCTGTCCTGTATCCTAGAAGACTTCGGGAGGTAGGGGACAAGAGAACTTCCACTTCTGATCGCCTAAGGCGACCGGAACGGAAGTGGCTGCGGGTACCTGTCAAAATCGGGTACCGGCTCCCCAACTCCTCCCCAAAAGCTCAGTTTCACCATCAGGAGCTGGGGATGTGGCCTTAAAGCGGAAGTTCCACTTTTGGGTGTAACTCCACTTTAAAAACATCTGGAAAGTGTTCACAGCTCTTCACTTTTTCCCACATTTTGTTATGTTACAGCCTTATTCCAAAATGGATTAAATTAATTATTTTCCTCAAAATTCTACAAACAATACCCCATAATGACAACATGAAATAAGTTTGTTTGAATTCTTTGCAAATTTATTAAAAGTAAGAAACAAAAAAAAACCCATGTAAGTGTTAACAGCCTTTGCACAATACTTTGTTGAAGCACCTTTGGCACCAATTACACCCTCAAGTCTTTTTGAGTATGATGCTACAAGCTTGGCACACCTATTTTTGGGCAGTTTCTCCCACTCTTCTTTGCAGGACCTCTCGAGCTCCATCAGGTAGGATGGGGAGCGTCGGTGTACAGCCATTTTCAGATCTCTCCAGAGATGTTCAATTGGGCTCAAGCTGGGCCACTCAATGACATTCACAGAGTTGTCCCATAGCCACACCTTTGTTATCTTGGCTATGTGCTTAGGGTCAATGTCCTGTTGATGATCCTTCGCCCCAGTCTGACGTCCAAAGCCCTCTGGAGCAGGTTTTCATCAAGGATGTCTGTACATTACTGCATTTATCTTTCCCTCGATCCTGACTTGTCTCCCAGTTCCTGCCACTGAAAAACATCCCCACAGCATGATGCTGCCACCACCATGCTTCACTGTAGCGATGGTATTGGCCAGATGATGAGCGGTGCCTGGTTTCCTCCAGACATGACGCTTGCCATTCAGACCAAAGAGTTCAATCTTTGTTTCATCAGACGAGATAATTTTGTTTCTTATGGTCTGAGAGTGCCTTTAACAAACTCCAGGCAGGCTGTCAGGTGCCTTTTACTGAGGAGTGGCTTCCGTCTTGCCACTCTACTGTACAGGCCTGATTGGTGCAATGCTGCAGAGATGGTTGTTCTTCTGGAAGTTTCTCCTCTCTTTCCACAGAGAAATGCTGGATCTCTGTCAGAGTGACCACTGGGTTCTTGGTCACCTCCCTGACACAGGCCCTTCTCCCCTACTCGCTCAGTTTGGCCGGGCAGCCAGCTCAAGGAAGAGTCCGGGTGGTTCCAAACTTCTTCAATGTATGGATGATGGAGGCCACGTTGCTCATTGGAACCTTTAATGCTGCAGAAATTTTTCTGTACCCTTCCCCAGATCTGTGCCTCCATACAATCCTGTCTTGGAGGTCTACAGACAATTCCTTGGACTTCATGGCTTGGTTTGTGCTCTGACATGCACTGTTTACTGTGGGACCTTATATAGACAGGTGTGTGCCTTTCCAAATGATGTCCAATCTACTGACTTTACCACAGGTGGACTCCAATCAAGTTGAAGAAACATCTCAAGGATAATCAGTGGAAGATGCACCTGAGCTCAGTTTTGAGTGTCACTGTCAAAGGCTGTGAATACTTATGCTGGCCATACACTATACGAAAAAGCGTCCGAAAATCGGTCATTTGGACAGTTTGTTCGTTTGTAGGCCAGTTAATGGGCACAAAACATTAATCGGATGTAAGTTTTCTGAGCTAAAAAAATGAAGGACAAGTTTGGAAATTTTTTGCCATACGAACGACAAATCATCAAATTAATGTGATTCTCGGGCGGCAAAAAATTATTGTGTGTGTAATGCGTGACATAAAGACTTACCCTGAAGTTCAGTTCCTTTGCATGACCGTTCATTCCTAAAATCAACGACTATCCTCAAAACATGAGCAAATTCATGGGCAAACACAGCATGAGAAAGATAATCAAACACCAAAAAACATCAAATACTGCAATACTAAAACTTTATTGTAAAGAAGAGTCCAACAACATAGCAGAAACTTTTAAATTTGAATATGAGTTTACATGATATTTTTGATATTGTTTTTTGGAAAAGTATTATTACAAAATACCAAGATACACTTTTTTGCACACATTTTTACTATGTCAGGTTAAAAATAATTTGGTTATTGAGCTTAGTCTGTCCATGATGACATCAGAAAAACTGTTCTGGTTGTAATTGACATCTTTTTAAATTTGAATTTCTGTACGCAACTATTGCATAATGTGGTGCAAAATGTAACTATCAAAATGTATTTATCAATATACTCTTGTCAGGCTGTGGTGGGGCCTAAACCACATTTGTTCTGTCTAGTTTTATTTCCAATAAACAAATATATTTTTAAAAATTTACCTTCAAATATTTATTTTTCAAGATGTTTATGATGGCTTCACAGGTTTCTGGAATCATGCAGAGCTATTCCATCAGGGGAAAGAAAAAGCATGTGTAGCAAGGTCTCCAGCCTCATTCAGCCTAATGAGGACCTCCAGGTCCAGCGATAGCTGACATCCTTCTGTATGTGGTGGGTTGTAAGGCATAGTGGGTGTAGTGTAAGGTAGATTCATGGGCGCCAGACACTTCTTGAATGCAAAGAGATTTTATTTCTCTTAACAGAACTTTGAGAGAGAGGGTTAGGGCCAGGACACCCTTAGGTAGTTGCAATGTTAATTGGCAGACTCCGAGACTTCAACAGGACGACAGCCATGCAGGGAAAGGCCTCCAGCAAGACGCCACATCTGCATGTGTAGGAATGCTGTCTCCTATGGCAACAGTCTTTAACAGTTTCTAACACAAGGTGTAACAGTTCCTTCACTTCCACTACAATCACTTCTTGTAGTTCTTCAGCCCACTGACCTCCCAGTCTCTATCACCAGACTAGATGATTCAATGCCACAGAATCCCTTGAGCTCCTCCAATCTTCACTGTAGTATCTTCCTCAAGCGTCACCCCCACTTCTCCGCTAGGTCCCTAGCTTGGCACTCAAGATACTTCTCAAGCTTCACCCCACTGGCCTGCTCGGTCCCTGGCTTGACACACAAGCCTGCTCTCAGTGGCTAGAACCTTCAGGGCCTCCGGTGCAAGAAACCATAAAGGGCCTCCCTGACCTCCAGCTGGGGTCCTTCCCTCCGAGCCCAGTTTCTACCATTTATTTATTCATTTTTTTACAATATTATTTTTTTAAAATATTTTTTACTATTTTTTAAGAGTCTCGTTGGGGGGCTTTGGTGAAATATCAAGGGTCTAAACAGACCTCTGATGTTTCACCTTTGAGACCGAGAAAGGAGATTGAGAACACAACCTAAGCTGCACAGAATGAATGAACAGGAATAGCGCTGTTTAGAGCTGCCCTTTCATTCACAAACTGAAGCATAGTAAACACAGTTTACTATGTTTCAGGTATGAATGGACTGAGTCCGTGATTGGTATGGATCACTGACTCTCCATTCAGAAAAGGCTGCATCCTGACAGATACCCTGCAGCAGCTGACAGGAGAGGGGAGGGGGGATCTCTGCAGATCTGTGGGGACAAGTTGAGGGTCCAGGAGAGAGCGGGGGGGGCAGTAAAAAGTACAGAGGGGCTGGCTGGAGAACACACAGGGGAGCAGCAGAAAGAAACTGCATAGGAGGAGTGGTGAGGGCGGCTGGATGTAGAGTAACTGATCTTTCCATTTCCCCCACTTCTCTCCCTCCCGCAGGCTTTCAGCAGCTGCAGGAGGAAAATGGAGAGATCAGTTTCTCTGTATCAGTGTTTCTCAACATTTTACCAGTCAAGGCACAGCATATTGCCTCTTCACTGACTGTCAAATGTGATTTTCTTGTTGGTATTATAAACCGGCCCCAAAAAAATCAGTTTTTATCGTAAAGAAAAAGGGGGTCAGGATCAAAAGTAATGTGTGTACATACACAGGCATGTAAACACACATGTACGCACATACACACACATATACATACACATATAAATACACACATATAAACATACACACACATACAAAACACACAGGAGCACACACACCCACATATATAAACATACAGACATGCGCACACATAAATGCACACACACATATAAACATACAGACATGAGCACACACACATAAAATACACACGTGCTCACACACAAACATGCACACACACATAAACATATACACATGCACACACATAAACGCACACACATGCACACACCTAAACATGCATACACACACATATAAATGCAAACGCATATAAACAAACATATATAGATCACGTTTTTAAAAATCTGCAGCTGCAGCACTGTACCTTCACTCTCCATGCCGGGTACTGCACTGTAGGGGGAGGCAGAGAGCACAGCACACACTGTGCTAGACACATCTCCCTTGCTTTCACTTTCAGAGTAAACACAGCGTGACCGATCTCCTGCACTGCCTTCTGCGACCCCTATACTTCCGCCCCTGGCTGCTCTACAAGCGTCACCTCCGCTGGCTGGGTGCCTGACTTGATACCCACTGAAGTTTCCCAATTCTTCACCGTTCCCGGTTGGTCAGAATTCTGCTCTGGTACTTGCTTCAGCTACTCACTGTGGTCCCTGGTAATAAGGTGGTTGGTCCCTTAGCGGCGACAGCTTCCCCTCTACCTCCGACCATGACAGGTTCTCCCTGGACGCAGAACCGTCACTTCTGGTTGAACTGCAAGCCGCAATCCCGACCCTGCACTGCTCTCTTGCTTCTGGATAGGCCCTCAGCTAGCCTAGCAGCCAGATGTGCCCAGGATAGGCCCAAACTCCGGCAGCTAGCAGCCCAAGCAATACAACACACGTCCGCCCAGACAGCCGGCCAGTTGGCACAGAACACTGATCACCTGACTCCATCCAAATATATATTGGTTCTCCCAGCAGGCCAAGGGATTTAAAAAAAACCCTGCCTATTGGCTAGGATACCCCATATACGCATAATATGACCTTGACTAACCTTCTCGTATCAAAGGAGAGAAGTGCAGCAATTACACACTTATGCCGCGTACAGACGATCGGAATTTCGGACAACCAAACCGTAGATTTATTTCCGATGGATGTTGGCTGAAACTTGTCTTGCATACACACGGTCGCACAAATGTTTTCGGAAATTTCGATCCTCAAGAACGCACTGACGTACAACATGTACAATGGGACTAGAAAAAGGAAGTTCAATAGCCAGTGAGCCACCCTTTGGGCTCCTTCTGCTCATCTCGTGTTTATATCGTGTTAGTAGAAGTTTAGTGAGAGACGATTCGCGATTTTCAGCCTCGTGCTTTTCAGATCGTTAATGTTCTTCAGTTTGTGTTTGTGGGTTCGTATCTGTTTTTCAGTGCGTGTAGTCAGTTCGTATCTGTTTTTCAGTGCGTTATTTTATAGTTCGTATCTGTTTTTCAGTGCGTTCTTGTCCGCTCGTTTCTGATTTTCAAGTTGCTCTTCTCAGGCCTTTCTGATTTTCAGTGCGTTCTGTTAATTCGTTCTGACCAGCCGACTGTTGTCTAGTCATGTTGTGGGGGCTTGGTCTTGGGGTTCTTACTTTGACCCAAGCCCAGTCCATGAACAGGGCGAGGAGGAGTTCATGGACGAAGAATTGGTTACTCCAGTGCGACCAATTCTCACACATGCCTTTGTTGCGGGAGATCCGTGAGAATAATCCTGATGATTTCAGGAATTATCTCTGGATGACGGACCCCGTTTTTCACCGTTTGTTGGTTTTGCTGTCTCCTTATATTACGAAGCAGGACACCTGCATGCGGCAAGCCATCACTCCCGAGCAGAGGCTAGTCACCACCTTGCTGAAGACAGGGAAAAGTCTGCAGGACATCAAGTTCTCGACAGGCATCTCCCCCCAGGCTCTGGAAATCATTATTCCAGAGACCTGTTCTGCCATCATTCAGGTCCTGCAGAAGGACTCTATTAAGGTAAGTTTTCTCCTTTAACATCACATTCTATGTAATTAATGTTTGCTAATGTATTGGATTTATTTAATCATTCCCTATTTACCATGATTGTAATATGCTGCGAATGTCCCCTTTGTCCTCATGCATGCTGGAAGTTTTTAAAGTTCCTTTTTTGTCCTTCGTGCATATTTGCCTTCACTAACCTCCCCAGCATGCTATCATGGGCCCATACACACTTAGCCTAGTCACTTAACAATGTATTTTGTCAGCTCCATTGAAGTGCTTTACCCTAAACACCCTCTAAAATGTGTACAAATGTGATTTTTGTCCTTAAATTCAGGCAGAGTGCTAGAGGCTTTTTCTTGGGGTCCCAAACTCATTTGGAACCCTCCCTCCCCCCAACCGCTAAGTCAACTGATACCAATCCTCTATCTGCTGACTTTGCCAAAAACATACACACTATACCTACCTCTTTTGTGGTCAGATTTATGAATGAATTTGCCAAAGCATGTAGTGCAAGGGCCTGCCTGAATACTTTCAAATGGTACTGTTTCAAGTTTTGTTCTCCTATTATCTTGATAGGTAATTGCAGAATGTTCAATTTGTACAGTGTGTATTCATATTTTTGTATTATGACAATTCTTACCTGTCCAGTGGGCTGCCAATAGTGTAAGTAAGGAGGGCCTGGCCAAAGTAACATACATTATGTATGCATTCAGCTCTCAATGAAGTGGAAAGGGTTACCTGTCCAAAACATCTCCCTTCCCCTAAAATTTTTTAATGGGCCATCAGGGGGGGGTGAGGAATCTGATAAGTGGACCTTATATTTTTGTCTTTAAATACTCCTTAAAATAAATGTTATACTCATGTTGGCCAAGAATGTTTGTGTCTAATCTGCTTGCAATGTTATGTGCAAAATTAATTTTTTTTTCTTGTTTGATTCCACAATTTCCTTCAACGCCACAGGAATGGCAGACTGTGGCATCCCACTTTGCCCAGCGGTGGGACTTTCCCAACTGCGGAGGGGAAATTGATGGGAAACATGTCCACATCGTGCCACCCCCCAACTCGGGGTCATACTATTACAACCATAAGGGTTTTAATAGTAAAGTGATGTTGCCGATGGTGTCGGCGACCATAGGTGTGCGCAGCCTAATGCATTAGGGTGTGCACCCTTAAGCTCAAACACACAAACACACATGCATGCGTATGTATCTATATATATATATATGACCCGGGCACATTGATCTCCCTGCTGGCACAGTGAAAGAGAAAAGGATAAACACTTCTCTTATGGCAGAGCCGGTAAGAGGGATATCTTTCCCATGTTCCAGTTGCTACACAGAACGATAACACTAATGCGCATGGGGGGATTAGGGTGTGCCTGGGCACACCGGGCACACCCTGTGTGCACGCCTATGTCGGCGACATATGGGTTTCTCTATGTGGACGTGGGGAAGAATGGCCGGATGTCAGATGGTGGAGTCATCGCCCAGACCGAGTTCTACAGACAGCTCCAGAGTGGTGGCTTGGAATTGCCACCTGCAGAAGACAACGTGGCTGGTCTACTGTTTGTCTTTGTCGCTGATGAAGCGTTTGGGCTTGGTGAACATATGATGTGGCCATTCCCCATGAGGAACCTCACCCCAGACCAGAGGATTTTTAACTACCGGCTGGCCAGAGCCAGAAGTGTGGTGGAAATTGCTTTTGCCATAATGGCCAGCCAGTTCCTCCTATTCCTGACGCCAATTCACATGACGGAATACAAAATAAACCCTATCGTACTTGCATGCTGCATTATGCACAACTTTCTAAGGAGAAATGCTTTGAACTATGTGGCCCTAGTTGGGCCTGAGACAGGATTGCCAGATCAGTCAACCCTGACAGCGCTTGAAGCTGGCCGTCCTGGCTTGCCCCCCCAAAGCACCCTTAAAGTCCGTCAAAAATATCTGGAATACTTTGCGGGTAGGGGGCTATTGATATGCCAGCAAATGTTTGAGAAACATTTTTAAAATATTTTTTTTTTTAACTGTAATAATATTTCATTTGATTTACTGCTTGTGTTTCTTTTAGCTGTCTCCTAGGTTCTTCAATGGGCTTTTCTTTTTGGCCATTTTCTTCAATAGTGCAAATTTATTTGATACATGAGGTGACAATCTTTTCTTCAGCTAACTATTATGTTGTGGGTCTGCTACACACACACACACCTTGTTTTTGTTTTAATGTATGTAATGCATTAATGCTAAAAAAACACATCCTTTCAGCACCATGAATTAGTCCCGAAAATGGCCTGATTGTGGAAAATTTTAGAGCACTGTGGAGGTTATTTACTAAAGGAAAATCCATTTTGCACTACAAGTGCACTGAAACTGCACTGAAAGTGCACTTGTAGTGCAAAGTGGATTTGCCTTTAGTAAACAACCCCCATTGTCACTGTAAACACCAACTTACTCCAAAAACTCGTTTTGAGCATTGAAAGAAGAAGCCACACATTGTTGAGTATAAAACATTTTACTCAAAGCACATTCACGTGTGCGTTAGAAAAGGGTTTTTGAACAAACCAACATATTTGGTATAACATTTTTAGGTTTGACAGTACAAATAGCCTTTTTTTGGTTAAACAGGCATGTTCAAAACCATAAAACATACACAACTCTGGAACTTACAAAGTTCAGCTTTGACAAAGGGAAGGCAATATCAGACATTAGTATGTCCAAACTGTGTTGATATTGCCTTCATCAGATGGGGTGATGTCACCCCTGTAAAAGCCACATTTTGAAGATGCACACAAATTGCGAGTCAAAATGTAGATTTCCCTCCTGATCCCATGCCTAATGTCAACATGTGCTAGCTCCCATCATGGGGGATCAATGGACGTGTTTCCAGGGTGCAACTCGTTCCTCTCATCTACTTTAGTTGCAAAGAAGGGGTTGCACCCACAAAATGCATACATTAATATCCCGTGATGGCAGATAGCACATGTTGACACATTGCGTGCATCTTCAAAATTTGGCTTTTAAAATACTTTAAAACTTGATTTAAAAGAAAACTTTACACAACAAATCAGTACAATTTTTGTGTGTTTTAGATTCTGCCTAAAACATCATAGGTGTTCTTTTTTTTTTTTGAACATCATTGAAGTTTTCCTTTATCAGCTCTAAATCACGATTGCACACCATGATCTCCCCGATGAGGATGTGTGCACTTGCACTGGTGAAGTGAGATTCTTCTTCCACAACATCCACATCTCCTAAAAATAAAAATATGCAGGCATACGTCTATTACCTGAAGCTGTGGTCTCAGACACTCACCTGTTGTGGTCACTATTTCGCCCACTTCATAAACCTCTCCTTCCTCCACATCCTGAGGTTGTGGTGTGGTGACTTCCCCTTCTTTAGGAGGTTGGGGGTCCCTGGTGTCCTCTGATGTCCCAAGTCTTTTCTCCCCTATGTGAATTAAAAAATAGGTATACTTAGCACACAGATATTTGAGGACAGAATTAAGAATATGAAACATTGCTTGGAAGTGACGTACAATTGTCTGTTTTGGCAGAGTTCCAAGCTGAAGACATTATTTTTTTTCCCTTTCTAAAGCTAGAACACTTACCTGTTTTTTGCACGTTTCACACATGGAGACACCCCTAGTATCCACTGGAGCACCTGTGGGACACCCTAAAAAGGGTGTTCTGGTGTCCCACACTAGTGCTCCTGCGTCCAGATGTGTAAACAGCTGCTGAGTGTCCTCTCCTTACACTGAATCAAGTTTGCATTTCATTCTAGTTACAAACTCATCTAGACAACAAACTTCTTTTAAGACAAATAGGCATGAACAAATGTAGTTAACCTGCATCTGCCAAAAACATTGTATTAGTGAGCGAACAAATTATGTTTACTATGAATAATTACTGTGCCCACGAACCTGAAACTTGCCATTTTAAACGCCATTTTAAACTGTACAGCAGTAAAGAAAAGCACATGGAGCAGCACAAAAGTAATAATAATAATAATAATAGGAACACACGACAAAATACTTACTTTTTTGCAGCACTCTCTTGATTCTTCTGTACTGATCCTGCTCCCTCAATTTGAGGTCTGACCATCGTTTCCTCAGTTGATCCTTGGATCAACCCCCAAAATTCTTCTGCAGACTTTTCACAACTTTAGCCATGATCTTGGCCTTTCTCACATTTGGGTTAGGGTAAGGTCCATGCTTCCCATCATGGTCGGCCCTCTTCAAGATGTCCACCATCTCCACCATCTCTACAAAGGACATATTTGAGGCCTTAAATGTCCTGGATCGGGACGTTTGTGGCTCCGAGCTTTCGTCGTCCTCCTCGTTGCTGCTCTCCTCTGCATGCTCTTGCTCTTTCTTCGCCATGTGCTCTCCCACTGCGCTGAAAGAGAAGGGGCGGGGAATATGCTAGAAAGAAGGTCAGGGGCGGGCAGAGTTTCATGCATGCGCAGTGTATATAAAGCGTAACACGCGTGCGTCGTACGTACAATCTGTGAGCGGAGGATGGAGTAGCGTAAGCGCCGATCGTGCTGACTAAGGTACCATTTTAATTTGGGGCATCAGTGGCCTATACTGCTTATAGATTGAGGCCTATATTGGGACAAGATTAGGAGAGTTTAGTCTGACATTAGGGTTTGTCTTGTGTTGTGTCTTGCAAATAAAATGGATAGATTCAATGATCATGACTTCTTATTCAACTTCATTGATAAATACAGGGAACTGCCCTGTCTGTGGCGGGTGAAACACCCTTTTTATAATAATAAAATAAAGAGGAAGGCAGTGCTGGATCAATTGCTGGAATTGGTGAAGCCGGGGATTCCCACAGCAACCATCCCCCATTTGAAGTGCAAAATTGGTGGCCTGAGGAGCACATATAATAGGGAGCAAAAAGGTCCAGGATTCCATGAGATCAGGAGCAGCAGCAGGTGACATTTATGTCCCCAGGCTCTGATACTACGACAGACTGCGGTTTTTGTCAGACCAGACTGAAATCAGGCCATCACTCTCAACCCTCCTTTCCACTCTTCCTTCCATATCAGATGAGGCTTCCGACGTACAACCTGGGCCTTCCACCCAGGAAGATGTGGAGGAGCCCAGCTTGAGCCAGGTATAGCATTGTTCAACATATTTCTTGTCCAAAAATTGAATGATGTTAACTAGATGTTAGAATTGATCACTAATTTCGGAATTAACAAAGTGGTTTACATATCCATAGACAATAGTAGCCAAAAATGATTGGGACAAGAATGAAAAATGCTGGGGTCAGAAGTATAGTCTTTTCTATTTGTTAACATTCAATTTGCAAAAGTCATGAGCTCGAAATTGTGTGTGATTGATGACCAAAAAACTAAAACTATGTCCCATTTTCATACACAGGAAAGTCTCAGCCAGGAGGAGGCCGTGGAAAGTTTCAGCCAGGAGGAGGCTGTGGATAGTCTCAGCCAGGAGGAGGCCGTGGAAAGTCACAGCCAGGAGGAGACCGTGGAAAGTCTCAGCCAGAAGGTGACCCTGCCCAGTAGCCTGACCGAATCCCAGGTTCCTCCCCGCCCCCTTCCAACAAAAAGTACCAGGAAGGGGAGGAAAGTGGAGGAGTCAGCATTTTCTTTGATTTGGGAGGCTACAGCGGCCCTCAGAACCACCCCCAATATTCAAGAGGCCTATGCCTGCATGGTAGTCAGCAAAATGCAGGAAATGGAGGTGGGCCAACGCCTCATTTGTGAGAAAGTGATCTATCTGGCCCTAAATGAGGGGTTGAGGGGCGAACTCACAAGCAAAATCCACCTGTGTGATTTGGACCATCCTCCCCCTCATCCACCTCCTCCAACTTCTGCCACAACTCCAACACCAGAGCCACAGCCTGGAAGCAAGTGTGGAAGCAAGCATGTACGGAAGACAAGAGAGTGATGGCCTGGGTTCAGTCTAGTCTGACAAAAGACGCATGCTGTTGTAAGACCACAGCCTTGGGACATATATGTCATCTGCTGCTGCTCCTCATCTCTCGGAGTCCTTGACTGGATTGTGCTCCCTATTAAATGGACTCCTCAGGCTACCAATTTTGCCTGTCAAATAGTTGATGTGTGCCCTGGGGTACAAAGGCTTTGCCAATTTCACCAGTGTATCCAGCGTTGCCTTCCTCTTTATTTTGTTATGACCCCTAATAAATGTTTATTTTTTTAGCACAAATACTTGGCTACGTGTTTTAGTTTAAAAAGGACAGTTTGTTTGTGAGTAGGCAGGTACATTTCAAAAATACAATGTCAAATTAACAAGGGACACCATCACCCACCAATCTCCTTGAGGTTAAAAAACACAGGATAATAATGATGTTGTGGTAACTTGACACACAAAACTAGAAAAAATATTATGGAGATCACTAGAAAAAAAAAAAATCAGGAGATCTTGACCAAAAAAAATGTAGATCACTATAAAAAACAAAATATATAAACATTATTATGGAGATCTGGCGACAAAAAAAAAAAAGAAAAGATTATTCAGGAGATCAAGAGAAATAATGAAGAAATCAATTTGTCAGAACTCTGTGTGAATATCAGCTGCAAAATAACTTCATTATTCTAGCATTATAAAGAAGAAGAGAATGCACTGCATTAAAAGATTAAAAACTTTGCAGCGTGACGAATGTGCTATCTTCATTACGAACGCTAGTTTTACCAGACCGAGCGCTTCCGTCTTGTAATTGATTCAGAGCATGCGTGGAATTTTGTAAATCAGAATTGTCTACACATGCTCGGAATTTACAACAACGTATTTTGTTGTCGGAAAATTTGAGATCCAGCTCTCAAATTTTTGTTATTGGAAATTCTGACAGAAAATGTCCGATGGAGCCTACACACGGTCGGAATTTCTGACAACAAGCTCACTTCGAACATTTGTTATCGGAAATTACGATCGTGTGTACGTGGCATAAGTGTGAAATCAATTGATCCCTAGCAATGGGCCAAGGTAGCTATACCTGGCAGGTAAATTTAGGAGCAACCCTGCCTAAACACCAGGGTGCTACACATGTGAGGGGATGTAAAATCGCTCCTGGGATGGTGGAGGTGAAATAAAACCAAAGAATTTCCAAACTCAACTTACCAATCAGCCTGCGACCAACCGAATTAACCTGCCTAACAGTATGCGTTACAAAACAGGGGTTTAGTTGCACACATTTGCAAATGCGTACATAAGCTGCAGGCCATGGCAAGGCACCCTGTATCCTGCAGACCCTAACCTTTTTTGTGATGGTGGAGGTGAACAATTATAATCCATCTCCACTCTGCCTTTTAGCTTTTAGTTATACTTTAAGCAGTATGGAGGGAATGATTATCCTTAGACAGGTCTCCTAGAATAGGTGAACAAAGTTCAACTATTTGCTTGGGTAGGGACTGGTTTATGCAAGGCGGAAAGTGCCAAAAGCAGAACCTAAAGTTTAAAGTTCTGAGTTCCCCTTCATAAGACCCCTTTCACACTGGGGCGTTTTTCAGGCGCTTTAGCGCTGGAAATAGCCTCTGCCTGAAAAGCGCCTCCCATTCATTCAAGTGTGACTGTTCAGACTGGGGCAGTGCGCTTGTAGGACATTCTGAAAAGTCCTGCAAGCAGCATCTTTGGGGCGGGTTGGGAGCGCTGTATTTAGTGCTCCCAAAACGCCCTGCCCATTCCAAAGTGCCAGAAAAGCGATTCGAAAGCGCCACAACACAGGAGATTTTAACCCCTTCTTTGGGGTTAAAAGCTCCCCGCTAGCGGATAAAAAGTGCCGCTTAAACAGTGGTAAAGCGCCGCTAAAACGAGCGGCATTTTACCGCGAACGCGGCCGCAGCCCTAGTGTGTAAGGGGTCCTGACAAAATTGTATGATTGGCTCCTAATACTGCCCCTTCGCTCTTCCAGGGCTTGGATAACTAGGGCACATTTCGATTAGGATTTTTTTTTAAAGGCTGGGTTCACCTTAGTGAAAAAAGTATTGAATGCAAACATTTTTGCAGGAAACAAATGTGCATTTATTATTTTTTTCACAGGACCCTGCACAGCATTGCACCCGCGATCAGTGGATCACGGGTGCAATGTCAGGCTCCTGCAGGCTCTTCCTACATCTCTGAGCCGGCACCTCTGTACCGGGCTGTCAGTTTCAGAGCTGCAGGAAGAGTAAGTGAACTATGAGGGAGCTCATGAGAGCATGGCATTGAAAACTACGATGACTGTGCATTAAACGGCCACTTGTAGTCACAACCATAAGTCTATATGACAGATGACAACGCAGAAACACAACAGGGAGGCAGAGACAGAGAGTTTTCACTTTTATAATGGGAAGTTCCAGAACGAGGACCTTTATGGCAGGATCACCAATATTATTTTAAATAAAGCTGCAGGTTTAAAAAAAAGACTAAACATTTCTTTGAAAATGACATTGACATGTGCAGCACCCTCCTAAACTAGTGTAGATAGCTAGGTAGATTTAGTTAGCTCCTCTGTAATCAGTGGAGCAGGGATTGAATATTCAGTCTCACAGGCTGCTGCTCTAATTGCTTTCCGTTGTATTCTAGAAGGTTCTACAAGTATACTGGGAGAAAGGACAGGGCATGTAGCCTGAATATTTGTGGGACTCCAGCCAGTCCCTGGAGAGGTGTACACAGAAGGTGGTGGAGAACCCATAAATAGTCTGGGGCCTGAGGCAGGAGCTGCAAAGTTCCTGTTCAGGGGCTCTGCCCTGGGACAGGATTTCTGGAGGTGCCGTGTAGAAGACATCAAGGTCCAAGCAGAGGCTTTAGCTGGAGGGCCTATTTACAAAAGTTTAGTCCTGGAGTTTGAGTCTGGAGAAGCTCACTGGAGAGTGCCAGGAGGAAGTTGGAGGAAAGGTGTCCAGCTGCCCTATGGTGGTGTGAGTTTGTTTCTCACTCACTGGAGAGTGCCCCGAGGATATCGTAAGGAGGCAACTGAAGATCCTGTGGCCATGTGAGTAAATGAACCGGTACTGGAAATTAGTTACTATGTGCCGTTTTTGGTCATTTAGGAAAAGTCCTAGTCGCCTGTCAGCAGAGTGGGAATTTTTTTTTTACGTATCTCTGAAAGCTAGGGAAGAGTCCTTAAAGTGTTAATTTAATCAGTTTTGGGGTATCCCATGCTCCCTTCATACCTTGCAAGGGTGAACCCTAAAAAAACATCCCTAGACTGTTCCTTCGAGCCAGTGGAAGAGTGAAGAAAATGCTGTGTGCCTGGCTGTGTGTGCTGCGACAGGTTGGCTCTCCTGGGCAAATCTCCGTCATTGTACGTTGGCCACTTTAAGAGCTCTAGGGGGCACACGCGACGCCGGAGCTGATGCAATGTCCGCCGGCCACCCGTGATCGCTCCTGAGAGAGACAGAAAGGGGATCTGTCAATGTAAACAAACAGATCTCCATTCTGTCATGGGGAGGAGAGACAGATCTGCTGTTACTAGTGATAAGGAACAGCGATCTCTCTCCTCCTCCAGTCACTACACCCCCCCCACAGAAATACCACTCTAGGGAACACTTAACCCATTGATCGCCCCTACTGTTAACCCTGCTCCCTGCCTAGTGATTAGGAACAGCAATCTCTTTTCTCCTCCAGTCACTACACCCCCCCCTCCCCACAGTTAGAAACACCACCCTAGGTAACACCTAACCCCTTGATGGCCCCCTAATTTTAACCCCGCTCCCTGCCTAGTGATTAGGAACAGCGATCTCTCTCCTCCTCCAGTCACTACACTCCCCCCCCACGGTTAGAAACACCACCCTAGGTAACACCTAACAACTTGATCACCCCCTAGTTTTGACCCCTTCCCTACCAGTGACATTTATACAGTAATCAGTAGCTATTGTTAGCACTGATCGCTGTATAAATGTCACTGGTCCCAAAAAAGTGTCAAAAGTGTCCGATCTGTCTGCCGCAATGTCGCAGTCTTGCTAAAAATCGCTGAACATCGCCATAACAAGCAAAAATAAAATAATTAATAAAAATGCCATAAATATATCCCCTATTTTGTAGACACTATAACTTTAGCGCAAACCAATCAATATACGCTTATTTTTCTTACCAAAAATATGCAGAAGAATACATATTGGCCTAAACTGATGAAGAAATTTGCTTTTTTACATTTTTGGGGGGATATTTATTATAGCAAAAAGTAAAAAATATTGTTTTTTTTTTTTTTTAAATAGTCGGTCTTTTTTTATAGCGCAAAAAAAAAAAACCACAGAGGTGATCAAATACCATCAAAAGAAAGCTCTATTTGTGGGAAAAAAAGGACATACATTTTGTTTGGGTATAGCATTGCACCACCGCGCAATTGTCAGTTAAAGCGACGCAGTGCCGTATCGCAAAAAAATGGCCTGGTCATTAAGAGGGCAAATCCTTCCAGTCCTTAACTACCGGTAGTTAAATGTAGGGAAAAGGAAAAGTTCACCAATGGCTATACATGTTAAAACTTGCATGAGGTTTTAGTGATCAGGATGCTGTAGATGCTCCACTCCAACATGACATTTTAGATCGGGTTTTGTGACTTTGTGATATGCCGATGATCACTTTTTACAAATGTTAATTTGCGAGATAAGAAAAGAAATGCGTGTCAACTGACATATGTGACTTTGCGAAACCTGTGATGAGAATATTATAAGGCTGCCTTTGGAGATCAGCAGTTTTGATTGTCCCCTGACATCGCTGGCTGCAGTCTGGATCCGGGTCAGTGACTCGGGAAGCATAGAAGGCAGAGACAGCCGGGCAAGTAGCATTTTCAGAAGGAGTTTACAATGGCGAATTCCGCAAATCTCTCACAACTGGTTATATTGGTTGAACTCGACGGACTTGTTTTTTTTGGGTGGGAAATATTTCCAGGGGCAAGTCTGCACAACCCAGGACAGTCCCTGACCAGTGGGATGAGCAAGCTCGGTGGTTACATTTGCAGTAAATGACAGTAAAGAAGCTGATGTGAGTTCATTTTATATTTTTGCTGCAGGCCCTGGCATGTAGACTGTTGATGCAGTGACAATGTGTGCTACTGTCATATGACTGCATTGTCTGAGAGCACACACACGTGAAGTCACGGATGGTGTAGGGTCACGCTGGACAGGTTGGGGGGGGGACAGTGCGATCACCTGAGCTGTGCTCTGCAGTTGAAGCTCACGTGTGACCTTTGGCCCCAACTGAATTCCTGGGGTTAATGCCTAATCAGAGTAACTTGTGGATTCCATTGACACATTGTTTCAATGCCTGATCACACAGATATCAACTGATAGGTGGGAAAGTCTGGAGAGAGCGTGAAAAAGAGAACTCATTGTGAGAGGTAAGACTCAGCATTGTTCATTATTCTTTTTGTTTGTTTTTGCTTAATAGGCCTGTCTTGTGCTGTAGGATTTGCACCGATCAGCTATAACTTTATGATCACTGGTTAAGTAAATATCATTGATTATCAATGGCATCTGAAAGTCTGTGGGATATATTAGGCAGCAAGTGAACATGTTGTCCCTGAAGTTGATGTGTTGAAAGCAGAAAAATTGGGTATCGCAGTTTGTTGTGTATGGAGCTGCGTAGCTGCCGACTGGTCAGGTTGCTCATGTTGACCCGTGTCCACAGCCAAAAGAGCCTACAAAGGGCATGTGAGTATCAGAACTGGACCACGGAGCAATGGAAGGAGGTGACCTGGTCTGGTGAATCATGGTTTCTTTTACATCATGTGGATGACTGGGTGCATGTGAGTCACCAACCTGGAGAAGAATTAACAACAGGATGCAGTATAGGAAGAAGGAAAGCCGGCAGATGTAGTGTGATGCTTTGAGCAACGTTCTGCTGGAGACTTTGGGTCCTACCATTCATGTGGATGTTACTTTGACATGTACCACCTACCCAAACATTGTTCCTGACCAAGTGCATGCTTACATGGAAATGGTATTCCCTGATGGCAGTGGCCTCTTTCAGCAGGATACTGCTCCCTGCCAGCACTGCAAAAATGGTTAAAGAATAGTTTGAGGAATATAATAATGAGTTTGAGATGTTGATCTGGCTTCCAGATTCTCCAGATCTCAATCCATGGAGGACCCACCTCACAACTTGCAGGATTTTAAAGGATCTGCTACTGAAGGCTTGGTGCCAGATACCAAAGCATACCTTCAGAGGTCTAGTGGTGTCCATACCTCGATGGGTTTGGACTGTTTTGGGGGCAAAAGAAGGACCTACTCAATATTAGGTGGGTTGTCAAAAAATTATGGCTGATCAGTGTAAATAAAGAGTGTTATTTACTACAGCAAACCTGATTTTATTTAGCGATGGTCATCCATCTATAGAAAGCTCTATATACAGTGGGGAAGGAAAGTATTCAGACCCCCTTAAATTTTTCACTCTTTGTTATATTGCAGCCATTTGCTAAAATAATTTAAGTTCATTTTTTTTCCTCATTAATGTACACACAGCACCCCATATTGACAGAAAAACACAGAATTGTTGACATTTTTGCAGATTTATTAAAAAAGAAAAACTGAAATATCACATGGTCCTAAGTATTCAGACCCTTTGCTGTGACACTCATATATTTAACTCAGGTGCTGTCCATTTCTTCTGATCATCCTTGAGATGGTTCTACACCTTCATTTCAGTTCAGCTGTGTTTGATTATACTGATTGGACTTGATTAGGAAAGCCACACACCTGTCTATATAAGACCTTACAGCTCACAGTGCATGTCAGAGCAAATGAGAATCATGAGGTCAAAGGAACTGCCTGAAGAGCTCAGAGACAGAATTGTGGCAAGGGGGTCTGAATACTTTCCATCCCCACTGTATGCTTACAATGCACCTTCTTAAAACTTTGCTTACAACTGGGAACTGTAGAGGTTAAAGTACATGTAAATCCTAACTGAGTGATACTGTTTGCTCTGTGCACTGCGTATCATAAACAATTTTCATATTTTTCATCCTTAGTTGAATATCAGTGTTGCTGATCTCCTACAGACTCCTTGCAGCCACTCCATGTCCACATACACTCCAGCCATGGCTGCATGGCATTTCTCAGGGCTGGTTTTTTGATAGTGATAACCATGGACCATATTTGTGTAATGTGTGTTGGAAACTTGTCCACAAGGGAGGGTCGTGACAGGGTAACAATGCAAGGCACACCGTTATAAAGAGAGAGGAACGAAGCATTCACCCCATAACAGGAAGTACCTGAACAAGGACCTTCATGGCAGGATCACTGAGTATTAGCTCCCTCTTCTCAAGCTATTTATTTCAGTTGTACAAAATCAAGCTCAAATTTAAAGAAATTACAAAAACTACCAGAAGTGAATGAAAGAGTTAAAAAATGATAACCCCAAGCATGAAAAAATACACTGACAGGCAGGGTTTTTCAAAACAGAAGGGACCCTAGAGGTCTCTTCTGTCATAAATGACCCCCCTGCCTGTCACCAGTAACGCGATCTGAGCCGCGTGAGGTCACCTCAGTCTGGCCATTCAAGGGGCCAAAGATTCGGAACCAGGAAGGAAGACTGGGCTAACATGGAAGTACTGGGGACCAGGGAGAGCCGTGACAGCCCAGTGCTGGAGGGCTCTGTTGGTAGGTAAGTCTCTCTCATAATGTACTAGTACATCATGACTTAAAGGGGTTGTAAACCCTCGTGTTTTTTCACCGCGATACTCCGATGTTGCACTGTAGGTTTGTTCTTAAATTGAATTTGTATGTACTGTAAGTTGGAACAGGTAAATTTTTTTTAAGTGTAATTCCGGCCAAAAAAAAAAGTTTTATGTTTTTTTAGATAGCCCATGTGCCCATGTTCAGAAGATTTCACTTCATTTTCTGTCCCTGTGACAATTGGATTTTGAAAGTTTTGGATTGTTGTGGAAACATTTTTCCCATGATGACTCTCACAGGGGTGAATTTCCCATCCTAGGGATTTATTTCATCTCACATCCTGTTGTCTCCCTCCGTTTGTAAGTATAGGTCGTATGTAAGTCGGATGTTTGTAACTCAGGGACTGCCTGATATGTCAGTTAATGTCAGTAATACAAGATAAGACTGAAAGGGGTGAGGTGGGGAGTAAAGAGATAGATTTGGCTGTCATGAGCATAGAGATGGTACCGAAGCTGTGGTAGTTTATTAAGGGAGGAGGTGTACATAGAGAAGAGAAGGGGTCCAAGGACAGAACCTTGATAGGGTTGCCACCTTTCCTTCAAGCCAAACCTGAACATTTAAGCGGCCTGGGCCACCTTTGGGTGTCCCAAGGTGAGTAGTACTGCGGTGCGCATTGCGTGTGGCCAAATTACTCTTCCTGGCAACATCGCCCTGCCCCCCAGTAATGCCGAACCTTCCCCTAGAAAGCCGCCTGCAGCTCCTGGATGGCAACAGATTTGTGTGTGACTATCTTGGTTACTTGGGGAGCCACAGCCCAGTTTGAATCATAGTGTCTTTTTTCAACCTCACCTACTATGCAACAAGTCCATCAAGTCCAACCTATGTCAGTCTACCTGAAACTCGGACACATGATTCAAAACCTGGACTGTCCAGGTGCATCCTGGACAGGTGGCAACCCTAAACCTTGGGGGGTCCCTACAAAAAGAGCAAGTGGAGAGGAGAAGATAGAGTAGACAACACTGAGAAACTCTTCCATAGGTAGGAGGAGAACCAGAAAAGAGCAGAGTCTTGGAGACTAAGAGAGTGGAGTTTTTTGAGGAGGAGGGGATGGTCAACAGTATCAAAGGCCGCAGAGAGGTTAGGTATTATGATGAGTATGGAGTAGTGCCCATTGGTTTTGTCGGTTGGTAAATCATCAGCGAGTTTTAGTAGGACAGTTTCTGTGGCGTGTAGCAAGCGAAAGTCAGACTCTATTGTAAGGGGTCAAGAAGTTTGTTTTCAGCTGAGCGAGTTGTAGACTAAGAATTCAAAAAGTTTAGAGGTAAGTGGGAGCAAGGAGATGGGAAGTTGTTCAGGTTGGTGGGATCCAGTGAAGGCTTTTTAAGTATGGGGGGTGATCAGCACATGCTTTGGGGGGGGGGGGTGCTAGTAGAGAGGGAGAGGTTAAAGATATGAGTGGGGGAGCATAGGACAGAGCAAGAGGGTGACTGTAGTAGTTGTGAGGGAACAGGGTCCAGCAAATGATTGGTAAGGTGGGCTTCTGAGAAAAGTTTGGCGAACTCTTCTGTAGTAACAAGGCCAAAAGAGGAAAGTATTAAATGTGTTTTGTACAGGGTTGCATGTTACATTGGATAGATATCTGCGCAGTACTGCCCTCTGAACTCAACATAAGGCTTCATTTTTACAGTGGCATATGACTACCTCTGGCCGCTGTGTTGGGTTAAGAAGGGCGGTCAGGGGATGATAAAAGTACGGCTCAACTGACAGTTTTTACCACCCTGAGCCTGGGATCACACTTGCGCAATGCGGGAACCAGCGCGATTACAGCGTCGGTTCCCGCATCGCTTCTCTCGCCCAGGCAGTTCACACTGCCCTCTGCGAACCGCTGCGGGTGTCAATACATTGTTATATATAAATTAACAAGTGATGGCGCCAAACAAATAACTTTGTATTTAACAAAATACAGAAAAAGCTGCCCCTTTTTCAAGTGAACTGTTCACCCATAAACGTATACAACAAAATATATGTAGGACAGCGCTAATACATAAAAAAAATATAAAGACATATATGATTACATCACACGTATTTAAAGTGCATAATTAAGGTTGGAACGCACGCTGAGAGTCAGAGGAACGGTGCCTTCAGGGCCGGTCCTGGCCGGGGTGCACGGGGTGCAGTGCACCCGGGCGCCACAGAGGTGGGGGCGCTGAAGCGCCAGAGTGCTCCCCTCCCTCCTTCTCCTCCTCTCTATGTCCGTAGGCAGCTCTTTCCGCCGGTCACCGCAGCCCCGTCATTGCTGTCTCTTGCCGTAGCCCAGCCATCCCCCCCTCCTTCCTCCTGTCAGAGGAGGAGAGCAGAACCAGCCACAGATCGTAGCGGCTGTGTCTCTGTGTGCAGAGAGACCAGCCGCGCAGTGGCGTCACGGGGGGGGGGGTCCGTGCCCGACGTGTTCCAGCTCTCCTCCTCCTGTGTAATGAAGGGGGGTCTATACTAATGGAGGGGGGGTGGTTTGTCTTGGGGGGATCTGTACTAATGGAGGGGGGTGGTTTGTCCGGGGGGGGGTCTGTACTAATGTAGGGGGTGGTTTGTCCTGGGGGGTCTGTTCTAATGGAAGGAGGGTGGTTTGTTCTGGGGGGTCTGTACTAATGAAGGGGGTTGTCCTGGGGGGGTCTATACTGATGAAGGGGAGGTTGTCCTGGGGGGGTGTATACTAATGGAGGGGGGGGTGGTTTGTCTTGGGGGGTCTGTACTAATGGAGGGGGGTGGTTTGTTCTTGGGGTCTGTACTAATGGAGGGGGGTGGTTTGTCCGAGGGGGTCTGTACTAATGGAGGGGGGTGGTTTGTCCCGGGGGTCTGTACTAATGGAGGGGGTGGTTTGTCCTGGGGGGTCTGTACTAATGGAGGGGGGTGGTTTGTTCTGGGGGGTCTGTGCTAATGTAGAGGGGTGGTTTGTCCGGGGGGTCTGTACTAATGGAGGGGGGTGGTTTGTTCTGAGGGGTCTGTACTAATGAAGGGGGGTGGTTTGTCCTGGGGGTCTGTACTAATGGAGGGGGGTGGTTTGTCCAGGGGGGTCTGTACTAATGGAGGGGGGTGGTTTGTTCTGGGGGGTCTGTACTAATGGAGGGGGGGTGGTTTGTTTTAGAGGGGTCTGTACTAATGGAGCTGCTGTACTAGTGAGCGGCGCACTATGTTTCTTCCCCCCGCCTTCATATCGGCCAGGGAAGAAAAAAAAAAGGAGCAAAGAGGAGGACTGTGGGACATGTAGTCCCGAGGACTGGCAGCCCCACTGTAACACGGAAACTGCAGCCCACACAGCATGCTCAGCTGAATGGGAGAGAGAGAGAGAGCCAGGAGTCCGAGAAAGCTTTCAGGGAAGTACACCCAGGACTCCAGAGGGAGAGGACAGTGCTGAGGGAACACCATCAGAGAGAGAACCCCGCTGACCTGTGCCACCAGAGGGAAAGCCACACAGCCTGGCGCCATCCCTGGCGGAGAAAGGAATGGAGTCATTGCCAGAATACAGATCTGGGTGCTACTCAGCGGAGTCGCCACGGGTAATTCAGAGTGAGCTGACTCCTGATCAGAGGAACTGTTGTTGCTGCATCGCTGGGTCAGGTGAGAGGGCCGATCGGCCAATATCTACTAACATCTATAGGAACTGCAGTCTCTGACCATCTCTTGTATCATGTCTGCAGTCTCTGATCATCTCCTGTACTATGTCTGCAGTCTCTGATCATCTCCTGTATCATGTCTGCAGTCTCTGACCATCTCTTGTATCATGCCTGCATTCTCTGACTGTCTCCTGTACTATGTCTGCAGTCTCAGACCATCTCCTGTATTATATCTCCAGTCTCTGACCATCTCTTGTATCATGTCTGCAGTCTCTGACTGTCTCCTGTACTATGTCTGTAGTCTCTGACCATCTCCTGTATTATATCTTCAGTCTCTGACCATCTCCTGTAGTATGTCTGCAGTCTCTGACCATCTCCTGTAGTATGTCTGCAGTCTCTGACCATCTCCTGTAATATGTCTGCAGTCTCTGATCATCTCCTGTAATATGTCCGCATTCTCTGACCATCTCTTGTAACATGTCTGCAGTCTCTGACCATCTTCTGTATTATGCCTGCAGTCTCTGACCATCTCCTGTACTATGATTGCAGTCTCTGACCATCACTTGTAACATGTCTGCAGTCTCTGACCATCTCTTATAGCATGTCTGCAGTCTCTGAACATCTCCTGTACTATGATTGCAGTCTCTGACCGTCTCTTGTATCATGTCTACAGTCTCTGACCGTCTCCTGTATTATGTCTGGGGGCTCTTTCTAACAGACTCTCTAACAGACAGCCCTCTGTGTGCATCAGAGAGACTCCCCTCCAGGTCTCATTAGTGTACACTCTTCCTGTATTTTCTTTATTGTTAAAAGACCATGGGAAGATCCTAGGGTAATGAAGACTTCTTAGGGGAGCATCTCTGTGTTTGAGTCGTTGCCATAGTAACATTTGTAAAGGGGAGGAGTAGGTGGGATGACCACACCCACGTGGGGGCGCCAGAAATATTTCTGCACCCAGGCGTCTGTGACCCTAGGATCGGCCCTGGGTGCCTTTCCCCGCTATAGAGCTGTATATGCCAGTGCTAGCTTATAGCACCAACGAATGTAAGTGCACAATCTAGCTGTTTCTGGTTTATCCTGCGCAAGCTATATTGCGCTATGTGATGTACTCTGTTTTTTTGAGCTTTTGCCTGCATACGAATTTAAAGATCTATCAGTTGATGCCAAATAAGCCAAGGATCATCTCCCTTCGATGTGGCTTATCCTTCTAAGGATCTGAATCCTATGCAAGTTTTTTCCATCTAGTTATTTAGTGAGTTTGTTTCTTCTCACACAAGTGTTGGTGGAGCACGGACAATTAAAATAACCTATTACACATTTTTTATTTTTTTGGTCTATGGACTTTTTTTTTTCTAGCACATTATATACATGTCATGGAATCATATATGTCTTTATATTTTTTTGATGAATTAGCGCCGTCCTTTATATTTTGTTGTATATGTCAATGCATTGTTAATGACACCCCCAGATTGGCTCACAGATCACAGTGCGAACTGTGAACTCGCACAGGAATCGGATCGCATAGGTGCTCTCGCGGAGTACTTGGCTCGGCTCCACTCACAGTCATGCCCAGTCCCTGTGTTATGTCCATCATAGGGCGGGACTGGGCGTGAATATGAGCCGAGCCGAGTACACTCGGCTATGTATCTCGGCGGCTCGATCCTGCACTCACAATCGGCGGGGGAATGGCGTATAACATGCACCCACGATTTTCCCCTGATTTTAAGGGGAAAAAAGTGTGTGTTATACGCCGATAAATACGGTATATATAGTCTAGAGATGTTTTATATATGTACAAAAAGGGAGGGTTTATTGGTTGGCTGGTAGTGCTGGCAGTGATTAGTGTACACAATACTGAATAGTCTAGGCAGAGAAGCAAAAAAACAAAAGCTTGAGAGAGGAATAGAAGGAAAAACCTAGCTGTTGTATAGTATACAGCTCAATCAGCTCCCAACTCTTAGGAGCTGCATGAGCATCCTAAAGAAACCTCCACTAAGGCCCCATTCACACCTGAGCGTGGCATTTTCAGGCAGAAACTCGCACGTTTTTGCCATGATGTTGCACAAGTCAAAAGGTCACCAATGTAAAAAGTAGAAAAGCACCTGTAATCTGCCTAAAAGAAAGTTCCAGAACTTGTTTGAGCTTCAGGCGTTTTGGAGCTTCTGGCTTAAAACGTTTTGGAGTGGAGATGTGAACCATCTCCATAGAGAATAATTGATTTTTTCCCCTCCAGCGTTTTGTAGCTTCTGGCCGGGTTCACACTGGTACGACAAACGCTCCAACATTGGGAACTCATGTCACATGACGTGTGAAAATCAATGTTTCTATGGGAGCTGTCTTAACTGGTCCAACACAAGTCGGTCCGACATTGAAAATGTTCCCTGCACTACTTTAATCCTACTTCAGCATATTGAATATCACTGAAGTGAGATCAAAGTCGGATCGCTGTCTTTACTGATTCGACTTTGGCATGCGACTTGTGCTCTGATGATCTTGAAGGGGAACTCCATGCCAATTTTTAAAAAAAACCTGCATGGGTTTCCCCTCCAAGAACATACCAGGCCCTTCAGTCTTGTATGGATTTTAAGGGGAACCCCCAGGCCGAAAAAACGGCGTTGGGGTCCCCCCAAAATCCATACCAGACCCTTATCCGAGCACAAAGCCTGGCAGGTCAGGAAGGGGCTGGGGACAAGCGATTGCCCCCCCTCCTGAACCATACAAGGTCACATACCCCCAACATGGGGGGTGGGTGCTTTGGGGCAGGGGGGCCCCAAAGCACCTTGTCCCCATGTTGATGAGGACAAGGGCCTCTTCTCGACAACCCTGGCCGTTGGTTGTCGGGTTCTGCGGGTGGGGGGCTTAACAAGGGGGCCACCAGATGCCAGCCCCCCACCCAATGTGAATATGTTTTTTTAAAGTAAAAGGTATTAGGCAGCTTCGTCGTCTCTTCCGATCTCTTCTCCCCTCTCCGGTTCTTCCGATCTTTTCTCCCATCTCCGGTTCTTCTATGTCCTCTGCTGACGTCTTCTGCCTCTGTTGGTTCTTCTTCCCTCTCCGTCTCTTCTCACTCTGTCCGCTGTCTTCTGCCGGGTCTCCTCTGCTATTTTCTCGCTCTTTTGCCCAATCTTCTCCGATGTCTTCTCCCTCTGTTCTTCTTCTGATGTTGACTCGATGCTCTCTCCCTCTCTAATGCCGGGTGCGTGGTGTGCCACTACTTATATTGGCATGGGGCGGGGTCAATGGAGGCACGCCTCTTATGACATCAGCGCCCATCATGCCCCGGATGGTGACGTCATAAGGGGCAGGGCCTCCACGTAACGTCACACGGTGACCCCGCCCCATGCCAATAGAAGTAGTGGCACACCGCGCACCCAGCATTAGAGCAGAACAGAGCGTTGAGTCAACATGGGAAGAAGAACAGAGTGAGAAGACAACGGAGAAGACTGGGCAAAAGAGCGAGAAGATGGCGGAGGAGACCTGGCAGAAGACAGCGGACAGAGGGAGAAGAACTGGAGAGGGGAGAAGAACCAACAGAGGCAGAAGACATCAGCAGAGGACACAGAAGAGCCGGAGAGGGGAGAAGAGATCGGAAGAGACGACGAAGCTGCCTAATAAATTACTTTAAAAACATGTGAAATGTGTTTAATATTTGACACTTTTTTTTTTAGGTGAAAGGGTAGGGAGGTACCCCATACTCATTTACATTGGGTGGGGGTCCCCTTGTTAAAGGGGGCTTCCAGACTCCGATAAGCTCCCCCGCTCGCAGACCCCGACAACCAACAGACAGGGTTGTCGGGAAGAGGAACTTGTCCTCATCAACATGGGGACAAGGTGCTTTGGGCCCCCCGTCCCAAAGCTCCCAGCCCCCATGGTGAGGACATGTGACCTGGTGCAGTTCAAGGGGGGGGGGCTCGCTCGTCCCGACCCCCTTTCCTGACCTGCCAGGCTGTGTGCTCGGATAAGGGTCTGGTATAGATTTTGCGAGGGGGCCTGAAAAAACTGCGTGGGGGTTCCCCTTAAAATCCATACCAGACTGAAGGGCCTGGTTTGCTCTTGGAGCAGGAACCCATGCCGTTTTTTTATTTTGTTTTTATTTGGCGTGGAGTTTCCCCTAAAGATTCATACCAGACATAGTGCCTGGTATTGTCGGGGATCAAATTCGGATCCCTGTTCATCGAAGTCATGCATGTCGGACTTCAAATCGCAGGGCAATGTCGGATCCAAAGTGGTACAACTGTGGTGTCGTACCAGTGTGAACCCGGCCTCAGGCTTCACGCTACAAAACGCTCTGGTGTGAATGGGTCTTTATAGTGATAAGTGCGGCTGCCTATGATGTATATGCCTCAATCTAAGTCCTGAATGGCTCCCAGACTGGCTGTATCTGACAAATTCTAAATAAATCTGTGCAAATTGCACAGGAGCCCTGTGTGTCTTTTGATCCATTTCAGGTCCGAATTCAGCCCAAAATTCCGGCTGACATCGGACCTTAAACGGTCAATGGAGACGCACAGGACTCCTGCCGTGAGCCTCTGCGTGTTATAGTGTGAAACTAGCCTGAAGGAAATAGATATATTCCTTCATATGTTCAAAATCTTTCTTTATGTTAATTGACTTCTCAAGTCATTTTTTACAGTCAAGAATTGTGCTTCAAAATAATAAATATTTTTAAAGGGGAACTGTGAAACAGAATTATTTCTTTTTAAAAGGCAGATAAGTAAAGCCCTCATTCAAGCCAGATGGCATACATGATTTCAACTGAAAAATCCATCTAGTCTCTGTTTTTTATTAGGTATTTATCCAGATCTCCCTTTCTTGATCCCAGACATTGGCTATTTAATCGTATATCGCCAATGTGCTCCAAGACTCGTTGACAAAACTGACGAATGGTCTAGCCCACATATAGTTCGGAACAGGGTCACCTAGCTGCCTGCATAAATCACTCCTTAACTGCAATTGAAGAAGGATTTTAATTGAATCATTGTGCCATCTTTAGGGTTCAAGAACTCCTTCATCGTGGGGATATACGTACATGCCTTACAATGGCCACATTTAAATGCTATCCATGGGTCGTTCTGGTAGCCACGTAGTGGTTACAGGTCATGCTGCAATTTTATCAAGATGACTATGTACCAGCATGCCCCTTAAATCCCCCCCCCCAATGTAATCATTGGAATCTGGGGCAGGACACCATGTAGATCCTTATCATGTAAGATATTCCAATACCGTTTTATGACATTAAAGATCTGGCCAGACTGATTAGAATATTGGCCAATAATTTGAAGACCTGTCTGTGTGTCTCTTTTCTTCTGCCACTCAGTAGACTTTCTCTTGGAATGTCCTTTACCTTATGATATGATCTTTTAAGGTCCTGCATTTTATAGCCCCTATGAGAAAAATGTTCCATTTATTTCTGCCTCAAATGCCAACTCAGTCGAGAAATTTAGTTTTGCTCATATGAATTGGCTGGATGTAGGTTTGCGATATATTGTAGTCTGAATTACACCCTTTGCATCACTTAATGGATAAATTCTCAAAATTAATACTATTGTAATCAATCTCGCTTGTGAAGTACATGCCAATTTCGTTCCTATTCAGACAGTTTACAAAATCCTGAAAGATTTCTTTAGTGCCCTGCCACAACATGAATATGTCATCAATGAAGTGTACCCAAAGTAGGATCCTTGATGTATACTGGTCCATGGTCTGGGTACGCTCCCACCAGCCCAAAAAAAATAAGTTGGCATATGTCGGTGCACATGCTGTGCCCATGGCGGTACCTCCCCACTGCCTATACATTTTACCAGTGGCGGCCGGTGCGAAATATTTTTTGCAGGGGTGCGGCAAACTAACCCCACCCACCCGCGGGAGATGGAGGGGAATGCGGCAATTGATACCCCCGCAGGAGACGGATGGGAATGTGGAGATTGACCCCAAAACGAACCCCCCCGGGAGACGGACGGGAAGGTGATCAGAGGCCTTACCTTAGGAGGCAAGGGGAAGGAAGAGCCAGCCATTGCTTCTCCTCCCGGCCAAACAGTGTGTCCTGGGACTCCCTGGCCAATCAAGTCTCAGGACATGCTTCCTGATTGGCCAGGAGGAGACTCAGGAAGACAATAGCGAATATTATTATTAATAATAATAATTCGATATTGTCACACAACTGGGTGGGCTCAGGGCGCAGTGCTCTGTGCCCCGAGCCCACCCTTTTTTTAAGCCAATTAGAGCCTCAGGCTCTAATCAGGTGCTTAAAAAAAACCCAAGTTAGAATCCATGCGTCCAGCACCCTGTATGTAGATTAGGACCCGGGCGCATGGATTAGGGGGGTGGCACCCCTGCGCCCCTTATGGACGGGTCACCACGGCATTTTACCATCAAATAAAAAGAAGTTGTGTTCCAGCATGAATTGAATTTGCAGGCTTGTAACCCCAATTGATGTCCGATATTGCTATAAAGGGCTTCTTCTACATCCAGACTGGCTAACCAAGTATTCTCGTCCAGGACTATATCAGTCAACTTGTTGACAAAGTCCCACATGTCCTCAATATAAGATGACAATTCATAGACAAATGGGCCCATGACAAAGTCTATATATCTACAGGCTCCCTCTGTCGATTAAGTGAAACATGTAGATTTTAGAGTTTTGGGAGCACTAATATTATTTCGGGTACAGCATGGTTTTGTAGGGATGTGTTTTTCAGAATTTGGCTGGCAGATATAGTTCAATAGCTTTTATGAGGCAGGTTTGATTAGTCTTTCAACTCTTGAGGCAGTAGCTTTGTTTAGGATGACCAATTGTTAGACTTTGGCAGTACCTAGCTTTATATGAGGCAGGTTAACAAAGTATATGCAGTTTTTTTTCCGAGGTAGGCCAGTTTTGAAGAGGCGGTTATTCTGTCAAACCTTGGCAGGAGACCTTGTAAGGGTAATTTGTATATTCAAGTGTACAATATAGTAGACTTGTAGTATCCTTATAGGAACAGGGATCATAGTAGTTTTGTCATAGCTCCCAACTATCCCTGATTTCGAGGGACTGTCCCTCATTCAGAACAAAGTCCCTCTGTCCCTCTTTGCACCTCATTTGTCCCTCATTTTGGTCTGATCTATATAGTTGTATATAAAATGCACTACTTACCTATCAATAATGTGTTTCCCAATGCTAAACCTTTCATCCAATTTCTAAATTGCTGCATTTGTAAATTCAGAAAGACAATATAAAAAAATAGTAGAGCTAAAAAAAAACACTTGTGGGTTTAACCAATCATTATTTGTACAATTCTCCTTTAACGGGCGTGGCCTCAAAGGAGCACCATCAGGCATTCTAGGAGCATAAATTACACATATAATTTCTTGACTACCTCTTAGGCCCTTTCACACTTGTGCGACATGAAAGTTGCGCGATCTTATCGTGATTTTACCACGATTTTTGCCGCGATTATTGATGTGACTTTAAGCAATGCCTTTGTAATCTTGAGATCTATGGACCTCAAATTGCATCAAAGTCATGCCAAAGTAGTGCAGGGACTACTTTGAAGTCGCACATATATAAATGGTACTCATTGGAAGTCATGGGGTACGACTTGTCATGCGACTATGCAGTCCCAAGTCGCAGAATAAGTCGCAGAAGTGTGAAAGGGACCTTACACATTTGAAAGTCCTGGAGCACCAGGACAATGAAAACGCCCCAAAAAATTACCCCATTTTGGAAAGTAAACCCCAAAGTATATTCTGTGAGGCATAATGAGTCTTTTCAACATGTTATTTTTTTCCACAAGTTTTATATGTAAAGAAAATTAAAACACATTTTGTTTTTACACAAAGTTGTCCATTTATAAGATATTTCTAACACATATGCCCCGTACACACGGTCGGACTTTGTTCGGACATTCCGACAACAAAATCCTAGGATTTTTTCCGTCGGATGTTGGCTCAAACTTGTCTTGCATACACACGGTCACACAAAGTTGTCGGAAAATCCGATCGTTCTAAACGCGGTGACGTAAAACACGTACGTCGGGACTATAAACGGGGCAGTGGCCAATAGCTTTCATCTCTTTATTTATTCTGAGCATGCGTGGCACTTTGTCCGTCGGATTTGTGTACACACGATCGGAATTTCCGACAACGGATTTTGTTGTCGGAAAATTTTATCTCCTGCTGTCCAACTTTGTATGTCGGAAAATCCGATGGAAAATGTCCGATGGAGCCTACACACAGTTGGAATTTCCGACAACACGCTCCGATCGGACATTTTCCATCGGAAAATCCGACCGTGTGTACGGGGCAATAGAATGTACCCAGCAAAAATTACACTCAAAAACACATTCTGCTACTCCTGAGTATGGCGATACCAAATGTGTGAGACGTTTACACAGCCTGGCCACATACAGAGGCCCAACATGCAGGGAGCACCATCAGGTGTTCTAGGGACATTTACACCTTATTACACTTTTGTGAGGCATGGATGAACACTGATGTGGCATGGATGAGCACTGATGTGGCATGGATGAGCACTGATGTGGCATGGATGAGCACTGATGTGGCATGGATGAGAACTGATGTGGCTTGGATGAGCACCGATGTGGCACGAATGAGAAATGACATGGTACGGATGAGCACTGATGTGGCATGGATAAGCACTGATGTGGCACGAATGAGCACTGATGTGGCATGAATGAGCACTGATGTGGCATGGATGAGCACTGATGTGGCATAGATGTGGCACAAATGACCACTGATGTGGCATGGATGTGACACGGATGAGCATTGATGTGACACGCATAAGCACTAATGTGGCATGAATGTGGCACGAATGAGCACTGATGTGGCATGGATGAGCACTGATGTGGCATAGATGTGGCACAGATGACCACTGATGTGGCATGGATGTGATCAGGACACCGAGGCCAGGCCTCGGGGCGGCAGTGGTGCGGGGGCGGCGCCGCTCCTGCGCCGACTTCTCGGCCGCCCTCCTCCCACACTAACATAGCAGCATGGCAGGCAGGGGCGGGTGGAAATCTCCCCCTGGGCCGCCTACCTTACTACCGCGACGCTGTCTATTTTTCCCAGGCTGCGACGTGGTACTGTGTTATACAGTACTAGCCGCCGACTGGCTGGCTGCTGTTCCACGGCACTCTGGGAGTTGTAGTCTGGCCTCACTAAAGTTCCTGGCGGTGGGAGGAATTCAACAGCGCAGCAGACTACAACTCCCACCTCCCAGGAGCCTCAGAAGCAGCCGGCACGTCACATGTGACCTGAGCAGCTGTGAGCTGGGAACAGGGGCCGGCTTGAGGAGAGGCAGAGAAGAAATGACTGGGATTTATCACCCCCTCCGAAGAGGCCGTGCAAGGAAAGTAAGTACCTAGCTGTAACACAGACCCAGACCCTGACACCCCCCCAGCTGACCCCCCCCCCCCCACATTCCATGGGCACTGATCAGGCTGCATGGGCACTGTCTGCATGGGTGAGGCGGTACTGATCAGGCTGCATGGGCACTGTCTGCATGGGTGAGGCGGCACTGATCAGGCTGCATGGGCACTGTCTGCATGGGTGAGGCGGCACTGATCAGGCTGCATGGGCACTGTCTGCATGGGTGAGGCGGCACTGATCAGGCTGCATGGGCACTGTCTGCATGGGTGAGGCGGCACTGATCAGGCTGCATGGGCACTGTCTGCATGGGTGAGGCAGCACTGATCAGGCTGCATGGGCACTGTCTGCATGGGTGAGGCGGCACTGATCAGGCTGCACTGATGGGCACTGTCTGCACTGGTGAGGCGGCACTGATCAGGCTGCACTGATGGGCACTGTCTGCACTGGTGAGGCGGCACTGATGATGGGCACTGGTGAGGCGGCACTAATCAGGCTGCACTGATGGGCACTGGTGAGGCGGCACTGTTCAGGCTGTACTGATGGGCACTGTGCATGGGTGAGGCGGCACTGATGGGCACTGTCTGCATGGGTCAGGTGGCACTGATCAGGCTGCACTGATGGCCACTGTCTGCAGAGGTGAGGCTGCATGGATGGGCACTGTCTGCTCTGGTGAGGCTGCATAGATGGGCACTGATCAGGCTGCATAGATGGGCACTGTCTGAACTGATCAGGCTGCACTGATGGGCACTGATCAGGCTGCACTGATGCCTGGGCACTGTCTGCACTGATGGGCACTCTCTGCACTGGTGAGGCTGCACTGATGGGCACTGTCTGCACTGGTGAGGCTGCATGGATGGGCACTGATCAGGCTGCACTGATGCCTGGGCACTGTCTGCACTGATGGGCACTCTCTGCACTGGTGAGGCTGCACTGATGGGCACGGTCTGCACTGGTGAGGCTGCATGGAGGGGCACTGATCAGGCTGCACTGATGCCTGGGCACTGTCTGCACTGATGGGCACTCTCTGCACTGGTGAGGCTGCACTGATCAGACTGCCCTTATGAGCACTGTCTGCACTAGTGAGGCTACACTGATGGGCACTGATCAGATTGCACTGGTGAGGCTGCATTGATGGGCACTGATGATGGTGAGCTAATTCAGTGGTTTAACCACTTCAGCCCCAGAAGGATTTAGCCACTTCCTGACTAGGCCATTATTTTGCGACACAGCACTGCATTGCTTTAACTGACAATTGCGTGGCCGTGTGATTTTGTACCCAAACAAAATGGACGTCTTTTTTTCCCACAAATGGAGCTTTCTTTTGGTGGTATTTGGTCACGGTTTTTATTTTTTGCGCTACAAACAAAAAAAAAGCAATATTTTGAAAAAAAAACAACCAATATTTTTAACTTTTTGCTATAATAAATATCCCCCCCATATGTATTTTTTTACATATTTTTGGTAAAAAACAAAAATTAAAGCGTCTGCGTCTACAAAATAGGGAAGATTTATGACATTTTTATTTTTAATAAAAGTAATAGTAATGGCAGTGATTGGCGATTTTTTTTTTTAGTGGGACTGCGACATTGTGGCGGACAGATTGGACACTTGACACTTTTTTGGGACCTTTGACATTTATACAGTGATCAGAGCTAAAAATACCCACTGATTACTGTATAAATAACACTGTCAGGAAATGGGTTAATACTAGGGGGTGATCAAGGAGTTAAATGTTCCATAGGGAGGTGTTTCTAACTGTGGGGGCAGTGTAGTGACTGGGAGTAGAGAGAGATCGATGTACCTGATCACTAGGAACAGCAGATCTCTCTCTAACTCCCCTGTCAGAACGGGGATGTCTGTTTACATTGACAGATCCCCGTTCTGTCTCTCTGAGGAGCGATCGCGGGTCGCCGGCGGATATCGCGGCAGCTGGCCATGCGCATCGGCTCAAGCGTCATGCCGTGGGTGCCGGGGAGCTAACCTGCTGCCGTATAATGATGGCAGCTGATCGGCAAGGTGTTAATGGGCCACTTGACTGGACTTGCCCCCCAGGCCTAAGGCTGCCAGCCCTCCTCTGATGGCAGTTGCGGCAGGTCCGTGCCTTCTCTAATATCACTGCACTGCCCCCTCCCCACACTGCTTATCTTATTCACACAAAACATGAAGCGCGGCCGCTCTAGACAAAGGGCAGGACTTTTTAAGTTAAGAAGTGGGTGATTGGTTGCTAGGCAGCGGGGCGGTCCCAGCAATAAATCACTCACTTTTAACGTGAAAAGTCCCGCCCATTGTCCAGAGCGGCCAGACTCCATGTCTTGTGTGAATAAGGTAGGGTTCTTTGGGGAGTGCTGTGCTGTAAAGGAGTTTGATATTGAGAGAGGACTGTGATGGGGGCTCAGTCTGTGATTGTGGGGTTCAGTCTGTGATTTGGGGGGTCAGTCTATGATGGGGAGTCTGATGGGTCAGGACCAGTTTGTGATGGGGGGTCTGCTATGAGTCAGGTCAGTCTGTAATGGGGGTCTGTGATGGGGGGTCAGTCTTTGATGGGAGGGTCTGTGGTGGGTCAGCCTGTGATGGGGGGGTTAGTCTGTGATGGGGGATCTGTGATGAGGCAGGGGGGATGTGATGTAGAGGGGGGGCTAAGGACACTGATGTAAAAGGGGGTCGTGATGTAAAAGGGGGCTATGTAATGTAAAGGGGGGCCTGAAGACAATGATATAAAAGGGGGTCTGTGATTTCTGCACTAGCAAAACACAGGTCTCTGCAAGGGTAATAGAAAACAATTGTTTTCTATGTGTCCTGTTCACACTACTACAGCGCCACTGCGTGCTGAGCAGTGTGGTGCAAAATGCATACTGTTTCTATGCACCGCAACTGAGCTGTGGTGCATAATAATGAATGAAATGTATTTGTATAAAGAACTATTTACGATCATCTTTGGGTCAAGAAAGACTGAACAGTTTTAGCTTTACTTGCCATTGAGTCAGAACTTTTAAATACTTTGTCCTACGAAGATATTATTGATGAGTTTGCCAAAAAAAAAGTTAGAACTAAAAAATTGTAGGGATTTCCTTACTGCTATAATCTTTAAAAGGCATTTTCTGCATTACAGAGATTTTTCAGTCTGTACAATTAAAGCCAGTTATTTTCAGTGTTCTCATGTGTGGAGATATGTTATAATTTGATCTATTGTAGCAGGCATCGATAAAGGACGAGAATGGTGGTGTGTGTGTGTGGGTGGGGGGGCGGCATTGAAGGACCCGGCCTTGGGGCGGCAAAGGGAGTAAATCCAGGCCTGGATGTGACACGGATGAGCAATGATGTGGCACGGATGATCACTGATGTGGCATGAATGAGCACTGATGTGACACGGATGATCACTGATGTGGCATGGATTTGGCATGGATGATCACTGATGTGGCATGCATGATCACTGATGTGGCACGGATGAGCACTGATGTGGCACGGATGAGTCATGGATGAGCATGAATGAGCCATGGATGAGCATGAGTGTCGATGGATGAGCCAGGGATGGAGCATGAATGTGGATGGGTGAGCCAGAGATGGAGCATGAATGTGGATGGATGAGCCAGGGATTGGGCATGGATGTAGATGGATGAGCCAGGAAAGAGCATGTATGAGGATTGATGAGCCAGGGATGGAGCATAAATGTGGATGGATGAGCCAGGGATGGAGCATGGATGTGGATGGATGAGCCAGGGATGGAGCATAAATGTGGATGGATGAGCCAGGCATGGAGCATGAATGAGGATGGATGAGCCAGGGATGGAGCATGGATGAGCATGAATGTGGATGGATGAGCCAGGGATGAGCATGAATGAGGATGGATGAGCCAGGGATGGAGCATGGATGAGCATGAATGTGGATGGATGAGCTAGGAATGAGCATGAATGTGGATGGATGAGCCAGCGATGAGCATGAATGTGGATGGATGAGCCAGGGATGGAGCATGAATGAGGATGGATGAGCCAGGGATGGAGCATGGATGAGCATGAATGTGGATGGATGAGCCAGGGATGAGCATGAATGAGGATGGATGAGCCAGGGATGGAGCATGAATGAGGATGGATGAGCCAGGGACGGAGCATGGATGAGCATGAATGTGGATGGATGAGCCAGGGATGGAGCATGAATGAGGATGGATGAGCCAGGGATGGAGCATGAATGAGGATGGATGAGCCAGGGATGGAGCATGAATGAGGATGGATGAGCCAGGGATGGAGCATTGATGTGGATGGATGAGCAAGGGATGAGCATGAATGTGGATGGATGAGCCAGGGATGGAGCATGGATGTGGATGGATGAGCCAGGGATGAGCATGAATGAGGATGGATGAGCCAGGGATGGAGCATAAATGTGGATGGATGAGCCAGGCATGGAGCATGAATGAGGATGGATGAGCCAGGGATGGAGCATGGATGAGCATGAATGTGGATGGATGAGCCAGGGATGAGCATGAATGAGGATGGATGAGCCAGGGATGGAGCATGGATGAGCATGAATGTGGATGGATGAGCTAGGAATGAGCATGAATGTGGATGGATGAGCCAGCGATGAGCATGAATGTGGATGGATGAGCCAGGGATGGAGCATGAATGAGGATGGATGAGCCAGGGATGGAGCATGGATGAGCATGAATGTGGATGGATGAGCCAGGGATGAGCATGAATGAGGATGGATGAGCCAGGGATGGAGCATGAATGTGGATGGATGAGCCAGGGATGGAGCATGAATGAGGATGGATGAGCCAGGGATGGAGCATGAATGAGGATGGATGAGCCAGGGATGGAGCATTGATGTGGATGGATGAGCAAGGGATGAGCATGAATGTGGATGGATGAGCCAGGGATGGAGCATAAATGTGGATGGGTGAAACAGAGATGGAGCATGAATGTGGATGGATGAGCCAGGGATTGGGCATGGATGTAGATGGATGAGCCAGGAAAGAGCATGTATGAGGATTGATGAGCCAGGGATGGAACATGAATGAGGATGGATGAGCCAGGGATGGAGCATGAATGAGGATGGATGAGCCAGGGATGGAGCATGAATGAGGATGGATGAGCCAGGGATGGAGCATGGATGAGCATGAATGTGGATGGATGAGCCAGGGATGGAGCATGAATGAGGATGGATGAGCCAGGGATGAGCATGAATGTGGATGATGAGCCAGGGATGAGCATGAATGTGGATGGATGAGCCAGGGATGAGCATGAATGTGGATGGATGAGCCAGGGATGAGCATGAATGTGGATGATGAGCCAGGGATGAGCATGAATGTGGATGGATGAGCCAGGGATGAGCATGAATGTGGATGGATGAGCCAGGAATGAGCATGAATGTGGATGGATGAGCCAGCGATGAGCATGAATGTGGATGGATGAGCCAGGGATGGAGCATGAATGAGGATGGATGAGCCAGGGATGGAGCATGGATGAGCATGAATGTGGATGGATGAGCCAGGGATGAGCATGAATGAGGATGGATGAGCCAGGGATGGAGCATGAATGAGGATGGATGAGCCAGGGACAGAGCATGGATGAGCATGAATGTGGATGGATGAGCCAGGGATGAGCATGAATGAGGATGGATGAGCCAGGGATGGAGCATGAATGAGGATGGATGAGCCAAGGGTGGAGCATGAATGAGGATGGATGAGCCAGGGACGGAGCATGGATGAGCATGAATGTGGATGGATGAGCCAGGGATGGAGCATGAATGAGGATGGATGAGCCAGGGATGGAGCATGAATGAGGATGGATGAGCCAGGGATGGAGCATTGATGTGGATGGATGAGCAAGGGATGAGCATGAATGTGGATGGATGAGCCAGGGATGGAGCATAAATGTGGATGGGTGAAACAGAGATAGAGCATGAATGTGGATGGATGAGCCAGGGATTGGGCATGGATGTAGATGGATGAGCCAGGAAAGAGCATGTATGAGGATTGATGAGCCAGGCATGGAGCATAAATGTGGATGGATGAGCCAGGGATGGAGCATGGATGTGGATGGATGAGCCAGGGGTGAGCATGAATGAGGATGGATGAGCCAGGGATGGAACATGAATGAGGATGGCTGAGCCAGGGATGGAGCATGAATGAGGATGGATGAACAAGGGATGGAGCATGAATGAGGATGGATGAGCCGGGGATGGAGCATGGATGAGCATGAATGTGGATGGATGAGCCAGGGATGGAGCATGAATGAGGATGGATGAGCCAGGGATGAGCATGAATGTGGATGATGAGCCAGGGATGAGCATGAATGTGGATGGATGAGCCAGGGATGGAGCATGAATGAGGATGGATAAGCAAGGGATGGAGCATGAATGAGGATGGATAAGCAAGGGATGGAGCATGAATGAGGATGGATGAGCCAGGGATGGAGCATAAATGAGAATGGATGAGCCGGGGATGGAGCATGAATGAGGATGGATGAGCCAGGGATGGAGCATGGATGTGGACGGATGAGCCAGGGATGAGCATGAACGAAAATGGATGAGCCAGGGATAGAGCATGGTTATGGATGAGCCAGGGATGAGCATGAATGTGGATGGATGAGCCAGGGATGGAGCATGGATGAGCATGAATGTGGATGGATGAGCCAGGGATGGAGCATGAATGAGGATGGATGAGCCAGGGACGGAGCATGGATGAGCATGAATGTGGATGGATGAGCCAGGGATGGAGCATGAATGTGGATGGATGAGCCAGGGATGAAGCATGAATGAGGATGGATGAGCCAGGGATGGAGCATTAATGAGGATGGATGAGCCAGGGATGGAGCATGGATGTGGATGGATGAGCCAGGGATGGAGGATGAATGAGGATGGATGAGCCAGGGACGGAGCATGGATGAGCATGAATGTGGATGGATGAGCCAGGGATGGAGCATGGATGAGGATGGATGAGCCAGGGATGGAGCATGAATGAGGATGGATGAGCCAGGGACGGAGCATGGATGAGCATGAATGTGGATGGATGAGCCAGGGATGGAGCATGAATGAGGATGGATGAGCCAGGGATGGAGCATGAATGAGGATGGATGAGCCAGGGATGGAGCATTGATGTGGATGGATGAGCAAGGGATGAGCATGAATGTGGATGGATGAGCCAGGGATGAGCATAAATGTGGATGGATGAGCCAGGGATTGGGCATGGATGTAGATGGATGATCCAGGAAAAAGCATGTATGAGCATTGATGAGCCAGGGATGGAGCATAAATGTGGATGGATGAGCCAGGGATGGAGCATGGATGTGGATGGATGAGCCAGGGATGAGCATGAATGAGGATGGATGAGCCAGGGATGGAGCATGAATGAGGATGGATGAGCCAGGGATGGAGCATGGATGAGGATGGATGAGCCAGGGAGGGAGCATGGATGAGCATGAATGTGAATGGATGAGCCAGGGATGGAGTATGAATGTGGATGGATGAGTCAGGGATGAGTATGAATGTGGATGGATGAGCCAGGGACAGAGCATGGACGAGCATGAATGTGGATGGATGAGCCAGGGATGGAGCATGAATGAGGATGGATGAGCCAGGGATGGAGCATGGATGAGCATGAATGTGAATGGATGAGCCAGGGATGGAGTATGAATGAGGATGGATGAGCCAGGGATGGAGCATGAATGAGGATGGATGAGCCAGGGATGGAGCATAAATTTGGATGGATGAGCCAGGGATGGAGGATGGATGAGCCAGGGATGAGCATGAATGAGGATGGATGAGCCAAGGATTGGGCATGGATGTAGATGGATAAGCCAGGAAAGAGCATGTATGAGGATTGATGAGCCAGGGATGGAGCATAAATGTGGATGGATGAGCCAGGAATGGAGCATGGATGTGGATGGATGAGCCAGGGATGAGCATGAATGAGGATGGATGAGCCAGGGATTGGGCATGGATGTAGATGGATGAGCCAGGAAAGAGCATGTATGAGGATTGATGAACCAGGGATGAGCATAAATGTGGATGGATGAGCCAGGGATGGAGCATGGATGTGGATGGATGAGCCAGGGATGAGCATGAATGAGGATGGATGAGCCAGGGATGGAGCATGAATGAGGATGGATGAGCCAGGGATGGAGCATGGATGAGCATGAATGTGGATGGATGAGCCAGGGATGAGCATGAATGTGGATGGATGAGCCAGGGATGGAGCATGAATGAGGATGGATGAGCCAGGGACAGAGCATGGATGAGCATGAATGTGGATGGATGAGCCAGGGATGAGCATTAATGTGGATGGATGAGCCAGGGATGGAGCATGAATGAGGATGGATGAGCAAGGGATGGAGCACGGATGAGCATGAATGTGGATGATGAGCCAGGGATGAGCATGAATGTGGATGGATGAGCCAGGGATGGAGCATGAATGAGGATGGATGAGCCAGGGACAGAGCATGGATGAGCATGAATGTGGATGGATGAGCCAGGGATGAGCATTAATGTTGATGGATGAGCCAGGGATGGAGCATGAATGAGGATGGATGAGCCAGGGATGGAGCATGAATGAGGATGGATGAGCCAGGGATGGAGCATGAATGAGGATGGATGAGCCAGGGATAGAGCCTGAATGAGGATGGATGAGCCAGGGATGGAGCATGGATGTGGATGGATGAGCAAGGGATGAGCATGAATGAGGATGGATGAGCCAGGGATAGAGCATGGATATGGATGAGCCAGGGATGGAGCATGAATGAGGATGGATGAGCCAGGGATGGAGCATGGATGTGGATGGATGAGCAAGGGATGAGCATGAATGAGGATGGATGAGCCAAGGATGGAGCATAAATGAGAATGGACGAGCCGGGGATGGAGCATGAATGAGGATGGATGAGCCGGGGATGGAGCATGAATGAGGATGGATGAGCCAGGGATAGAGCATGAATGAGAATGGATGAGCCAGGGATAGAGCATGGATATGGATGAGCCAGGGATGGGCACAGATCAGCAGTGTGGGCACTTCAGATCCGCTGCACTGGTTCCCTCCTCTCCTCACACACTGTACCAATCAGCGTGAGGAGAGGGGAGGAGCATGCTTCAGTTTGTTTACAAGTGATCACACTGTCATTGGATGGCGTGATCATGTGGTAAAGGGCCGCTGTCATTAGCCCTTTACCCCGATCCGTGACACGCCTGACAGTCACAGACACTCGGTGTGACGTTATATTATGCCCTCCCAGAGTTATCCAACCACTCTGTAGCCGTTTTTCGGCTATGGCCTGGTCAGCAAGTGGTTAAGCAATTGTAGTTTTTTTGAGGTAGCCGGTTTTGCTGAGGTAGATGTTATGTTTAACTTTGTTAGACCTTGTCAGGGTAGGTTGTATATTAAAATGAACAATATAGTAGAGTTGCACCTGCAGTATCCTGATAGGAACATGTATTACAATATATTCATTGGGGGGTTAATCAGGACTCCCTAGGATATGGGTGTGGCAGAGAAAATGCAATGAATTCCCAGTCCTTTCAGGAGACGGGTGTGATTGATACTAGTAGCTAACCAATCATGAGCATATTATTTGCCTCTGTAGGAATACAAGTCCCTTTAGCTTATAACCCTGCAGAGGGAGGCATTATATTGTGCTCTGTCAGGGAGAATTATTTAGAATTTGTCAGTTACAGTCAGTCTGGGAGCCATTCAGGCCTTAGACTATGGAGGAGTATACATCATAGGTAGCTGCACTTATCACTATAAGTGGAGGTTTATTTAGGATCCTCATGCAGCTCCTGAGAGTTGGGAGCTGATTGACCTGTATGCTACACAACAACAGCTAGGAGGTTTTTTTCCTCTCTCCATCTTTAGTTTTTTTTTTATTGTCCGCCCAGACTATTCAGTATTGTGTACACTAATCACTGCTAGTACCCACAGCCAACCAATAAACAAAAACCCTCCCTTTTTGTGTGTATGTATGTATGTGTGTGTATATATATATATATATATATATATATATATATATATATGTACAAAGACCAGTGTGTCTTGCCTACAGTAGTCAAGCATGGTGGTGGGAGTGTCATAGTCTGGGGAGCTACAGTTCATTGAGGGAACCATGAATGCCAACATGTACTGTGACATACTGAAGCAGAGCATCTGAGACTGGGCCGGAGGGCAGTATTCCAACATAACAACCCCAAACACACCTCCAAGACGAGCACTGCCTTGCTAAAGAGGCTGGGGGGGAAAGGTAATGGACTGGCCAAGCATGTTTCCAGACCTAAACCCTATTGAGTATCTGTAGGGCATGCTCAAATGGAAGGTGGAGGAGCGCAAGGTCTCTAACATCCACCAGCTCCATCATGGAGGAGTGAAAGAGGACTCCAGTGGAAACTTGTGAAGCTCTGGTGAACTCCATGCCCAAGAGGGTTAAGGTAGTGCTGGAAAATAATGGTGGCCACACAAAATATTGACACTTTGGGCCCAATTTGGACATTTTCACTTAGGGGTGTACTCACTTTTGTTGCCAGCGATTTAGACATTAATGGCTGTGTGCAGGGCTGTCTTTAGTGCAGGGCAAAAGGGGCAGCTGCCCTGGGCCCAGTCATGGTCGGGGGGCCCGCCGAAGTAGCTGCCTCTTGAGTCCGCGCTGCCTGCAAATTGGGGTCCCCTGATAACCCCGCCAAGCACAGAAGAACATCGCTGTATTCCCCGGCCAGCAAGGCAGGGGCGGGGGCCCGGGAGCTCCACTGCAGCTCTGACCATGCACCCTGCAGCCTGTATGCTCGGAGCTGAGATCAGAGGAGGATCTCTGAGAGCCCTGCCTCTGGACCACTTCGAAACATGCCCCCAGACCTTTGAGGGTCCCGCCCCCAGACCTTTGCGAGTCCTGCCCCCAGCCTTTGCGAGCCCTGCCTGGACCCCTGAAGGCCCCTCACCTGGACCTCTGAGGGCCCCACACCTTGATGTCTGAGGGCCCCTCACCTGGACCCCTGAGTGCCCCGAACCTGGACCTCTGAGGGCCGCACACCTGGACCCCTGAAGGCCCCAAACCTGGACCTCTAAGGGGCCCTGAACCTGAACCCCTGAAGGCTCCCTGAACCTGGACCTCTGAGGGCCCCGAACCTGAACCCCTGAAGGCCCTGAACCTGGACTTCTGAGGGTCCCGCACCTGGACCTCTGAGAGCACCATCCCTGAATCAATAAGAGCGGTTGGTGAGCCTGACTGGCTAGGTAGGTCCTTCTCCCCATAGACTGCTTGTTGACTGTTATCCTAGCCCTGACCTGTTTATGAACAGTATAGCTGTAAACTGCTGATAGGTAAAATTTTAAAATGGTTACTTAGTTGATCACCTCCTGTACTCTGGTTATCTACTGTATTAGATCTGCAGTCTCTGGTTATCTCCTGTATTAGATCCGCAGTCTCTGGTCATCTCCTGTATTAGATCCGCAGTCTCTGGTCATCTCCTGTATTAGAACCCCAGTCTCTGGTCATCTCCTGTATTAGATCCACAGTCTCTAGTCATCTCCTGTATTAGATCTGCAGTCTCTGGTCATCTCCTGTATTAGATCTGCAGTCTCTGGTCATCTCCTGTATTAGATCTGCAGTCTCTGGTCATCTCCTGTATTAGAACCCCAGTCTCTGGTCATCTCCTGTATTAGAACCCCAGTCTCTGGTCATCTCCTGTATTAGAACCCCAGTCTCTGGTCATCTCCTGTATTAGATCCACAGTCTCTAGTCATCTCCTGTATTAGATCTGCAGTCTCTGGTCATCTCCTGTATTAGATCTGCAGTCTCTGGTCATCTCCTGTATTAGATCTGCAGTCTCTGGTCATCTCCTGTATTAGATCTGCAGTCTCTGGTCATCTCCTGTATTAGATCTGCAGTCTCTGGTCATCTCCTGTATTAGAACCCCAGTCTCTGGTCATCTCCTGTATTAGAACCCCAGTCTCTGGTCATCTCCTGTATTAGAACCCCAGTCTCTGGTCATCTCCTGTATTAGAACCCCAGTCTCTGGTCATCTCCTGTATTAGATCCACAGTCTCTAGTCATCTCCTGTATTAGATCTGCAGTCTCTGGTCATCTCCTGTATTAGATCTGCAGTCTCTGGTCATCTCCTGTATTAGATCTGCAGTCTCTGGTCATCTCCTGTATTAGATCTGCAGTCTCTGGTCATCTCCTGTATTAGATTTGCAGTCTCTGGTTATCTCCTGTACTAGATTTGCAGTCTCTCAGTGAGCAGTAATGATGTGCAGTAACCTCTAGCAATGAATGAGGAAGCAGAAATTATGTGTTGTAACCTCTAACAACCAGTCACTGATCGGTAATCATATGCTGTATCCTCTAGAAACCAATTGCAATTGCTGTCTGATCTGCTGCAGTAAACAGATTTTGAGTCTTACTGCCATTTGTTATATGTTTAAGAGCGGTTGGGGGGCCCCAAGAAAAAGTTCGCCCAGGGCCCAATCAATATTAAAGACGGCCCTGGCTGTGTGTTGAGTTATTTTGAGGGGACAGCAAATTTACACTGTTATACAAGCTGTACACTCACTACTTTACATTGTAGCAAAGTGTCATTTCTTCAGTGTTGTCACATGAAAAAATAGAATAAAATATTTACAAAAATGTGAGGGGTGTACGCACTTTTGTGAGATACTGTGTGTGTGTATGTATATATGTATGTGTGTGTGTGTGTATATATATATATATATATATATATATATATATATATATATATATATATATATATATATATATATATATATATATATATATATATATATATAAAAATGTTCTGCGGGAAATGCAGGCACGGCAGCCCATTGAAATGAATGGGCTACCGTGCCCTCGCAAACGCTTTTCACAACACTTGGGGCAGGCTGAAGACACTCAACCATGCGGGCTGTTTTGTTAAAAAAAAAAAAAAAATTCTCCTCTCCCATGTATATTGTGGAATTTTAACAACTTTGTTGCAGATTCTTACCTTTTTCCATTTTGATCAAATAACTGTTTTTCATTGTGTCCCTTTCAGTCTCCTGAATGGCAGATGCTATCAATTGATGAAATCTCAGTGCTTTGATGTGGGAAGCTGCAGTGTTGGCATCCCTTTAGCCACAGTTAATCATTTAGGGATTTCCTACCAAAATAAAATCCCTAAAAGCCCTGTTGCATTGGATTTGTGTTTTTTTACTTTTTTCACATCCATAGGAAACTGCAGTGGCAGCAGTTTGAAATGGAATGGTCATTTATAATATCATTCAATTGCAAGATGGCTTGCGTAGCAATTGTATGTTATATTGGTTTCATAACTGTGTAGTGTTTGTTTTTTCCTGCAATGGGCCATTGTGCAGCCAGCAGTCTAATCCCTCTGTGCCAGCTATTCTCAACTAGGATTCCTCCAGATGTTGCTAGGGTTTCCTTGACCTGTGAATAATTGACATCCCCTTTTTATGGTGCCTGCATAGTTCCAGTGCCACTTGGCAGAGTCAGCAGCATGACACTTTCTTATTAGCTATTGGTAACAGTGGCATTCTGACCACCACTGGGGGTCTTTCTTCCCATTGACCACCAATGTAACAGGCAATTTTTCCCACTGACCCCAATGAATTGGTTTTAGCATGGATTCACCAACACCTGAAACAGATTTTAAGGGTTCCTCTAAGGTAAAAAGTTGAGAAAGGCTGCTCTGTGTAGCAGCTGGTGGAAGCCAGTGCCTTCCTTCGGGTCCTTTCACAAGGGCGGTCTGCCCCGCGGACTCTGTTTTGCTCAGTGGGGGATCGCTCTGCTGATCTCCACTGAGCAGGCAGATGACAGGTCTGTCTCTGCTCACCGTGTAGAGATGGACCTGTCAGAGTCCCGCTCATCTGTATGGGGAGATCGGATGAAAATGGACCACCTGTCTGTTTTCATCCGATCCCATCTGAACCTATCCACCAGATGGGTGGAAAATAGGGTCACCATCCATCTGCATTTCACAGACAGGATCAGATCGGATAGCAGCGGGTGATCCATAGAGGTGAATGGAGTGTCCGATCAGGTCCGCCTGAAAAACTGACAGGCGGACCTGATCAGAAAGCCGGTGTGAAAGGGGCCTTACTGATATTTTCATCTGGATTGCTAGTCCTCCTGTGGGCCTCTGAAAGTTGTACACTGTTTACCTCATTGTATTTCTTACTGCCAGCGTTCTGCAAAAATGTTTGCTTACTGTCCTGAATGATGGCAAAGTTCAGAGCTATCAAAGCTATCAGAGCACATGTTGGACTAAAACTTGCATCCGCTTGAATCACATAAACGCAACATTGCTGGCGAGAATTACTTATCGCTATCTACAGCCTAGCTTAATCATTGTATTTCTGTATATTTCATATACTGATTGTATGTATCTGTATTTGTTTTTTCTCAATAGTTTCACCCACCCTGTTTTGTTAGTATAGCTTCACAACTAAACTCAGTCTGGCTTATTGCAGAATTGGAAGATTTAGCTACATGTCGAGCTACACACAGGGAAATGTGTAGCGGAGACAGAACAGTGAAACAGCGGCTGCTAAAACAGGAACTACTTGCTATACAGCAGCTAACCAGTGGGTACACAATGGCTACACAGAGGCCTACTATACTGTCAGTGCAGCCATTTGCCTATGGCAACACAACAGCCTTTACATAGTCAAGCATCTCCACAAGCAACATGTTGGAGAGTAAGGCATCTTCACTTAAAACAAGGTCTCAAGTCTTTGGTTCCTCTAGATCCTCTTCTGCAAGTAATGCACTTTCTATAGCATGTGCAAAAACTCAAGCTGGAGCAGCCTTTGTTGGGCAAAAAAAGAGAGAGCATGATTAGAAGCTGAGAAAATGCAACAAGGAGCAAGATTAGAGGCTGAGAAGGTGCAATACGAAGCACGACTACAGAAGGTGTGACAAGAGGCAGGCTTAGAGGCCGAGAAAGCATAATTACTGATTGAGAAGGTGCAACAAGAAGCACATTTAGAGGCTTAGAGTGCGCAACTAGAGGTTGTGAAGGTGCAACAAGAGGCCCATTTAGAGGAAAAGAGAGCATGACTAGAGGCTGAGAAGGTGCAACAAGTTACATCCTTGGAAATGCAGAAAGCCCTACTAGAAACAAACATAAAAAAGCTTGCTATAGAGAAAGCAGTGTCGGTCGCTATAGCCGAAGCAGAGGCCTTAGAATTAGCTGTATACCCTGATAGTGAACACAAGAGATGCAGCAGTGTGCTCGGTGTAGAAGCTGAACTTCAAGATCTTCTACAACGCACTTCAGACTACATCTATCAACACTCCAAACCAAGCAGCAAGAAAGACTACGAGGAGAAAAATTGAGAATACCTAATAGCACCACCGCAAGTCAGCAACAAGTCTCAAATCTGCAAACAAGACTCCAAACAAAGTGAAACCTCTTGCGTCAGACATCTTACATGCATAGGTGTGCGCAGCCTATTGCATTAGGGTGTGCACCTCAAAGCTCCAACACATTTGCATTTGACATATTTACCTGCTTCTTCCCCGCTCTCCATCCTGAAACAATGGGAGGAAGGGGGAGCAAGGGAGCACATGGGGGACCTGGGCAACAGGAAGAGGATCGGGGAAATGAGGGGTGGCGGGGGTGGCATATATTAGTACCAATCCCCTATATTTTCCTTGTGTGGCAGCTGAATGTTGACAAAAAGGAGAGGAGAAGCCTACTTTCAGCTGCTGCAGGAGGAAAATACAGATCGGTTCCACTAAATTCCACCCATGCCACCTCTCCTGTCCAGGTTCTGAGGGTCAGCAAGGAAGAGTTGTGGTTTACCTGTCACCTGCATTGACAGGTTGCCAACCCCAGGATTAGGGTGTGCCCAGGCACACCTGGCACACCCCTTGCGCACGCCTATGCTTACATGCAAGGTACCAGAATCTACAAATTATCCTCCAGGTCCTGCCTTTACTTCAGAACAATACACCAAGGACTGGGTTAAACCAGAAACTCTTAAAAGGTATGATCTCACAGCACCTTTCCACCATAGCAATACACGGCTAGCTATTCAAGCCATTGTAGACTTTGCCGAGTTCTTTGCATGATGCAAATTAGTCACAAAAGCTAGAGTCTGGTAATCTTCTTTCCAAAACACTGTCAGAGGCTTAGACCTGTTATGCAGTGAAGATAGACCTCCTGATCAAATGGCTTGGAAAGGAGTCAACTGAACATGTCAAGTGAATCAGGACAATAAATATAACCTACCCAGACACTGGCCTTAAAATGATCTGGGGTAGACTTGACGAATGTTATGGGTCAGGAGAAGCAAAAGAAAATGGACTATTCAAGTGACTTGATAACTTTCCTAAGAGACCTAGCAAGGCTTATAAGAAACTCAGGAAACTAAATAACTTACTAATGGAACTTCAGGTAGCCAAAGCCGAATGGGACTTACAAGGACTTGTCTTCCTTGAGACAGCCAGAGGCTTCAACCCCATTGTACAAAAGTTACCCTATAACTTACAAGAGCAGTGGATCACACATGGCTCCAAATATAAAAGACAGTATAATGTTCCATTCTAATTTCTCTGTTTTGTGGACTTTGTAAGCCAGTAACCTAGAACAAGAAATGATCCTAGAGGATCCTACAGGACTGAACCCTAGCAAACCTCCAGTAGCAGTACACAAAACTAATGTGACTCCTCCAGATTCTTTTCACAGGTCTGCCAGATCCTCTAACTCAGAGACAAAGCTCAAAGATCCTGGTAAGCAGTGTCCTTTGCACCGGAAGCCATATCCTCTTCCAAAGTGTTGAGCCTTCAGAGAGAAGTCCACAAAGGGTCGCAAAGTCTTTCTGAAGGAAAACAACATCTGTTGCAAGGGCTGCTCATTGACATCTCACTTTGCCAAGGATTTTAAGGTCAGTGTAAAATGTACAGAATGTGACAGTTCAGATTACAACACAGCTTTACACCCAGGGCCATCCCTGTGGACATTACAACGCACCGACAGCACAACCACTTCCTCATAAAGAAACTGCCATACACTACCCACTTGCTGCGTCCCTTCATAAGCCCGTCTAGTGACAACCTTGTCTGTTACAGTGACCAAGACCATTTAGGGTGCAATGCCTTTCAAAGAACAAAAGAGGACAATCAGGAAGCAATGTCTATTAAGGACAAACTCTTCTTGGACATAATGGGAGCAGTCTAATCAAAGTTGACAAAAACATCTGGGTCGCACCTCTTCCCTTCAGACCCCAGAGGCGACAGTCACCAAGTACAAAGGCGTTTCTCTTATCTTCAAAATTATTTTTAAAGAAAGCCAGAGATGAGAGACCACTTCTTTGCTTTTATGGAGGAAATCTTTGAGAACGAGAGAAACATGCAGAAATAGCCCCCACTCTTAAAGTGATTGTAAAGGCTCGTTTTTTTTGTTTTTCTTTAAATATCAAGCATGTTATACTTACATCCTCTGTGCAGTTGGATGTTCACAGAGTAGCCCGGATCCTGCTCTTCTTGGGTCCTTCTTTGCTGCTCCTGGCCCCTCCCTCCTATTGAGTGCCCCCATAGCCAGCAGCTTCCTATGTGTCAGGTACTCACCAGGGCCAAAATGCTAAGAGTGGCTTCCCTTGCAACTGAGTGCGCGATACCCCTGAAAATGGCACAGAGGGTATCAGGCACGGAGAGGCACGGGTCGCCAACAGGTGGTCAAGGCTTGCGAGGATATATTCAAGCGAGGAGTAGACCCGTGCAGAGCGGACTTGGACCGATGAGACGCCTGGCTGGGACTCAAACACCTCGATCTGGCGACGGGAACTGGAGTAGGGTCAACTGAAGAGGCCGAGGGTCAAGCACAGAGGTCCGGGTGTAGAGGAGTCCTAGGTGGGGAGGTCATACACGAGAGTCCAGAACATAGAATGGATCCTGGAGCAGGCTGAGGATCAAACACAGGGTAGGGCAAATGCAAGTCTTTAGGGCAGGCCGAGGGTCAAACACAGGGTATTAATAATAGCAAGTCCTTTGAGCAAAGCCTGGAGTCAAGCATGGAAGTCAGGCAGAAGCAAAGTTCTTATGAGAGAAGCCGAGGGTTAAACATGGAGAGTAGACAAGCAGAGAAGTCTTTAAACAAGCCGAGGGTCAAGTACTGGAGAGATTTAGGGATGGTCAAGACGATCCGGGTCACAACAGGCAGTCACAGGTACACAGAGCTAGGAACAGGAACACTGGAAGCTAAAGAGACAAACCAGCAACTAGAAAGGGGCAGAGCTGCCTTTATATAGGCCCGCCAGGGGGATATCATGCTGTGCACACACGTGGCCACGCCGATGCACCGCATCTCGCACCCGCGTGCACTGACCCGTTCAGAACGCGCGCTCGTATTCGCCGACCTGTCGGATCGTGCACCAGTATGCGCTGGTGTGCTACTCCACCACGCAGGTGCACAGGGATGCGCCAATACTGACAGGCTCTAATTCTACTATTCCTCTGACACTATGGGGGCACTGGAGCCGAGTCACAGCCCCGTGTGTCCATTCAGACACGGAGCCCTGACCTGGCCCCACCCCCCTCTCTCCCCTGATTAGCTTACTGACTTTGATTGTCGCAGGAGCCAGTGGCACTGCTGCTGTGTCTCAGCCAATCAGGAGGAGTGTCCCGGACAGCTTCGACATTCTTGGACATCGCTGGAGAGAAATGGGGCTCAGGTAAGTAATTAGGAGGTGCTGGGGTGGCTGCTACACACAAAATGTTTTTTATCTTAATACATGGAATGCATTAAGATAAAAAAGAGATAATACCCCTCCGGAGACATGATTGAGTACTGCATTAAGGGGTACACATCTTTGGCAACAGCCCTTCTCCTGCAGTTGCTATCTACAGACTCAGATGTTCTGCTCAGGTGGGAGAGCCTGAACATGGCTCACATGTCAGACAATTCATAGAAAGGGACTTCTACGTGGATGACTGTTTAAAATCTCTACCTTCCAAAGAGTCTGCAATTAGTCTCCTAAAAAGAATACAGCATGTTGGATTGTCGATGAGGAGGATGGGCGTGACCGAAGGTTGAGAGGAAGGGGAGGGCGTTGCGGACCCGAACCCAGCTGCTCCTCCTGATATCCACGCTGGATGCCGGAATACCGGAGCGGTAATCTCCATGCCTGTGGCGGCCGAACCTCTGGGAGATAGGGGAGACATCCTAGCGTCCTAACGATCGGTTCACCCGAGGACCGGACCGGCGCGCTGCCTTTGCCTGCTTTTTTTTTTTTTTTTTCCTCTCTCCGGAGACAGGAGTGCATGACCCATAGGATCCTTCTTTAGAACGCTTGTGCTGGCTGAACACAAGCAGGAGGACGCTGCTGAGCAGAACAGCTGATTGGTTGGTGGGGTAAGATACACTGCACAGGTATGCTGCATGATATGCGCTGTATGCCCTAGGAAAAGCCTGTTTGCATTTTTTCTGGACAAGACTGTTGGAAGCTGCCCTTGGGGGGTTTCTGTGGTGAGTTCCTACCTTCGAAGAGTGGAGGGGGACATTGGATGCTGGAGAAGTGGCCGTGAGGAGGGGAGTGAATACACTGGCTAATACACTGGCTAAAGTTTAATTGCATGTTACATTTACTTTCTGAAGGCAGTGTTCCTGTGGGGCTATCAGCAGAATCCCAAACATCAAAACTTAATCATATAGCAGGATCGTATTGTTTTTTTTTTTTTTTTTTGTTTGTTCTTGAAATCCTAAGTGGTGAGGGAGGACAGGATGACCAAGAAAAAAGGGTCAGAGGAGACCGCAGCACAAGAAGGAGCTGGGGCACATAATTTGCGTGGCCCCAAGGATAAAGCAGGCCAAGGTGCAGCAGCAAAATTGGAACGCTTTGCCCATACACCAAACTGTACACCTAAGAAAGGTAGCCAGATGGGGGGTGCGCAGCATCAAGGAGCCCAGGCCAATCACCCTGGGGGGAGGAAAAGTCAAGGCCCAGCCCAAGCTTGTGTACCCACAGTCACCGAACCAGTGTCGCAGACACATTTGGGTAGGGAGAGCGGTTTGGGTAATGAAGCGATAGAGGATAAGGGGATACCAGAGCAGGAACCATCTTTAAAGGACATTTTTCTAGCAACGAATGCCTGCAAGTCCGCGCTGTCTGATTTATCGGACCAGCTTAGAGGTATTAGAGACGATTTAGTTGTGCTGAAAAGGGATATGCAGGAGGTACGCGCTCGGACCACTACCCTCGAGGAGAGACTTAGTCAGGTGGAAGACGATGTGAATCCGCTAAGACAGGAGGTTAAAAGGATGAAGGAACAATTGGACACCTGCTTAAGGAAGATGGACGAATATGAGAACAGGGCACGTAGGAAGAACGTGAGGGTCCTGGGTCTTCCCGAAAGAAGCGAGGGTAACAACCCGGTAGAATTTATGGAGGGATGGTTCAGGGATGTGTTTGGCAAGGACGCACTTTCTAGCTTGTTCGCTATTGAACGAGCACATAGAGTGGCCCCTAGGATTCCATCTTCAGGGGGTCAGCCAAGGCCTCTTATAGTTAAACTTCTGTTTTTTGGAGACAAAGTCACTATCCTTCAGAAAGCAAGGGAGATGAAAAATATTTTATACAATGGTGCAAGAATATCCCTGTATCCAGATTTCTCCCCTGAGCTGCAGAGACAGAGAGCAAAGTTTATAGAGTGCAAACGGAGTCTACGGCAACATAAAATAGGCTATGCACTGTTATATCCAGCTCGTTTACGAGTAACAGTAAATGGGGAGGTACAGTTCTTTAATACTCCTGCGGAAGTGTTCTCATGGCTGGAGAAGAATGAGGGAAGGTTTCGGCTGGGAGAAAGGCCTTAGAAGAAGAGCGGAAGGCCTTAGAAGAGGAGCAAGGGGGAAGAGGAGGATAGAATATGGGGTTCTTTTTTGCCCAGCGAGTAGATGCATATTTGGGGACATAACTCTGTGTTTTGTTTTTTTTTTCCCCAGTCTTCATTATTTTTTCAGGTCTTCTCCCCTCCCCTTCTTTCATGGTTATATTTGCAGAGGTGTGGGTTTAGGGAGGTAGTGAATAAGAATCCTTTATATGTTGGTTATGATGGGGGTAATTCCCCCTCTTATATGGGTTCGGGTTGCAACGCAAAGGGGGGAAGGAGGTGTATCCACGGTTTGTGGGTTAACACGGTCACTTTAGAAGCTCGGTGAGATGGGCCCAAGGTTGGGTCGGGGGGGGAGGGGGGAGGGGTGGATGGGATGGGGGAGGGAAGGGGGTTGGGTGGGATTGGGGAGGGAGATGTGTATGTTGGGGGGGAGGGAGGGGGGTAAAAGGGCAATGTGGTGTGAAGTAGGAAGTACTGAAGAAACACAAAAAGTTAAAACACTAAAATCTCAATTTTTAATCACAATAGTTTTTGGAATAGAGAATTATGTTGAGTTAAGACACAGGAATAGGTGAATGGTAGGCACTAAAACAGATAAGAGGGTAACTTTAGGGAAATTTAAATATATGAAGATATGCTCATGGAATGTGAGAGGGGTGAAAGATGTATGTAAGAAGCAAGCAATTTTTTCTACGGCCAGAACAAGGGATGTCAGGATACTCTGCCTCCAGGAGACCCACCTAGATAAGGATACAGTGAACATTTTGAGGAATAGGAACTATCAAGAGCAGTATCACTCAACTCATACCTCATACTCAAGGGGAGTGAGTGTGCTGATAAATACAGGATTGGTTTTCTCCTGCAGGCAGAGTAAACTGGACAAGTATGGTCGATTTGTTTTTCTCTACTGTAATATTGAGGGGTGGGACTGTGTATATTCCTCCACCATTCAAAACAGAGATACTTAGCGAATTGTTAGGCTTCATAGCGGACAAATCTGGGGTACCGGTTGTAGTGACAGGGGACTTTAATACGGCCATGGATAACTGTGTAGATAGATTCCCGACAAAGGGGATCCCTGGAGGGTCATCTAAGGGCCCGCTTTTCCAATTCTGCAATGAAGTGGGATGGGTGGATGTCTGGAGGAAGTGGCATCCGAGTGAGAAGCAATATTCATGCCACTCGAGGACGCATGCTACTTTGTCCAGGATTGATCTGGTGCTCTGTAATGAGGAAGCCCTGAGGATAGTGGGAGGGATAGACTACGAGCCAAGGGGGCTCTCGGACCACTCTCCATTGGTCTTTTCAGTTAAAATGGGGCGGAGTGTTGGAGGGGGGGAGTGGAGACTGAACCCCTTTTGGCTTGAATTAATCGAGGACGATGAGGGGATCGTTGGTAATTTGGAAGAATTCATAAATATGAATGTAGGATCCGCCCCGCTAGGTATAACTTGGGACGCCCTGAAGGCGTTCCTTAGAGGGGTCTTTATTCAGAAAATCTCCTATGCCAAAAAGAAAACACAGGCCAGGGAATATGGAATAAGAGAAAAGGTAAGGGTGGCAGAAGGGAAGTACTTGGAGGAGCCAACCACAGCTAGATATAAGGATTGGGTAGAAGGCCAGGAAGAATACAGGAAACTAGTACTGGAAAAAGAAGAAAAGAGTAGAATGTTTCAGAAACAGAATTGTTTTTGTGAAGGGGAATTAGTTGGTAGAACTTTGGCATTGATAGCCAGGGCAAATGGCCCCTCATCCACCATATCAGGAATATGGGATAAGGACGGGAATACTATTAGAACTACCCCGGGTATAGTGGAAGTGTTTAAAGACTATTATGAAGGTCTGTATAGGGCCCCACAGTCGGATGTAGAGGGGGAAATGTGGGAGTTTTTCGAGAAATTGAAGATAACCCCGTTATCCAGCGAGGAGAGAGATGCCCTGGAAACTCCGTTGACATTGGTGGAGTTGCAAGGAGTGGTAAAGGAAATGGCGAATCAAAAAGCGCCAGGACCTGACGGTCTGCCCATAGAAACTTATAAGAGATATGGGGATGTTTTGCTCCCAAAACTATTGGAAGTTTTGAATGGAGCCGTTATGGAGGGTAGATTGCCCAGGTCTATGACAGAAGCGACTATTGTAATTTTGCTAAAGGAAGGGAAGGAACCGTTAGATGTAGCTTCATATAGAACAATCTCACTTCTATGTACAGATATTAAAATTCTGGCAAAAGCCCTAGCAAACAGGTTAAAAAAGATAATTGCGAAAGTAATCCACTCAGATCAGACTGGCTTCATACCGGGTAGATCGGTGAGTACGAATATTAGAAGATTGTACAGTAATATACAAGTACCTACGGAGAAGGAAGGGAATAGAGCCTTCTTATCACTAGACGCGGTCAAGGCATTTGATTGCCTTGAGTGGCATTATTTGTGGAAAGTACTGGCAGAGTTTAAATTTGGCCCTAATTTTGTGAACTGGTTGAGTCTTTTATATGACAAACCAAGAGCCAGAATTAGGGTTAATGGTGAGTGCTCCGAGTGGTTCCGGCTGGGGAGGGGGACGAGACAGAGGTGCCCATTGTCGCCCCTGCTCTTCGCCCTCGCGCTGGAGCCTCTGGCGGTCGCCCTAAGAATGTCGCAAGAATTTCAGGGTTTTAAAAGAGGGGGTGTAGAGGAGAAAGTCGCAATGTATGCGGATGATATCCTGTTGTTCCTGGAAGACACACAAGCTTCCTTGCTAGGGGCTATGAAATTGATTAAAGAATTCGGGCGCTTCTCGGGTTTGAGAATTAACTGGGAGAAGTCATCTCTTTTACCAATAGACCCCCTGGTAAACCCGCTCCCAGGACAGGTAAATTCCATAAAAACTGTAAATCAAATGAGGTACTTGGGGGTAAATATAACCAAAGATCCAGGGCAGTATATAACTGGCAATGTAGTACCATTAATGACAAAATTAAAACAGAAGAGCCGGGTGTGGGTTGGCCTTCCTCTCTCGGTCGCCGGTAGATGCAATCTTATTAAAATGATATGGATGCCGCAAATCTTGTTTGTGTTACACAATTCTCCTGTCTGGATTCCGAAGCATTGGTTTAAGAAGCTAGATAGTTTGTTTAGGGAACTAATTTGGAAAAACAGAGTGGCAAGAATTAGCTTGAGAGCGCTGCGGCGGCCGAGAGAGGAGGGAGGCCTGGCGCTACCGGACCCCTGGAGTTACTTTTTGGCAGCCCAAATCCAGTTTATGAGAGGCAGTAATCTGGTGGAAGAAAGAGTAGGAAGAAATAGCGTATGGTTGTACAATATCAGTCATGATACAGAGGTGGAGGCAGTGGAGGCTGAACTTTTTGGATATAGCTGCCCAACAACTCAGCTAATGATCAAATGCTGGAAGACGGTAAAGGCTGTATTGGGATATACAGGGTACTCCGAGTTTTCCCCGATATGGAATAATAAAAATCTGAAAGAGCTTAGTATGATGGGGAAAATAGAAGAATGGGACAGGAGGGGTATTCACTGCCTGGCGCAACTGTATAAGGCAGGGAGGCTGAAAACATTTCAAGAGATAAAAGAGGAGTTTGCATTTCCCAATAGATTATTTTTCAGCTACTTGCAAGTAAGGCATGCCCTGGAGGTACAATTTAGAGGCAAGGCGATAGAGTGGTGTGAAATGCCCTTGTTAAGGAAACTGGTAAACACCAAGGGGTCTAAAGGGCTGATTTCACAAATGTACAGGAGTATAAGTAAGGTGGGGCAAGAAGGGGAGGTGGAGTCCAGGAAGAAAACTAAATGGGAGGAAGAGGTTGGTACAATAACGGAGGAACAATGGAAGTTTATTCTGGCATTAGGGTCAAGGATATCTCTATCCCCATCACAGGGGGTCTCTTATCTATATTTGATTTATAGACTTTACTACACACCAGAGAAATTATTTAGGTATGGTAAGAGGCAGGATGCGAAGTGTCAGCGGTGCGGAGATAGGAGAGGAGACCTAGTGCATATGTTTTGGCGATGCCCCAAGTTACACAGGTATTGGGAAAAATTAGTGGAGGAGATTAATGCAATATTTGGGTCTTCCCTGGAAATGGAGGCCAGAACTTACCTGTTGAGTTTGCTGGAGGAAAATGATATGTTGAAAGACACCCAGACCGCTATTATAAGATGCCTGTTTCAGGGAAGGAAAATTATAGCACGGAAGTGGCAGGAGAAAGAACCCCCAACAGTAGGAGAATGGAAAAAAGAGGTTAAAGATATGATCACGAAAGAGGAATTCTGGTACAGAAAGAGAGGTAGTTTAAAGAAATATAAGAACATATGGAAGTTATGGTTAGAGAATGAACGGGTTGGATAGGTGTAAGAATATTAGGGGGAATGGGTGGTGTGCGAATGGGATGAGAGGAGGGTGAAGGGGAATAGAGGGATGGGGGGGGGGGGGGTATGAGGGGAAAATGGAGGGCTTTAAGGGTTTGTGAATATTACTGAAGATTGTAAAATTGTGTTCCCTGTATGATCTGCTCGCTTAGAGGAAATTTGTGTTTTACTTTTAATCATAAAGTCTAGGATTAATAAAATCAGAACATTAGCCACAATGATGTGAAAAAATAGAGAGACGGGACAAATTTTGATTTTCAAAGTTGATACGACTTCTCTTAAGATAAGTTTCGCTGAAGTGGCAAGAAAAAAAAAAAAAAAAAAGAATACAGCAAATGCTATCCTGCTGCAACCTCAGGCTTGACAAGATTGCTTCCAACAGTATAGAAGTAATGGAATCTTTCCCTTCCCAAGACCACTCTAATGATCTAAGATTCTTATGTACACACGAGTGGACTTTGCAACCGGACTGGTCCGACAGACGGAGTCCGACTTACAATCCGATCGTGTGTGGGCTTCATCGGACCTTCAGCTGACTTTTCCAGTCGAAAATCTGACAGACTTTAGATTTGAAACATGCTTCAAATCTTTTCGACGGACTCGAGCCCGGTCGAAAAATCCGCTTGTCTGTATGCTAGTCCGACGGACGAAAACCCACGCTAGGGCAGCTATTGGCTACCGGCTATCAACTTCCTTATTTTAGTCCGGTCGTACGTCATCACGTACAAATCCGTCGGACTTTGGTGTGATCGTGTGTAGGCAAGTCCATTCGTTCAAAAGTCCATCGGAAGTCCGTCAAAAGTCTGACGAAAGTCCGCCGGAATGGCTGTCAGACTTTGTTGCCGAAAAGTCTGCTCGTGTGTACGCGGCCTTAGACTTAGGGCCAGACACTTTACCTGTACAATGCAGTGCCCCACTGCCCCTTGATAAAAAAACTCTTGGGTAGAATGGAGAAATTCTCTCCAGCTTTATCTAATCTGCGTATTTTATGTTCATATGCTCCTATACCCTCTACAGAAGTACAAAGCCAAAAACTATATTCTCTGCATATTCTCTGATGCTTCTGTCAAAGCAATAGCTGCTGTTGCCTACCTAAAAACTGTAGATGTTACAGCACACCACATAGGAATTGCCATGGGCAAAGCAAAACTGGCTCCACACCCTCAGCACACCATACCTAGACTAGAACTCTGTGTTGCAGTATTAGCTGTTGAGCTAGCCGAACTTATTGCATCAGAAATGGCCACTGACCTTAAAGATTCCAATTTCTACACTGACAGCAAGGCGGTGTTAGGCTACATCTATAATGAGACTAGATGATTCAATGTTTATGTCAACAACAGAATGCTAAGGATTAGGAGATCTACCTGTCCAACACAATAACACTATGTGACTACTGACCATAACCCTGCAGACAAGAGCTGTCAGTGCATGTCATTTTAAGGACACAACATGGTTTACAGGACCTGCATTCTTGTACAGCACAGAACAGAGTAATCCTAATAGTGACACAATTGAGCTAGTAGATCCAGGCTCAGATGTTGAAATCCACCCTGAGATCTCCACACTTAACACAGTAACTTCTGACAGTCAGCTTAAATCCCACAAATTTGACAGATTCTCAACTTGGAAGTCACTCGTTGGAGCTTTTACTTACCTCATCCATATAGCGCATTCCTTTAAACATGCCACCCATGCAAGTGACGATGACTGCAAAGGCTGGCACCACTGTCAACAGATTAGTTCAGCAGAATTCCAGCAGCCTCAAGACTTTATCATCCGCACTGTGCAATATGAAACTTATACCAGGGAGATTGACTGTATCTTAAACAAGAAATCAATTCCCACTGACAGTGCTCTGCAAAAATTTGATCCATTTCTTGATCAAAATGGCCTATTGAGGGTAGACGGCCTTCTAAAGAAATCAAATTTAGGACCAGATGAGAAAACCCCCTAATAATTCTTGGCCATCATCACATTGCTTCCTTGATTGTGCTATACCATCACCTCCAAGTCAAACATTAAAGACGACTATTTACAGAAGGGGCTTTTTACGAGCTGCTGGCTTGTGGATAGTTGGAGCTAAAAGATGTGTGAGGGGTGTAATTTACTACAAACGCACAAGGTGGCTAATCTTCTACCTGATAGACTCACTCCAGACCCTCCTTTCACCAATGTTGGCCTTGATGTCTTTGGCCCATTGGAGGCCATGTGAAACACATCCCTTCAGATAGAGGCACTAATTTTGTTGGGGCAGCCAAAGAACTGAATATTTCTTCAAACATTGACACCAAAGGAATGGAGAGGTATCTTAGTGATCGGGTCTGTACATGGTCTTTCAACCCACCTCACTTATCACACATGGGAGGAGCCTGGGAAAGAATGATCGGCATAGCTCGTAGAATACTTGATTCTATCTTTCTTCAAGTAGGAACTGCAAGTCTGACATCTGACTTTTATGACAGAGGTCTCAGCCATTATCAGTGTCAGACCTATAACTCCAGTCCCAAATGACCCAGAGGACCCTACGTTGCTTACTCCAGCAACACTCTTAACCCAGAAAACGGAAGTAGTCAGTGCTCCTCCTGGAGACTTCAACACTGAAGACTTGTATTTTTGTATTTGCGCCAGTGGAGACAAGTGCAAAGCCTTGCAAACACCTTTTGGGACAGGTGGAGAAAACAATACATTTCTACTTTGCAACCATGGAAAAAGCGGAAGGAGAGCAAGCCTAATCTAAAGGAGGGTGATCTTGTTCTTGTGAAGGACTTTCAATATCAAAGAAATTAGTGGTCTTTAGGCCTTATCAAAAAAACTTTTTCAAGTGAAGACAGGAAAGTCAGGAAGTTTGTTATCCGTTGATACCAGGCGGGTAGTGTTGTGGTGTTTTGCCTGCAATATCAGATGGAGCCAGTGGTAAATTTTCTGTTTTTGCAGAAACTAGAAACTGTTCACCTTTAACAAAGGTTCCCATCATTCTTCAGAATTCTTCTGGGAATTCAGACTCCATCTTAGAGACTGAAAGAAGGCACCAGCTATCAGAGCACATGTTGGACTAAAACTTGCATCCCCTAAATGCAGCCTACCTTATTCATTGTATTTCTGTAAACTTCATATACTAATTATATGTATATGTATTTGTTTTTTTCTCAATAGTTTCATCCACCCTGTTTTAGCTTCAAAATGATACTGAGTCTTGCTTATTGCAGAATAGGAGGGCTTAGCTGCATGTCCAGCTGCACACAGGGAAATGTGTAGAGGGCACAGAACACCTTCCTACCTTTACATTTAACACTTGCCCTTAACTTGGCCTAAAGTACTCATGCCTTAGCAGGCAAAATGCTGTATAAATAATTGGTTTGTTCAAGCATCCAGGGATAAAGATAATGATGAATAACAGGTTATCTCCCACACTCCAAAGACTGGCCATACATGGGTAGAATTTCGAAGAATTTTCTTTTAAAAATCTTATCTAATAATTTTCGTTTGAATTTCGCTGCAGCGTAGCTGATTTTCATGCGGCCATCGAATTTGAGTGATTGGGCATGTTGGAAATTTTTCTAAAAACGAACACTCAATGATAGGAGAATCGTGCAAGAAATATAATCGAAAAATAAATACGCATGAGTGCAAGAAAAGAGAATTCCCGGAAAGAAAAGACGATTCCCAGCCACAAAAATGATTTTTTTGTAGCAACAGGAGGTGAAATTGAAGGCTTGGTTGGTCAAATTTTGAAATCAATGGTGGTGCCATCGGATCACAAAATACACAAAATTTCTGATTTTCGAAAGAAAATTTGTTCGGAATTGTACCCATATATGGCATGCATAAGACATGCTGGTAGGTTAAGTGGCTCTGGTCCAAGTTGACCCTAGTATGTGTAAGTATGAATGTGAGTTAAGGACTTTAGATTGTAACCTCCTTGAGGGTAGGGACTGATGTGAATGTATAATAAATATGTAAAGCACTGCATAAATTGACGGCACTATATAAGTTGTAAGCAAAAAGTTCCGCGCTAGAAGCACAAAAGGATAAGCAGCAGTAAACAGTGCGACAACACCAAAAGCAAAAAAAAATATATATAAACTGCGCTAAACAAAGGTTATATGTGTTGAGGTGGATAAATAATGTGATCTATCACCAACAAAAAAAAGGTTGTCAAAATACACAAATCAAATGAATAAAGTCCAAATTTCCCACGTGGTAGGTATTCAGTATAAATGTGAAATGCTGATCCAAATGAGCTATGATTGCTCTTACCAGAACTCCAAAGAAATATGCGGATGGCAAAAAAAACCTTGCCGGGGCCTCTGGGGTATTGGACCAAACAGCACCGTCCGTGGTCAGATCAAAGTCCCCTCAATGGATACAGGATAAAGCAAACACAAGAAAAAAGACTGGCCATAGTGTAGTATGTTAAATGCTGGACATGGACATACGAACATACCAATCACCCAGGTGTGCACATATAAACAACCAAAAAACAGGGGGGGAGGGAAGTGAAAAACCCCACCACCGTGGCTGTAGATTGTGCTTACCGACTCACGGTGATACACAGGCTTTTATTAGGTTAAGAGCTGACATATAGCTGGCAAGAAGCACCTTGATAAGTCCTCATTACACGAAGTCCACATCGTCAGTATACCACCTGGTTTCAAACTGCCAATACACAGTGAGTATCCCAGCAGCCAATGAGGGTTGTGCAGCCCCCAGCGCTCACCAATGTTCGCAGGCTCCAGACGAAGATATTAGACGTCACGCCTTCCTAACCGCCAATCACACCTTGACTTCGGCAGGTTATAGCCAATGCCGAAGTCAAGGTGTGATTGGCGGTTAGGAAGGCGTGACGTCTAATATCTTCGTCTGGAGCCTGCGAACATTGGTGAGCGCTGGGGGCTGCACAACCCTCATTGGCTGCTGGGATACTCACTGTGTATTGGCAGTTTGAAACCAGGTGGTATACTGACGATGTGGACTTCGTGTAATGAGGACTTATCAAGGTGCTTCTTGCCAGCTATATGTCAGCTCTTAACCTAATAAAAGCCTGTGTATCACCGTGAGTCGGTAAGCACAATCTACAGCCACGGTGGTGGGGTTTTTCACTTCCCTCCCCCCCCTGTTTTTTGGTTGTTTATATGTGCACACCTGGGTGATTGGTATGTTCGTATGTCCATGTCCAGCATTTAACATACTACACTATGGCCAGTCTTTTTTCTTGTGTTTGCTTTATCCTGTATCCATTGAGGGGACTTTGATCTGACCACGGGTGGTGCTGTTTGGTCCAATACCCCAGAGGCCCCGGCAAGGGTTTTTTTGCCATCCGCATATTTCTTTGGAGTTCTAGTAAGAGCAATCATAGCTCATTTGGATCAGCATTTCACATTTATACTGAATACCTACCACGTGGGAAATTTGGACTTTATTCATTTGATTTGTGTATTTTGACAACCTTTTTTTTGTTGGTGATAGATCACATTATTTATCCACCTCAACACATATAACCTTTGTTTAGGGCACTATATAAGTACCTATAATGAATAAATAAAATCGCATTCTTTAAGCAAGTGGTCCACACAGTTACTTTCCATTCGCCATGTGCAGGGATTGTTGACTCTGGCAAGGTCCAGTTTTCCCTCAGGAACCAGTCAGACAGTCTCAGAGCATTGTCAAGCTAACCAACCCAAAGTGTCTTCAGACACTTCTGAAGCAGAAGATACAGATGAGAATGACCCATATTCAGATTTTGATTTTGAGCTTGTACCTCTCTCTGTAAGGCTATCAAAAAGTCCTTAAAATGGAAGATCCCTACAATGCAGTGCAAGTATTTCAAGCACCTCCAAGGGAGCTTTGTAATTTTCTTATGGTGACTTAATTAAAATATATAATTTAAGAAGAATGGGGCAAAAAAAACAACAACATATTTTCACAGTTTCATAGCGGTAACAGTTGGTCAGTGGTATGGTTGCCACCTGCCCGGGATCCACCCGGACAGTTCGGGTTTAGAATCATGTGTCCGGGTTTCAAACTGCCTGAAACCCAGACACATTATTCAGACTGGACTATGGCTTCCCAGCAAGGTTGCTGGCTGCAGTTGTCTAAGCTGAGAGTGTCTGTTACACTCTCTTTCACACTGCCCAAAGCCAGCACTAACACCCCCCCCCCCTCTTGCCACACACATAGACAGGAGAGGAGATAGGGCTCGATCTGCTCCTCTTCCTTCCGCCCTCACCCCTCTGTGTCTGCCCACCCACACTCCAATCCCTGGCGCTGTGCCACAGAAAAGGAAAGTGGGGGCCGGAAATTTGAAGTCCAGCAGCCTCAGATACATCTGGATGAGAGGTGCCAAGGGGTGGGTGAGCTCACCATCCATCCCTGTCTGTGACTGAAGTCTCCCCCCCTCCCCAGTTCTCTCTTCTGCCTCTTAGTAAGTACACTAAGGGAAATCAGGGTTCTCAGAGCACCCCTTACATCAGAGTTCCCCTTTACACCACAAGCCACAGTGTTCCCCCTTACATCAGAGTCCTCTCTGTACATCAGAGTTCCCAGTGTTCCCTGAGCATCCCTTATGTCAGAGTCCCCCGAGTTCTCCCTTACATCAGAGTCTGCAGAGTCCCCCCTTACAGTGTAGGGGAACTCTGCAGGTTCAGACAGGGGAACTCTGCGGGATCAGACGTAAAAGGGGACTGTTGTGATTAACTACATATGACTAGAAATGTTATTTAATTGCAAAATATACAGTATGTATAGTTTATACTATAAAAACAAAAATTGCTGTGCGCCACTAAAGTGTTCGGGTTGGACTTGAAGAAAAGGTGGCAACCCTAGTCAGTGGCTTTATGTGGACGATCAACTAAAACATTTAGAGCAAAGGTCTGTTCATGTATTATGAGTTGTGGACTAAAATGATTTCACAAAAACTTTTGCATTGCATTTCCCAGCATGCCGGGCACCGTCTCTGTGGATCCCCTCCTTCGTGTGGCTGTGGCAGGTGGCACTCATGGCAATGAGATGTCAGGTGTCTTCCTGGTGAAACACTGGCTCAAGGATTCTTCACAGCTAGAAAGGGACACGTTCAGTGCCGTACCTCTTCTGTCCAATCCAAAGGCATCTGAGAAAGGAGTGCGCTATTTTGAAAAAGACTTGAATCGATGCTTCACTTTGGATATCTTATCGTAAGTTATAAATGTCATTTATATAGATCTATATGAAAGCAATGGGGGGCTGCCAGATCCCACAGCTAATCGCGGCACCCTCATGACACTTTTGCATTCCATCTAACTTCTCTGTCTTGTGTATAATGTGTCTTAACTAGGGATGGGCTGTCTGTTCGGGTCAGGCATGAGTTCGACTCGAGGCTGTGCGCCCGTCCGCCGAATAGCGAACAATTTGGTGTGTTCGCGGCAAATTCGAAATCCGCGGAACACCCTTTAAAAGTCTATGGGAGAAATCAAAAGTGCTCATTTTAAAGGTTAATATGCAAGCTATTCTCATAAAAAGACCTGGGTCCTGCCCTACGGGACCATGTATCAATGCAAAAAAAGTTTTAAAAACGGCCGTTTTTTTGGGAGCAGTGATTTTAATAATGCTTAAAGTGAAATATTCCTTTAAATTTCGTACCTGGGGGGTGTCTATAGTATGCCTGTAAAGTGGTGCATGTTTCCCGTGTTTACAACAGTCCGAGAGCAAAATGACATTTCTAAAGGAAAAGAAAGTCATTTAAAAGTACTAGCGGTAGTGCCGGAAGCTATAATGAATTGTCGGGTCTCTGCAATACTCATTAAAGTCATTGAAAAAAAGGGCCTGGGATTCCCCCACAGTGCATTACCAGGCCCTTTGGGTCTGTTATGAATATTAAGGGGAACCCCAAACCAAAATTTAAAAAAAAATATGTGGGGGTCCTCCCAAATTCCATACCAGGCCCTTCAGGTCTGGTATGGATATTAAGGGGAACCCCGCGCCAAAATTTTAAAAAATAACGGCGTGGGGGTCCCCCTCAAAATCCATACCAGACCCTTCAGGGACTCATCCCCACAACCCTTGCCTAGTGGTTGTGGGGGTCTGCGGGTGGGGGGCTTATCGTAACCGGGTGACCCCACCCCCTCTGACATCACGGGCAAAGCCATAGGGAAGTCCCTGTGCATCAGAGGGGGGCGGGGTCACTGGGTGGCCCCGCCCTCAGTTATATAAGAACTGTCAGAAGAACAGAAGCGTCACACAGTGGGAACCTCCCATGGATGTGGATCGTCCAAAGAATGAAGCGGGGAAGAAGATGCGGACGAGAAGACCGAAGGAAGAAGCAGAGGATCGGAGGAAGAAGAGGAAGAAGCAGGGGAAGAACAAGATGGAGGATGTAAACCAAATGAAGACCAGAAGAAGATGGAAGAAGAAGCGGGGAAAGAAGAAGACATTAATAGAGGATTTGTCAAAAACCGTCTCTTGTCTTTTTTAACATTTTTGACACTTTTTTTGTGAAATGGTAGGGATGCAATTGTACTCCATTACCATTTCACACAGGGAGGGGCCAGGATCTGGGGGTCCCCTTGTTAAAGGGGGCTTCCAGATTCCGATAAGCCCCCCGCCCGCATACCCCCACAGCCACCGGGCAAGGGTTGTGGGGATGAGGCCCTTGTCCCCATCAACATGGGGACATCCTCCCCATGTTGAGGGCATGTGGCCTGGTACGGTTTGGGGGGGCGCTCTCTCGTCCCCCCTCTTTTCCTGCGGCCTGCCAGGTTGCGTGCTCGGATAAGGGTCTGGTATGGATTTTTAGGGGAACCCCCACGCCATTTAAAAAAAAAAAATTTGGCGCGGGGTTCCCCTAAAAATCCATACCAGACCTGAAGGGTCTGGTATGGATTTTGAGGGGGACCCCCACGCCATTTATTTTTTTTAATGTTGGCGCGGAGTTCCCCTTAATATCCATACCAGACCTGAAGGGCCTGGTATGGAATTTAGGAGGACCCCCAGACATTTTTTTTTTTTTTAATTTAGGTTCAGGGTTTCCCTTAATATTCATACCAGACCCAAAGGGCCTGGTAATGCACTGTGGGGGAATCCCAGGCCGTTTTTCAATGACTTTTATGAGTATTGCAGAGACCTGACAATTCATTATAGCTGCCGGCACTACCGCTAGTACTTTTAAGTGGCTTTTTTTTACTTTTAGAAATGTCATTTTGCTCTCGGACTGTTGTAAACATGGGAAACATGCACAACTTTACAGGCATACTATAGACACCCCCCAGGTAGGAAATTTAAAGGAATATTTCACTTTTAATGTTTCACTTTTATTAAAATCACTGCTCCCAAAAAAAAAGGCTGTTTTTAAAACTTTTTTTTTGCATTGATACATGTCCCCTGGGGCAGGACCTGTCCCCAAAACTTTTTATGACAATAACTTGCATATTAACCCTTAAAATTAGCACTTTTGATTTTTCACATTCGTGTCCCATAGACTTTAACGGTGTTTGCTTGTTCGAACAAATTTTTTGCCTGTTCGCATGTTCTGCTGCGAACCGAACAGGGGGGGTGTGTTCGGCCCATCCCTAGTCTTAACCACTTCAGCTCCGAGCCTCTTTTTTACACTTGTTGTTTACAAGTTAAAATCAGTTTTTTATTTGCTAGAAAACTACTTAGAACCCCCAAACATTATATATATTTTTTTTCTAACACCCTAGAGAATAAAAATGTATTTGCGCAGCGGTCTTACAAGAGCACTTTTTTTAATTAAAAAATAAGACAACAGTAAAGTTAGCCCATTTTTTTTATAGTGTGAAAGATAATGTTACGCTGAGTAAATTGATACCCAACATGTCACACTTCAAAATTGCGCCCGCTCGTGGAATGGCAACAAACTTTTACGCATAAAAATCTTCATAGGCGATGTTTAAAAATGGTAATGGTAAAAGGTCTAGCGATACCTCACATGTGTGGTTTGAACACTGTTTTCATATGCGGGCGCTACTCACGTAAGCGTTAGCTTCTGCGCACAAACTCGTCGGGACGGGGCACTTTAAAAAAAAATATTTTCTTATTTATTTTACTTAGAATTGTTTATTTTGGCGCTGTCTTTTAAAAAAATTCGGGTCACTTTTATTCCTATTACAAGGAATGTAAACATTCCTTGTTATAGAAAAAAAGCATGACAGGACTTCTTAAATATGAGATCTGGGGTCAAAAAGATCTCAGATCTCATACTTACACTAAAATGCAATAAAAATAAATAAACTGCTGCCATAACCCAGGTATTTAACGTCAAAGTACCGACATACAGGTACGCCGATTTTGCGTGAAGCGGTTAAAGAGGAACTGTAGTTGCTCACATAATTTGTAATAAAAACATCTTTGACATTCTGAAGCTTCCCTCCAACCACTTTGCATATTATTTAATATATACTGTAATTCTGTACTTGCCAAATATGCTGCAGAAATCTCCCTCCACTAAGTCTGGCTGCTTCCATTTTAACTGTGGGCAGCTGAAGTTGCTGCCTCTTCACTTCCTGGATTTACACAGACACACACAGGCATGCCTCCAGCTCTCATTGGCCCTCTTATGACTCATCCCCCCCCTCCCTTCCTGGAAAACTCTCACAAGAGTGAGAGAGAAAGATGTGCATGATGTCATAAGCCTAGGCTTTTTATCAGACAAGAAACAGGAAGTGGACTGTATAAGGTATTTACTGGCAGAATTTTTTTTCTTACTTTCAAAGGGTAAAACAACAAGGGCAGAAGATTTAATAGATGGAAAGATGAAAAGATAACTGAGGTTCTGCTTTAAGCTGGAATGTATGTTTTTTGTCAAATGCGTCCCCTTACATGGATACTTAGCACAGACATGAGATTGGGGGGGGATGAATGCACTATAACTGTGTTGCTAGTTTGCTTGATATATATATTTTATACAGTATATGAAAATATATTTTTTATATCCGTTTGAGCTTCTGCTGCAGTATCATAATAACCAATAAAACCTGTCCTCTAGTTCCCCAGACTCACCTGATGATCCATATGAAGTTTTGAGAGCGAAGGAGATCAACAGGATGTTTGGCCCTAGAGGGAGCACAAATGCATATGACATGGTACTGGATCTACATAACACCACCTCTAACATGGGAGTTTGCCTGATTGTCAGTGGAGTCCAAAATGCCATAGAGATGCATACCTGCCGTTATATACAGGTAATAACGCTGGGTGCAAAAAGACTAAGGTAGAGCATGGAAAAATTGTGATGAAAGGGTAACTTCACTTTAGTGGGGAAATAAAATGGCAAATAAAGAAAAAATAATATAGCGTATACAATTGTGATACAAGTCATATTGTAATTGAATGTTATTAAAAATTAGCTTTCATTCATCTGCAGCTCCGTAATTTTCTGAAAATGCAATGCAATATGGCTACCTGGAGGTGTTCTGTACACATAATGTGTACAGAAAAGCCCCCCCCCCCCCCAGAAACATCCTTTCCGATTTTCCCAGAAGTCATTAAAATATCACTAAGACCCCTTTCACACTGAGCCGCCCCGGGTTCGGCGGTAAAGTGGCGCTATACTTAGCGCTGCTTTACCGTCGTTTTAGCAGCGCTATTTGGCCGCTGGCGGGGAGGTTTTACCCCCCTCTAAAAAAAAAGGGTTACATCCGCCCGCAAAACACCGCTGCATCGGTGCTTTGCCAGGGGTATGGCGGCGCTGCCGCATTGTTTTAAATGGGCAGGAGCGATGGAGGAGCGGTAAAGGAGCGGTGTATTCACCGCTCCTACACCGCTGCAAAGAAGCTGCTGGCAAGACTTTTTGTGACGTCCTGCCAGTGCAGCGCCCCAGTGTGAAAGCACTCCGGCTTTTACACTGGGTTTGCAGCTTAGGCTTTTTTCAGGCGCTATGCAGGCGCTATTTTTAGCGATCTAGCGACCTGAAAAACGCCTCCAGTGTCAAAGCAGTCTTAGATAAATTTCAGGCATCCACTGCATGCCATTTTTGCTGAGATACTCCCAATAGGAAATCACATCCAAAGGAATGCAGACCCAGCAGCTTTCCTCATTAGTGTCCTGCAGGTGCCCCAGCTGATTGATAATTATGAAACCACTCCCATTAGACTCACTTTCCCACATGGGCACAGACAAACACACAGGGATTTCTTCAGAATAACAAAAGGTAGGAACCTGTTAAAATCATTGCAATACACATAGATCACCCAGTGGGGAATGTTTTTTTTCTCAACAAAAGTGGAGTGATACACACTATACAACTTTTGTTGTTTTATTTTCTTTAGATTTACCTTCAACTATGTAGTTCAAGGGCCTGTCTGATTGCATACAAATTGAAAGTGTTTACGTTTGATCTCATATTATATGGTTTTGGTAAATCTATAAAATTACACAGATTTAAAAATAACAGAAAATCAAACTCCCAAAATGCAAATAGTATACCACTTTCTCTAGCATTACCCAAAATCATAATTAATCTAATATCAGCCCAGTGGTACTCTTCTAGCTCCTAATGTTTGCAAAGAAAGCAGAAGGAGCGCAGCGGACGTGTTTGCAATTCTTCTGTAACACTCCGATAGGATTGCAATGCAGTGGCTGCAATATTTAGATTAATCAGCTTTCGGCAGAAGTTTGGGTCTGTCCACTTTCATGACTTGGTTGAAAAGCTTGGAGAACTTTGGCCTTGTCTGGAGCCTGGTAAACTCTGGGACCACTCACCACTGCTCTGCTGTATACAAATGACAATGCCCCTGGCAGATAGAATTTGGTGCCTTTCCCAGTTCTGGATAGCCAATCTCACAATGGAGGTTGAAATTGCTAAAATTATTAAACAATTCTGGCTGCTGAATGCTGGTACTACCTCACCAGGGAACGATTGGGGTGCCTTTAAGGCTTACATCAGAGGATGCTATCTCTCCTCTATAGCTAGGGAACACAGAAATGATCAGATCACGCTGGAGGAAACTGAAGCCAAAGCCCAATCCCTTGAATCTTGATATGCCCTCACTGCTAACCCTATCACGGGCCAGGACAGGAAGGTAGCTTATCGGGATGTGATGCTCCTGAGAGTGGCCAAGGTACATAAACGTCAACTGGTTCAAACACAACGAACTTTTGAACAGGGGGAAAAAACAGGTAGGCTCCTGGCCTGGATTTCTAGGGAACAGTCCCCGATCTCCACTATAGCTCGAATCCAGAGGGCTGATGGGGCTCTAGTGGTAGATCCAGTAGGTATTAAGGCTTGTTTTGCTGATAATTACTCCAAACTGTATTCCTCCATAGCAGGGTACTCCAGCGAGGAGCTATCTGGGTTCCTTGATGAAGTGTCATTTCCAACTCTCACCCCTTCCGCAAGGGAGAGCTTGGATAGTCCAATCACGTTAGAGGAGTTTCAGCAGGCACTGGGCTCACTGCAATCAGGTAAGACTCCGGGAATAGATGGGTTTCCACCCGAATTTTATAAACAATACATGGAGGATGTGGCACCTAGGCTGCATGATATGCTCACGAAGACGCTCAGCGAGGGTGCCCTCCCCCTCTCCATGGCACAAGCCATCATAGTGGTGGTACCTAAGCCAGGGAAGGACCCCCAACTGTGCTTGTCATATAGGCCTATCTCCCTCCTTAATTCGGATGCTAAAATATTGACTAAGATTCTCGCTAAGCGTCTTAATGAGGTGATACTTACCTTAATCCACTGTGTGCAGTCTTGGCCCCTGGGGATGGGGACGACCAGACTGTGGTGGTGGCCTCCCTGGATGCGGAAAAAGCTTTTGGTTCAGTGGAATGGAAATACCATTTAAGCACTTTATAAAAGCACAGTTTGTATATATAAGTGGATGCACTATATATAGATATATATATACAATTTTGCACATGGTCACTTTGCTGTCACGAGGTATAATCGCTAATGATTGTAGTATGTATTATAACAGTATTTTTGATGCAGTAGTTATCTATTGAAGGTTATAGTAGCACTTATGTGGTGATCACATGGTATTTTCTATATAGCGCGGCACTTTATTTGATAGTTTATTTGGTCAGCACGAGCATATGGGACGTGATCAGTGCTAGCAGCTATCCAGAATATTAACTCTGTTTTATATATATATAGATATAGATATAGATATCTATATCTATAATAAATATATATATATATATATATATATATATATATATATAGTAGCTCGCAAGAATTCCCTTAATATATGCACACATGTGATATGTTAGTACCTTTTATGGCAGTAAATGGTGTACCTGACTCTGTCTTCAAGTAGATGATGTGCAGCTGTAGGCCTACATTATGGGTCATAGGTATTACTTGTTTGCCTACAAGGGGCCTTGAGACTCCAGTATACATTCAGTCTTTTGCTAGTTATTTATTTGATATTTAGTATATTTGGTATTTATATGGTTATTTAATTTGTTATTTATATTGATACTTTTGGTAACTAAAGTTTCTGCCCTGGCCATTAAATCCCAGCTGGTGTCAGAGTGTCTTATTTTGAGGGTAGGGTGGGTAATGGAGTGGCCAGGTAGCTTGGGGAAAGGCCTGAACTTCATCTTTTATACCCTAGTCATGTGATCTTCTTCATATGACCCTTGACTTGAATCTTCTTTGTTTTATCCATTCTTCCTCTTTAGACTCGTCTTCCACATTTTAATCCAAGAATATACGTGTACGCAAAGCCTGGGGGAGAAAGCTATAGCGTGGACTCTGTTGCCACATGTGGTCTTGGTGAGTGCAAGAAGCATTCTTATATTACAGTATGGTAAACTTAGTAAGCATTTTAACATCTGAACTCAAAGGACTGATTCCCAAACATCTAAATATTTCAGCTAACCTGTCCATTTTTTTTTCTATCGTCTTCTTTTTGTGCATTTTATAAAGTAATGAACCTGCAAACATTTGGATTTTTGAGCTTGCTGTAAAAACTAATCTTGGAATCCACTGTGGTACACATGTAGTCTTAAACCTTCAGGTTATATTGCCAACTGCAGAAAGTATGGAAACTGGTAAACACAAAAAAAGTAGGCCTGCCTACTACTAGTATGCTTTACTTTTGTGGCAAAGCACTGAGAAACATGATCATACATGCAGAGGGGTGGGACTTCAAGAAAAGGGTTTAACAGTGAGTGCAAAAATCCTAGTTTCTTTCTCGTCCATGAAGGGGCAGAGAAAGTCTTAAACTTTTGGAAACGTCCAAAAGCAGTCAAACATATGGCTGAGCAGCACAACAGACCTATTGTAACAAAAGAAAACTAGGGACTGTCTGCAGTTTAAATAGTTGCCTGAAGGATCTTACACCCACGGCTGGCATTAAAAGAGGAAGAAACTTACACCTGGTAGAACTTGTTAAAGTGGATGTAAACCCTCACAAATACCCAGTGAAGTGAACAGCCTCAGATGATGCACAGAGATGAAGCAAATCCCCCCTACATAAGTTTTACATGTATGTCTGATGTCTTCAGCTTTATATACTGTTTAGAATGTGCACATTGTGTTCGAATTTTCACTTCCTCATTCAGCAGTAGCAGTGTAGTGTTGGATTACACTGGAAGACAGCTGATTGGAGGAAAGGCACACCCCACCCTCCAGATAGGCAGAGACTTGCAGAGCTGTCCTGTGAGTAGAGCAGCTTTCTGCTAATCTATTTATAGCACCCACCCTGACACAAATTTCAGGCTGGTTATATCACATGTGTCGGAGAACTTGTCAGAAGTTATCATGGTGATAACAGAAGAATGGAGCGGGAGAGAGCCAGGGGACGTAGAGCTTTGAAGAGAGATAAGAAAACAGTACAGATATATGTGCCCAGGTCAAATTTCATTAATCGGGTTTACATCCACTTTAACTAGAGAACATGTGAACAGAAGACTAAATGACAGTCTTACTAATTCTGGAATACAGACTTAGTGGAGTGAGCCTTAACAAGAAAGTGGGGAACCTGATCCTTGAGAGCATAAGCTTGATCGATGGTCTGTCTGAGCCACCAAGAAATGGTGGCACAAGAAGACATGGCACACTTTTTTGGGGGCCCATCCCAAATGACAAAAAAGGGAATCGATTTTTCTGAAGGAAGTGGTGACAGAGATCAGCCACACATCCCGAACCACATCCAGACAAAGGAAGGAAATTTCCTTCTGATGAAGCCAGACAAAAGGAACTGGAGAACTGGAATGTCCTGATTAAAGAGGTTGGAAAGACTATAGGTTTTTTTTACCTTTTAAGCGTTCTCTGCATTAAAAGAGTATGGGGTTTTTTTTTGGTTTTTTGGTTTTTTAGAAATCATACTTAGAGTAGGTGGATGCAGTATCGGTCTGATGCTGCATCTGTCCCCTGTCTGCTCTAGTACTGAGAACTAAGCAATCAAACACCGCTGACCACTCAGTTCTCAGTGCTCTGCTGTTGGCTAAAAACGGGTCACAGGAGTGCAGAACAAACTGCAATCCTGTGATCCACAGGTGAAGTGCAGCCAAACAAGCTTTTTTTTAAAAAGGTATTTTATTTGTTTTCTAACAAACATTAACAACATACCAAAGAAAGGGTACATATCAGTCAATTTGCAATATTAGATGACAAAAATATAGACACAAGGACATTGCTTCGTACCCAGAGGGTAAACAATAATTACCAGGAGACATAAGTAACAAAGTAACAAAACAGCTGATGATTAGGACATGTTAGAATAAATCTATCACTCCAATTCAAAAAATGCAGAAGAATGCAACATAAAGGAGGATATGACACAGGGCACCTATCTGTAAACATATTAGGTGTGTAACTCCCAGTCCTGTTAAACGTCACTCTCCCCCAAGACCTTAGAAGTCCACTCCGACCAGATTTTATCATATTTATTTGTATACAACCTCTGGCAGTATAGGTCAGTTTATACATGGGCAATGCTTGATTGACCAAGTATACCCACATCTGTAAAGTGGGAGGCTCTGGTTTCTTCCAACTGAGGGCAATTGCTTTTTTTGCATAAAAAAGCAGAAAGCAGACCAGTAACTTCCGGGTGGCACCTAACTCTTCCTCTTCCAGGTCGCCGAGGAGACACCTGGCAGGGTTACAGATATCGGGCAAGGCAAGTTTTGTCTCCATAAAGGAGGTAACATCTGACCAAAACTGATGTATTTTTGGACAATCCCATATCATATGGAAAAAATAGCCTATAGCATTGCAGCACCTGTAGGAGTCAGGAGATTCTAACCTACCCATCTTATATAAACGGGGTTGGAGTAAAATATATCCTATGCAAATAATTCAGTTGTATTACTTTATCCCCTGCAGCTATGGCACTCATTAATTGGTCACCCAATACCTCATCCCAGGTCTCATCCTTTAATGTAGGTATATCAGTTTTCCGTTTTATTAATCTTGAGTAGTAGTATAGATAAAGATAAAAACAGAGAACAATACCTGGAGATCAGTTTAGAGTGATCAGGATCATACAATAAAGCTTCCAAAACTGAAGGCTGAAGTTGGACATCTCGCAGCCCAAACTGAGCTGCCACCGCATGTCTAAGTTGCAGATAAGAAAAGAAATAAGTGTTTGGGACACCAAGTTCAGTCCTCAGGGTTGCAAACAATTTAAATTTACCCTCTAAAAATAGCTGATGGGCATACTTCAATCCAGCACGAGCCCAGCGGTGCACATCAGGTAGATGATTAGGTTCAGCCAAATTGCCATTGAACCACAAGGGGGTGTTAGGTGAGGAGGTAAGAGGGGAAGCCTTAATTCTCCGATTGCACAAATGAAAATGTTATATGATAGCTTGAGGACCACAGCCTCTTAAATGGGATAAGGTCCATTCCTATAGAGTAGGTTAATTAAAGCTTCGTATGAGTGCATCATGGCCGTCTGTGTCAGGAAAGAACCAGCTGTGCATGTGAGTCAGCTGAGCAGCCCAGTAATAGACCTGCTAATCAGGTAGTGCCAAGCCCCCTCTCTGTACCGGTAGTTGTAAGGTTTCTAAGGAAATTCTAGGGGGGCGAGAGGCCCAGAGGAAGGTGGTAAGCAGGGCATTAATATTTACAATTTTTTGTTGCTCAAATAAACTGGAGCATGCCAAAATATATATAAGAACCTGGGCAGGAAGATCATCTTAAACAAAACTGATCCTACCCAATACTTGGGAGTTTAACCCAAGTATTCAGACAGTTTTTTAGTCTGCGTATTAGGGGGGATACATTGTTTTCTATATAAGTACTCAAAGGTAGTTGTATCTCAATTCCCAAATAGCGAAATTTAGAAACCACTTGAAGTGTTATGGAAGGTGGGAGTACTGGCTTAAATAGGGGGTCCAAAGGGAAAATACTAGATTTGCTCCAGTTGACTTTGAAACCCGAAAAGGTTCCAAATTGTGATATAACTTGTAGGGCTGTGCAAAGAGAGTCTGCTGGGTTTGCCAGGTACAAGAGCATATCATCCGCATATAAGGATGTTTTTTCTTCCAATTCATTAATCATGCACCCTTTAATTACCCCATTCTGTCTAAGAAGCGTCGCCAGTGGCTCAATGGCAATGGCAAACAGCAGGGGAGATAACGGACATCTCTGCCTAGTACCACAAAACATTGGGAAGGCCTCAGTAATGGAGTTATTTACTCTTAAGTCGTGGTATAGGCTGGGAATATAGTCATTGTTAACCCAGTTCAGAAATGTAGGGCCAAAGCCAAACCTTTTAAGGATCCCAAATAAGTATGGCCATTCAATGGAATCAAATGCTTTGTGCGTATCAAGCGATACCGCCACTCTAGTGTCTGGGTCAGGGCCACAAATCTGAAGATTGGTAAATAAGCAATGTAAATCGCAGTGGAGCGCCCAGGGAAAAATCCCATTTGATCAGGGTTGATCAGACCATCAATAACCACATTTAGATGACGAGCAAAGAACTTGACCGGAATTTTGGCATCTACATTGATTAATGATATAGGCCGGTACGACTCACAATACTTGAGATCCTTATTGGGTGTTGGAATTAGGACTAACAAAGTTTCACAAAGGGAGGTAGGTAAGGCTCCCACTTCATAAGCCTCCCTGTACATGAACAGTAGTTTAGGTGAGAGATACTCTGCATAGGTTTTGTACCACTCAATTGGATAACCATCTAAACCCGAGGTTTTATTTGGGTTAAAAGAGGTAATTGCAGCATCTATCTCCTCCATGGAAAGAGGTCTATCAAAGTCACTAACTTCAGTCTCAGAGAGGACAGGTAAGCGAACATCACGCAAGTTTGCCACCAGGTCTGCCTGATCATAGTTGACTTTAGAAGCATGTAGTTGAGTATAAAAAGCAAATAAGGCTTGGGTGATCTCCTCTTGTGAGGTTTTAGGAGTATCAGCATGACCAAAAATACAGGGTAAGGAGGTAGGTGGCAAATCAATTCTAGCCAAATAAGCCAGAATCTTACTGTTTTTGTCCCCAAACTCAAACAGTCTCTGGTTTTGGTACAGCAGCTTCTTTTGAGTTTTCTCAACCAGGACCAGATCAAGTTGCCTCATGGAGTCCCTCCACAGCTAATAATTAGCAGAGGAAGGGTTTTTAAAATATTCTAACTCTGCTATGGAGGCAGAAGTTTCATATGTAGATAACTTCCAGGCCCTGTCCTCCTTGAGGTGTTTGATGGCACCCGCTGAGGGTAGCTTTAAAAGCATCCCACGCCATACCCACAGCAGTGCCCTCCCTATTTTCATTCCAATAATGACATATATCTTTAGCAGTAGCCATAAAGAAAGTCTCCTCTTTCAGCCACACCGAACTCAAGCACCATAAAGTATATCCCCTAGAGGGGGCCAAACTAATCTTAATAAGTAGGGGGGAGTGATCTGAAATTGCTCTTGGCAAGTATGATACCTCCAACACCCTAGTAACAGGAGTATTCTCGTGCCTGCGGTTACTTACAACGTCAAACAACCCTCAAGGTTATACTTAGATGCACAGATAGCTAAAGGTGAGGTGCATAGAGATGCATACTAAAATCTGTCCAGAACAGGAGAAAGCACTGCATTAATGTCTCCTGCAACAATCAATGGACCTTCCGCCACCTGAAGCACTTGGGCCATAACAGTGTCCCAAAATGTGATCGTAAATGGAGGAGGTACACAGAATGCCATAAAGGTATACAAGCAATCATTAATTCCAAGAATCACTATTACATAGCGACCAAATGGGTCCGTGACAATAGTCCTAATTGAGCAAAACAACGACTTGGCTATGAGTATAGTAACTCTTCTTGCATAGTTTGAATAGGTAGAATGCAGTATATGTGCCACAAATGCCCTTTTCAGTGCCATCCCTTTAGACCCAACTAGATGTGTCTCCTGGGAAAAAATCAGATGAGGCTTATGTCTTTGTATGTAATTAAACACCAAAGATCTCTTGATTTTTGAATTTAAACACCCCTGACCTTCCAGGAGAGCACTGTTAAAGAGTGTAACACCATGACATACAGAAAGCAATAGGACAGAGAGCCCCTAGGGATACAAAAACCTGGGAGGGCCAGAATGATCCCGGGTCATGCAACTTAAGTTGGAGAGGTAACACTAAGCATCTATAAAATCTGGACAGTACCATATTTACCAGCAAAAAAAAATAAAAACATAAAGCAAAAAACAATAAAACCCCGCAAATAGTCCCAACCCACCCGGCTCATAATCCCCAACTGATTATGTACTTGTACCCCAAACTAGAATGTCAAACAGAGGGGGGTGAATTTACACTTCCATCCATGAGATGAAAGATGTGGAATAAAAGTCACTAGACAAGGTTTTCCAGTCCCTGGCCAGCAACAAGAATGTAGTAGTCAGTGCTGCTATACAGGTCATCTCAGGAGCCTAAATAAATGCATGAGACTGTTCCAGAAGTTGAGCCAGTATGAAGTGGAGTAAGAAAGAAAAACCCTTAACAATCAGGGAATCCCAGAAATCTGAGGTTATTCCGACGTAGTCGGTCTTTCTAACTGCAGCAGACAGGGGATACAACTCATCTTCCAGGGGATACTGTACAAATCCTCTGCTCTGTGTTGGTCACTCTGTTCCTCAGTTTATGGACGTCATCTTTCAGAAGAGAGAGAAATCCACCCTGAGGGTGTCAATCTGTGTGGACAGAGACGCATGGCATGATTTTAATGGTTGCCAATTATTTATTAGAGTGTTGGCTCCTGCGGCTCTGCTGGGGATTCTGTGTCTGCCTCCCCTTGATTTAGCTCCTCTGACTCACCGAGAGTCTGGCCAGGCAGATGATTCTTCTCCCCACTCAGGAAAGTCCTGGGGCTGCGGCGCGGCTCAAGACTGCGGGCCACGGGTGCCATCTTGGGCAACATGTGCAAACCGAGCCAGCTTCTCCTCGGGGGTGACAGGGATATGCTTCCATATTTCACCATCTCTTGTCCATCCAGGAGGATGAGCACCTCTTCCCAGGTAGGAGATCGGGCCAGAGACAGAGCTCAGAGCAGGAACTGCTTGCGTGCACGCAGTTGGACTACTTCTCCTTTTAGGTAGAAAACCTTCCAAGATCAGCTCCCCCTAGCCCCCTAAATACTTACAGGAGCTCTATCTCAATCCAGCTTTGTGCCCAAAAGCAGCAACACTGTTCATTCGCTCCCTCTCTCCTCCCTGGACACAGAGGCAGCAGAGGGAGCCGTTGTTGGCTCCTGCTGCTGTTAATCAAATACTGTGAGGAGGGAGTGGGGGGTGGGCTGAGCCACGCTGTGTCTGTCTAGGGACGGACACAGCCCAGCTCAGGATCAAGCCCACATAAGTGTCCACATAGCAAGTAGCTTGCTATGGGGATACTCGGAAGGGAGGAGGAGCCCAAAGCGCCGGTGGGAGACCCAAGAAAGAGAGGTACTGGACCTCGGCAGCATCTTGTCCCTATGTAAAACCAAAAAGGGTTTGCAAGATAAATTGCTTTTCTCTGAATCAACTGTGGATAAATGTGGGTATAGGATGCTGTATGTGGAGGTTTTCTATTTTTTTTCTCTATTGGGTGAACTTGTATGTTTTTTTTAACCCGACTATGTAAACTATGTAAATTTGTCAGTTCAGACACTAGCCTCGTAGAAGTGATAGCCACAGAGAAAACAACCTTGTGGGTGAGAGAAAAGTAATGTCTCTAATGGGTTTAATATGCAGCTTCAGAAGTGCAGAGAGAACCAGATTTAGAGTCAATGGATTCACAGGGGAACAGATGGGGGGGGGGGGCACATAGAAGAACCCCCAAACACAAAGCTCCTAATCAGAGTGAGAGGCTACTGGTCTCTGAATTTAAATGGAAGGAACAGGGACTTATAGCCAAGGTCAGTATAAAGTTTTGACAAATGTGCTGTACATTTCCCTAAGCATGCACAAAAGACAAGGGGACATAATTTTTGTATGAAAGATATGATTTTCCATCCGTTTACAAAAGGGGTTCTCTATGGTAAAAGTGTTGAAAACCAAACTCTAGGCTATTATTATATTTTTAATGTCCCCCTGGGCAAGCATTATGAAAAAAAACACAAAATACTACAGGGTGCCCAAAAGGGGAAGGAGAGCATGGAGCCAGGATTTGGGCTTTAGACTGCGGAATGCTTGAATGTATGAAAGAAAAAGAGTAAAACAATGGAATAAACCTGGGATATGAACCTAATAATATTTAAAATTAAAATTACCGTATTTATCGGCGTATAACACGCACCCCAGGTTTAGGGGGGAATTTTAAGGAAAAAAACTTTTAGGAGGGAAGTTATGGAAAAAACTTACATTTAAATTCCCATCAATGCAGCTTTGTCAGTGTCCATCTGCAGCCTTGCCCATGTGTCATTTGCAGACTGCTGCCATAAAAATGGCGCCGCCGCTCTCGGCCACTCTCGGCGGCTCTTGGCCACTCTTGGCCACTCTCGGCGGCTCTCGGCCATTCTCGGCGTGTCTCGGCCGCTCTCGGCGGCTTTCGGCCATTCCTGGCGGCTTTCGGCGGCTCACGCGGGACAGCGAGAGCTGGCAAAAGCCGCCGAGAATGGCCGAAAACCGCAGAGAGTGGCCGAAAGCCGCAGAGAGCCACCGAAAGCCGCCAAAAGGCTTACAATCGGCGGGGGATTGGCGTATAACACGCACCCACGATTTCCCCCTGATTTTAAGGGGAAAAAAGTGTGTGTTATACGCTGATAAATACGGTACTTAAAGTGGTATTAAACCCAAAACCAAAAATGTAATATATTGCAACTTACCAATCATTAGATGTAGTTTTTCCTTGGTGATCTGGACAGTAACACCTCCTGTAATAGAGTGCCCCCACTCTGGATGAAGGAGCACAGGGGGCACCTTTGAACAGCGCACAGTCAGTCTGGGGCGAGTGGAGTGTTAGATGTACTAGTAAATTTAGGCTACATTCTTACCAGTGATTAAATCCGGTGCAAATTGTAGAGGCCAGAATCTTCAGATTCCTGCTGCGGCTGTGAGCAGCTAGGCAAATCCGCAAAGTGCATCCAGCAGTGATCACCGCAGGTAATCATTGCCTGTGCAGATAGCCGCGAATAGCTGCAGCCATTACAGTGAATGGGATGGTGACTGCACCTAGCCGCTCACAGCTGCAGCAGGAATGCGAAAACTCCTGCCGCTACAATTTGTGCCGGCTTTAAGCTGGGTTCACACTAGAACACGTAGCGGCTCACAGCAGGAGTCTGGTGCATCTCCATTCACCGTTTTCAGGTCCAATTTCAGCCTGAATTTTGAGCTGAAATCAGACCTGAAACGGACAAAGAGACGTACAGGGTTCCTGTGCAATTCGTACCAGAGCCGCTGTGGAGATGTGTGAACTGGCTCCATAGAGAGGAGCCGGTCACAATCTCCTGCTATGCGAATTGGATGTGGTGAAACACGCATAAGTGTGAACCCAGCTTTAATCAATGTAAATGTAGCCTTATGCCGCATACACACGAGCGGACTTTTCGACCGGACTGGTCCGGCGGACAATTCGACCATGTGTGGGCTTCATCGGACCTGCAGCGGACTTTTTCGGACGAACTTTAGATTTGGAACATGTTTCAAATCTTTACGTCGGAACTCCGCCAGACCTAGTTCCTATCGAAAAGTCCGCTCGTCTGTATGCTAGTCCGACGGACGAAAACCGATGCTAGGGCAGCTATTAGCTACTGGCTATCAACTTCCTTATTTTAGTCCGGTCGTACGTCATCACGTACGAATCAGTCGGATTTTGGTGTGATCGTGTGTAAGTCCGTTTGTTCGGAAAGTCCGCCCAAAGTCCGTCAGATAGACCGTCGGACCAGTCCGGACTAAAAGTCCGCTCGTGTGTACCCTGCATTAGATGGACTTGACCAACAAATTAAAGCTGAACTCCAGATAACACTTTATAAGCAGTTACAGCAACAATTTTTTTTTCTTTTTGGGATAAAGGGTTTATTCAGTATAAATCAATAAAAGCTGATTATTGCAATTACCCCTGTCAGTGGTAAATGGCTTGTCTCAACTCTCACTAACATTTTCAGGACAGTTGGTTTTGATGAAAAAAAACAAAAACAGACGAATGCCGCGTACACATGAGCGGATTTTCCGTTGGAAAAACTTGTATGGTTTTTCCGACGGAATTCCGCTCAAGCTTGCCTTGCATACACACGGTCACACAAAAGTTCTCTGAACTTTCGACCGTCAAGAATGCGGTGACGTACAACACTACGACGAACCAAGAAAATGAAGTTCAGTGCTTCCGAACATGCGTCAAATTGTTTTCGAGCATGTGTAGGAATTTTGCGCGTCGGAAATTGTACAGACGATCGCATTTTCGGATAGGAACGTTTTCTGACCGAAAAATTGAGAACCTGCTCTCAATCATTCAATAACTGAGTTATTGAACCTTTGTTTTTCTGATCATTTGTAAATAAAATTATACTTTATATACTTTTGTAGAATTCTGTGATATTATAAGTAGCTGTTTCTTTTGTTGTCTTTATAATGTCTTGTGTGTCTTTTGCTGTAGGGTTTGAGTTGGGTCCTCAACCGCAAGGGGTTGTCCGTGCTGATTTACTGCAGAAGATGAAGACACTTGTTGAAGTCACTTTGGACTTTATTAATCACCTCAACAAAGGTATGAATGAGATATTATTTACTGAGAACCAAAGCTGATCATTGCCACAAAAGAAAGAGATTTTTTTCTCACCCATTGAGAGACACAGGAAGTCCTGACTGTCAGGTTTTCCTGCCACCCACAGGATGATTGAACACTGACAAAACAAGAAAATTATGGGCCAGCCTGGGCCAGCCTCCTCCTACTCCCAGCATGCCTCAGTTTTTGCTAGTGTCCTATTAGGATGATAGGCTCAGCAATGGCATGCAATGCCAAGCTGCTGCTAACAAAGGGAACAGAATTTTGTCATGCATTAAAAAGGGGATTCATTCCACAGATAAAACGATAATTCTCCCGCTCTACAAGACTCTGGTCCGGCTGCACCTAGAGTATGCTGTCCAGTTCTGAGCACCAGTCCTCAGGAAGGATGTACTGGAAATGGAGCGAGTACAAAGAAGGGCAACTATTATTATTATTATTATACAAGATTTATATAGCGCCAACAGTTTACGCAGCGCTTTACAGTGTATAAGGGGGACAACACAATTACAGTACAGTTCAATACAAAAGGTACAGGAGGGCCCTGCTAGTAGAGCTTACATTCTAAAGGGAGGGGGTGGTGGTACAAAAGGTAATAGCTGCAAAGAATGATTTGATGGGGGTTGCTCAGGGACAGTTATGTGGGTGTGGGATAGGCTTCCCTGAATAAATGAGTTTTCAGGGATCTCCTAAAGGTGGACAGGGTAGGGGCTGATCGGACATACTGGGGCAGGGAATTCCAGAGGATGGAAGAGGCTCTGGAGAAGTCCTGAAGATGAGCATGAGAGGAGGTAACAAGGGAGCTAGAGAGCAGGAGGTCCTGGGAGGAGCGGAGGGGGTGATTTGGGCGATATCTGCAGATGAGGTTGGTGATGTAGATGTTGTGACTGGCCTTGTATGTTATGGTTAGCATTTTGAATTAAACTAATAAAGGGTCTGGAGGATATTAGTTATGAGGAAAGGTTGCAAGCGCTGAACTTATTCTCTCTGGAGAAGAGACACTTGAGAGGGGATATGATTTCAATATACAAACACCATACTGGTGACCCCACAATAGGGATAAAACTTTTTTGCGGAAGGGAGTTTAACAAGACACGTGGCCACTCATTAAAATTAGAAGAAAAGAGGTTGAACCTTAAACTACGTAGAGGGTTGTGGAATTCCTTTCCACAGGCAGTGGTCTCAGCAGGGGGCATCGATAATTTCAAGAAACTATTAGATAAGCACCTGAACGACCACAACATACAGGGATATACAATGTAATACTGACATATAATCACACACATAGGTTGGACTTGATTGATTTTTGTCTTTTTTCAACCTCACCTACTATGTAACTATGTAAGGATGGTAGTCTTTTCTCTGCTCTGCATGTCAAACCTTTTTGATAGCTACTTTTTTTTATTTTAATCAAGATGGGGTGCTGAACTGGTCTTTATATGCAGCCATCCATATCGGCCTTTCCTAAGTTTTACTTTGGAGTGTTGTACCCGGACCCCACTGGACTGAAAGTTTGCGGGACTAGCCTGCAATGTGAATCTTCTGGCATTGGGCTCTGCCACGTGGCACTTTTCATTTACTGTACTTTTCGTGTACTGTGTCGGTTAGCTGTGGAGTGATCTCTAGGTCCAAAGCCTTGGCCACAGCCTCTGGTGTGACCCTGTCTCTGAAGTCTTTGTGAGTAGGCCATGCAGGCGGAGCACTAGAAGCTACCCAGCACAGTTTAAAATCCCAGCTTTCCACTGGTTTACTGCAGAAGGGGTTAGTGCTGAGGGAATGAGTTGAGTGGAGTTGGGTGGTGCAGTCATCTGCTGCAGGTGAAAAATACCACCAGATGTATTGTTGGGTTTTTTGAATAGTTAGTCAGCCTCTTAGGCTACAGATACCTAGTACAATCTGATTGTAAATTCTCCTTTGGATCTACCACTTACGGGTAGGCGTGGTTGGGTTTATCCCATTAATGATCTGAAATGGTATGGTTTATTATTCTGATTCTTACATTTTTCTGAGGTTCTTTTATAATAGTTATTTTATTTTTGTATACCGGTACATCCAATACTATTGAGTATAGGGTATTTAGGAATATTGTATTGATATGGAGATTCTCCTATGTTTTTTCTAGCCCTAATGAAGGGGGTAGTTTTTGTAACCCCAAAACATGTACTTACTCATTTGATTGCACCTCTGTTTTAAGTGTAACAGTGGTGTGCCACTTCAAATTAAATTTTTGTTACAATACACTACAAGCCAAGGAGACCATGAAGATCCTCTGGGGTGTAGAAGTTGGCCTAGATTACTTCAATAGTACCAATAAGACATTACAAATCCAGAGCTATTTTTCCAATTTCCTCTGTGGATCTGGCAGCATCCCGCCTTAAAATAGTATTGACTATTCCATTGAACGATACACTTGTATTTAAGGATCGAAGTCTTGCACCACATCCTGTCCTGGCTGTGATCCTATTCTGTCAAATTTAGCTTACTGGTCTAGGCCATTAGAAAGGATCTGATCAGTATAGTAGTTGATCCTTTGGTCCTAGAGTATTTAAAGCTCATGTCTGCAGCCTTGAATTACAGTGTGGATGCATTGCTGAAGGTCTTCCGCCTTGGCTAAAGTGTTGGCCTGCAAAACCCATGTGTAAAAAGCAGATGCTTTGCATGCCCTTTGAGGGACAACACCTATTCTTAGCAGGAGCAGCCTAGGGCTTCCCTGGCGAAAGCTCACCCCTTGTCAGAGGCCAAGAAGAGTCCTTTTTGTTACTTACAAGCTTCAGCTTTCAAACCCAAACCCAAGTTTGGCCCCCGGTCTACCCACAAACCCTGGATTTCCATTTCTCCTAAACCCTCAGAAATGTGGGCGTGGCTTACATTGCGCTACCTATTGGGCGTGGCTTAAAGGGCTTACAAGTTGAGATGACTTACATAGTGCAGAATGCAGTAATGTTAAATAGGGAATGTACAGTGCGAAGTGTCCGGCAGTGGGGAGTATGTGCAGGGGAAGAGTGTGGAGTGTACAGCGGTGGGTATTATGTGCAGGAGAGGAGTGCAGAGTAGGTTGGTATAATGTGCAGGTGAGGAGTGTGGAGTGTACAGCGGTGGGTAGTATGTGCAGGATGGTGTCAGTAGGGCAGTGGATGGTGTCAGTAGTAATTTTTTTGTTTTTGTTTACAATTTCATTTTGAGTATTTTTTTTTTTTTTTCCAAAATGCTTTTTTGGGTGCCAGTGGACACTGTCAGTAGAACAGTGGATGGTGTCAGAATAACATTTTTTCATTTAATTTTACAATTTATTTTTGTATTTTTTGTTTTCCACATTGATGGGGGAGTGGGGTAGTGGACAGTGTCAGGAGAGCAGTGGATGGTGTCAGTGTTTTTTTGTTTTTATTATTTTTTACAGTTTTGTTTATTTTTTTTAAATTATTTTTTAAATATTTTTTTTCACAGTGCTTCTGGGGAAGGGGGTGGGGGGTATGTTGCAGTGGACGGTGTCAGTAAGGCAGTAGATGGTGTCAGTAGTTTTTTTATTTTTACGTATTGATTTTTTTTTTTACAATTAATTTTTTTATTTTTTCGCAATGCTTTTTTGGGGGGAGGGGGTTGGGGCAGTAGACAGTGCTGGTAGAGCGGGGGAGTGGTGTCAGTAGATTTTTATTTTATATATTTTTTGTACAAATTAATAATATTTTTTTTTTCCTATCAGATGTGTTGGGGGGCTTTGGTGAGATATCAGGGGTCTAAACAGACCCCTGACATCTCCCTTTTGAGACAGACAAAAGGACTGAGGACACAGATTCCCCAGTCCCTTTCTCAGCACTGAAGATGAATGGACGGGAGACACAGTCTCCCGTCCATTCATAAACCAAAGAAGAGTATTCACAGGTTACTCTGCTCAGTTATTGCAGGACACAAGAGCGATAGCTCACAGTGTCCAATTCATTACAGGAAGGGGCCAGTAAATGACATATTTTGCAGCCCCTTCCTCCACTCAGCAGGGGGAGAGGAGGGAGCCAACTGTGGGGGGGCGAGGGGGACGGAGAAGGAGGACAGCGGGCCAGAGGAGAATGGGGGGGCAGAGGAGGAGGACAGAGGGCCGGAGGAGAATGGAGGGGGACACATGGATGACACCACTGCCACCTATGATCAGCCCTGCAGCCGGGAGCCCGCTACCAAATGCGGGAGACTCCCGCACCCCGCGGGAGACTTGGGATGTCTGCCAAGGGCTACACAAGGCTGTTACCAGGGTAAATTCAGAGACCTACGCTGCTTGCATTTAACCAGTTGTGGACTGCCCACTGTGGATTTACTTCGGCATGGCGGTCACTCTATGCCAAATCACGTACCTAGTACGTGACCTGGCTCATCCGGGTCTGGGGTGCATGCATGCCGCCGGCAACCTGCTCCCGCTGTGATTGGACAAAGCGGGAACTTATCAGCAGGCTTGGCTGACGCGATGTCTGCCGGGACACGCTGATCGTTCAGGAGAAAGGCAGACCGCTGTTCTGTGAGAGGGGAATGTGCTGATCCTGTGTTCCTGGTAAGCAGAAACATGGATCTTTACATTCCACCCAGTCAAAGCACCTCCCCCCGCAGTTAGTAATCACTCCTAGGGAACACATTTAACCCTTTGATTGCCCCTGATGTTAACCCCTTCCTTGCGAGTGTCATTAGTACATTAACAGTGCATATTTAGCACTGATCACTGTATTGGTGTCACTGATCCCCACAAAGTGTTGAAAAGTGTCTGTCAGGTGTCCGATCTGTCCGCTGCAATTTTGCAGTCCTGCTATGTCGCTGATCGCTGCCATTACTAGTCACAAAATTAATTAATAAATAAAAATATACTATAGTTTGTAGCTGCTATAACTTTTGCGCAAACCAATCAATATACATGTATTGGGAATTTTTTTACGAAACACGTAGCAGAATACACATTGGCCTAAATTGATAAAGGAATTAGACTTTTTACATTTTTTTATTGGATATGTTTTGTAGCAGAAAGTAAAAATTATAGTTTTTTTTTTTCAAAATGTGTTTTTTTTTGTATATAGCGCAAATAACAAAAACCGCAGAGACTATCAAATACAACCAAAAGAAAGTACTATTTGTGAGAAAAAAATAACACAAATTTTATTTGGGTACAGCGTACGCCCCCGCAATTTTTCGTTAAAATAACGCAGTGCCGTGTCGCAAAAAATGGCCTGGTCATGAAGTAAACGTTCCAGAGCTGAAGTGGTTAATAAATACATTTAGGGATGTATTAATAAAAACAGAGTTAAATTAATTTGTGTCTTTAATATCTGACTGGAATTAAAGTGATTGTAAAGTGTAATTTTTGTTAACCTCTTCTGGGGTCCCCTGCCTGAGATCTTGGCTTCTCTTTTTCTGTGTCTGCCTCCAAAGCAAGCCACCTGCTATGGAAGCAGATGTGCAGGCTCGCTCCCGAGCTGGGCTGCTTGAATCCATAGACAGAAAATGCATTAATGTAATAAAAACGTTTAGACTTTACATTTTCTCCAAATACAGCAGATCCTACAGAGACATGTGCTTGTCATAAATAGATTATACAGCATGTCTTTTGATAAACACATTTAGCCTGATCCAGCTGAGACTAGATTCTACAGACCCACTTTTTGGATATCAGTTCTGCATCAGGTATGTAACCTCCCTCCCCCCTAACAAAGCCAAATCCTTTAGGCCCCTTTCACACGGGCTTTCCGATCAGGCCGCCTATCAGTTTTTCAGGCGGACCTGATTTGACGCTCAATTCACCTCTATGCGGCAGCAGATGTCAGCGGTGACATGTCTGCTGACATCCGCCGATATCTGATCCGATCCTGTCCACCTAATCCAGACGGATGGTGACTCTATTTTCCATCCATCTGGAAGATCAGATCGGATGAAAACAGACAGGCGGTCCGGTCCGTTTTCACCCAATCCCTCCAAAGAGGAGAGCAGGGCTCTGTCAGGTCTGTCTCTGCACAGTGAGCAAAGATGGACCGGTCATCCACCTGCTCAAATTGGAGCGATCCCCCGCTGAGCAAAACAAAGTCCCTTATCATCCCCTCCAAGAGCTTGCATACTATTGATGTTAGGCTAACTGGTCTGTAATTCCCAAGGATGTATTTTGGGCCCTTTTTAAATATTTGTGCTACATTGGCTTTTCTCCAATCAGCTGGTACCATTCCAGTCAGTAGACTGTCAGTAAAAATTAGGAACAATGGTCTGGCAATTACTTGACTGAGTTCCCTAAGTACCCTTGGGTGCAAGCCATCTGGTCCCGGTGGTTTATTAATGTTAAGTTTCCCAAATCTAATTTTAATTCTGTCCTCTGATAACCATGGAGGTGCTTCCTGTGATGTGTCATGAGGATTAACATTGAAGTATTGGTTACTGATGCCCCCCTGATTCCCTCATGAAGTCTGAGGGGAAGAATAAATTTAATACCTTCGCCATCACCCCATCCTTTGTAACCAGATGTCCTTCCTCATTCTTTATGGGGCCAATATGGTCTGTCCTCCCTTTTTTACTGTTTACATACTTAAAGTATTTCTTGGGATTTTTTTTTTTGCTTTCCTCTGTTATGTGTCTTTCGTGTTCTATCTTAGCTGCCCTAATTGCACCCTTACATTTCTTGTTGCATTCTTTATAAAGTCCGAATGCTGATGATGATCCCTCAACCTTGTATTTTTTGAAGGCCTTCTCCTTTGCTTTTTATATGCATTTTTACATTGGAGTTAAGCCATCCAGGACTTTTGTTTGTTCTTTTAAATGTATTACCCAATGGGATGCATTGGCTAATGGCCTTATTTAATATGCTCTTAAAGCAAACCCATCTCTCCTCCGTGTTCTTTGTTCCTAAGATCCAAATTTATGCCTTCTAGCATGGTCCGTAGTTTAGGGAAGTTGGATGTTGTGAAATTCAGTGTCTTTGTATTCCCCTTATGTTTCCTATTTGTGTGATTTATACTGAAGCCAATTGACCTGTGATCACTGTTTCCTAAATTGCCCTGTATTTCCACATCCGTGATCAGGTCTGTATTGTTGGTAATCAGTAGATCCAGTAACGCTTTATTTCTAGTTGGTGCATCTACCGTCTGAACCATGAAATTGTCCTGGCGAGCCTTAGACGAATGCGTGGTACCCTCCGCCCAGTCTATGTCTGGATAATTAAAATCCCCCATTATGATAACACTTCCCATCCTTGCTGCAAATCCAAATTGTGATAGGAGATCCGTCTCCCCCTCCTCCCTCAGGGGGCCTAAAGCATACTCCCAGTATTATTTTCCCCTTAGCTTCATCCCTTTGGAGCTCTACCCATAAGGATTCCACCTCCTCCCTAGCTCCCTTAGTGATGTCATCTCTCATATTCACTTGTACATTATTCTTGATATATAGGCATACCCCTCCCCCTTTTTTACCCTCTCTATCCCTGTGATGTGGCTTGAAATCCAATACAGATGTGTCCACATTACATTGTTTGGCACCATGAATGAGTCAGAGCCTTGATTTGATGCTCAAGTCAATATTTACACATGGAATTCACCTGCATTGTGGCATATCAGGTTGCAGAGGAGCACTTTTACTTGGGTATAGACATGACTCCGGTTAGGAACTTATTTTTCCATCTTGGTATTTGTGATGATAAGTTAACTTTAAACAACTGGGCTCCAAGGTAGAACTCACATGTGTTTAACATTACCTTCCAGGAATGGAATTTCCCGCTTTTGAAACCGAAACTTACCAGTGTGCTGGTCAGGTGGATTTTCCCCGATCATCAGATGGGGAGATATCAGCGGTTGTACATCCTTCCCTACAGGTACGTGCTGTATCATATTTATTAAATCACTGGATTGTATTTGCAAATGTGTCAGACTGGATATTTTATTTTATCTTGTGATTTTATCTAGCAGTATGGAACATCATAATGTTTGGCAGAAATAAGTTTGTAACTGGCTTTTATATGCTGAATTTTACTGATCTGCACTCGGAACAGAATGATCAGACAGTGTGCAACTTGCGGCCAGATCGCTTTATTTATCCACACATACTATTAGCTGTCCTCTGTGTCACTTACTTTTCTATATAGACTGTAATATGCGACGTCACACTCTCCAAATGCAAAGCATTCTCTGAATGGTGCCCATGCTAAGCGGTCAACCTCTTGTGTTCGGTAGAAGCATAGCCACTCCCTGCAGGACCTGGAAGCAAGTGGAGATCACTGAAGTAGTAGTGTCTACTTCACTGATGTCCAGCTTCCAGGGGCAATGGGCAGGTATAGTATATACATATACGGTGTATACATATATAGCTATCTTGGTCTCAGTTTGATCTTTTTAACTAAGTATAAAATACACAAACCTGGAATTACTGTTTAAACCCTTCATACCCGTGCTATAGCTGCAAGAGCGTCTCTCTAGTTCTGGGAGGGCATCCATGGACGTTCTCCCTAAACCACAACTCCCATGCACCACCTGGGGCACGCATCTAGCGCGCTCTGTGATCGCTGTGTCTTTCGGACACAGCTGATCACAGATTGGGGTAAAGGGCCAATCACAGCGGCCCTTTACCATGGGATCGACTGTGTCCAATCACAGCTGATAACATGTGAACAAACTTGCCAGTTATCGGAATTCCTTTCTTTTAATATAAACATAATATTGCAGTTAGAACTCCTTTATCTCTCAGTCATTCTGCCTGAGAGTGAGAAAGATGTGGTAGCTGGTTACATTTTACTGCAAGAAACTATTGTCCCAGTACTTAGTATATCCTTACCAATTCACTACAGCAGAGGTCTCCAACCCCAGGGCTGCAAACCGGTACTGGTCCATGGCCTGTTAGGAACCAGGCCGCACACATTCACATGGGAACAGAGAACGGAGACCTGTTGGATCGCTTTACCGCTCTGGCAGCTGTCAGTTCCCAGCTGCAGTAGGGGGCAGTGCGGTACGCAATTCAGCGCATCACACAGCTCTCCTTTTTTTTGTACAAACTGTATTTGAAGTGTACAAAACATACACTCCATTCATGACAATGAACCGCAGCACAATGCGCTGCATTGCTGTACTTTGCCATGAACAGGGAGCTGAAATTCCTGTTCATTCTTTAACCGCTCCGGACTACCCACCGCACATTACTGCAGCAGGACGGCCCAGCTGCATGAGAAAAGGAGCCAGGAGCTCTATGCCACTTTATTAGGACTAATCAAAGACTTGATTCTGTGTAGAACTATGCATCAAACTGAACAGATTAAAGCAAGTCCCTTTGTAGCAGAAGGAATTTAGTGGACCTTGCTTCTTCAAGACACTAGCCAGTGTCCCCTTTAGCTTGCACCCAATAGCTGACTCCAAGTACTCAGAGGGGGGTTTAACAACACCAGTCCCCAGGATCCCCTGCATGGGTCTCACAAAGCTCCTGAAGCACACACGGCAGCCCTCTTCAGTGATACCAGACAGGATCCACAGACATCTTCCCTCAGCCAGCTCTCACAAGAACCATGGGTTGCAGCTTCAGTGTTTCAGGTCCTCCCCACCTGAGGCCGCATGGCAGCGTATGCAGGGGAGAGGCAGCAGCCCCCTCCCAACCTGGCCCTTTCTCCAGAGGAAGACTCAACTCCTGACACCATGTGCTCCTCAGATATAAATACAGGTACTCAGCAGGGCAACCATCAGAAATTTTCGGGCCCCCTACACAGCTTTAGGTTTGGGCCCCCCTCCCCCCCGAGCCTGACCACCAACATTCCCCAGGGCTTGCCCACCGGCCATCCTACCGAGTCCGCACCCCGGCCACCCCACCTGTACGCACTTAGCCCCCCTCAATCCTGTATATATGTCAGCCTTCCTCACACCTGTATATATGTCAGCCCCCCCACACACCTGTGTATATGTCAGCCCCCCCACACACCTGTATATATGCTAGCCCCCCCCACACACACACGTATATATGTCAGCCCCCCTCACACCTGTATATATCAGTCCCCCACACACCTGTATATATGTCAGTCCCCCCCACACACCTGTATATATGTCAACCCCCCACACACCTGTAAATATGCTAGCCCCCCAAACACACATCTGTATACACCCCCCTCACACCTGTATATATGTCAGTCCCTCCCACACACCTGTATACAGTGGGGACAGAAAGTATTCAGACCCCCTTAATTTTTCACTTTTTGTTATATTGCAGCCATTTGCTAAAATCATTTAACTTTTTTTTTTCCTCAATAATGTACACACAGCACCCCATATTGACAGAAAAACACAGAATTGTTGACATTTTTTGCAGATTTATTAAAAAAGAAAAATTGAAATATCAAATGGTCCTAAGTATTTAGACCCTTTGCTGTGACACTCATATATTTAACTAGGGTGCTGTCTATTTCTTCTGATCATCCTTGAGATGGTTCTACACCTTCATTTGAGTTCAGCTGTGTTTGATTATACTGATTGGACTTGATGAGCCACACACCTGTCTATATAAGACCTTACAGCTCACAGGGCATGTCAGAGCAAATGAGAATCATGAGGTCAAAGGAACTGCCTAAAGAGCTCAGAGACGGAATTGTGGCAAGGCACAGATCTGGCCATGGTTACAAAAAAATTTCTGCTGCACTTAAGGTTCATAAGAGCACAGTGGCCTCCATAATCCTTAAATGGAAGACGTTTGGGACGACCAGAACCCTTCCTAGAGCTGGCAGTCCGGCCAAACTGAGCTATTGGGGGAAAAGGGCCTTAGTGAGAGAGGTAAAGAAGTACCCAAAGATCACTGTGGCTGAGCTCCAGAGATGCAGTGGGGAGATGGAGAAAGTTGTAGAAAGTCAACCATCACTGCAGCCCTCCACCAGTCGGGGCTTTATGGCAGAGTGGCCCGACGGAAGCCTCTCCTCAGTGCAAGACACATGAAAACTCGCATGGAGTTTGCTAAAAAACACCTGAAGTACTCCAAGATGGTGAGAAATAAGATTCTCTGGTCTGATGAGACCAAGATAGAACTTTTTGGCCTTAATTCTAAGCGATATCGTGGAGAAAACCAGGCACTGCTCATCACCTGTCCAATACAGTCCCAACAGTGAAGCATGGTGGTGGCAGCATCATGCTGTGGGGGTGTTTTTCAGCTGCAGGGACAGGATGACTGGTTGCAATTGAGGGAAAGATGAATGTGGCCAAGTACAGGGGTATCCTGGACGAAAACCTTCTCCAGAGTGCTCAGGACCTCAGACTGGGCCGAAGGTTTACCTTCCAACAAGACAATGACCCTAAGCACACAGCTAAAATAACGAAGGAGTGGCTTCACAGCAACTCCGTGACTGTTCTTGAATGGCCCAGCCAGAGCCCTGACTTAAACCCAATTGAGCATCTCTGGAGAGACCTAAAAATGGCTGTCCACCAACGTTTACCATCCAACCTGACAGAACTGGAGAGGATCTGCAAGGAGGAATGGCACTGGATCCCCAAATCCAGGTGTGAAAAACTTGTTGCATCTTTCCCAAAAAGACTCATCAAAAGGGGCTTCTACTAAATACTGAGCAAAGGGTCTGAATACTTAGGACCATGTGATATTTCAGTTTTTCTTTTTTAATAAATCTGCAAAAATGTCAACAATTCTGTGTTTTTCTGTCAATATGGGGTGCTGTGTGTACATTAATGAGGAAAAAAATTAACTTAAATGATTTTAGCAAATGGCTGCAATATAACAAAGAGTAAAACATTTAAGGGGATCTGAATACTTTCCATCCCCACTGTATGTCAGCCCCCCTCACCCCTGTATATATGTCAGCCCCCCCACACACCTGTATAAATGCCAGCCCCACCCCCCCCACACACACATACACCTGTATACAGTGGCAGCTGGAGCCACTGTGCCATCAAACACAGCCACTGTGCCCATCAATTGCAGTCACTTTGCCTATCAAACACAGCCACTGTGCCCATCAAACGCAGCCACTGTGCCCAACAAATGCAGCCACTGTGCCCATCAAATGCAGCCACTGTGCCCATCAAATGCAGCCACTGTGCCCATCAAATGCAGCCACTGTGCCCATCAAACGCAGCCACTGTGCCCATCAAACGCAGCCACTGTGGTCATCAAATGCAGCAATTGAGCCCATCAAATGCTGCCACTGTGCCCATGAAATGCTGCCACTGTGCTCATTTAAAAGTTAACACTGTGACCCCCCCCCCGCCCACTCGCTGTCTGCCCGGCACTTACCCTATCTCGGTGGGGCAGCAGGTGACGGGGCGAGCTGTGTTCTCCATGCGTCTCCTTTCCTCCTCCTGATAGGCGTCCAATCACAGCGCCTGTAATTTTAGTCAATTAGGTGATGGGTAACACACCTGCACTTCCTGATTGGTGGAGAGGCGGTTCAGTGTTAGAAAAGCAAATATTAATTTGCTGTTCTAACACACCTGGGTGAGCTGCGAGCACAGAGCACAGTTCACCTTTTTTTAAACCTATTAGAGCCTAAGCAGCTGTGGAGAAAGGCTGAACTCTGCACTCTGTGTAGTGCACCCCTGAATTCAGCACTCTATATGCAGCACACCTCTGAACTATATGTACATAAGTACATAGGACCCCCCAAACTCCTCAAGTAACGCACCTGTGAAATCTACACTCTAACACCCCCCCACCCCCACCCCAGAACTCTGTTCTCTGTACGTAATGCACTCCCAGTATAAGAACCTTCCACTGTTGGTGAAATTTGGCCACACCCACTATTTGATGTGGTTCGGAGTGTGTGTGTGTGTGTGTGTGAGGGGGGGGGGGAGGATTTGGGGGTCATCTCCTGTTGAGTTCCTGCACCTATTTTCTGAGAAAAAAACCCTGTATATCACCACCACTCAAACAACTCCCCCACCCCCTGGTCCATGGAAAATTTGTCCTCCATGGAAACGGTCCCTGATTTTTATTATAGTTAGCACAGGTCACTGATGTCCACTGTCTGATTGAGAAATGAGAAATAGCTGCAGTAATGGTAGTTTGGCTGTAATTAATACATTTTACCATTGCTCCATTATCAAAGCCCAATGGAACCCATATCTTTTATTGCTCTGATACAGTCAGGCTACCCAAAAAGCAATATACTGCATGTGTAGATCTTTTTTTTTCTAATGTGTTAGTGTTATAGGCCTATACCAAACTGCACAGAACTGACAGCATGTTGGAGATCCGGACTGCTGCTTTCACAAAGAGCTCAGCAGTCCAGATCTCCAGTGGTTACATAAGCCCCCTGCACAGTGCTCCAATCCCTGAGCAGCATTTTGATTAAAGCAGTGTGCAAAAGGGTGGGGGGGGGGGTCTGACTGCTAGAGATCTGAACTGCTGAGCTCTTTGTGAGAGCATGGGTCCTCATCTATCTGTTGCTTTGCTTCACCTTCAAGATTGCACAGTGAGGCTGGTATTGTATTAGGAATCCAACATAAATTCACATGAGTGGGAAGCGGATCTCGACCATAGAACCTGCATTTGGTATTTGCATCATAGAGCACCTGGGTTTTGGGGATGCTTGGGTTTTTTGAAAATCATCCAAGGATGTGAGCAAGCACCTCGTATTGCCATCTTACCAAGTAACAAGAGTCTATAGGTTTACATCAAGGTGAACCTTTGGCTAAGCCATCACTGACCTCTGTAGCTGTAGGCACTGTGAGGTAGTTGTTCAAGTCATGCTCTCAGCAGCCTAGCTCCTTATTACCAGCAGTGACTCTGTATCTCAACCTTCCTTACTCTTCCTTCCCAGAGCTCCTGCTCTGTGTTTACATTAGAGATCAGAAGGTTGGAGGGTTGCTGAGTCACTGCCAGGATGGGAAAGCTGAGCTGCTGAAAGAATGATGAACAAATTCAGCGCTTAAGCTTTGAACTTTGAGGATGTGTTGCTCCACAGTACCTGCAGCTACAGAAGTCAATGCGGGCTTGTTTTAATGCTCAATTTCTGCCTGTGAATATGTAAATATTTGAATTACCATAGCTTGAACACAGGTTCAGTTCAAGCTAACTGGCACTAAATGAAACTTACATATGATTTATGCAACCAATAACATGTCTTTGTAGGATAAAGATTTTTCACTGCTACGCCCTGGGGAGCCGCTCTTTCTGAGTCTGGATGGACAATCAATTCATTATAGTGGAGAGAAGCCCCTTTACCCGGTCTTTATTAACGAAGCTGCTTATTATGAGAAGAAGATTGCGCTTATACTGGCTGAGAAGGTCCGGGTGTCTGTTCCTGCCCTGAGAAGACGAACACACTAAATGTCAAAGCAACATGTATGCTTGTTAAAAGGGGTATTTTACTTTGAAGCATATTTCTGGCAGGACATTTTTTTCAGTTTTGGTTGAAATGTTTTCAGGGTTTTGGTTTTGCTGTCTGTCTCACTTGAGAGATTTTCCTTCACTTTTTGCCCTGGATACACAACAGCAAGTGAGAGGAAATTCCCTTTTAGACAGTTGTCATTAAAACCGTTATCCTGGATTCCAAGATTCCCCCTCACTTCCTGTTTCCTGGTGGCAGCTGTAAAATTTTAGATTTAATATTTGAATCTCATACTTTCTGTCACTAGGCCAAATAGAAAGGATGACATTCACCAGCAGGGGAACAGCAAAAAAACAAAAACCTGATTGTTGTATTTTACCCTTCCCTACCCAATCCAGAACAAACAAAAAAAAAAACTTGGACTGAATATACACTTTAAATGATAAGTGGGACTACTTCATAATCTTAAGTGGTGACAAAATCACTCCACCCTCAAATTTGACAGTAAAAACTGCACCTGTTCTTGGCATTAAATTATATTTTCTGCATTTACCATGGACAATAAATTGCTTTGAACAGCCAATTTTTACCTGCAATGGCACTGAAGAGAAATACGAAGATTGTCCTTTCACGTGTAAAAAAAAAAAAATCAGCTGCTGGAGAGTTACAATGTGTTGCTGCATCTCAAGGTCTCCAAAAAGGCCCTCTTTTATTATAGGGAGCCTTTGCAATGGCTTAAATTTGGTGATTTTGAATTCGCACATATTCACTCGCTGGACTTTGTTTCTTTTTTTCTTTCTTTTAGTGTTTGTTGACCTCAGCCACTTTTTAACTAGTATTGGGATAAAACTGCATGTAACTCTATGAATGCTTCAGCATGACTACATTTGTTATAAAATTAAGAAAGGAGAGGCATAGCTGGAATTCCATGGGAAGCTCTCCCTGATGGGCTACCTCAACTTTATAAAAGCCACTTCTACCATAAACTGAGCAATTAGTTTTGCAAGAACTTAATAAAGCGGGGTTCCACCCAAATTTTGAACAATATCTGTATGTATTCTCTTCCTTGCCTAGATGCTGACATGCCATTTAAAAAAATTTAAATCGCCGTAATTACCTTTTATTTTTCTATTCTTCTTTGCACTTCCTGGTTCTCCTCCCGTGGGAGTAGGCGTGTCTCTAGCCTCTCCCAGACTCCTGGGAGCTAGTCTCAGGCTTCCCAGGATGTCACTGAGCATGTGCAGGAACGAGCAGTGAATGCTGGGAGCACAGCATTCACCACATCCAGGAAATAAATGCTTGTGGGCTTCAAATGCCCACAATGAAGATGGAAACCGCCTGCATTGAATAATATAAGTTATTCTTTCCGACGAAATCTGACACAGGCGGACATATTACACACAATAGGTGAGTATGTAATGCTGAGAAGAAAAGTTTGTGAATGAACTCAAAAAAAAAAAAACGATAGATAGGTGGACCCCCGCTTTATGCTTTGATTTTTACTTACAGCTTTTATAGAGGCTTTTACTGGGTTTATAGTTTAAATTTACACTTGGTTAGTCTCATTTTATATCTTAACAAATATCAGTATTCTATTTTAGCATGTAAGAATTTTTTTAGAAAAAAATCATGTAATATTTGAATACAAATTCTGCATTATTATATTTAAGTATGGATTATTCTGTTTATTCAGACCTGAGTGTGGTTACTAGAGTGAGGTCTGACAAATCCCAAACATTGTCTGGAGAACATAAACACCATACAATTCTCATTTTCCCAAAAATCTCAAGACGATAACAAAAAATGTTAAGATTTAAATCTCATGGCTATATGAGGTATCTATGTATTGCATAGATACTTGAATGAACAAAGTGATCATGTTTATGTAAGGACTGGAACTGAGTATTTTGTCCTACTGAATCCTTAACTCAGTGGTACCATCAAGATTTCAGATACACCTAATTAGAAGAAAGAGATGAAGTAATTAACTTTTATCTATTCTGGTTTTATTAAGAAGTCCAAATCATAATACATAAAACAAACCTCATTTATATCAAATCTGATTGAAAAAAATACACAGTTAACAAATACAGAAAGTAACAATCTACTTTATATACAACATTTCTAGACTATACATATATAACAAAAATTGAACATTCCTCAGGTCATAATAATAATAAAAGGCAGATCCACCCAAAAATGAACCCCCAAAAGGGATTCTTTAAGGAAAATATACTTTAAAGACTCATACAAGACTCATCACTACCAAAAATTAGACTGTATTAAGCTGGCCATAGATGGATCGAAAATCGGCCAGTTCAGCAAAGATTTCCCTCTCCATGGCTTGTGCCTCACCTCCCAACATAGACCTGAGCTATGTGTTCTACCTAATCACGCCTTGCCTTGCACTAAATGAAATCAGTCATACACATCCTCATGAAATTAAGTCTTGTGACCAATTTGGACTGTGTAGAGGTGTGGTAACAACTGGTTCCAAGTACAGAAAAGCGGTTTTTGGATAAATTTGGCCTGATGTTTTCAGAACATTAGTTTTGGTGTCAACTATTTTATTATGCTAGAAAAAAGAAATTATGACAACTGAAAAGTATTCAGCCCTCAAAAAATCTGATGCTTAAAGCCTAACTCCTACATTTGAAGTTTACAGCTCTGTCTGTGACCCTATCAAGGGGGGGGGGGGGGGGGGGGATTTTGCCCTCCCTTCCTCATCCTGTGATTAGAAATGAGTCACTGGAAAAAAGGGAGGTACTGACAGCAAACAAACATCTCTTCTTATTTCCTGTCCTGACAAACTAAGGTAAATCTTCCCAGCAGGAACACAGGCGACAATAGAAAACAAAAAGGAGTCTCCAAACCCCACTGTATTAAAAACAAAATAATTATTGGCTGGAATTGTGCTTAAACCTTGACATCCTTGAAACTTAACACTTATATTCAACATAACCCCCAGAACTCAAACGGATTGCTTATTACCCATTAGGTGTTTCATTGACCAAAATGCCAATGTTGCATTTAAAATTGGGCAAAAATGCAACACTACAAAAAAACCTTGAAAAAGTTGACCTTCATTCCATACAGCAATATTAGCCACAGTTAGGTATATATCTTACCAAGAATAACAGATAGTAATTGCCAATTTTATAATGATTCATATGCCCATGGGATCTGCTACAATCTTGTTTACGGTTCAGTCGCTGGTGGTGGTGGCGCTTGAGGAGTATAAGCTTCTCTGATAAGGGGGGTCTGTTATCAGCAACAAACCAGTTACCTACCTTATCAGATACTAATCCTAAAGCTGGTCATATACAATTGGATTTCTTTCCTTTTTCAGGCAAGCTAAAAAAATGTAATCCCCCTGCTGCTGCTATTGTATTCTGACAGCCGACACCAGCCATGATTGGAGGCAGCTACTGTTTGACTGACAATTTTTCGCCCAGCTCCTTTAATTTTTTAATTAAAAGGCATCGGGTGGGAGAGAACCAACAGTGCCATCCACTAAGAGAATTTCAGCCAGTTCATTTGGAACCTGTCAAACTTCAAAAAGTGTATGTCCAGCTTTAGGGCCTGTGTTAACAAGCTTTGAGCTAGTGGATTTGAGCTGTAGTTGATCTCCTTTTGACCTGCATTAAGCAGGTTTTGCACTCTCATAGACTTGTATGGGAATGCAAAACCTGCCTAATATTTTGCCACAGCCACAGAGAAGCATAATGAATCGCTTATAATTGGTACTCATTAGGTTTACATATCATACATGTGTTTAGATATGTTCATCAAAAGGAAGGATGGTGTGGTACCATAAAATGGCTGAATTGAAAATACTATAGATAGAAATATCTGGGCCCCAAGGAAAATTGTAGAAACCTCCCCCTTTCCTTGTTATCCCACAGTAACACAATTGGCCTGGGTAGGCCAAACCAGGGGGCAATCAAAATATCCTCCACATCAGAAATGAGCAAGGAAGTACAGCAGTGCTGTCCCATGTACTTACAGTATTTGGTTGTGTGACCTGTGGCACCATGAAAAAAAAATATGAAAAAATCACTTCTCTATGCTCCAGCCCTGTATCTTCTTTGACAGGCTTCGTTGTGGAGAATTTCTGTTTTAAGATCTCTGGGGCAGTACTGGGGACTAGAACTAGCCCACCCTTTCACTCTCCCTGTTGCAATCTAAATTTGTTTTACATTATGAATAACATAAAAAGTGGGGTAGGACACCCAACGATAGGTGGGCACACACAAAAATCCAAGGCGGACAGCTACATGGCCATGAACTATGGTGTCAAAATCTAACCAGTGGAGCCCCTAAGAGATAAAAGTCAAGAACAGCTGAATCAGTCCAGAGGCTTTAAGAATAGTGCGTTATCACCTTTGATGGAATGACCCTTAGCTCTCTTCTGGTGTCTAGAAACTAGACAACAGGCCACATTTATGAAAAAATAAGGAATGCCTTTTAATTCTACTATACTACGGAAGATTGGAAAGCAAGGTCTAACTGGTTGTTATGATCATCCATCAAAAAAAAAAAATTGGCTGAGATGGAGTCGTACCATAAAATGACACAAAGTAAGGGAAAATCTCTCAGAGACAATGGTTCTTTGATAAATAAGGTTGAGTGGCAGTAACTAGTAAGTCAGCACTAGAACTGACCTAAAACTACTAATCTAGTTTCAACCCCATTACGTTCCTCCATGAATCTACCCGCACGACACCTATAATTCCTACTGACAGGGGCCTGGGCTTTACACTGTTCACGGTGTTACATTCAGCACTAGGTCATGTGCGGGGTGTGACCTATGTGCAGACAGTAATTGGCTGCCTCTGCCTGAGAACCTCCTACACATGGATCCTGCTTTATATTGTTTTATTGTATTTTTACTTAAATGACTACACACTCCGGGACATGTCCACAAATACTTGAGTGCAAACTGCAGGAGTACTTTAGACAGCCTAATGAAAACAGAGATCTATGCTCTGCCAAAGGAATGCACCACTAGCCATTAGGGCATCCAAAGGAAGGGTGGGTGGCATTAAAAAAAGATTGATGTTATTACAGAGTTTAGGTCTGCTTAAAAGAATGAGGGCCTCATTTATGTTTTGGAGAAAGAACTGTCTGTTGTCCACCCCAACCAACTGTATTCTCCTTTTTGCCTTTTTATATTGGGGAAATGGTTAATTCTCCTCCTCTACTGCTTGCTCATAGCAGTTTTCTTCTTTCCTGCGCCTCCTCCGGGCTTGAGCTGGCTGCTCTTCTTCATCATTTTCCACTTCACTTCCAGATCTCTCACTCTCACCACTTTCATTCCCCTCCTCCGATCCTGACTCGTCAGAGTTTTCTTCTTCCAAGTAGCGGTAACCCTTCATCTTGTGGCGAGGGGCAGGGATCTTGGGGATGCGGGGCTTACAATTGGAGCTAATTTTACGCTCCATCCAGAGATAGGAAAGGAGAGAAATGAAAGCTGAGGCAAGCATAATCCCAAGTTTGGCCTATGATGAAAGAAACAGGGATTTTAATAGGATACAGTTTTGTAAAGTGCATTTGAATTGTTAGAGAAAACACTTTCTATTTACTAAATAAGTAAAACGGTAGTAGGGACTGTAAAACCTTGCCCAAGGGGCATAGAGAGCCAGGTGGTAGCAGGAACAGATTTTCATGGGCTGAAGAAAGTCTAATATGCAAAGTGGACCATGGTCCCACGGTAATTGACGGTTTATTTTTACACCGTTTCACCTCACCTACTTTTTGAGGCTTTCAGCATTTGGTCTTATGACATCTCAAAGCTGAGGCTGGAAGATATCCCTCTGCCAGGTCCAGTGATCACAGGTTTGAACAGGAAGCAGGTAGCTTCATAACATGGGTCCTACTTTGATCAATGCCTGAATGGTAAAGTACTTCCACTCATGGAAGCCAGCCCAGTGTATCATATTAGAAATGCCCCTAAGCCCTGCCCTCAAATCAAATAAAGGTAAAGGTATAATACTTTCAAAATTAAATAAAAAGAAAATAATATGTTAAAACTATTTTTTTTAACTCTGATCATAATATGATCATACGAAGGAAAATGCATACAAACTGCTTTACTTTCCTTTAGACACATCATGCTAAGCAAAGTTCTGTGTAACCTATACAGGTAAAAATAATGAAAGCAGAATATTTCTAAAAGAAATATAGTATGTAAAATGTAAATTAGATTTGCTTACCATCATTGGCAGCTCTGCCCACAAGTAGACAATAAATATGGCGAGAGCTTGGAGCCAGTGGTAAATGGTAAATACAAAGTCCTGACGTTCTTTATCTTCATAAAACATCCCTATTAAAACTGGAGAGAAGACAGTAAAGATCAATAAAAAAAATGATGACAGCTATACCTATATGCAAAGTTCTAACAGTAACTCAAGTTTGCCAGTTAGAATCAGCCTGAATGGTCCTGAGCTTATGATTAAAGTCTTGTTGCTCGTGCTTGCTTGGGAAAGAGGGTTTTGTGCCATTATTCATTAGAAGCCAACAAGACACACGTCCCTGCCTAACCCCCAATTGGAGATCAATCAGATAGGTGCCTGTACCAATCTAAAACACCTTGATCTGAAATAAACATTGTAATTCAATACACAGCAGTGAACCATGCTTCATTTGATAAAGAGCTAAGTAGAGATCACTCTGCTGAAGACAAATGAATCTATCTAACAAAAGGTTTATGGGCGTATCGTGTCTGTTTGAAGGATATTACTGAATGTATCAGGCTTATTCAGCTAGGCAATGTAAAAAAAAAAAATCAAGTTTAATAAGCTGTAGCATCCATCACAAATCATAATTCAGTAAATTCTAGTTGGTTAGGGAATAACATTACACTGGCCACATCCTAACCCCCATACTATTACCCCAACATATCACTCACTGCTGAGGCCGGTCTTATTCAGGGCGCTGCCCAAACCCCACAGCACTGCTATCACATAAAGCGCAGGACCCTGCGATTGCAGCTTGGGTTGTGGACTCCAAAAAAACAAGGCAATCAGGATGCACATGTGCACTATGGCACCCCCAGTCAGGGGGATTTTGCGTGGTAGGTGAAGGAAACACAGGCCGAGGGTGGAGAAGATAGAGGCTGATAACCCATACGCTGTGATTAAATATGGAAGCTTTTCTAAGCCGAGAGAGCACACTCCATAGCACTGCAGAAATAAGAAATAAAAGATTATTTATAGTGCAAACTACAAAGAGAACATTAAAAACAGGACATTTATCAGTAGGTACAGAAATAGAAGCAGATGAAGTTGTATAAAAAAATCTTGACTTATGCAGTAAAATACAAATTTTGTCTTGCCTCACCACCTACTAGGTCTCAATGTTGGTCAGAAAGACCACATTAAAAATCATCAGGAAAGCTCAGGAGGTGGAAGGGGCTGGGCCAGATCCAAAGGTGAAGACAAGATTTGCATATAACTTCAGCTATAAACATAATTGGGTGTGCTGTCACCTTTAAATTATTATACTTTAATATCATGTAATCAAATGTGTGATCCAAAATAAAAAAAAAGTACAATATATACAATTCATGAAGAAATAAAGTGCAAAGCTGTGAAAAAAAAATCTCAAGTGCAATATAGTTTGTGCTCCAAAAACTCAATTTATTGAGTTATTTTGAGCGCTGGGGTATCCAAACACTGTTTAGATTGCCGCTTTCTCTGAGATTAACATTTAATTTTATATTGTTTAGATTTGTTCACACTAAGCACAGAGGTTTCTATACACATATATATACAGTGACTTCAGCTGCATATACAATATCTGTGTATCTACTCTGAATTGCCCAAGTTTGTTCTAGGTTTACCATAAGCAACTCATGAACTGAAGTTGCGAATTGACTCCATCAGCTGAAACTATCTCACATCTATGGTGGCAACCAGACACCCAATACACTATACTATTTATACATTTATGTTTAAAGTATATAATGTATACACACATATGGTCTTCTTCGCATTTGTCTAGGCTAATATTACTCACCAGCACAAAGCCTGTGCACGCAAACAAGACTTCAAACCCGCTGTACAGGAAGTATGGAGCTAGGCAGCGCAAGCGGTAATCTCTAAAGTGTTTGAAGGGTAATTGAAAGATGTTCCCCCAGCCTATGCTGCGAAGGTCAATCTCCTCAGTTGGGCGATATGCAGAGCCACAGAGTACCAAGAACTGGGTAGGGAAAAATATATTATATAGAAGTAAATGCAAAATATCAAACACCATCCTTTTTATTTATGATGCCCTCCACAATCCTGTACCAACCATCTGCCCCTCATATGTCCACTAATATCCCTTCCTGAACTTCTTCCATCTTACAGCAGAAGTTATGCCTAAGACAAGGCTGGACAAATCCCAGGACCCTGTAGCCAATGTTCCTTAAGAAAATTCTCATTTTTGAGGTTTCCTCTATTCCTCGTCAATAGAGTTGGCTCCCAAAAATCCTTGATTGGACAGACTGGCTCCTGAATTCCATATAATTTGTTCACCCCCTAAGAGCAGACACCATAAAGGCACTAGCAATTGTCAGTTAGCCAGAAAATGTCCATCTGTGTGTCCTCTCAACCTGGTTTCTCTTTATTACAACTTTGGGACTAATGCCGCGTACACACGAGCGGACTTTACGGCAGACTTTGCCCGGCGGACTTTTCAATGGACTTTAGGACTTTCCGAATGAACGGACTTGCCTACACACAATCCACCAAAGTCCGTCGAATTCGTACGTGATGACGTACGACCGGACTAAAACAAGGAAGTTCATAGCCAGTAGCCAATAGCTGCCCTAGCATGGCTTTTTGTCCGTCGAACTATCATACAGACGAGCTGACTTTTTCGACTGGACTCGAGTTTGACGGATAGATTTAAAACATGTTTCAAATCTCAGTCCGTCCAACTTTTGAGAAAACAAAGTCCGCTGGGGCCCACACACGAACGAATTGTCCGACGAGATCCCGTCCGCCGAGCAAAGTCTCCCGTAAAGTCCGCTCGTGTGTACGCGGCATCAGACTCTCCCCAAAGCTAAGCACCACCGACCCACTTACTTTGCCATTGTCCAATGATTCCCATGAGTAGGTGCAGTGGTTTGGTACTGTATATACAGGTAGTCAGCCTTATTTGCTTGTAATATGTTTTTCCTGCTTAGTAACACAGAGTTATGATACACTGTAACACTTCCTATATTTAAACATACTTCTGTAGATCAGTTCAGACCCCGATTGAATGACATAAAACAACAGATCCCCTCTTCTCCCCAACAACAGCCCAAAAATACACATCCCTCCAAAACATCTATATATACACAGTAAATGCAAATGTATTTTATTGGGATTTTATGTGATAGACCAACGCAAAGTGGCATATAATTGTGAAGTGGAGGGAAAATGATAAATGGTTTTCAAAATGTTTTACAAAAAAAATTATGTGAAAAGTGTGACGTGCATTTGTATTCAGCCCCCTTTACCCTGATACCTCTAACTAAGATCTAGTGGAACCAATTTCCTTCAGAAGTGACCTAATTAGTAAATAGAGTCCACCTGTGTATAATTTAATCTCATAATAAATACAGCTGTTCTGTGAATATCCCAAGCTTTGCACATCTCACGGAGTACTGTTCAATCCATCATCCGAAAATGGAAAGAGTATTGCACAACTGCAAACCTACCAAGGCATGACTGTCCACCTAAACTGACAGGCCGGGCAAGGAGAGCATTAATCAAAGAAGCAGCCAAGAGGCCCATGGTAATTCTAGGAGAGTTGCAGAGATCCACAGCTCAGGTGGGAGAATCTGTCCACAGGACAACTATTATTCGTGCACTCCACAAATCTGGCCTTTATGGAAGAGTGGCAAGAAAAAAGCCATCGTTGAAAGAAAGCCATAAGAATTCCTGTTTGCAGTTTGCGAGAAGCCATGTGGGGGACACAGCAAACATGTGGAAGAAGGTGCTCTGGTCAGATGAGACCAAAATTAAACTTTTTGGCCTAAAAGCAAAATGCTATGTGTGACAGAAAACCAACACTGCACATCACCCTGAACACACAATCCCCACCGTGAAACATGGGGGTGGCAGCATCATGTTGTGATAATGCTTTTCTTCAGCAGGTACAGGCAAGCTGGTCAGAGTTGATGGGATTATGGATGGAGCCAAATGCAGGGCAATCTTAGAAGAAACCCTGTTAGTGTCTGCAAAAGGCTTGAAATTGGGGCAGAGGTTCACCTTACAGCCAAACAACGACCCTAAATATACAGCCAGAGCTACAATGGAATGGTTTAGATCAAAGCATATTTATGTGTTAGAATGCCCCAGTCAAAGTCCAGACCTAGATCCAATTGAGAATCTGTGGCAAGATTTGAAAATTGCTGTTCAGACGCTCTCCATCCAATCTGACAGAGCTTGAGCTATTTTACATAGACAAATATGTCACTCTCTAGATGTGCAAAGCCAAACCCAAAAACTTGCAGCTGTAATTGCAGTGAAAGGTGGTTCTACAAAGTATATGACTTGCCCTCTCCTGTACTCTGTGTAGCACAGAAGGATGTTGAGCATCCTAGTATATTACACAAAACATAGAGGAAGACCACTACCAACAGTAGCTCATCTGAATTCTGAGAGATGGAGCTTTGTTATTAAAGCACTATATCACCAACAAATGTACTAATATTGACCCAGGAACCAATGCCAAAGCCAAGTAATGCACGTCATCATGCTTAAGAGGAAACATTTTTCAGTCATCATGATGACCGGGCGACCAGGATTGGTCCAACCTCATGATAGGGTTTGGAGTAAGGTTTAGGTTTTCAGTGTTAAGCTGAGATTTAGGTCAGTGGAAAATAGCTTGTAGTCAGTTTATTTCTGCTGAAAACTTGTGTGCCAAAGGTTTTGTGCTAGAAAAAAAAAAAAAACACAATCACTGGAAATTTTAAAAGTAAAAAAAATACATGAGCTCACCAGCAGCATAGCTAGAAGTGCTGCCCCCATGAGAACGCTTTCCACATAGATGAGACTGATACTAGGGGGTAGCGAGTGAAGGACAGTGAGGTTGAACCCCTTTGGGAGGACTCCATGCTGAATTGAAGCACCTATAAAGACGAAAAAGATTACTCAAAAACTACTCAGCCAAAAATTGCCAGGAAAAAATGTCTACAACAAAATATTGTTATTTGAAGGGTGTTCTATATATTTTTAATTTGGGTCAGCAAAATGCTGACCCAAAGAGTACAAGAGTATATTACATATAAAAATGAATTGTTCAGATAAACTATTGTATACATGTAATAACAGCATTTTTATCATAACTATTCTGTTAGCCTGAATACACAAGTACTGGTTGTAAAAAAAAAGGGAACACTGATAAAATAAAGATAAATGAAATGAAATACATTTGAACATGGTATATTATTTTAACATTTTAAAATATATTATCATTATGATGAACAAGTACCAGTATTTAAATTCTTCCATAGGGTACTGTAAGTTCAGTTATTTAGGGGTTGAAAGAGAATTTCAGCATGATTGAACCATGGATCCCACTTTTTGTTTTAAAATGTGTAGCGTTATATAATGTATAAAAAATTCTTTCCATGAGACAGATTGAATTCAGTCTTACTTTCAATTGAGTGATAGGGAGTAAAGAGGACTTCCAATAAAAAGCAATTAACCAGTGAATCGCTACGCTTATCGTATGGATAAGTCTCATGTGTGGTATAGAAATGCCAGGAATAGCTGTAATTAATAAGCAGTTAGAAAGATTAGTACGTGTGTCAGAAATAGCTGAAGCAAAGTTGTTATATGAAAAGAGGTGAAATTAGAGTTTTCAATGAATATATGTAAGGATTTTAAATTATTATTGATCCACTAGGAGTAATTATCCAGTCCATATAGACCTGGAGGGAATTTTGTGTCTCCTAAAAATGTAGCTTCACGGGTGGGGGGGGGGGGGGTTTGAAGTCAGATTTTTTTTTTTTTTCCCACAAAAATTTTTAATGAAAGTTTTTTTATAGATAATACAAATAGTACCATAAAACATATAAGCAAGGTACAACTACATGGTTCCAACTAAAGGGAGGCATAGGGTTCAACGTTCATGGAAGTAAGAACCAAATGCTACTGCCTCTAAGCACCGTCAGTAAGAAGGCCACATAAGGAAACTTATATTAGTAGGGAATAATCTTTTAAAGAAGATACACTTCAGCATACTACAGGCCTGTTTGACTCATGTTGGAATGAGAGACTTCAGATCAAGGTAACCAGTATGGCTTCTGAAGGTAGATTTTTTTATATCATCTCCATAGTTGTAAAGAATGAAGAACTAATTGATTTAAATCTACAAACCTTTTTTGTGGGATATTTGTAGACCAGAGTATACCCGATAGAGAGTAAGGATATATAGAGTTTTATTTTCAAATTGGACCCAGGGGATCTTTGAATTAGCAATGTGCTGTTAATTTCTTTTTGGAAGTTAGTTACATAGATTTTATGTATTCTAATGGAGATTGCGCTAAATACGGTAAATATTATATTTTTGGAAGTATAGTCATTTTTACTGCAGTAAATCTACCTAAGAATGAGATATGATAGGATTTCCATAATTTTATAGTTCTTCTTAATTTAAGTAGTAATGGGATGTAATTATAATGCCCCGTACACACGGTCGGATTTTCCGACGGAAAATGTGTGATAGGACCTTGTTGTCGGAAATTCTGACCGTGTGTGGGCTCCATCACACATTTTCCATCGGATTTTCCGACACACAAAGTTTGAGAGCTTGCTATAAAATTCCGATCGTGTGTACACAAATCCGACGGACAAAGTGCCACGCATGCTCAGAATAAATAAAGAGATGAAAGCTATTGGCCACTGCCCCGTTTATAGTCCCGACGTACGTGTTTTACGTCACCGCGTTTAGAACGATTGGATTTTCCGACAACTTTGTGTGACCATGTGTATGTAAGACAAGTTTGAGCCAACATCCATCGGAAAAAATCCTAGGATTTTGTTATCGGAATGTCCGATCAATGTCCGACCGTGTGTACGGGGCATAAGAGAATAGGTGTTTTATAACTGGGGTGAAACGAATGCCTGAGTAGGGTAGAGAATACATAGACCATGTAAATGAGAAACAGTCCCTTAGGCACTGAATTGTGTATTGGGTATATTAATGGGCATACCTATGGATTTTGAAATATTGACTGATAGTCCTGAGAGGGATGCGAATTGTTGTAGTGTACTAAGTTTGGTAATGAGGTGATAGGTTGTGTCATGAATAGAAGCATGTCATCGGCATACATGCCAAGTTTATATGAGCTATTAAATGAGGTGTATACTTTAACGTTTGGATGGGATAAAATGGCAGTGGCTAAAGGCTCTATAGCTAGAGCAAAGAGTGGAGAAAGAGGACATCCTAGCTTGTCCCTCTGCCTATATTACAACCGGTAAACAAATTCTTATTGGGGGGTTATTGTATAATGTCCTAAATGCATGGAAAAATTCATCTTGTATTCTGTATTTTGGTAAGATAATATCTAGGTATTTCCAAGGGACAAAATCAAATGTCTTATTAATATCAAGGCTTAGAAGTAGCAGCTCCTGAGATTTTACGTTCGCATCCTGGATTACATTCATTGCTAAACGAATGTTGTCCGTTATCTGAAATCCTGAAATGAATCCTGGACGCACCCCGCTAACATTTTTTAGATCATTGTTAAATACAGATATTGGCCTGTAATTTTGGGGAAGTGTATGATCTTTGTCTGGTTTAGGTATCAGTGACATATTGGCAAGCAGGGCCGGCGCTCCCACTTTAGATGCGTTAGAGCTGCATACAGTCACCTATAAACATGAATGGGTGACAGTGGCTGTACGCAGCTATGCACCACTATTTGCATAAAGTAGCGCATTACACAGATAAACTGTAATACGCTTAACATCTGTTTCTGGAGAGACTTTTGGTTGTGTTTTCTCTGCCTGAGAATATTCTTTCTTTTATGCAATGACAGCTTTTTTTCTGTATTTGTTCTTAATGACAGTCAGATTAACACTAAAGCTGCCCATACACAGTTTTTTTCTCCACAAACAATGTGGATGGAGGATCACCCCGTGCCAGGATATTGTATTCTGACAGTGGCTTCTGCTGATGTTTTTCAACTTGTCTGTTCAGCAGAAGTCGATAAAACAATCAACTTCGTTCGAGAGGCAACTGCTACACACTGATCGAAATTCAGCTGGTCCATGCTGAACCGGATGAAATGTGATCAGTGTATGGCTAGCTTATGTGGCAGCTGATGATATATCACAAGATTTGTTATAAGTGTAAAGCTGGCCATACTGTACATGGATTGAAATTCATCTGGTACGGCAGGGACCGGCCAAGATTTGATCCAGGTATGGGCAGGCCATCGATCGACTTGGAGACAACCAGCCTGTTGGGTTTTTCTACATGCGATTACCACCAGAGGCTACAGCCACTAGCAGAAATCATTGTGTTCCACTGGCCAGGAATGCTCTCCACGCGCCTCCCCCCCCCCAGCCGGCAGAATACAATAGCGCTGTGGGAGGCGTTCCCCCATCAACATTGATTGTGCTGATGGGGGAAAAAAAGCAATTTTCTTTCCTTCCCACCATCTATGGGCTGCTTAAGAATTACTTGACCTATTCAGTTCTTTACTCACAATTATTATAGTACTGCAGAACAAAACAAGTTTCAGCCTAGGGTCACACTGACAGCGAGTTAGAAATTGTGTGAGTTCAGCTGAACCTGCACAGATGTCTATACAAAATCGCACCCAAAGTCGCCAAAAGTAGTACAGGAACTACTGTTGGAAATCAGTGTGGAGCTGCAAAATCGGCGCCGTACCGATTCGTACGGTGTCATTGCCAGCAATAGCTGCAGATTTGACATGTCAAATCGCTCCACTGTGAACCTAGGCTAAAGCCTGCGTGTATGCAAAATGAAGGGTTTGCACCTTGCAGCCAATCTTTTCAGCTGCTGTTTTCTAGAAAAGGTAAGGAAATGAAAATAATTTTTATGATTTTTTTCCATTTTAGCTTGTGCACAAACCTTGTATATGATATTACTAAGAGCCTGCACACCTACCACATTCGTGCACGTTGAAGAGCGTGTGGTTATATGAATTCAGGAACTTGTTGAGGAAGAAGTACACAGGAAACTGGGACAGGACAAAGCTCAACTGTAGAAAGAAAACAGCAGATAACATCAGATTAAAATGACATAACCCTATACTTGCACATAATGCAGTTTATAGTATATTATAGCATCAATTTTACAATAGTGTTTCTCAATGTGCTTGAGGTGTACCACCAATACTTCAGGTGGAACATGGCAGTACCTGGCCTGGATTGTGCATGTTGTGTATGTGTCACCTAGAGGGGCCCCAAGATTTATAGCTGATATGCAGAAAATAAACAATCCTAGAGGTGAACTAAATCAAAAGAATTAACAGTTTCTTAACAGTTACATTCAAGGCATGCCATAAATGAGAACTATAACATCCCTTATGTTCTTAACCGAACTGTCAAGCCATCAAATGGCTGGTGTCAAAATTGATTACATGTGGAGAACCTTGGCAACTGCAGATCAAACAAAGGCCAAGATCGAAGCTTCCTTGGCTGTAAAGGATAGGAGAGTTTAGTTTTGCTTTAAAGTTCTGTTCTGGGTCCTGGAGCCCAGAGGCCTTCATTCATAAACCCATACAGTATCTTACCTTTCTAGTTTTGGCTAGAATTGGGAAATGCAAAAACCTCTGTGAGGTTTAAACTGCCATATTTCTGGGGAGGCAATCCTTGACAGAAGGAAAAAAAAGAGGAAAAGGAGATACAGACCCTGACTCTAAATATCAAAAAACTATTTGCATTATTGATAACGGTTGCATTGTTCACAACAGAAGTGTGACGCAACGCCTTGGCACCCCGCTTGCATGCTTCCGCCAAACAGTACCTCCTGCCTTTCAAGCCGTTCTAGCAGACCAAGAGCTAATACCAGCTCTTTACCCCAAGTACCATACACAGACAAAATGTTAAGGTAAACTCCAAAAGAATGACTGTTTATTGAACAGAAATACAGGTTTTTATACACTTCAAAAGTAAGTCAGTCCCCACATGAACAATAAAACCAAATATTTACCCAAAACATCACACAATGGTTAGATAATGGGCTAAAGTTGACACAAGGCTAATCCCATCATAAGAACCTCCAAGAGTTAGCCAAATTAGCCAACAGACAGAAACAATAGGTGACTAAATTAGCAATGGGAATTCACACCTACGCAATGCTTTGATTAATCAGGGTTTCCAGACTGTCCGGCAACAGTGTTCAAGAAGACCCAGGGCTGTTCAAATCTCATTAACCAGCTTTCTTTTCACATATATCTGCTCACTGAGTTTCAAGCTGGCAGAGACCATCATGGCTTCCTTGACCATTAAAACTAATAATGTCCTTTTGCATTATATAACAGGATATTTTCCTAAATGCTTGTAGCTCCCTCAAATTCCAGGGCCCAAAGTCAGTGGGCAAGAGGCCACCCTGAAGTCCCCCCCAAAAGCCCCTGTCCTGGTCGGGTCTGTCACAAAAAGTATATGTGTATATTTTAATGATTTGATATATTTAAAAGCGATTGAGTATCTGATGCATTTTTTAAAGCGGAGGTTCACACAAAAATGGAACCTCTGCTTTTCGGAACCCTCCGGCCTCACATTTGGCACCTTTCAGGGGGGAGGGGGGTGCAGATACCTGTCTAAGACAGGTATTTGCACCCACTTCCGGGCATAGACTCCCACGGGAGTCTACGCCACTTCCCATCCCCCCCGCTCTGTCTGCTGGGACACACACGGGTCCCAGAGACAGCAGGGACCATTGTGATTGCGCAGCGCGACTCACGCATGCGCAGTAGGGAACCGGGAAGTGAAGCCGCAAGGCTTCATTTCCTGATTCCCTTACCAAAGATGGCAGCGGCAGCATCCGAGGACCGAGGGACGGTTCGGCCTCGGGTGTCGAAATCACTGGACCCTTGGACAGGCAAGTGTCCTTATTTTAAAAGTCAGCAGCTGCAGTATTTGTAGCTGCTGACTTTTTAAAAAAAAAAAATTTTGCGGGATTCCCGCTTTAAGTTTGTATATGATTTTGCACAATTATTTTTAGAGTTGCACTTTGCATTGTTCAATGCAAATTTGTTGTGGTTTTTCATGAATTTGTTTATTTGTGTCACTTATATATATTTTTAAAGCACACCGCAACTAATTTTTTATTCAGTTTATATTTGCTACATATGGAAAAAAAAATATTCCTTTTAAAAAAATGTCATGTTTCCTAAAAAAATAAAAAAAATAAATGTGCAGATAATAAATAAAGAATATATAACCACTACAATAAGGCTTAAAGTAAACCTCAGACATATGTCTGTGTGTACGTGTCCCAATTAAGAGCACTGTGTGTCATTTCTGTCTGCTTAAATATGTGACACCGGCGCAAAAAAATTAGTGATTGAGTCAAAAGATATATACACTTAGAGTGGTTGCTGCAGTCAAAAAACAAATTCATCCAAAGGTGAAAATCAAATGTGTATGTATCTAGTGTTTAACTGCGCTACCTCCAATACTTTAAACCAAATACAACAGTCTACCCAAATAAATCATGTATGTGATATAAACGAAAATTAAATCAAAAACAAACCCACTATTCCATAGTGACACTGCCAAAAAACTATGATATATTAATGCTATTAAATACAGTCCATTTAAATATGGTGTGCAAATAAAGGCTTGGATTCCGGTGTGGGCTTCCCACTATGCCCGTGCTATTTTCAATGCTCCTATTCTTAAAGCGGAGTTCCACCCAAATTTTGAACAATATCTGTATGTATTCTCTTCCTTGCCTAGATGCTGACATGCCATTTAAAAAAATTTAAATCGCCTTAATTACCTTTTATTTTTCTATTCTTCTTTGCACTTCCTGGTTCTCCTCCCGTGGGAGTAGGCGTGTTTCAAGCCTCTCCCAGACTCCTGGAAGCTAGTCTCAGGCTTCCCAGGATGCCACTGAGCATGTGCGGGAACGAGCGGTGAATGCTGGGAGCACAGCATTCACCACATCCAGGAAATAAATGCTTGTGGGCTTCAAATGCCCACAATGAAGAAGGAAACCGCCTGCAGTGAATAATATAAGTTATTCTTTCCGACAAAATCTGACACAGGCGGACATATTACACACAATATGTGAGTATGTAATGCTGAGAAGAAAAGTTTGTGAATGAACTAAAAAAAAAGAAAAAAAGATAGATAGGTGGAACCCCGCTTTAAATCCGTGCAAAAACTGTGACTTCTTCAACACTCCAGTGACAACACCACCACCACCTGGATTGGCCACTCACCAGATAGTGGTATATAGGTGCCTTTGGTTCATTTATGGATAACCATTCCACTTTGCTGCTTGTTGTATGCTGACCCCAATGCAGTAATAAGCAACTAAATCCGTCCTCATAAGAGACAACAAACAGTGGTCATAGCGCGATATGCTAACACTGTTTATTAAAATCATATAAAAAAACTATAAATTCACATGCTTTAGGTGCCCTTGGGCCAGCACCAAGCTAATCCAGCAGTTTGAATGGGTAAAGGATGTAAAGATGCCGACGCAGTGTTCCCTCCGCCAGCGTGTGGTACAAGCCTCGTTCTCACTTGGTTCACTGCTTGCGGTTCAGGCCTCGCTTGGGGAAGTGACGTTGTGACGTAGCGTGCATTTCCCAGCAGCCTCTACGCGTTTCGCAATAACAATTGCATCATTAGGAAGCTCATTTCTGCCTGCTGCTTTGTTCTTCTGCTATGTGCATGAGTTACGTCTGACAAACTTTCATGACACTAATGCCCTGTACACACGATAGGATTTTCCGATGGAAAATGTTCTATGGGAGCTTGTTGGAAATTCTGACCGTGTGCAGGCTCCATCGGAATTTCCGTCACACAAAATTTGAGAGCTGGTTCTCAAATTTTCCGACAACAAAATCCGTTGTTGTAAATTCCGATCGTGTGTACACAATTCCGACGCACAAAGTTCCACGCATGCTCGGAATCAAGCAGAAGAGCTGCACTGGCTATTGAACTTAATTTTTCTCTGCTCGTCGTATGTGTTGTACATCACCGCGTTCTTGACGTTTGGAATTTCCGACAATATTTGTGTGACCGTGTGTATGCAAGACAAGTTTGAGCCAACATCCGTCGGAAAAAAAACATGGATTTTGTTGTCGTAAAATCCTATCGTGTGTACAGGGCATGGGTATGTAATTTCACCTCCCCACCCCCTTTTTTCTAACAGCTCAGACAGGCTTTATAAATTCTGGACTTTGAACGAATGTAGAGGTGAGAAGACTGCAGATAAACAGGTGCAACTTACGTAGGAGGATTTGTTTCATCTATGTGTATCTCCTGAGGCCAATCACTTCACTGAGTATACAATACCTTGAAAAAGTATTCACACCCCTTGACATTTTCCACATTTTGTTACGTTACAACCAAACACATGAATGTATTTTATTGGGATTTTATGTGATAGACCAACACAAAGTGGCACATATTTGTGAAGTGGAAGGAAAATGATAAATGATTTTTAAAAATCCTCACAAATAAATATGTGAAAAGTGTGGCATGCATTTGTATTCAGCCCCCTTTACTCTGATAACCCTAACTAAAATCTAGTGCAACCAATTGCCTTCAGAAGTCACCTAATTAGTAAATAGAGTCCACCTGTGTGTAAATGAATCTCAGTATAAATACAGCTGTTCTGTGAAGCCTTCAAAGGCTTTTTAGAGAACCTTAGTGAACAAACAGCATCCTGAATTCCAGGGAACACACCAGACAGGTCAGGGATAAAGTTGTGGAGAAGTTTAAATCAGGGTTAGGTTATAAAAAAATATAAGCTTTGAACATCTCATGGAGAACTGTTCAATCCATCATCCGAAAATGGAAAGAGTATGGCACAACTGCAAACCTACCAATACATGGCCGTCCACCCAAACCGACAGGCCAGGCAGGGAGAACATTAATCAGAGAAGCAGCCTATCGGCCCATGATAACTCTGGAGGAGCTGCAGAGATCCCCAGATCAGGTAGGAGAATCTGTCCTCAGGACAACTATTAGTCGTGCACTCCACAAAAGAAGAAATGGCAAGAAGAAATCCATTGTTGAAAGAAGGCCATAAGAAGTCCCGTTTGCAGATTGCGAGAAGCAGAAAACTAACACTGCACATCACCCTGAACACACCATCCCCATTGTGACACATGGTGGTGGCAGCATCATGTTGTGGGGATGCTTTTCTTCAGCAGGGACAGGGATGCTGGTCAGAGTTGATGGGAAGATGGATGGAGCCAAATACAGGACAATCTTAGAAGAAAACCTGTTAAGAGTCTGCAAGAGACTTGAGACTGGGGCGGAGGTTCACCTTCCAGCAGGACAACGACCCTAAACATACAGCCAGAGCTACAATGGAATGGTTGGTTTAGATCAAAGCATATTTATGTGTTAGAATGGCCCAGTCAAAGTCCAGACCTAAATCCAGTTGAGAATCTGTGGTAAGACTTTAAAATTGCTGTTCACAGACGCTCTCCATTCAGTCTGACAAAGCTTGAGCTATTTTGCAAAGAAGAATGGGCAAAAATTTCACTCTCTAGATGTGCAAAGCTGGTAGAGACATCCCCAATAAGACTTGCAGCTAAAGGCGGTTCTACAAAGTATTGACTCAGGGGGGCTGGATACAAATGCACACCACACTTTTCACATATTTATTTGTAAAAAATGTTGAAAACATTTATCATTTTCGTTCACTTCATAATTATGTGCTACTTTGTGTTGGTCCATCATATAAAATTCCAATAAAATACATTTATTTTGGTTGCAACATGACAAAATGTGGAAAATTTCAAGGGGTATGAATACTTTTTCAAGGCACTTTATGTAAGGGTTTACAATCACTTTAATTTTCCCCATCTGGTGATTCTCACTAGTGGCTAACTTTAGGATTGTAATAAAAACGAGGCCGTACACTGATGACATCACCATTTCATAAAAGCTTTCTTGTACCACAAACAGTATACAGCATACATGTTGTCCTCACCAATAAGGGAAATTCTCATGGTGGGGGCATACTGCATGCTGTATGTGGTATAATAAAGCTTTCGGGAAGCCTCATTGTCATCGCTGTGCAGTCCGCGTTCTCAGGACCATGAGCGTGAACGGACTCCTTTGCCGGCACCCAACATATCATTGTGGATGAGAGGCTTGTTCTTTGGAGCAGTGTGTCATTTGCTTCAGATTGTCATACTGTAGGATTGGCCACATACCTACCAAGTATCATTTGATATATAGTCAGTATTAGATCACTGGTTTTTGGGACTTTGCATGTTAGACCAGAGATTCTTCATATTCTTCCTATAATTGTTTTTATCCCAGGAGGTAAATTTAAGTTCTGATAATCCTGTATTGGCACGGCTTGTAGCAAATGACATTTCTGACATAGTCAAGGATGAGGTATGACCATGGGCAGAGCCGGACCTGATCATGTGGTATCATGAAGGAATTTGGAGTGGGAGAAGACATTACGATTCTGAAACTCGTACTTAAATCTTCCTTGCACTTAACTTACAATCAGGGACAAATTTGTAGTAAAAAAACGGTTTTATTAGTATAAATATACAAAATACAAAGATAAAGAAATCGACATATGAATCAAGTATTATATAAAAAAGCTAAAAAATATAGATATGCTGGTGTAGTAGTCAAAAAAATATATATTCGTGCAGTCTTCCACTCGGATGGACAAGTACCATGCTCTGAAGAGCAAGTGGGTGTTAGCTCCGGACCATCATGGTAATCTTTCCCCTTCTTTTTGTCTGTGGAAATTTAATACGCCGAGGGCACAATTTGATCCATCGGAGCTACCTACCTGCATAGGGTGGTCTTTCCCCCCCTTTTCTCGTCTCTGTACTTTTTGGTTTTTCCCCCACCCGTTTTTCTTCAGCCTTGAGGTCCTTTGCTATAAGACATATACACTTATTTATTTTGTGTTATGCTTGGACACAGATTCACATGGCAGTTAGATAGCCCGGTGTCCACGCTATTATCGTCATTTTTTTAATATACATATTGGTCTATCCAGTTTTCTTTTTTCTAGATACCAACCTATGTTCCATCTTAGACATCATCATTCTTTCTCCGGCGAGCCTTGCCATTCTTGGCATCCTACGGGTGGACCAGTGTGGATAAGGTGGGGCCAGCCATACGCCCCATCTTCCTTTGGTATTTCGGGGCGTTTTTGACGGGTTTGCCTCCGGGATCTGGCAGTGAGCTTCTCATACTAAATATGCTTGGGTATGTTGTATCTTTTTTGATGGGCTGAATGGTCTGCGATACAAGCAATTGTTGTAATGCATATGATTTGTATTTACTTATATTTGTTTCTAAATCTGTATTCTATCATGCAGTGTGATTCTTCCTACAAGTTGCCCCTGATGAAGGGACCTTTTGTTTAGTCCCGAAACGCGTAGGTCCAAGTGGAAGACTGCACGAATATATATTTTATCGACTACTACACCAGCATATCTATATTTTTTTGCTTTTTTATATAATACTTGATTCATATTTCGATTTCTTTATCTTTGTATTTTGTATATTTGCTAATAAAAACGTTTTTTTACTACTCTGTTGCCGTTAAAGTACCACCAACTATCCGAGGGGGTAATTTTATTTCCTTGTCTCAGGGATGGTGGCAACTTCCATGACCTAATTGGATGGTATCCCTTTTTATTTTGTTAGGGACAAATTTGTGGACAGTGACCCTTTTTATGACAGAAGAACCTGCAAGAAGGAATGTTCTAAGTGTGAACTCACATGGAAGATGGCATAGAAGATGCTCTGAAAAATGATGATGTATTTATTGCTGGCTCCTCGGGGTACACGACGCTGCTCCCTGACGTGTTCTTCTTTGTAGTTCACATACTCATAATACTTCTGAGCCATCCTGTAGTGAAATATATTCAAGTAAAAAGAAAAAAAAAAAAGTTATAGGGAAAAATTTAAAAGATGGTCTACAATATTTTTAGTTAAAAGGAAATTATATCTGTCACGGAACGTCCCACACTCCGCTTGAGTGCTTCCGTCGGTATACCACTTCCTTCCAGTCTGGATATAGGTATATCAGATATTCCAGTGGCTCACAAAGCACAAAACAAGGCGAAACTTGCTTAGCTGCTAACATGGACTGTTTTTATTAGAACCAGAATTACAAGTCTTTATATACCTTTAGAGGAGGTTCCCCCCTCCTGCTCATATTACTCTAACAATACAACTGTAACCTAATTAACATGAGCTAGTTTACTAAATCATTTACCCAGACTAGGTGACTCAGAGACATGACCTTTGGGTTTAAGACTTTACGTCTACTAGCTCATTGACTAGGAATTACGTCTCCTAGCTCATTGACTAGGTAATGTGTCAATGAGCTAGGAGACTTTACGTCTCCTAGCTCATTGACACATTACCATAAACATGAACACAGGGTTAATTAGAACAAACAAATGTGTGGAATAGAAGCTGTGGTAAGCCAGACTAGACTCATTTACATTAAACACATTATAGCAGACATCAGACAGGTGAGTGGAGTTGATGATACTAGCATCTCCTCACAGTATGAGTCCCAACAGTATGACTCAGTCACTATTGCTAATATGGAAAATACAGGGTCCCCAGAGTCTGTGTGTCCTGGGGGACAAGGACCTGAAGCCAAAGTTACAACACCTCAAGGGTACCCCAAATACCAGGGCCCATTGTCGGTAGGCAAGAGGCTGACATTCAGTCCCCTCCAAAAGCCTCTGTCCCGGGTGAGTCTGTCACAATATGTAGGCACCCTCCTGAGAGCTCAGTTGATGTTTAATTCAGACTTGGTCCTAAACACAGGATAAAATGGATCCTCGGCCTTATGACCGGACAATGAAGGAACAGTGAATGGATAAGGTCATCCCTTGGCTCACGCTGCGCTCTCCCACTGCCAGCACATGTGCACTGCAGCAAAGCTTGATTGGCTCCTAGTGCTTCCCCTGCCTTTCCCAGTCTGATTGCTGCTGTACAGGAGATCACAGGCAGCAGATTTCAAGGTAAAGTCAGGTGCTTCTGCTACACGCATGAAAAAATACATTAAATGGTTTTTAATGAAAATATAACTGCATTCATTTATGTTTTTTTTATCTGCCTAGGTTTAGTAAAAAAAAAAAACTTAAAAAAAAAAAATCAGCACAAGGGACAGTACTTAGTCAATGCATTGTGTCCCCTGTGCTGATGCCTGCAGTTGTAGTTAAAATCTAACCTAGCCTCTGTGAATGGAAGAGGGGGGCCAAAATGGCAGGTATAGTCAAGCACTCATTGATAAGTGCCTGTGACAGTTTCTTCGGCTCATGTTAACCCCTGCATCACCGGAATATTATGGCTGCGGGGGTTAATATGAGTTAAAGGACTGATCACAGGCACTCGTCGAGTGCCGACTATACCTGCGATTTTGGCCACCCTCTTCCATTCACAGAGGCTGTACTTTAGCTGTCATGAATGAAAAGAGATCAATGAATAGAGGAAGTAGAAATTTCACCGATCTCCCATTCTGCATTCATAGAAGTACAGTACATAGTTCATAGTCTGCACTTTTGACCAGTACCTATGATAGGTCCTGTGCTTGTATAAAACCGCCCCCAGCAGCGGACGATTACTGATGCAGGGAGGTAGAGAGGACATCGAACTTCAAATAGGACAACAAAGCAGCTGCACAGTCGCATTGACTATAAGTACTGTCCCTCGTGCTGATAATTTTTTTTCAAGCTTTGACTAAACTAAAGCCTCGTACACACGATTGGATTTTCGGCAGGGAATTGTGTGATGACCGGCTGTCAGCTTAAAATCCGACCGTTAGTACGCTCCATCAGACGATTGTTGTCCAACTTTCTGCCAACAAATGTTGGATGGCAGGCTAGTAAATTTTTGGCGGACGTCAGATTTTCTTATTGTGTGTACACAAGTCCGTCACACAAAAGTTGAAAGTACAAACACGCATGCTCGGAATCAATGCTCACCAAAAATTAGCAGAAGGTGCCCAAAGGGTGGTGCTCAAGAGCTGACATTCCTCGTAGTACGTCACTACATTCGTGTTTGTTGGCTAACAATTGTGTGCCGTTTGTATGCATGGCACATGCCCTTCGGACAAAAGTCTGATGCTTTGTTGGCCAACAATCTGATTGTGTGTACAAGGCTTAAGGCTTTAATGTAAAAATAAAAAAACTTCTTAATAAAAAACTTGTTTATATGTATTTGTCATTATACATGTACAAGTGGACAGTCATTTTAGCTAATTACATATGCAGGATCTGTTTCCTCTTTCAAAAGAATCTTTTTGACAGCCCCACATTTCTTTAATGTACCCATGCAAATCATGCAGCATACATTTGCAGTGGCGGTGCGTTCACATGGGCGCCAACCCCTCTCTCCAGCCACCCCTCTATCACCAATAGATGGATTCATGCATTGCATGAATCTATCCATGGGCGCTATCTATCACCCCCTATTCAGGTGCCTGGCCCTTTTCGGGCGCCGAGCGCCTGAATTACAGCGTCTGGGTATTTTTTTTTTAAGCACCTGATTAGAGCCATAGGCTCTAATAGGCATCAAAAAAGGTAAACAGCGAGCGCCATGCTTGGCACCCCCAGTTCACTCAGCCGTGTTAGGAAAGCAAATTAATATTTGCTTTCCTAACACTGAACTGCCTCTCTGCCAATCATGTGCTCAGGTCTGTTACCTGTCAACTGATTGGCTGAAATGACAGGCGCTGTAATTTGACGCCTATCAGTCATCCAATCATAGGAGAGGATGGGAGGAGAGGGCGGGAGAAGACATGGAGGAAACCGCTCGCCGCTGTCGCCCGTTGCCCCACCAAGGGCAGGGTAAGTGCCGGGCAGACGGCGGCAGGGGGGGGGGGGGCACAGTGGCAGCATCGATGGGCACACTGGGAGCATTTGATGGCACAGTGGGAGCATTTGCTGGCACAGTGGGAGCGTTTGATGGGCACAGTGGCGGCAATTGATTGGCACAGTGGCTGCGTTTGACGGCACAGTGGCTGCGCTTGACGGTACAGTGTAGCTGCGTTTGATGGGCACAGTGGTGGCAATTGATGGGCACAGTGGCTGCGTATGATGGTACAGTGGCTATGTTTGATGGCACAGTGGCTGCGTATGATGGTACAGTGGCTATGTTTGATGGGCACAGTGAGGCTGCAATTGATGTTTTTTTTTTTCAGTCTGTCTGCGCCCCCCCAAAAATTTTGAGCACCAGCTGCCACTGTACATTTGCTTCTTTATCCTTGCCCCCACTGTCCTACCCTGTATTGGGAAAACCTGCCATTCTGCATGTTCAGGTTTTCAATTACCTGATAAAGCTGTCTTCCTAATTTATTGCTTTTAAAGATAGCATCTCTTTATATGTGCTTGCTTGGGTTTTCTTTGTGTACTCTGGTTTCTTTCCACACTGCAAAGACATGCTGACAGGTTAACTGGCTCCTACTCTATATACAGTATATTGGCCCTAGTATGTGTATGCATGAATGTGTGGTAGGGACCTTAGATTGTAAGCTCCCTGAGGACAGGGACAAATGTGAATGTACTGTGAATGTACTATATGTAAAGTGCTGCATACATTTCCAGCTTTAAAAATACATGTGATAAATAGATAAAATATGCAGCCTGGCTACATTACAGTAACAGATTGAGAGGGTTCAAATGAGCTTTACTTGCCTGACTAATTAGAAGAAATACATGTTAAATAATTATGCAATCTTTAAATATACTGTATTTCTTTGAAGTGGAATTGTACATAGTTGTAGCTGTTGTGTAGAAAAATTTAGCCCGGCTGAGAGCCAGACTGGGTTGATTCTGGGTCAGGGTGAGTGACTCAGGGAGGCTGGATGACTCATCAGGCAGCACCTCTGGTACCTCCCCCTATTTGCTGGAACCTTGGAGAAGCTTCCACAAGGGAGGTTAGAAGGAGCTGCCTGGAGTATTGATGAGGGCCCCAGCTAATCCCTGGCCAAATGGGGGAGGGCACCTCTTAAATACTCAGAGTCAAGCCAGCAGGGGGAAGTCAGGTGGAAGATGGAGATAGAGTGCTGAGGAGGCTGTCGGTGGCCCTTGAGGGGGGTTGGACCTCAGGCCTCGGGTGCTGGAGGGATCCTCTTACAACACATGAAGGAGTCCTGTTCAGGAGGCACGGGAGCAAGAGTGCGAACAGCAGGAGCCAGCTAGGACATCCAGGATTTTTCCAGGAGAAGACAACCGGGTGGCTGGTGAGTGTGACAGTCTGGGAGGACTGTGGGAAGTAGATAAGAGGCAGCTGCAGCCAGGCAGGCTGGCAGTGCCTGAAGAGATGGTGCTGGGATCAGTAGCCACAGGGATGGAGGCTGAACATTGTCTTTTGCTGCACAATCCAAGGGGCCTGGGATCCCTGCCTGTAATGGGCTTTTGCTACAAAAATCTGACCTATGCCTCTTTTGTCAGATTTACTATAATGTCCAGCTGAGTATGTATTCTTTTTCTGCAAGCAAGTTAATTCCCGGGGGACGAGAAAGGAGTGTATAGAGTATAGAGTGTATATACTGTAGACTGTATATAGAGAAGTTGTCCCTGAAGAAATTGTTTCAAGTCAAGTGGGCATCCCATAATTTCCCTATCCAATGTTTATCTCAGAGTCAAGAAACAGCCCCGTGCTTTGTTTTTATGTTTTATTGAGGGGATAAAGTAAATATTCGGTGTGCCTGGCTGTGCAGGGTGGGGATCCCTATTCTCCAGCGGCTCCTACGTGGGGTGCGCTACATAAAAAACATGCTTTATTTTTCATAACTTACCTGGTAATGTAATTTCCTATTGATGCCCAGAAGGGGACAATCATGACCCCGATGACAGTTGCTGATGGGACGAGGGTGTAGTATCTTTCCCAGTAATTGGTAGAGACAAACAAGGCATAGATCCCAGAGGAGAGGAACAGCATCCACTTTGTACCAAAAAATCTGAGTCAAGGAAATAGATGTCATCAAATCAAGAAGTATCATCCCGTTTTCCTGTCTAGTTATTGCGTGGTATCAATTTTATCATCATAGTCATGACCATTTTAATCACTTACATGATTTTGCATTTGCATGTTTCCCTGGTTCTGGTGATTTGGGTGATCTGGGACTTGAAATGGCATATACAGTAAGGGGGAGATTTACTAAAACGGGTGCACACAGACTCTAGTGCAGCTGTGCATAGTAACCAATCAGCTTCCAGGTGATATTGTTAAAGCTTAAAGTGGAGTTCCACCCACTTTTACAACTCTTCAGCATCCCTCACTAAACTGTGCACTGTAAACAAATTGGATATTTTTTAATTTTTTTTCTTAGCACCTACTGTATATCTGCTGTATTCATTTTTCACTTCCTCCTTCCTGGCCGCGGCCCATCGCATCATTTCCTGTTTGCAATGCCTTCTGGGAAGGGGCAGCAACTTCCTCTGAAACTGCCGTTGCTATGGAAACCTGACCTGAAACCTATTACACTGCTTGTGCTGCACTGAGCATGTGCGAGATCTGCAAGGATGAGATCCAGGAAGAAATACAGTCTGGCTTCAGATGCCCACACTTAAGATGGCCACGGCCTGCTGTAAGTTTATAAAATAACAAACTACTGCTATAAACTAACAAAACAGACCTTAGTTTACAGACTAACTTTACTAGAATACATTAAGCTTGAGTATTATAGGGGTATTTTTATTTAAAAAGTATAATTTCGGCCGGAACACCACTTTAACTGAATAAGCTGAGGTCAGAAGCTGATTGGTTACTATGCGCACAACTGTAGCAAATTCTGTGTGCACCACTTTTAGTTAATCTCCCCCTTATGCCGTGTACACACGACCGGACTTTCCGGCAGAAAAGGTCCGACGGAATCATTCTGTCGGACATTCCGATCGTGTGTGGGCTTCATCAGACTTTTTATTTCTAAAATTCTGACGGACTTAGAAATAGAACATATATTTCAAATCTTTCCGATGGACTCAATTCCTATCGGGAAAACCGTTCGTCTGTATGCTAGTCCGACGGACCAAAAAGGACGCAAGGGCAGCTATTGGCTACTGACTATTGAACTTCCTTTTTCTAGTCCCGTCGTATGTCATCACGTTCTAAACGAATGGACTTTGGTGTGATCGTGCGTAGGCAAGTCCGTTTCAGCGGAACTCCGTCGGAAAGACAGTCGGAGTCTATTCTGACGCAGAGTCCGGTCGTGTGTATGCGGCATAAGTGTCCTAGAGGACTTTAGTCTTCACAATCGACAACGTCTAGTAAATGCATAGATCCACTTAGTAAAATAACCTACATTAGCCATTTTTTTTTAAATGCAATTAACTGAAATCTAAGGAGCGTTCTTGGCTTCAGTGGTGAAAGTACTGACATTTTTTGAAGTGTGAGATCCCCTTCCAGGCTGCCTGCAGCCATGCCTGCTCCCGGCCCCCGGCCCCTGGGTTGTCACCATGTTACAGCTGCAAGTAGAAAAATCTCAAAAGATTGGAGTCTAGTTCACTAACTTCTATGCAGCATCTTTGACCTCTGATCTTTTAGGATTTTTTCTACTCTTGACCGTAACATAGTGATTATATAGGGGCTAGGGCAGTGGTTCTCAACCTTCCTAGTGCCGTGACCCCTTGATTAAATTTCTCAAGTTGTGGGGACCCCTAACAGTAAAATTATTTTCATAGCGTGGGTTGTCAGCGCCCAAGGCAAGACAAGTAATTTGCACCCCTAACCCACAGACATTTAGCGCTCCCTGAGTCCCTTCCACTTGTACAGTATTAAAACCCCTTATGTTACATTTTAGGATGCACCACTCTTCCTCTTTGTTCTCCTTTCTTTCCCTTTTTATCTCTCTCTATCCTAATTTCTTGTTAACCCCCTCGCCCCCATCCCTCTCTCTAGCCATCTTTCTTGCTCACTTATTCTTTCTCTCCCTTTTTCTTTGTTCCTCTCCCTCCCATGTATTCTCTACTTTTATTCCTTCTCTTACTCCTTGGTGGGGGGGGGGGAATGGGATGAGTGGCAGTGCTGGCAGGGAGTTGGGATGAGTGGCAATGCTGGGGGGAGTTTTGATCAGACAACTTAGGTGCTCTTGACCAAGGTCATCTGCTAAGAGGCTAAATGGGCAGCCGCGGGCTCCAGGAACAGCCCTGCTGGGCAGCCACAAAAAGACTGGGAGAGCGGTGTGGGCTTCAGGAACAGCCCAGGATTCGGTGACCCCTGAAAATCATCATTCGACCCCCAGGTTGAGAACCACTGGGCTAGGGGAAGGCTTTGCTGAGGGCAGCTGCATTAAGGCAAGCCTTTTCCTGTAGTGCTTAGTCCAATCTGCCTGAACATTCGATCATTCACAGCAATGGCTAAATCTTACATGTGTAAGAAATATAGGCAGGTGCCAGCTAGCATATGATGTAGAAAGCACCAGAATCAGTTGTTGAAGGGCTGGATACATATTCTAAAGTCACAGTCCCATGTTCCACCCCGCCATGAAAAGTGGGAAAGTTGTTGGCGGCCCACACATCTACCTGATTTTTAGAAAGGTAATTCTATCTCAATGTAAATTACTTAGCCAACTTCCACCTACTAACCTGATAAGAACAGGGGTATACAACAGAGCGGCGATTGGGGTTACGTTAATGCCCATCAGCATCTTGTTATCAATGTCCTGCAGCCCTATATTTCCATATTTCACATCTCTATATGTCTCATCGTAATGTAAAATCAGCTGCATCTGCAGAAGACCTGAAACACATAATGTCACATGACCATATCAGACGAATGATAAAAAAAAAACAGGAACTCAGAGAAAAGCAAGCCTCAAAGGGATGGATGAGCACACAATCCCTCCTCCACACCTCAACACAAGGCATTCAATTTAAGAGGGCCAACCTAAGCGCCTGACCCCTTTCGAGAACAGATGCCGTAAAGACCCCTTGAAGGGTATGGTGTTTGATCTCTTTGGCTCACTCATGGAGGCCCTGGGGTCTCGTAGGCTCCCATATGTCTCTAAGACTGGGTTCACACCATTGCAAATTGGATGCGGGTTACCCGCATCCAATTTGCAATAGCAGGAGATTTTGACCGGCTCTCTATGGCCAGGTTTGTTTCCTCAGCATCCCCATTCTGTTTCTGGTGCTAAACGGAGCCTGGCACCCTTCCCTACACCTGGTGGTCCTGCCCGAAAGCTCTACGATTTTGGACCAGGGTCTACTCCCTGATTAGATCTGTTCTACATGTCACATTAGCACTTGATCCCTGGGAAGCCTTGTTGCATAAGTCCATCCTATCCTTGACTAAAGCCCAGAGGAAGCTGGTGGCGTTTGTCTTCTTGGCAGCATGGCAGACCATATCTAGGGCCTGGCGCCAACCATTCATTAACTTTGCTGAGGTTAAACAGCATTTTATGGCAACGAGAAGCTCATGTCCATTCTCACAGACATGCATTCCAAGTTCCTGAAGATATGGGACCCCTGGCTTACGTATAATGACAGTCTGGGCCTGGACCGTTCCTTGTTATCGATCTGATCATCTGTAGGGCTTGTCTTAGGGTGGCATAATAGATTGTACCACTCAGGGATGTTCGTCCCCCTTTTTTTTTCCCTCTCTCCCCTCAGGCAAATCCCCTTTCCTCCTGTGAAGAGGTCTTCTATACTTTTTCTTATATTTACATGTGCCAGTTGAAATGTACCTTCTTCAATTACTGTATTTTTGTTTTTCTATGACTTCCAATGTGCTCATTTGTGTTCAGTCTTCTGTACCTTGTTCCCCAACTTTGAATAACCGAATACAATTTTTGTAAAGCAATTTAAGATGGCCAAAAACATCACAGGATGATAAAAAATACAGGCACAATTGGATGTTCTGAAGATGACTTTAAATCTAGATTCAGGCACTAACATTTCACTTGCCTTATCCTTCCTGTTAATGCTCTGAAGTGGATTTGGAAGGCTGAAAGGTGCCTACAGACCCTTTTGGGCCATCAAATGACTGGTCTTGATGTAAGGATGAACTAACATTTTGCCTATTAAAAGAGGGAAGGGCTGTAGGCTCTGGCTGGTCATGATGGAAACATTAGTGAATAAGTTGGTGAATCCAACCCAGATGACTGATTTTGGACAGTAATGCTGACATGTGTCCTATTGGTTCACAAGAAGTGAGAATTTTTATGAAAGGTCCACATACTAAATCCTCAACCTCCATGGCAGCAGCACATCTTGGTCAAGAGCACACCATCAGCCTGCTGACTGAAGAGTTAGCAGCACACTGGTTGGCAGCTAGTGCTGGTCCTTCTTCATGCTGTCTGAATGCTGCTGTGCTGAGGAGCATAGCAAGACCATTTCAGATACACTAGTTGCTGTAAAACTATAATGTTTTATCGGTATTAAATGGAGTTTGATATCGGGCAGGTCAGCTTTAAATTAAAGCAGGCTTAATGATGGTCTTCTCGTTGACTATAAAAACCACATTATCCCCTTTATTTCCTCCCAATATCATAATGAAAGAGGATCGAACTGGTTTCTATAGGTAACAAAGAACAGCTTTTTCTTCCATCATGAGGACCTGCAACCCAGATCTGTAACGTACCCAAATATACGCCATATGTTATGGCAGCAGCCAAGCTTGCAGAAATAACACTCTTTATGGTCAAAAGTTTTTTCCGGCGGTAGTATCTCTTCTCTTCCGCTTCCTCATTATAATCACCATTGTTGCCCAAGATATCTTTCACCTGTACGACAATAAAAATATGTCTCAGAATAATAACATAAAAAGCACCCAAAGGGCACAGAGTCTAGAGCGATACAAAAACCACACTTTGCGAGTTTTGAAAATGAAAAACAATTAGTATGCTAATGAAGGCCCCTTGAACCGCCTTTATAGCCCTTTCAAACTGCCAGCTGGCCGTGTTAGCGGTAAAGCGCCGTTAGTTTTAGCGCCGATTTACCATCGTTTTAGCGGCACTTTTTGGCCGCTAGTGTGGCGCTTTTAACCCCCGCTAGCAGCCGAAGAAAAGGTTTAATGCACCCGAAAAGCGCCGCTGCTGAAGCACTTTGCAGGTGCTTCGGCAGCAGTGCCCATTCATTTCAATGGGCAGGGGCACTCCTCCACCATACCAAAGATGCTGCTTGCAGGACTTTTTCTAATTTCCTGCAACGCACCACTCCAGTGTGAAAGCACTTGGCTTTCACACTGGGGCTGCAGAGGAGGCATTTTTCAGGCGCTTTACATGCACTATTTTTAGCCTTTTAGGGCTTGAAAAACCCCTTTAGTGTGAAAGGGGTCTTAGGAAAAGGGAGCCTTGACTGCTGCAAGCATGGCATCACTGTGGGTGGGAACCTAAAAGGGAAGTTAAGTAGCTCCCTTAGGATTGGTTACAAAAACCTGAGGTGGAGCCCGAACTCTAGGAAAAGGCTACACTGGGACATATCCAACTGCTCTGAGATGATTCAGCTGTCATAAGAGTTGCTAAGTGAGTATCCCTCCTCTTTCCCAGGCCCCTCACTGAAAAAATCTCAGCGGTCTTTTTTGGTCTTTTTTTCTGCCTTCACTTTTCTATGTTATATCTCTAGTGGTTCAAAATTCGAATTCTTCAAGGCAAACTTTTTTTCTTCTTTTTTTTTTCCAAGGCAAACTTTTTATTGTGCCCCCAGCTTGTGTAAAAACTTGTAACTCTTGCATACTGACCTCATCTCCAGCACTGTGCCTCACCATACCCAGTGTAATTTACCCAAAGACTGCTGAAGATATACTATCAGTGCAGGGTGTTATTGACCTGACCCCTAAGGGGACATCACCACATAGCCCTGCACTAACATATCATGATGAAAGGAATGACGCTAAAGTCAATACGTCAGCTTCACTCTCTGCATTTTCATGGACTGCTCAAGCCAGGGCTATGGAAAAAAGAAGGGGAGCATGGACATCATGTGACCAGCCCAAAGACTCCTGTAATAGTATTAAAAAAAAAGGAAACACAATATTGAAAGGACTGTTGGACTTTGGGAGGGGAAGCGGGCTGGGTGGGTATGGGATATGGGATGGAACATGGTGGGTGGGTATGGGATGGAACATGGAATTGACCTTTAAGTCTTAGCCTTACCTGTCTCAGAAAGCTGGGAGGTGTGATTGGGGGACTATCCGGTTGTCTTTTGGGATCAGAAAGGAATTTTTTTCCTGTTAAGCAGCGTACACACGGTCGGACTTTTCGACCAGACTTGTCCGACAGACGCCGACGGACCAAATTCGGCGGACAATCCGATCGTGTGTGGGCTTCACCGGACCTTCAGCGGACTTTTCCAGTCGCAAATCTGACAGACTTTAGATTTGGAACATGCTTCAAAGCTTTACGTCGTAACTCCGCCGGACCCAGAAATCCGCTCGTCTGTATGCTAGTCCGACGGACAAAAACTGACGCTAGGGCAGCTATTGGCTACTGGCTATCAACTTCCTTATTTTAGTCCGGTGTACGTCATCACGTACGAATCTGTCGGACTTTGGTGTGATCGTGTGTAGGCAAGTCCGTTCGTTAAAAAGTCAGTCGTAAGTCCGTCAAAAGTCCACATGAAAGTCTGTCGGAAAAGTCCGGTCGAAAAGTCCGCCCGTGAATACGCGGCCTTAGAGTTAAATAGATGATACTTTATAAGGGTTTTTGCCTTCTTCTGGATCATCTGTGGATTTAAGCGTCTAAGCATACAAGGTATTTTACTTATTTCTTTTTTTGGCTTTGGTTTAACTTGATGTGTATGTATCTTTTTTCAGCCTGACCAATTATGTAAGTAGGTAACTATGTCAATCATAACTAACCTGTTCGTCAGCGCCATCCAGTCCCCGATCTTCCTGCTGGGCAGGTGCAGCTCCAACTATATCCGCTGCTATCCCATTAATGGAAGCACAGTGATTTAACTGAGCCATGGTCAGGACCTCTGAACCTCCTCCTGTAAAAGCAAGCAGTGTGGTCATTGACATGCCATTAAAAGCATTTAGCAGTATTGCTTACCATGGAATATTATTTTTACCAGAACCTGATGTTCAGTCTTGACTTGACTTTCATTGTATTTACTAATGTATTGCCCACAATGATTGTACAGAGCAAAGTGGTCATTATGCACCTGTGATTTTTCCACTGCAGGTTTGAATCTATACAGTTGCATTTATCAAAAATGGTAACAATAGTGCCTCAAGCATTTGAAGAACCCTCATATCCCTCATCTCTCAGGTGTACAGTATTTCATTAGCCTAGATTGTTTGACCCTCACACAATAATCATCAGCGATGTTTCATTAGAGAGCACTGCATGTATGGATCGATCCATGTATGTCCACCCTTAAAAGCTAAAGTCAAAAACAATGAATACATTTATTTATCTATGTAAAAAAAATGTTCCTAAAAATACAAGCAGTGTAAATACGTTAATTTAACTGTATATCAGCCACCTTCCAACCGTCCCGGATTCAGCGAGACTGACCCGAGATGTGAACAAAATCCCAGCATCCCGCGAATGCGGGCTGAATCTCAGAACCCTGTGCTGGAGCAAGTTCAGGCACTTTGCTCCAGTATTTAGCCTGGCAGAGGAACGCTAGCTCAGGCAGGGCATCTGCCCCACATCTCTTGTGGTGTGCTCAGATTCCCAGATGGCAAAATTGCCCCCTTTATGGCAGCCAGCATTTCTAAATGCACTTAGAGCAGCATTTAGGGCCAATCAAGTGTATGCTGCATGCAAATTTGCCCACGAGTAGAAATCAAGGAGATGACTTTACCTGTCCCCTGATGCTCCTTCACTGGTAAGTATAGATGGGAACATTGCAAAAGTTCAGAACCGAATAACTAACCCCATTGTGATCTATGTGACCCGAACTGGAAAAATCAAAAGTGCCCATTTTGAAGGCTTATATGTCACTGTCACTGATGCATGCATTGTCATGGCTCACCATTCTTGTGGCCTTCTCAAATGGTGACAGTACAGTGCATGCATCCTTTATCAGAAAACATTGGCGTGGGAAAAAAAAGCCCAGCCAGCCTGAGCCTGTCGTAGTGCCATACTCACACAGGTACTCATTGACGGCCCTCTGCTGCATATGCAGCCGCTGCAGCATTGCCAAAGTCGAGTTCCACCTGGTGGGCATGTCACAAATCAGGCGATTTACAGGCAGGTGGAATTCCTGCTGAATTTCAGCCAACTGAACACTGGCTGTGTATGATCGGCTGAAATGGCTACAGACTCTTCTGGTCTGCTTTAGCAGACTCTCCAACCCTTCGTACCTATTTAAAAAATGCTACATCACCAAATTGAGGACATGTGCCAGGCATGGCACATGTGTCAACTTTCCCTGTCTAAGGGCGGACAGGAGGTTTGTGCCATTGTCGCACACCACTATTCCTGGCTCCAGCTAGCATGGCGTGAACCACCTTTGGGCCTGCCTGTGCAGAGCTGCAAGAATCTCTGCTCCGGTGTGGCTCCTGTCCCCTAGACAGATCAGCTGAAGCACTGCATGGCACCATTTAGCCTGACTCATTGAATAGCCCCTTGAACACTTAGCGGGTACTTGTGGGTCATAAGACAATTCAGCAGAGGAGGGCATGGAAGAGGAGGAGAGGGTAGAGCTGATAAATCTCGCACCACCACCACTAGCTGTATGGAGACGTGGTGGCACAACAAGCTGCAGCACTGAGCCCTGTCCTGCATCCTTCTGAGTTGCAAGCAAAATTACCCTGTGTGCTGTGAAATAAATATATCATCCCTGACCATGCTTGTTGGACCACATGTCAGCAGTAACGTGGACCTTGTGGCTGACTGCCTTGCCCAACGATGCCACAGAAGTGCCTTCCACATGAATGGCCTTAGGTGAAAAGAAATAGTGACTGGGAACCTGCCATTGTGGTACAGCACATTCTGCAAAATCATGGATAGGGGCAGAATCCACCAAACGGGAAGGCAGGAGTTGTAAAGCCAGCAGCTTTGGCAAGCTTGAATGTAGACGCTGGCCATGGGGTGTCAGTAAATGTATTTTATTTTTTTTAGCTGTAGCAGATGGGGCAGAGAAATGTGCCTGCTGTATTCTACAGTCAGTGGTGTGCTAATGGCAGATGTACTGCAAGGACCTGGGACACCCTACATTATACCATCATCCCTGTCAGTGGAGGCTGCTGAGAGGTCATGATGTATAGCAGAGGTAAGGTGAGGAGTTAGGAGTAGCAGAATTGCTTCACATTTGTGTGGCTTTCAGGTGCTCTTGTCAACGAGTGGTGGGAGGTTACATGCCGTGTCCAGCATGTGTGTCAGACTTCCATGTACCTGACCGATGAGCCCGATAGAGCAGAGGAAGGTCTCCCTTACGTGTCTGACTCGTGGCCCCTGGTAGTATAGACAGGAGGCACGGGAGTGCAGAATGGTATGAGAGCCTGGCGGGTGGTAGCAGAAGAACCGGCTCTGGATCCAGGTGCTGGAGGTTTGGTGATCACTTGACAACAGGCAGGCAGACCGGTACACAGGAAGTAGATGCAGAGCAGGAGTGGAGCAGGCAGGTCGTGTCACAGGCAGGGTTGGCAACAGGCGGGTAACGAAGTACAGAGGAGCATGCAGGTTCAGAGTCAAGGCAGGCCGAGGTCAGGTGCAGGCAGAAGACAAAGGATAATCCAAGGGGCAAGCCGGGTAGTCAGGAGATCAAGCATTCAAACAGAGTAACAGGAGCAAGGACACAGGAAGCTGCAGATCAGACAGCACCGAGCAAAGTGCACTGACAGTTTAAATAGGCCGATTGGCGCCAAACGCGCACACCGATGCGCACAGGCGCGCGCACACCCACGCACGCGACTGCACACCGGCGCGCACAACAACGCTCGCACCGGCGCGTACCAGAGCGCCCAGCACTGTGTCCATTATGGGAACTTCTATGACAATGTGGTGTCCAAACGGCTGGTGTTTTTGCCATGCTTGATGTGCTTGAGGCAAAGTTTGCAAATTGCAACAGTGTGATTGGCTGCACATGTGCTAAAAAATGGCCCAAATAGCTGAGCTGTGGGAAGTGGGCCGGGAGATAACAGCTCCACAATCTGGTGGAATAAGATGTCTGCTCTCTACTCTTCCACGATGACTGCCTCTTTGGGGTTGTGCTTCACACTTACTTTCCTTCTCTGCTGTATCCGGCACCCAAGTCGTGTCAGTGACTTTATCATCATCATCATCTTTATTCTCATTATCACTGGAGACAACTTGGCAATACGCTGTGGTTGGGGGAACATGACTGCCATATTGTTGTTTACCAGTGTTCTCCCCTCTCTGTAGGCTCATGTTCCTACCTTCCTCATCCTCAGAACCAAGATCTGAATTAAGTAATAGCTGTGCATCTTCGAGGAGCAAGTGGCTGACATTATGTTCAAATAACTCAGCTAACTCTTCCATGCCTGATGCTGGGGATATGGCAGGAGTAGGTGTGGACAATGAGGCAGAATAAGCCACTCTGGCAGCTGCAGTGGACTGCGCACTAGTCTCTGCTTGGGTGACGGAGGATGAGGAGGATAATAATGGTTTAGTAAGCCAGTCCACCACCTCCTCTGCATATTGTGGCTGGATGGCATGTGCAACATCACTAAACAAAGGAAATGATGCCCTGCCTGAGAATGGACCATGTCTACCTCTCCCTGTGGACACAGATGCCTCTCCTTGTTGACCTCCCAGACATGATGAGGGGAGTGCTTATTAACAAAATGTAATGAAGATGAGGAAATGTGTACGTGGATGCACTTTAATCAATGGAAAGTGGTGTTTGGTGCACTTTAACTTAAATACTCACTACACAGACACACTTAACTATACAATATTCTGCAGCAAAACTGCACTGACACACTGATGTATACTGCATTAAACGTGCACTAACGTACTGAAATATACTGCGTTAAATGTGCAGTAATGCACTGAAATATATTGCTCTAAACGTGCACTAGCACACTGAAATGTACTGCGTTAAACGTGCAGTAATGCACTAATATATACTTCATTAAATGTGCAGTAACGCACTCAAATTAAGTGAGTATTGTGAGCACTCTAGTATTGTGTGTACCTGAGTGTCGGGTGTACCTGAGTGTCAGGTGTACCTGAGTGTCGAGAGTACCTGAGTGTTGGCTGAGTAGTGGTAGGGATCATTAGTACCTGTGTATTGTGTATAATTGTGTGTACCTGTGCATTGTGAGTACCTGTGTAGTGTGAGTGCACATGGGCAGTGAGTGCACGTGGTCTGCGAGTGCACGTGGGTCTGCGAATGTACGAGGGTCTGCGAGTGCACGAGGGTCTGCGAGTGCACGAGGGTCTGCGAGTGCACGAGGGTCTGCGAGTGCACGCGGGTCTGCGAGTGCACGCGGGTCTGCGAGTGCACGCGGGTCTGCGAGTGCACGCGGGTCTGCGAGTGCATGCGGGTCTGCGAGTGCACGTGGTCTGCGAGTACCTGTGTATAGTCTTGTTGAGTACCTGTGAAGTTTATTGTTGAGTATTAGTGTCAGGAAGCTAGTTGTTAGGTAATTTGGACAGGGTACAATCCCCAATCCTCATTAAATTTGTAGGTACGATGCCCGGTGGGTGTGGAGATGCGACTCGGTGTTCATCTTGCGGCATTTATGCGTTCCTTGATTATCTAAACGAGGGCGAATACTGCTGTGCAAAATGTAAGCACATTGTTTCCCTGGAAGCCCAGGTTCTGAATCTAGGGAAGCAACTGTCAGCACTGAGAAGACCATCCATACTAAAGGAGAGCTAGGAATGTACCCGGCAGGTACCAGCACAGAGACGGGTGGAGACAAAGAAGTGAAGGCACCAGAAAAGAGTAGACGGCTGACAGTCAGGAAGGATGGAGGGCGAAGTGCCAGGGAGGCCGATCCAGGGCTGGAGCATCCCAATAAGTACACTCCATTGAGTGACATTGGTGAAACCAGTCAGGGACCAGCACTGCTGGAGCTGAGGGACTCTCCTAGCTGCCAGGGGAAGAACTCCTCCAGTGAGAGTGGGGGGGAGGGAGGGTAAAGGATAGACAGATTCTGGTGGTAGGGGACTCAATTCTTAGAAGGACAGAGAGGGCAATCTGTGACAAAGACCTAAAGCACAGAACTGTATGTTGTCTACCGGGCACTCAGGTTCTGCAGATTACTGGGAGGGGCTGGGGAAGACCTGGCTGTCATGGTGCACGTTGGCACCAATGACAAAGTCAGAGGCACATAGAGTGTCCTAAAGAACATTTTTTAGGGACTTGGGAGCTAAATTGAGGAAAACGACCTCCAAGGTAGTATTCTCAAGAATACTACCGATGTTTCAAGCCACACCAGAAAGGCAGAGTGAGATTAGGGAAGTAAACAAGTGGTTGAGGAGCTGGTGTAGTAAGGAGGGGTTTGGGTTCCTGGAGGACTGGGCCAACTTCTCAGTCGGTCACCAGTACTATAGAAGGGACGGACTGCACCTAAATGAGGAGGGTGCAGATCTGCTGGGAGTAAAAATGGCCAAAAAATTAGAAGGGTTTTTAAACTAGGCAATGGGGGGGGGGGTTCCAGAGGTAGAGATAGTCAGCGCGGAATATATTACAGAGGGTAGTATTGTAGGTTGACTAAAGCACATAAACCCAAGGTAAGTAGTAACAAGTCCTAGTTGCAATCTCGGAACACCCAATAGGAGGATAGTATGCAACCGGTCTAAACTACGTGGCATGTTCACCAATGCCAGGAGCCTGGCAGACAAGATGGGTGAACTAGAGATAGATACTGTTGTACGAGGAGGATCTGGATTTTGTGGGAATTTCTGAGACCTGGTTTAACAGCTCTCAAGTGAATGTGAGAGATTACATCACTAAAGGGAGCTAGGGAGGAGGTGAAATCCTTATAAGTAAAGCTCCAAAGGGATGAAGCTAAAGGGAAAATAATACTGGGAGTATGCTATAGGCCCCTTAACCTGAGGGAGGAGGGGGAGATGTACCTCCTATCACAATTTGGATTAGCAGCTAGGATGGGAAGTGTTATAATGAGGGACCTTAATTATCCAGACATAGACCCGGCAGAGGGAACTACGTATTCGTCTAAGGCTCGCCAGTTCCTAGATGTCTAGCAGGACAATTTCATGGGTCAGATGGTAGACGCACCAACTAGAAATAAAGCGTTACTAGATCTACTGATTACCAACAATACAGACCTAATCACGGATGCAGAAATATGGGGCAATTTAGGAAACAGCGATCACAGGTCAATTGGCTTCAGTATAAATCACTGAAATAGGAAACATAAGGGGAATACAAAGACACTGAATTTCAAAAGAGCCAACTTCCCTAAACTTTGAACCTTGCTAGAAGGCATAAATTGGGATAACATTTTAAGAACAAAGAACCCGGAGGAGAGATGGGTTTGCTTTAAGAGCATATTAAATAAGGGCATTAGCCAGTGCATCCCATTGGCTTAACTCCAATGTAAAAATGCATATAAAAGCAAAGGAGAAGGCCTTAAAAAAAATACAAGGTTGAAGGATCATCATCAGCATTCAGACTTTATAAAGAATGCAACAAGAAATGCAAAGGTGCAATTAGGGCGGCTAAGATAGAACACGAAAGACACATAGCAGAGGAGAGCAAAAAAAATCCCAAGAAATGCAAGTATGTAAACAGTAAAATATGGGAGGACAGACCAAATTGGCCCCATAAAGAATGAGGAAGGACATCTGGTTACTAAGGATGGGGAGATGGCGAAGGTATTGTATCTATTCTTCTCCTCGTCTTCACAAGGGAATCGGGGGGCTTTAGTAACCAAAACGGCAGTGTTTTTCTTCATGACACATCACAGGAAGCACCCTCATGGCTAACAGAGGACAGAATTATGCCCCGTACACACGATCGGACTGTGTTCGGACATTCCGACAACAAAATCCTAGGATTTTTTCCGACAGATGTTGGATCAAACTTGTTTTGTCTACACACAGTCGCACAAAGTTGTCGGAAAATCCGATCGTTCTAAACGCGGTGACGTAAAACACGTATGTCGGGACTATAAACGGGGCAGTGGCCAATAGCTTTCATCTCTTTATTTATTCTGAGCATGCGTGGCACTTTGTCCGTCGGATTTGTGTACACACGATCGGAATTTCCGACAACGGATTTTGTTGTCGGAAAATTTTATCTCCTGCTCTCCAACTTTGTGTGTCGGAAAATCCGATGGAAAATGTCCGATGGAGCCCACACACGTTCGGAATTTCCGACAACACGCTCCGATCGGACATTTTCCATCGGAAAATCCGACCGTGTGTACGGGGCATTAGAATTAGACTTGGGAAAGTTAACATTAATAAATCACTAGGACTGGATGGCTTGCACCCGAGGGTACTTTGGGGACACAGTCAAGTAATTGCCAGACCATTGTTCCTAATTTTTACTGACAGTCTACTGACTGGAATGGTACCAGTGGATTGGAGAAAAGCCAATGTAGCACCGATATCTAAAAAAGGGCCCAAAATACATCCCTGGGAATTACAGACCAGTTAGCCTAACATTAATAGTATGCAAGCTCTTGGAGGGGATGATAAGGGACTATATACATGTTTTTAGTAATGAAAACGGTATCATTAGCAGTAATCAGCATGGATTCATGAAGAATCGTTCTTGCCAAACCAATCTATTACCCACCTATGAGGAGGTGAGTTGCCATCTAGATAAAGGAAGGCCCGTAGACATGGTATATCTGGATTTTGCAAAAGCATTTGACACAGTTTCCCATAAACGTTTACTGTACAAAATAAGGTCCTTTGGCATGGACCATAGGATGAGTACATGGATTAAAACCTGGCTACAAGGGCGATTTCAGAGGGTGGTGATAAATGGGGAATACTTGGAATTGTCAGGGGTGGGAAGTGGGGTCCCCCAGGGTTCTGTGCTGGGACCAATCCTATTTAATTTGTTCATAAACGACCTGGAGGATGGGATAAACAGTTCAATCTCTGTATTTGCGGACGATACTAAGCTAAGCAGGGCAATAACTTCTCCGCAGGATGTGGAAACCTTGCAAGAAGATCTGAACAAATTACTGGGGTGGGCAACTACATGGCAAATGAGGTTTAATTTGTAGAAATTTAAAATAATGCAATCTATACACTAGGGGGAGAACCTCTGGGGGAATCTAGGATGGAAAAGTACCTGGGGGTCCTAGTAGATGATAGGCTCAGCAATGGCATACAATGCCAAGCTGCTGCTAACAAAGCAAACTGAATATTGGCATGCATTAAAAAAGGGATTAGACTCTGGTCTGGCCGCACCTATAGTATGCTGTCCAGTTCTGGGCACCAGTCCTCAGGAAGGATGTACTGGAAATGGAGCGAGTACAAAGAAGGGCAACAAAGCTAATAAAGGGTCTGGAGGGTATTAGTTATGAAGAAAGGTTGTGAGCACTGAACTTATTCTCTCTGGAGAAGAGACGCTTGAGAGGGGATATGATTTAAATTTACAAATAACGTACTGTGTGACCCCACGGGGTTAACTTTTTTTTGCCGAAGGGAATTTAACAAGACACTTGGCCACTTCTAAAATTAGAAGAAAAGAGGTTTAACCTTAAACTACGTAGAGGCAAGGATGTGGAATTCCCTTCCACAGATGGTGGTCTCCGTGGGGGACATCGATAGTTTCAAAAAGCACCTGAACAACAACAACATACAGGGATATACAAGGTAATACGGACATATAATCACACACATAGGTTGGACTTGATGGACTTATGTCTTTTTTCAACCTCACCTACTATGTAACTATGTAAATATACTGCGTTAAACGTGCAGTAACGCACTCAAATGTACTGCGTTAAACGCACAGTAACATACTGATATAAACTGCGTTAAAAGTGCAGTAAAGCACTCAAATATACTGCGTTAAATGTGCAGTAACACACTGATATATACTGCGTTAAACGTGCAGTAACGCACTGAAATGTATTGCGTTAAACGTGCAGTAATGCACTGAAATATATTGCACTAAACGTGCACTAACGCATTGATATATACTGTATTAAACGCGCAGTAATGCACTCAAATATACTGCGTTAAACGTGCAGTAATGCACTCAAATATACTGCATTAAATGTGCAGTAACGCACTGATATACACTGCTTTAAACATGCAGTAACACACTGAAATACACTGCGTTAACACACTGAAATAAACTGCGTTAAATCTGCAGTAACGCACTCAAATATACTGCATTAAATGTGCAGTAATGCACTGATATATACTGCGTTAAAACGTACAGTAACACACTGATATATACTGTGTTAAACATGCAGTACCGCACTCAAATATACTGCGCTAAACTGCAGTAACTGCGCTAAATGTGCACTAATGCACTGATATATACTGTGTTAACACACTGAAATATACTGCGTTAAACATGCAGTAACGCACTGAAATATACTCCATTTAACATGCAGTAACGCACTAAAATACATTGCATTAAACGTGCACTAACGCACTGATATATACTGCGTTAAACATGCACAAACGCACTGATATATACTGCCTTAAACGTGCATGAACACACTCAAATAAACTGCGTTAACGAACTCAAAAATACTACTTTAAACGTGCAGTGACACACTCAAATATACTGCAATAAACGTACAGTAACGTACTGATATATACTGCGTTAAACGCGCATTAACACATTCAAATAAACTCTGTTAAACGTGCAGTAACGTACTTAAATATACTGCGTTAAACGTGCAGTAACACACTGATATATACTGCGTTAAACGTGCTGTAACGCATTGATATATACTGCGTTAAACGTGCAGTATTGCACTGATATATACTGCATTAAACGTGCGGTAATGCACGGATATATACTGCATTAAACGTGCGGTAATGCACGGATATATACTGCATTAAATGTGCAGTAACACTCAAATTTGCTGCATTAAACATGCAGTAACGCACTGATATATACTGCGTTAAACGTGCAATAATGCACTCAAATGTACTGCGTTAAACGTCCAGTAACGCACTAATATATATTGCATTAAATGTAGAGTAACTCACTAATATATACTGCGTTAAATGTGCAGTAATGCACTGATATATACTGCAATAAACATGCAGTAATGCACTCAAACATACTACGTTGATTGTGCAGTGACACACTCAAATATACTGCATTAAATGTGCAGTAATGCACTGATATACAGTATCTCACAAAAGCGAGTATACCCCTCACATTTTTGTAAATATTTTATTCTATCTTTTCATGTGACAGCACTGAAGAAATGAAACTTTGCTACAATGTAAAGTAGTGAGTGTACAGCTTGTATAACAGTGTACATTTTCTGTCTCCTCAAAATAACTCAACACACAGCCATTAATGTCTAAACTGCTGGCAACAAAAGTGAGTACACCCCTAAGTGAAAATGTCCAAATTTGGCCCAAAGTGTCAACATTTTGTGTGGCCACCATTTTTTCCAGCACTGCCTTAACCCTCTTGGGCATGGAGTTCACCAGAGCTTCACAGGTTGCCACTGGAGTCCCCTTCCACTCCTCCATGACGACATCACGGAGCTGGTGGATGTTAGAGACTTTGCGCTCCTCCACCTTCCGATTGGGGATGTCCCACAGATGCTCAATAGGGTTTAGGTCTGGAGATATGCTTGGCCAGTCCATTACCTTTACCCTCATTTTCTTTAGCAAGGCAGTAGTTGTCTTGGAGGTGTGTTTGGGGTTGTTATACTGTTGGAATACCGCCCTGCAGCACAGTCTCCGAAGGGAGGGGATCATGCTCTGCTTCAGTATGTCACAGTACATGTTGACATTCATGGTTCCCTCAATGAACTGTAGCTCCCCAGTGCTGGCAGCACTCATGCAGCCCCAGACCATGACACTCCCACCACCAGTGTAGTGGGAGTGTCATGCAAGACTGTAGGCAAGACACACTTGTCTTTGTACTCTTCACCTGGTTGCCGCCACACACGCTTGACACCAACTGAACCAAATAAGTTTATCTTGGTCTCATCAGACCACAAGACATGGTTCCAGTAATCCATGTCCTTAGTCAGCTTGTCTTCAGAAAACTGTTTGCAGGCTTTCTTGTGCATCATCTTTAGAAGAGGCTTCCTTCTGGGACGACAGCCATGCAGACCAATTTGATGCAGTGTGCAGCGTATGGTCTGAGCACTGACAGGATGACCTCCCCACCCCGTTAACCTCTGCAGCAATGCAGGAGGGCACTCATACGTCTATTTCCCAAAGAAAACTTCTGGATATAACGCTGAGCACGTGCACTCAACTTCTTTGGTTGACCATGGCGAGGCCTGTTCTAAGTGGAACCTGTCTTGTTTAACCGCTGTATGGTCTTGGCCACAGTGCTGCAGCTCAGTTTCAGGGAACTTGGCAATCTTCTTACAGCCTATGTAGAGCAACAATTTATGTAGAGCAACAATTCTTTTTTTCAGATCCTCAGAGAGTTCTTTGCCATGAGGTGCCATGTTGAACTTCCAGTGACCAGTATGACAGAGTGAGAGTGATAACACCAATTCGAACACACCTGCTCCCCATTCACACCTGAGACCTTGTAACGAGTCACATGACACCGGGGAGGTAATGGCTAATTGGGCCCAATTTGGACATTTTCACTTAGAGGTGTACTCACTTTTGTTGCCAGCAGTTTAGACATTAATGGCTGTGTGTTGAGTTATTTTGAGGGGACAGAAAATTTACACTGTTCTACAATCTGTACACTCACTACTTTACATTGTAGCAAAAAGTGTCATTTCTTCAGTGTTGTCACATGAAAAGATAGAATAAAATATTTACAAAAATGTGAGGGGTGTACTCACTTTTGTGAGATACTGTATACTGCGTTAAACGTACAGTAACGCACTGATATACACTGCATTAAACGCGCAGTAACGCACTTATATTGCTTTAAGCATGCAGTTACACACTGATATACACTACGTTAACAAACTGAAATAAAATGCGTTAAACGTACAGTAACGCACTCGAATATACTGTGTCAAATGTGCAGTAATGCACTGATATATACTGCACTAAACGTGCAATAACGCACTGATATATACCGCGTTAAACGCGCAGTGACACACTCAAATATGCTGCGTTAAATGTGCAGTAATACACTAATATACACTGCGTTAAACGTGCAGTAAAGCACTCAAATATACTGCATTAAACATGCAGTAACGCACTGATATATATACTGCTTTAAACGTGCAGTAATGCACTGATCTGTACTGCGTTAAACGTGCAGTAACGCACTGATATGAACTTCATTAAACACGCAGTAACACACTCAAATATACTGCATTAAATGTGCAGTAACGCTCTCAAATATACTGTGTTAAATGTGCAGTAATGCACCCAAATATACTATTTTAAACGTGCAGTGACACACTCAAATATACTGCGTTAAACATGCAGTAACGCACTCAAATATACTGCGTTAAACGTGTAGGAATGCACTCAATTATACTGCGTTAAACGTGCAGGAATGCATTTAAATATACCACGGTAAACGTGTAGTAACGCACTCAAATAAGCTGCGTTAAACATGCAGTAACGCACTCAAATATACTGCGTTAAACGTGTAGGAATGCACTCAATTATACTGCGTTAAACGTGCAGGAATGCATTTAAATATACCACGGTAAACGTGTAGTAACGCACTCAAATAAGCTGCGTTAAACATGCAGTAACGCACTCAAATATACTGCGTTAAACGTGTAGGAATGCACTCAATTATACTGCGTTAAACGTGCAGGAATGCATTTAAATATACCACGGTAAACGTGTAGTAACGCACTCAAATAAGCTGCGTTAAACATGCAGTAACGCACTCAAATATACTGCGTTAAACGTGTAGGAATGCACTCAATTATTCTGCGTTAAACGTGCAGGAATGCACTCAAATACACCATGGTAAACGTGTAGTAACGCACTCAAATAAGCTGCGTTAAACATGCAGTAACGCACTCAAATATATTGCGTTAAAGCGTAAAGTAACGCATTGATATATACTGTGTTAAACAAGCAGTAACGCACTGTACTGCAGGAAACCTGCCCTGACAAATTAAACTGACACTAAAGTAAAAATTTATGGTCACACTACACTCACAAAAACTGACACTAAAGTAAAAATGAATGATTATACTACACTCGCACTGCACTATCACTAGATTCACAATATACTGAGATTCTACACTGACAATAGAATCACACTAGCAAGCAATAGTACACTAACTCACTAGTAGCACTGAACAGAGCCCTGTTCTATCCCTCTCCACGCCAATATCACACTACAAATTGCTGCTGTGGAAAGAATATTTTTATATTGTGAGGCGGGACTAAGAGCAATGAGCCATGATTGGATTGAGTCATCATTTCTTTCTCCAATCAAGTCTCTGACAGTGCTGTGTGCTCTGATTGGGCAAAGCTTTCATTGCTTCAGCCAATCAGGACTTCCAATGCACTGTGCGGTGGCAAAATGCATTGTGGTCATTTGGCGGGCCGAATAAACGGCCCATAATTCGGGTGGTCGTCGAACAGCAAACAGCCAAGGTTCGGCCCGAACTCATGCTCGGGCCAAACGGTTCATCCAACTCTACTGGTAAGTCACCGGCTGGAGCTTGGGTGATGACCAGGCTGTGTTGCTTAACTATAGCAAAGAAAAGTCAGGTCATCGGGTTAGTTGTGCTTTCTGGAAGGGCTGTGTGCACCTCAGGTCTGGGGGAACAGAAATACATCTCCTTTGTCAGGTTAAAAAAAAACATAAAATATATTATAATAAATATGTTTATCCGTTTGCTTGTAGTTCAGCTTTAGAGTGAATGCACTAAGGTAAGGTGGGAGGGGGTTACTGATATAAAGTGTAACCTTTATATCAGTGCCCCTTTACCATACTGTATTCACTGCCCCCTACATCAGTGATCCCCCCTCAGACTGGCCTTGCTATGTTGTCACTGACCACCACTCAGGTGCACCGTGCAGGGCTCAGTCAGATGGTCCTCTCTGGGCTCCAGCTTGGTGCCTCTCGTTTCATCCTATATTAGACTACGAGACTGTGCAGCCATAATACAAGAGATGATCAGAGGCTACAGACATGATACAAGAGATGGTCAGAGACTGCAAACATACTACAGGAGATGGTCAGAGACTGCAGACATACTACAGGAAATGGTAAGAAACTGCAGATATAGTACAGGAGATGTTAAGAAACGGCATACATGATACAGGAGATGGTCAGATAGTGTTCAGACATGGTACAAAAGATGGTCAGAGACTGCAGACATAGTACAGGAGATGGTCAGAGACTGCAGACATAGTACAGGAGATGGTCAGAGAGTGTGTGGACATGGTACAGGAGATGGTCAGAGACTGCAGACATACTACAGGAGATGGTCAAAGACTGCATTCATGATACAGGAGATGGTCAGAGAGAGTGTGGACATAGTACAAGAGATGGTCAGAGACTGCATACATGATACAGGAGATGGTCAGAGAGTGTGTGGACATAGTACAGGAGATGATCAGAGAGTGTGTGGACATGGTACAGGAGATGGTCAGAAACTGCAGACGTACTACAGAAGATGTTCAGAGACTGCAGACATGATACAGGAGATGGTCAGAGAGTGTGTGGACATGGTACAGGAGATGGTCAAAGACTGCATACATGATACAGGAGATGGTCAGAGACTGCAGACATGATACAGGATATGGTCAGAGACTGCATACATGATACAGGAGATGGTCAGAGAGTGTGCAGACATGGTACAGGAGATGGTCAGAGACTGCAGACAAAGTACAGGAGATGGTCAGAAACTGCAGACATAGTATAGGAGATGGTCAGAGACTGCAGACATAGTATAGGAGATGGTCAGAGAGTGTGTGGACATGATACGGGAGATGGTCAGAGACTGCAGACATGATACAGGATATAGCCAGAGACTGCAGACATAATACAGGAGATGGTCAGAGACTGAAGATATAATACAGGAGATGGTCAGAGAGTGTGTGGACATGGTACAGGAGATGGTCAGAGAGTGTGCGGACATGATACAGGAGATGGTCAGAGACTGCAGACATAATACAGGAGATGGTCAGAGAGTGTGCGGACATGGTACAGGAGATGGTCAGAGACTGCAGACATAATACAGGAGATGGTCAGAGAGTGTGCGAACATGATACAGGAGATGATCAGAGACTGCAAACATAATTGGGCTGAAATTGAAACCGCGTCACATGTGAATCGCACAGAATGCACAGCGCGTTCCTGTGTTTTCATAGTGTGAACCTGCCCTGTGACCTGGAATCCACACTTTGCTCCACTAACTTGCTTGGAAGGGGGGCACTAGTATGGGCACCTGGAGCAATTTTATACAACTCTTGTGGGGTGCCAAGGGCCACCCCCTCTGTGGCAGACATCATCTCTTTAATATTGGGGGGAGAGGATATGTGCTAAGGGGGTGGATTTCATATCCAAGCCCCCTTGTAGCACAGGTACTAAGACCCCTTTCACACTGCCAGCGTTTTTCAGGAGCTACAGCGGTAAAAATAGCGCCTGTATAGCACCTCAAAAAAACGGCTCTGGAGCTGTGCGCTGGCAGGGCATCACAAAAAGTTCTGCCAGCAGCTTCTTTGAAGCGGTGAAGGAGCGGTGAACTCACCGCTGCTCCCCATTGAAATCAATGGGGCAGTGCTGCGATACCACCGGTGACATTTTGCGGGCAAGTATAACCCCTTTTCGGCCGCTAGCGGGGGGTTAAAACCTCCCCGCTAGCGGCCGAATAGCGCTGCTAAAGCAACGGTAAAGCGGCGCTAAAAATAGCGCTGCTTTACCACCGACGCCCCCCGCGGCTCGGTGTGAAAGGGCTCTAAAGTGCCCCCTAGAAGATATCCCCCCAAATTACTCAAAGTGAACTGTAAGCTAGTTCCCCCTCACCCTCTTGTTCATGCCCCCCATCCTCTGGAAGACTCACTGTGGATTAGTTCAGATAGATGATCTCAGTCCAGCAGCGTGGTGAGCCTTCTCCTCCCCTCCTCCTTCTCTGTGTTCACAGGAAAACAACACAGCAGGAGGAGGAGGGGTGAGTTCAGTTCACTCCACAGCATTCTCTCTGCACTGTGTATGAGTCCTGCAGCTAGGGACAGCGGGGAGAGGTGTTGGGTCTGCCCTGCCATAAAAAGTGGAGCTCACGGGTGGCGTGGAACGAAGATACCCCGCACAAGCTGCGGGCATTCCATTACTCTGATTTGCCAGGGAAGTTAATTAGAGGGCCGCCTGTGTAGGCAAGGCACACCACACAGGGAGCCACCAGCGGGTCTGAATATTGTGCCAGGATCTCAGGCGGCCAGAGACCCGGACAAGTTTCAAAATCCATACTGTCGGGGTTAATCCCAGACAGGTGGCAACCCTAGCTGCATATTAGCATATTATGACAAACTTACTTTAGAAAGGAAGCCCTCCAGTGGTCTTCCTTCCTTCCGGGTTTACAGGCTCCTGCTGTTTAAATGGCCAGGCCATGATGATATCACTCCTGTGCATGTGTGCAGGACTAACAGTCGTGGCATGGCACTCTGCATTCCGCAGCATACTGTTTGGCCGTGAAAGCAGAGCATCACGGGTGACATCATCTGCCATTGATTGTAAGCTTACCTGTAGGTACAAGTGCACTGCGTGAGTTTCCTCCGGGTACTCCGGTTTCCTCCCACACTCCAAAGACATGCTGTTGCTTTTGTCCAAAATTGGCCCTAGTATATGAATGTGAGTTGGGGACCTTAGATTGCGGGCTCCAGTGGCGTCGCTAGGGGGTGGCTATTGAGGCTATAGCCCCGAATCTGGGGCTCATAGCCCTGAGTCTCTTGCTGCAGGGGTCCCTGCCTAACTAGCGGGCCGTGGCATCTTTGCAGCCGGGCTGCGGGTGCGATAGGCGGGCGTCTGCATGAGAGAGCCGGGCAGGTGAATGAGAGAAGCGACCAGGCAGATGAGCAGAGATGACATCATCTCTCTCTGCCCACTATGCATCACCACTGTTCCACCATCACAGCGCGGGCCTCTTCAATGTTGAGGTGTAGCAGGGAGCAGCGAGATGACATCATCTCTCACTGCTCACCCCGCATAACCGTTCTCCTGCCCTCACTCAGAACTAAATGGACCAGTGCTGCCAGCCTGCCACCAATGCAGCGACAATGCACATTTGGTGGCACTGGCTGGCATGGCAAGGGACAATCCGCAAATATCGGCAGGTGACAAGCCACATCTGGTGGCAGGTGACGGTGGCAAGTGACTCCCACTGATTCCGCATTATGGTGAGTGGAACCACTTAAATTTATATTACAATGTAATAATAGAAATAATGCGCTTCAATCACCCTGACACCATATTACCATGGTGCCCTGATGATTGAAGCGCCAACACCAGCCATTGCCCGCAAAAAGTTGCTTACCACCCGTTTGCCCCATCCCCGCCCCCCCCCCCCCCCCCCCGGGCCTGCAAAAAGGTTGGTGAGTGCTGCTATGGGCTCTAGCCCCAGATCTTTTGCAGATCTAGCAACGCCCCTGGTGGGCTCCTTGAGGGTAGGGACCGATGTGAGTGTGCAATGTATGTGTGGAGCGCTGCTTAAATTGATGGCGCTATATGGGCACCTTAAATAAATAATAATATAATAGATGAGAATCTTAATGAGACACAATGTACAAGGATAGGGACAATTGTAGACACGCACCCACACTCACTCAGGTTGAACTGGATGGACTGATGTCTTTATTGAACCTTACTAACTATGTAACTATTTAAATATGTAACTACCACTTTAAAAAATAAAATTAAAGTTAATAAAAGACCTAATGCATAAATAATTGCGTTTTTATTTATAGCAATACATTTCTTTAGACACTTGTACCCAGTGTATTTGTATCGCCATAAATACACTCAGCTAACCCTGTACTTGGCCTATGGCTGCATAACTGGTTCACTTAATAGTCTCACTGCCAGGTTCACTTTAAATGCAAATACAAATTTGGACGATTTTCTTTCTTTGGTATATTTAAAAAAAAAAAAAAAAAAGATTTCCGTTCCTCTCTGAAATGTGAACTGACGTCACAAAAATTTGATATTTTTAGAACAGCAAAATTTCTCGACTTCCGCATTACTAAAAGTGTTCAGTTCTCGAGCATGTCACTCAATGGTGTCTCTTCTGCAAAACTTTGGAGATATGAAAGAGGGACATCTTTTAGCCCCAAAATGAAGAATTCTTGCCCCTCCATAGGAGTTGCTGTGGTGTGCGCTGAAAAAAAAAATGCATGCTCTACATTTTTTTGTGCAGCGGGTTGTGCTGCAAACCACAGCATTGTGATCCTGCCATGGTAATTGGAGCTCTATGTCGCTTGGACATTTTTAAAAAATTGCTGTGAAAATAAAAAAGTAAAGAGTGTGATGCACCAGGATTGGGGTGTCAGAACTGTGTCATACATTGCACACCAGCAGCGGAGCTTTCAGTGACTTGGTGGTCATAAAATTACTGCAGCACAGGGCCAGCACTACCATGGGTCCCGCTGGGTCCATTGGACCCGGGCGGAACTTTGAGAGGGGCAGAAAATGGGGGGGGGGGGGGTGATTGCCCGAGAAGATGTCCGCATAGACTAATAGCTCTGCTCTGCATCCAGGGAATACCTACATCATGGGAGTCCTCAGCCAACCATTCATGCCACTCCTAGCCTCCCTGACATCCTCGCTGTCCATTAGTGATGGTCTGTGATGAGATGGTCTGTGATGAGATGGTCTGTGATGGAGAGGGGTCTGTGATGGGATGGTCTGTGATGGGATGGTCTGTGATGGGATGGTCTGTGATGGTATGGGTCTGTGATGGGATGGTCTGTGATGAGATGGTCTGTGATGGAGAGGGGTCTGTGATTGGATTGTCTGTGGTGAGATGGGTCTGTGATGAGGTGGTCTGTGATGAGATGGTCTGTGATGAGATGGTCTGTGATGAGATGGTCTGTGATGAGATGGTCTGTGATGAGATGGTCTGTGATGAGATGGGTCTGTGATGAGATGGGTCTGTGATGGAGAGGGGTCTGTGATGAGATGGTCTGTGTTGAGGGGAGTCTGTGATGGGATGGTCTGTGATGAGGTGGTCTGTGATGAGGTGGTCTGTGATGAGGGGAGTCTGTGATGAGGGGAGTCTGTGATGAGGGGAGTCTGTGATGAGGGGAGTCTGTGATGGGATGGTCTGTGATGAGGTGGTCTGTGATGAGGTGGTCTGTGATGAGGTGGTCTGTGATGAGGGGAGTCTGTGATGAGGGGAGTCTGTGATGAGAGGGGTCTGTGATGGAGAGGGGTCTGTGATGGAGAGGGGTCTGTGATGGAGAGGGGTCTGTGATGGAGAGGGGTCTGTGATGAGGTGGTCTGTGATGGAGAGGGGTCTGTGATGGAGAGGGGTCTGTGATGGAGAGGGGTCTGTGATGGAGAGGGGTCTGTGATGAGATGGTCTGTGATGGAGAGGGGTCTGTGATGGAGAGGGGTCTGTGATGGAGAGGGGTCTGTGATGGAGAGGGGCCTGTGATGGAGAGGGGCCTGTGATGGAGAGGGGCCTGTGATGGAGAGGGGCCTGTGATGGAGAGGGGCCTGTGATGGAGAGGGGTCTGGGATGGAGAGGGGTCTGGGATGGAGAGGGGTCTGGGATGGAGAGGGGTCTGGGATGGAGAGGGGTCTGGGATGGAGAGGGGTCTGTGATGGAGAGGGGTCTGTGATGGGATGGTCTGTGATGAGATGGTCTGTGATGGAGAGGGGTCTGGGATGGAGAGGGGTCTGGGATGGAGAGGGGTCTGGGATGGAGAGGGGTCTGGGATGGAGAGGGGTCTGGGATGGAGAGGGGTCTGTGATGGAGAGGGGTCTGTGATGGGATGGTCTGTGATGGAGAGGGGTCTGTGATGAGGTGGTCTGTGATGAGGTGGTCTGTGATGAGATGGTCTGTGATGGAGAGGGGTCTGTGATGGAGAGGGGTCTGTGATGGAGAGGGGTCTGTGATGGGATGGTCTGTGATGAGATGGTCTGTGATGGAGAGGGGTCTGTGATGAGGTGGTCTGTGATGGAGAGGGGTCTGTGATGGAGAGGGGTCTGTGATGGAGAGGGGTCTGTGATGGAGAGGGGTCTGTGATGGAGAGGGGTCTGTGATGGAGAGGGCTCAGTTATGGAGAGGGGTCTGTGATGAGGTGGTCTGTGATGAGATGGTCTGTGATGGAGAGGGGTCTGTCATGAGATGGTCTGTGATGGAGAGGGGTCTGTCATGAGATGGTCTGTGATGGAGAGGGGTCTGTCATGAGATGGTCTGTGATGGAGAGGGGTCTGTGATGGGATGGTCTGTGATGAGATGGTCTGTGATGGAGAGGGGTCTGTGATGGAGAGGGGTCTGTGATGGAGAGGGGTCTGTGATGGAGAGGGGTCTGTGATGGAGAGGGGTCTGTGATGGAGAGGGCTCAGTTATGGAGAGGGGTCTGTGATGAGGTGGTCTGTGATGAGATGGTCTGTGATGGAGAGGGGTCTGTCATGAGATGGTCTGTGATGGAGAGGGGTCTGTCATGAGATGGTCTGTGATGGAGAGGGGTCTGTCATGAGATGGTCTGTGATGGAGAGGGGTCTGTGATGGGATGGTCTGTGATGAGATGGTCTGTGATGGAGAGGAGTCTGTGATGAGATGGTCTGTGATGGAGAGGGGTCTGTGATGGAGAGGGGTCTGTGATGGAGAGGGGTCTGTGATGGAGAGGGCTCAGTTATGGAGAGGGGTCTGTGATGAGATGGTCTGTGATGAGATGGTCTGTGATGGAGAGGGGTCTGTGATGGAGAGGGCTCAGTTATGGAGAGGGGTCTGTGATGAGGTGGTCTGTGATGAGATGGTCTGTCATGAGATGGTCTGTGATGGAGAGGGGTCTGGGATGGAGAGGGGTCTGGGATGGAGAGGGGTCTGGGATGGAGAGGGGTCTGGGATGGAGAGGGGTCTGGGATGGAGAGGGGTCTGGGATGGAGAGGGGTCTGTGATGGAGAGGGGTCTGTGATGGGATGGTCTGTGATGAGATGGTCTGTGATGGAGAGGGGTCTGGGATGGAGAGGGGTCTGGGATGGAGAGGGGTCTGGGATGGAGAGGGGTCTGGGATGGAGAGGGGTCTGGGATGGAGAGGGGTCTGTGATGGAGAGGGGTCTGTGATGGGATGGTCTGTGATGGAGAGGGGTCTGTGATGAGGTGGTCTGTGATGAGGTGGTCTGTGATGAGATGGTCTGTGATGGAGAGGGGTCTGTGATGGAGAGGGGTCTGTGATGGAGAGGGGTCTGTGATGGAGAGGGGTCTGTGATGGGATGGTCTGTGATGAGATGGTCTGTGATGGAGAGGGGTCTGTGATGAGGTGGTCTGTGATGGAGAGGGGTCTGTGATGGAGAGGGGTCTGTGATGGAGAGGGGTCTGTGATGGAGAGGGGTCTGTGATGGAGAGGGGTCTGTGATGGAGAGGGCTCAGTTATGGAGAGGGGTCTGTGATGAGGTGGTCTGTGATGAGATGGTCTGTGATGGAGAGGGGTCTGTCATGAGATGGTCTGTGATGGAGAGGGGTCTGTCATGAGATGGTCTGTGATGGAGAGGGGTCTGTCATGAGATGGTCTGTGATGGAGAGGGGTCTGTGATGGGATGGTCTGTGATGAGATGGTCTGTGATGGAGAGGGGTCTGTGATGGAGAGGGGTCTGTGATGGAGAGGGGTCTGTGATGGAGAGGGGTCTGTGATGGAGAGGGCTCAGTTATGGAGAGGGGTCTGTGATGAGGTGGTCTGTGATGAGATGGTCTGTGATGGAGAGGGGTCTGTCATGAGATGGTCTGTGATGGAGAGGGGTCTGTCATGAGATGGTCTGTGATGGAGAGGGGTCTGTCATGAGATGGTCTGTGATGGAGAGGGGTCTGTGATGGGATGGTCTGTGATGAGATGGTCTGTGATGGAGAGGAGTCTGTGATGAGATGGTCTGTGATGGAGAGGGGTCTGTGATGGAGAGGGGTCTGTGATGGAGAGGGGTCTGTGATGGAGAGGGCTCAGTTATGGAGAGGGGTCTGTGATGAGATGGTCTGTGATGAGATGGTCTGTGATGGAGAGGGCTCAGTTATGGAGAGGGGTCTGTGATGAGGTGGTCTGTGATGAGATGGTCTGTCATGAGATGGTCTGTGATGGAGAGGGGTCTGTCATGAGATGGTCTGTGATGGAGAGGGGTCTGTGATGGAGAGGGGTCTGTGATGGAGAGGGGTCTGTGATGGAGAGGGGTCTGTGATGGAGAGGGGTCTGTGATGGAGAGGGCTCAGTTATGGAGAGGGGTCTGTGATGAGGTGGTCTGTGATGAGATGGTCTGTGATGGAGAGGGGTCTGTCATGAGATGGTCTGTGATGATATGGTCTGTGATGGAGAGGGGTCTGTGATGGAGAGGGGTCTGTGATGGAGAGGGGTCTGTGATGGAGAGGGGTCTGTGATGGAGAGGGGTCTGTGATGGAGAGGGGTCTGTGATGGAGAGGGGTCTGTGATGGAGAGGGGTCTGTGATGGAGAGGGGTCTGTCATGAGATGGTCTGTGATGGAGAGGGGTCTGTGATGGAGAGGGGTCTGTGATATGGCGTTTGTGTTTTGGAATTGAACATAATGGTATGTCATACAACTTTGCATACAGACAAGGTGCTTTCGCATGTAAATCCGACATCCTGATAAATTTAATTTTAGTTTTAATTATCATGATATGGCTGCATATATGTGTGCGTGTGTTTGAGCTGAGCAGAGCTGCTGATAGAAACCACAGGGCCCTGTACAGCCTACCTGATAGGACCCCCTTCTTCTGAAAATATCAATTGATATTTTTGCTCAAATGCAACGGCCACCATGCTGTGCTTTGCAGCCATTGCAGAAATTATACCCCCATTGAACAAGACCTGTTAGTGAATAAGCGGCACGGAGGCAAAATCTGCATTCCCACAGTGAGCGATTGGTAACGATCACTCACTGTGTTCATTCAGGATGGTGAGCCACCTGTGTGCTCTCAGCAGCTGCTGGCAGGAGAGGAGGGAAAACAGCAGCACTGTGGGAGAAAAAAGGGGCACACAGGGATCCCAGACAGCAGGGGGAATAGGGCGCAGATACTAGAGCTGACCCCCCCTGTAGTGCAGCCGGAGGAAGAAAAGAAAAGTAGAAGCCTGCAGCACTGCACAAGACTCACAAGTGTCAGCAATAAGACAGTACAGCCAGCCCTATAGCTCGGCAGGTGCCTGGTCCCCCCTTTTGAACTGATGAGGCCTGGGCCCAGTACAGGAGGGCTGGCTGTACTGCCTTATCAGCGGTCCTGGAGCTGAGAGTCCCGAATCTCATACCAACAATCAGGAGGTCTGGTTCACAATCACCCGATCGCTGTGCTAGCATCTGATTGGCTATGACAGACATCCCTGTGTTTTTTCTCCTCTTGAATGGAGAAAAAGATATATTGTATCTTTTTCTTTTTTGCTCGAGGAGAAAAATATAAACAAAGCAGTGAATGTTATATAATAATACTACTAATATTATTATTATTAATAATAATAATAAAATAGAAAAAAATAGCTAGATCAGGGTTTGATCTAAGTCAGTGTCAGGGTTGGCATTAGAGCCAAGGTTAAGGTCAAAAGGTTGGGTCGGGGTCAGTGTAGTTTGGGTAGGATTAAAGAACAAAACAAAATGCGTACTGTTGTTTCTGAGCCGTACTATGGCTACAAATAACATACAAATATGTGGTATCGCTGCGATCTTCAGGGGCGGGAGAATTTATTTAGGGTTGTTCTTTGGCAACAGCAAGAAATATAAAGCTACATTTTTTTTTTAAATTATATTTGTTTTTACTATTTTGTGGCAGTTGATGATAAAAAAAACAAACAGAAGATATCCATTAATATTTACCACCAAATGAAAACCTTATTTGTCCTTTAAAAAAAAGCATTATAATCTGCCTGGATACAGTAAGTAGTTGCAATGATATAGTTTTACAAAAATTGCAAAACTGTATTAAAGAACGAAGGATGGTTTTACCTTCGTCATGAAGGGGTTACGATTAAAAAAAAAAATATTAGACAGCGAATTACAAAGAAAACTGTTCGGCCATCTGGCTGTTCCAGGGCTCTGTAACCCCTTAGGTGCCATTCCATTCGCACTGGCATTTACAAACCTGCGATTATAGGACGTGTCTAAAGGCATGTCAATGCATATGATGATTTTTAATGGTATAATTCAGGCGGTGCCTTTGGTTTAGCTATTTTTAGGTAAGAGGCAGATGAGATACTCTGAACGGGTCTAAAACGCACGTAAGCGCGCGTAAAGACAAGTACGTTTAAATGCAGGAAAACTTGACCTTGGCAAAAGTTTGTGTATACTTCACAGATAATTTTTTCTACATTTAAATAACCTGAACATGGGAGGCTAGCTTAAATGTAGCCTCAACAACCAGCAGCTTAGGCCACCTGTCACCCCCCCCCCCCATTATCACACTGCAGGCAGCTCACCCCCAAGTCTTAAGTGCCCATTGATCACATAAGTACGGTACCTTGATTGGATCAGAGGTCTCCAGGGCTGGTGGCAAAGTTTGTCGTACTAACTAATACGAATACAATCACCTCTTCGTTGTTGAGGAAGAGGAAGCCAGAGCAGGGGAGGAGGGTGCAAAGAGGAGGAGTACATACTCAGAGTGGGAAATCCCTACGCTTCTATCAATACAACATACTGCAGGGCTGATTTACTTTCACTTCCCTGCTGCTGTTCCTCTTTTCTCTGTCCTCTGAAGTGACAAATTGAATTGGCCACAATAAAATATATAAACTCAAATTAAAACAGCCTTTCTCCCTTACTTTTTTACCACAAAGTTACACTTAAAATTATTTCCAAGTCTTGGGGAACCTCTACTAAAACCAGTTTATTGGGAAAAATGCCCCTTATGTTCATAGCCAGTTGGACTAATGCCCTTCTTACATAGATGGTCAGTTAGAAGAATTACAGCTCATAGTGCTGTTTAGTTGGAAAAATGCACCCCCTCGCCCTTACAGCAGTGGTGAGTTGAAAGAATGCCCCTGGTGGTCAGGTGGGAAAATGCCCTCCTCCCATTATAGTGGTGGTCAGTTGGAAAAATGCTCCCTTATCCCCCGTACACACGAACGGAATTTTCACCTGAAAAATCTTGGATGGTTTTTCCGACGGAATTCCGCTCAAGCTTGCCTTGCATACACACGGTCACACAAAAGTTCTCTGAACTTTCGACCGTCAAGAACGCTGTGACGTACAACACTACGACAAGCCGAGAAAATGCAGTTCAATGCTTCCGAGCACGCATCGAATTGTTTACGAGCATGCATGGTTTTTTGCACGTCGGAATTGCATACAGACGAACGCATTTTCGGATAGGAACTTTTTCCGAACGAAAAATAGAGAACCTGCTCTCAATCTTTTGCTGGCAGGAATTCTGCCAGCAAAAGTCCGATGGAGCATACACATGGTCGCAATTACTGGCCAAAAGCTCTAATCGGAGTTTTGCTGGTGGCATTTCCGATCGTGTGTACGGGGCATTAAAGGGGAGGTCAGTTGTTAGAATGCCCCCCTTACAGTGGAGGTCAGTTGGAAGAATGCCCCATTACAGTGGAGGTCAGTTGGAAGAATGCCCCATTACAGTGGAGGTCAGTTGGAAGAATGCCCCTCCTACGGTGGTGGTCAGTTGGAAGACTAAATTGGTGTTTAGTTGTAATAATGCATCCCTTGCGATGATGGTCAGTTGTAAGACTGCCCCCCTCTTATGGTGGTGGACCATTGAAAGAATGCCCCTATTACAGTATTGGCCAGTTGGAAGAATGCCCCCATTACAGGAGTTGGCCAGTTGGAATGATGCCTCTCATATATTGGTAGACAGTTAAAAAAATGCCCCCTTACAGTGGAGGTCAGTTCGAAAAATGCCCTCCTTACAGTGGAAGTCAATTGGAAAATGCCCACCTTACAGTGGAATTCAGTTGGAAAAATTCCCCCCTTACAGTGCAGGTCCATTGGAAGAATGCCCCTCTCTTATATTGGTGCACAGTAGGAAGAATGCACCCCTTACAATTGTGGTCAGCTGGAAGACTGTACCCCCTTACATTGGTAGTACAATAAAAATATGCCCCCGTTACAATGATGGCCAGTTGGAAGAATGCCCCCATTACAGTGATGGCCAGCTGAAAGAATACCCCTCATATATTGGTGGTCATTTGGAAAATGCCCCCTTCCAGTGGAGGTCAGTTGGAAAAATGCCCCCCTCCCCCCATTGTGGAAGTCAATTATGCCCCCCTTACAGTTGGAAAAATTTCCATCTTACAGTGGTGGTATTTGAAGAATGTCCTCCTTACAGTGGTGGTCAGTTCAAACCATGCTACCCTTAACGTGGAGGTCAGTTGCAAGAATGCCCCTCTCTTATGCTCAGTTGGAAAAATGCACCCATTACAGTGGTGGCCAGCTGAAAGATAACCCCTCATATATTGGTAATCAGTTGGAAGAATGCCTTCCTAACATTGGTGGTCTGTTACAAATATGCCCCCATTACAATGGTGGCCAGTTGGAAGAATGCCCCCATTACAGTGGTGGCCAGCTGGAAGAATATCCCTCATATATTGGTGGTCAGTTGGAAGAATGCGCCCATTACAGTGGTGGCCAGCTGGAAGATAACCCCTCATATATTGGTAGTCAGTTGGAAGAATGCCCCCCTTTACAGTGGTCAGCGTCACGGAAATATGGACCGACTCTTTAAAAAGAAAAAACTCTACAGCAGAATGGATAGATATAACTGATCCAACTAGCCTGTACACACGGGACGCACACTGACCCAAATTCCACAAACCCTAACAATAGTGCACTGTAAAGACGTTCATTTTATCCAATCAGAATCTTAGAAAATCTTCACTTTTTCACTGATACTACAATGCTTCACAAAGAGAAACCATTCATAATACAAAGAAGATAGAGGAGACACCCAAACATATCTATTACTTTCTCCTGCCAAATACTGTAGATACTTTTGCAAGGTAGCAAAGGGGGCCCAATTAAAACCCACCTATTAATTAGTAAAATCAGAGATCTAGATGGTTGGCTGTGCATATATACAACGAAAGCCCTGATTCATCAAGCTGCACCTTAAACGGGGCTTGAAGATTTTGTGTTGCTGTTGGGAGAGTTCACCTCACTTTCTGTCTGGAGAAACATCATCAGCAGCAGTTTTTCTGCACCGCCTCGCACATCACAGCAGCGTTGCAGTGTGAATGAGGAACATAGAATTGTTTTTTGGGTGATCTGCAATTATCCAGTGAGAAAAAAGTGCAGATCCCCGCAAATGGTGTGAACAAGACCTAAAGCCATGAATGTAGTGCTATAGCTGTCTGAGGCTACAGACTATAAAAGGGGAACCTAATCTCTGTTTTTGTTTTTTTGTTTTAATGAAGAGGACTTTAGGATGGAAAAAATATCCTCTTGTGACTTATTTTTAGTTCAACTTAGACTGTTAGGGTTGCTTCACACTGGAATGCGTGCATTCCCACGCGGTCCCTCGTGTTACGGTTTTGACAGACCATTCATTTAAATAGGCTGCCAAATGCACAGGATTGCGCAAAGCCCTACTTTTATCGCATCGCACTGAACCATGCAGTACCCATGCGGTTTGGGGGCTGCAAATGCACTGTGTGTGCAAGATGCAATTGGGGTTCCACTAACAATTAGTAGCACCCATGCACATTTCGTGAAGTTCACGTGTGGGAAGCTCGCACCGAACACACTTTTCCTGCATTGCCTTCTGGTGTGATCGGGCCTTAAGAGTAGAAAAAAAAAGTGTTCTGTTGTCAAGTTGCTATTGTTGGTTGGGTCTCTGTTTAGGAGATTTTCTCTCGGTTGCTGTCTTGGTGACACAAAAGGAAGTTAGGGTAAATTTTCACAAATGGGCACAGGCAGTAAAAGCCTCAGAGGTGCTAACCGTTACCCATTGGTGTGCACAGCCTATTGCATTATTGCATTAGGGTGTGCACCCCAGAGCACAAACACACATGCGTGTATACCAGCAGAGCAGGGGACGGTGTCAGTAGAGCAAAGATTGGTGTCAGTAGGGCAGTGGACGGTGTCAGTAGTGTTTATTTTTATTTTTTACAATTTTATTTTTATTCATTATTTTTTACAATATTATTTTTTTTTATTATTATTTTTTTTAATCTTTTAGGAGCCCGGTTGGGGGGCTTTGGTGAAATATCAAGGGTCTAAACAGAGAGAAAGGGACTGAGAACAGAGATTACCCAGTCCCTTTCTCTGCAGTCTCAGCTGTACTGGACAGTGAATGAATGGGAAGGGCTCTGTGCTGAACGGCTTCGTGTTCATTCACAAACTGAAGCATAGTAAACACTGTTTACTATGCTTCCGTTAAGAATGAACACAGGCGTGATCAGTGCAGACCACTGTGTTCATTCATTCATCCTGAAACATCCCCTGCAGCAGCTGGCAGGAGAGGTGGGAAGCTGGCAGCACTGCGAGGGGAGACAAGGGGCATCAGGAATCAGAATATAAACAAAAACGTCAGTGCTACTATCCATACATCACATAGAAAGCAGAGCTCCCGGGTGCTCCACAGTCACTGGCTGAGTAGGGAAATGAGGAAAAGATGATCCGCACTCCGGTGATTGCTCTTAAAAAGTGTAATATTTATTGACAAGCCACAGTGACCAAAAGCAAATGGGAACAGTTGACGCGTTTCAGCCTATATGGCCTTAGACATTAGGCATCAGGAATCAGCACCGCACAGGGTGATTAGGGGAGGCCCAGGCACACCCGACACACCCTGTGCACATGCCTCTGCCCTTACCTTTTTTCTAATAGTTTTTGCTGTTCTCTGCGACCCAGATTGGAACATTTTCCATTGCTTCCTTGCCTCGCTGATCACACAGAAGTGAAGGAAAAGTCCCCTTTAGGGACACAAGCATAACCATAAAAACTGTCCTTGTCTGATAATAATTATACAATTTTCATCCAGTGTAGCCTTTAATTACTTTTTTTTTACCCCAGAGGAACCCTTGAAATAATTTTTATGTCTTGGGGATTCCCTGCTTAAACCAATTTATTGGGGTCAATGTGTAAAATGCCCCTTGCACCCATTGTTGTAATTGCAGCTGGTTCTGCCAAGCGGAAACTGGAAACAGAAATATATATGAAAATGTACTTTGTAACACTCTGCACACATTTACAGTGACACACAGTCACGATGTTCTGTGAGTAGGCACTGCTGTGTGGCACATTTCACAGAGCCTGCCTTCTAAACTACAGAGGAGCTGAGAGGAGGAGTCAGTACAGGAATCAGTGCTTGCAGGCAGCAAGGTACCATGGGACATGTAGTCCTTAGAAATTGAGAAACTGCTCCCCTACAAATTTGTCACACACAATGTTCAGGGGTTGAATTCCTCAGTCAAACGGAGGATGGCCTTCCAACATTATTAAACCTTACATGCGAATGTGCTCTTCCTCCAGGAAATGCACTTCCCACCGAACTACAGTAAAACCCAAACTTTTTGCACCACTATTATCCTCACTTTTATTTGGCAAATGGACCGGGTAAGACTGGTGGGGTAGCGATCTGCTTTTCCAAAAGGATTTCTTTCTCGCTAGAAAAAAAGATTTGTGACCCAGAAGGGTGCTATTTGATGCTAGTAGGGCACTTGGAGGGCTCCATGGTCACCCTAATCTCATACTATGCCCCTAATGTAGGCCAATTACCCTTCTTCCGAGCCTTGCTGCATACTCAGATTTGGGGGGGGGTCTAGTGCTCTTTGGAGGAGACTCTCATGTAGCCCTAGATGCTATCTATGATAAATCTAGACGACCCTCGTCCTCCCCTAGGCATTACCCAAAAATTGGGTCAAAACTGGTAAAAATGTTGCGCTATCACAGTCTGATTGAGGTATGGTGAGAGCTTAACCCATCCAGGAAAGACTTTGGATTTTTTTTCTCATGTTCACCATTCTTAGTCTAAAATAGACCATTTTTTGACTAACCCAGCAGCAGTTCCTCTCCTTCGGGCTAGTAAAATAGTAGATGTGACCTGGTCTGACCATTCTTTGCTCTGGACTTCGTGTGATACCTTGACATATTCTAGAGGCGCTACCCCTTGGAGACTAATCGAAACACTATTAAGTAACCCCTCATTCTGCTTCGATATAGAACAACATCTTAAGGAGTTTTTACTCTGAATGACTGAGCGGACACTCCTCCTGTGACCAATTGGGCAGCTCACAAAGCCACGATCAGGGGTTATCTTATTCAAATAGCATCTTGCCTTAAAAAGAATGCAGACTCACTTATAAAAGAAAAGGAGAGGGAATTATCTGACCTGCTAGCTCGACATAAACAGAATCCACACTTGGACCTTAGAGACAAAATAGATTTGGTCCGGCTGAAGATAAATCTTTGCCTTACAACCAAGGCGGAAAAGAGTCTCAGATGGAACCAGGCATCCTTCTACACATTGAGGGACTTCTTAAAATCAGGCTCGCTAATGGTACCTTGACTCAGAACCCACAGATGATAATGGACCTTTTTCATTCCTACTATAAGTCCTTATACAGTGAACAGGGAGGCGGGCCCCTTGCACGAAACTTTGGACAAATTTCTTAAAGACGTGACCCTTCACTCTCTATCAGCCCCTCACCGCAAGCTTTTAGAGAGAGAAACTACTATGGAGGAAGTCTTAGCTCTCATCAAACAAGCTAACGCTTCAAGGACTCCAGGTCCAGATGGCTTCCCTGCCTCTTATTACAAAAAATTTGCCCCACAATTGGCACCTCACCTACTCAAATTCCTTAGGGCCATTCAGGAAGGGACAGCCCTCGATACAGACTCCAACAGGGCTCATATATGCCCGATTCCTAAACCTGATAGGGATCATAGTGATATAGCCAACTATCGACCAATATCCCTGATCAACGATTTAAAATTCCTAACTAAAATATACGCAAATTGGTTTAATAAATTTCTGGCACAATATATACACATAGATCAGGTGGGATTTGTCCCAGGGAGACAGGCCACGGACCAGATCAAACAGACTATAGATCTGGTCTCTTTATTCCGTTCTAACTGGGATGGGGTGGGCGTTCGGCGGGGTATGTTGCTGTCATTGGACCTACACAAGGCCTTTGACTCTTTATCGTGTTCCCTTACTGTTCCACATACTGAAGAAATGGAACTGTGGCCCTAAATTTCTTACCCTTCTAGGTGCGCTCTACTCTAACCCCTCAGCTAATATTATTGGGCAGGGTCATAAATCAGAACTTTTACACATGGGGAGGGGGACCAGGCAGGGATGCCCTCTCTCGCCTCTCCTCTTTGTGATAGCAATTGAAACATTGGCAATAGCCATCAGGTCTAATCCTAATATTCACGGCATTTTAAGTGCTGGAGTAACACATAAACGTGCTCTATTTGCTGATGACCTGTTGTTATTTATTACGGATCCTATTATGACCTTGCCCAATTTATTCGCCTATTCAGACTTCGTTTTCCTTTAAATGGAGCACTCAGTTGCTCCCATACCTTGGTATCAAACTGACCTCTGACATTGCAAACCTGTATCGGGTTTACTATACTCCCCTCTATGGTTCCATGGAACGTGACCTAAAGAACTGGCAAGGTTAATACAGTGATCTTCCCCATTGAGCTGTTGTGTTCTGACAGGGGAGATGGCCCCCCTGCCAGAATACCCCGATCAGCGCTCTCTGCCATTGGCTGAGAGCACTGATCAGGAGTCAGTCGGATGCTGGCTCTCCAGCATGCATATCGTCAGGCTGGCTTCTGTCGAACAGACCGACTTACACATGGGCCGAATGTCGGCTGTTTTTTTTTAATTAACCTGCCCTTGTCTCCTGACATTCAGCCCCTGTGTACGGGGCTTAAGTCTTTGCCCAGTAGCCAAGGTTATGGCTGGCTATGCACCTAGACCTCCTGAGGGCCGGTTCACTCAAGCAGGAATGCGCTGTGTGTTCCTGTGCAATTCATATACAGCTCTGTGTGGTACCATTTCAGTGCATTCATTTTGAATGGACTGATATCGCACCACACCAAAAGTGATGTGGAGGATCTTTACCACGTGATCAGCCGTGTCCAATCACGGCTGATCACGATGTAAATAGGAAGAGCCGTTGATCGGCTTTTCTTCACTTGCGTCTGACAGATGCGAGTAGAGGAGAGCCGATCGGCTGCTCTCCTGACAGGGGGGGTCTGTGCTGATTGTTTATCAGTGAAGCCCCCCTCGGATCCCAGGACCACCAGGATGCCACCACACTGGACCACCAGACATGCCACCCTAGACCACCAGGGAAATGCCAATCAGTGCCCAGGCAGCTGCCAATCAGTGCCCATCCCCAATGCCTGTCAGTGCCATCAGTGATGCCTATCAATGCCATCTATCAGTGCCGCCTATCAGTGCCACCCATAAGTACCCATCCGTGCAGCCTTTCAGTGCCCATCAGTGTCGCCTATCAGTGCCCACCATAAGTGCCCATCAGTGCCGCTTATCAATGCCCATCAGTGCTGCATATCAGTGCCACCTTATCAGTGCCCGTCAGTGCCGCCTTATCAGTGCCCATCAGTGAAGGAGAAAGCGTACTTATTTACAAAATTTTATAACCGAAACAAAAGAAAAAACGTTTTTTTCAAAATTGTAGGTGTTTTTTATTTGTTTAGCAAAAAAAAAAAAACGCAAGGGTGATCAAATACCACCAAAAGAAAGCTCTATTTGTGGGAACAAAATGATAAAACTTCTGTTTGGGTACAGTGATGGATGACCGCGCAATTGTCATTTAAACAGCGACAGCACTGAAAGCTGAAAATTGGCCTGGGCAGGAAGGGGGTGTAAGTGCCCGGTATTGAAGTAGTTAAAATGCCGGCACCAGGGGACCCGAAGCCAACTGAAGGATGAGCTCGGGTGAGGACAGCGCTGGATCCCAGGACAGGTAAGTGTCTTTATATTATAAGTCAGTACCTACAGTATTTGTAGCTGCTGATTTTATTTTTTTGGGGAGAGAACGGCTCTTCTCTTTCACACTGACACCCTCTGCAGATCACAAGCGCAGTGCGTTTTGAATGCGGTGGGGGAAAGGCGCTCAGAACCCGGGTTTCCCCACATCGCGCACTGAATGCTATCTCGATTTTTGACAACATAGCCGAAGCAAACTAAACTTTAAAGAACTCAACAAATATAAAGTGAAATCTCTAAAGCATAACTGCGCCAGGCCCAATTGATCAATGGATTGTGTCATCGGGCTCCAGCATTGCACAGTATTGGTAAATCTCAGAGATTGTACAAAATCAGATTGTAATGTGTATGGCAGCTTTACACACAGTTCCCATATAAAGTGAATTACAGTATAAAGCTGGGATCTGGCTTGTCCTTGTAGCAGCTCCACTTCAAAAGAGAAGGAAATATTCTACTATTGTACACATGACCCCCATCAATGCCATTTATAAATCTCAGGGTTTTGTGTTACAATCACGTGACCCGCCTGCAATGACAGCCCGGCTCCCGTAAACCAATCGCAATTCGAAAAACTTTATGTAGACAGCCAGGCCAGCCAATCCCCATTACAAAACTCTTCATCCAATCAGCTATCAGCCAGGCGGTGGCCACAGAGTACCAGTAGTAAAGCGTGGTCCAAACCAGCCAATGACGACCTCGGAACGTAAATTCGTAGCCCGCCTCCACGCCTGAATGACGTCGGCTTTGGCCAATCGCAGCTCCGCCAGCTTTTACGGTCGCTCGCAAGCAGCAAGGTCAGCGGTAGCTGTCAGGTGAGCACGGGCATTTCTCTGCGAGGACTGCTTATTAACCCGAGTGGGAGATATGGGAGAAGCGGATATCACAGTGCCGCTCAATGCGGCTTTGACTCTTACCCGCTTGTTACTTCCTTAGCCGGCTGGAAGGGTAACCACGAAGGATCTACACCGTGGAACGCACAGCCGGTGGAGTTTGCGCATGCTCCGTCGGTCAAGTGCTCCTACTGAGCATGCGTGGAAGGTTTTCTAACCCATCGCGCATGCGCAATAGCTTGGTTTATGTCCTACTTCACCCTATTCAAACATACTACTTGGTGTCATGTCAGTGTGTGCTCAGAGCGCCCTATTTGTGTGTCAGCTCAATGTTCTATCATTACTGAACATGTACTCCGTGTAATGTGGGCTCCTTGTACTGTCCTTACATATATTCATCTCAATGACAGTATACTCACCCCAGCTGTCATGGCTTTGATTGGCTTTCCATGTTATTGGCTACCAATCAGCCATAACATTATGACAGGTGAAGTGAATAACATGGATCATCTGATTACAATGGCACCTAGAAATGAGTGGGGTATATTAGGCAGCGAGTGAACATGTTTGTCCCTGAAGTTGATGTGTTTGAAATCAGAAAAAAAATGGGCAAAGCTGTTTTGCGGCTTTGTTAAAGGCCAAATTGTAATGGATAGACGACCTGGGTCAGAGCAACTCCGGAACTGCACCTCTTGTGGGATGTTCCTGGTCTGCAGTAGTCGGGATTGCCAAGTAGGAGAAACTGGCAAACCGGAGACTGGGTGATGGGCAGCCAAGGCTCGTTGATGTATGTGGGGAGGGAAGGCTGGCCTGTGTTCCTCAGATTGCTAAAAAAGTGAATGGTGGTTCTGATAGAAAGGTGTCAGAACACACAGAGCGTCGTGGTTTGTTGTGTATGGGGCTGTGTAGCGGCCGACCGGTCAGGGTGCCCATGCTGACCCGTGTCCACAGCCAAAAGTACCCACAATGGACACGTGATCATCAGAACTGGGCAATGGAAGAAGATGAGCTGGTCTGATGAATTAAGTTTAGGGTTGTCACCTTGTCCCTTTCAACCCGAACACATATTAATTACACATGTTCTGTGGCTGATTAAGGTGGTAATTATACTCAGTGCCTTACCTGCATTCAATCAGCCTCAGAACCTGTGTAATTCATGTGTTTGAGTTTAAAGGGATGAGGTGGCAACTCTATGTGGATGGCTGGGTGCGTGTGCACCGCTTACCTGGGGAAGAGATGGCACCAGGATGCAGTATTGGAAGAAGGCAAGCCAGTGGAGGCAGTGTGAAGCTTTGGACAATGTTCTGCTGGGAAACCTTGGCTCCTGCTCTTCCTGTGGAAGTTCCTTGACACGTATCACCTACCTAAACTTTGTTGGTAACCCAGTACACCCCTTCATGGAAACAGTATTCCTTGAAGGCAGTGGCCTCTTTCAGCAGAATAATGTCCCCTGCTACACTGCAAAAATGGTTTAAGAATGATTTAAGGAACACAACAACAAGTTGGGGGTGTTGACTTGGCCTCCAGATCTCAATCCATTCGATCATCTGTGGGATGTGCTGGAAAAACAAGCCTGATCCATGGAGACCCACCTCACAGATTTAAAGGATCTGCTACTGAGAGTTTGGTGCCAGATACCACAGTGTACCTTCAGAGGTCTAGGTCTTCTATCTATCTTTGTGGCCAATCTTTTTTTAACTTTAGCCTTGGTTAAAATAATTGTTGTTGGTTTAGGTTTTGATTTTGCTATCTGTGTCCTACTGGGGAGATTTCTCTTCACTTCCTGCCCCAGGGCACAATAGGAAGTTGGCAGTTAGGGAAGAATTCCCTTATTGATCAGGTTTTCCCCCTCATGTTTTTGTTCTGACAACTGTAAAATGTTGGCTTTCTCCATCACTTTCTGTGACAGTGGTTACCTGGACATATGGAAGTGGTGAAGACATCACAAGACCAGCAAAGTATTCAATCACCCAAAACAAACAAAGGTTTTGGCTACACATTCATTTGAATAGATAATGTTGGGCTTCCCAAATTCTTATTGTTTTCAGGCTGATCATGTAGTCTGAGGAGCGGTTGGTTCATTCTGAATTGTTTATTTTACCCAATATAAATGAACATTTTTATTTTTCTGTTTGTGTTGCATCAAATGATCATCTTGCAATGCAGTTGCTTATAACAATGACATTGAAAGGTTGGAAAATCAATGCTTGGTCACTCTAATAATGAAGTCAACCAGACAGATTTAACGAGAGCCTGTCACAGGGCGGAGGGAGGGGGAGGTCGTGGCTCTGGATAGTTCAGAGAACCGGTAACAATCTCCTGCTATGCAAATTGAATGCAGGAAAACCTGCATTCAATTTGCATAGGTGTGAACCTAGCCTAAAGTGGCCCTAAAGCCTTCCATATACCCAGTGAAGTGACTGACTTCAGGTGACGCAGATTAAACAAATCCTCTTGCATAATAAGTAGTACCTATTTATCTGCAGTCTTCTCTTCTCTACATCCATTCAAAGTGCAGAATTTACACAGGATATCTCGGCTCTGAAAAGCAGGGGGCGGAGAGCTGAAGTTATATCAGTGAGGAGAGAGCTGATTGGAGGGAAGGGACACACCTCCCTGCACACAGGAAACGAGCTGAGGCAGTCAATTAGCTGGATGTCCTTCCCTGCCCCATTATTCTCTTGGTGTCAGAAAAACTCATCAGAAGTGATTCATGTTGATAAAAGAGGAAATAAGCACCAGACAGAAATTATACTTAGTGCTCTTAATTGGGACAAGTACACACCATAGAGGGATATGCTTTGTTCATATTTCATGTCTGAGTTTTGCAACCACTTTAAGGTGTGTGTGTGTGTGTGTGTGTGTGTGGGGGGGGGGGGGTATTTTTTTTATTTAACCTTGATGCATTTTTCTGCATGGCTTCTGCTGCTGTCAATCAATTTCTATGACAAGGGGGTGGGGCAAAGCCCCACTGTCTGTGTCTATGGACTCAGGTAGTGGGGCTCAGGAGTGAGCCTGCACTAGTCACCCCACCAGCAAGTGGCTTGCTAGGGTGGTTCATCCACGTTTTGTTAAGGGAATACTTCCATCGATCAAATAAAGGATGGAATTGTGGAGATGTCCTGTCTTAAAGCGGAACTAATCTCACAAATACTCACCTAAGCTCCAACAGTTCAATGCGAATGAGGTCTGGCGCTGGTCTGTCTGTTTATCTTCGGCAGTTATGATTGGCCTACTCAGGATATTGTCATGCATGTGCGGGAGTGCAGTCATCCCAGCACACTGGCAGCGTGTTGAAATGTAAACTGAGCTGGGCAGGGTCATCTTATCTTAGGCATGTCTTTTCTGCCTTCCATTTTAAGGTATGAGGGATGGTTGAATGCCTGCTACTTTCATTTGGTTGTGTAATGTATTTTATTTTAATAAAGTTGCATCTTAGGTGATGCATAAGGCTGGTGCACTCTATTTTTGCTGTCACTTTGTTTTTAACCCGCTTGTTCAGTGCGTTTCAGGTCACATTCTCTGAAGTCAGACACTGCCAGGCATCTAATATTTTCAGGAGGCCCAAACTTTTCCCTGGATTTACTTCATAACGGAACTAAACCCATCAATTTAACAGTTAAGAATGCTTATCTTCCCTGTTGCTTGTGCTACCAAAAGGTGCTCTGTGTAGGAGAAATGGTTTTGTAAAGTCCACTGGCAAACTAAATACTAAAGGATTATTCTTATCCTGGGTCTCCAGCAGCCCTCACTGGATCTTCCTGGTGACATGTAATTCAGCGGGAGGAACCCATGAGAGAACAGTGTGTGACCCAGGAGATAAACCGTGCCAGAAGTGTTGGTTTCTCTGGAGACGTATCTACTGAATGGAGTGACATTTGATGGCCCAACGAGAGGTGTCTGTTCTGTAGAGGTTGCTGCTTTATTTTATTCTTTAGACCAGTGATAGTGAACCTTGGCACCCCAGATGTTTTGGAACTACATTTCCCATGATGCTCATGCACTCTGCAGTGTAGTGTAGCATCATGGGAAATGTAGTTCCAAAACATCTGGAGTGCCAAGGTTTGCCATCACTGCTTTAGACCATTGACTGGTTCACTTTAAATCTAAATTTTTCACGGCACACCTGAAAAGATTTAACAATTTTTGCGGGGAAGAACTTCTTTATTTTTACATATACAGTTGTGCTCATAAATTTACATACCCTGGCAGAATTTATGATTTCTTGGCCATTTTTCAGAGAATATGAAGGATAACACAAAAACTTTTCTTTCACTCATGGTTAGTGTGTGGCTGAAGCCATTTATTATCAATCAACTGTGTTTTACTCTTTTTATTTCATAATGGCGACAGAAACTACCCAAATGACCCTGATCAAGTTTACATACCCCAGTTCTTAATACCGTGTATTGCCCCCTTTAACATCAATGACAGCTTGAAGTCTTTTCTGATATTTGTGGATGAGGCTCTTTATCTTCTCAGATGGTAAAGCTGCCCATTCCTCTTGGCAAAAAGCCTCCAGTTCCTGTAAATTCTTGGACTGTCTTGCATGAACTACACGTTTGAGATCTCCCCAGAGTGGCTCAATGATATTGAGGTCAGGAGACTGAGATGGCCACTCCAGAACCTTCACTTTATTCTGCTGTAGCCAATGACAGGTTGACTTGGCCTTGTGTTTTGGATTATTGTCATGTTGGAATGTCCAAGTACGTCCCATGCGCAGCTTCCTGGCTGATGAATGCAAATGTTCCTCCAGTATTTTTTGATAACATACTGCATTCACCTTGCCAACAATTTTGACCAATTTCCTGTAGTTCACACATCCCCAAAACATCAGCGATCCACCTCTGTACCATGCATCGTAGACCTTGTTGACTTCTCTCCAAATGTAGTGTTTATGGTTGTGGCCAAAAAGCTAAATTTTTGTCTCATCACTCCAAATGACTTTGTGCCAGAAGGTTTGAGGCTTGTCTCTGTGCTTTTGGCGTATTGTAAGGGGGATACTTTGTGGCATTTGCGTAGTAATGGCTTTCTTCTGGCGACTCGACCGTGCAACCGATCTTTCTTCAAGTGCCTCCTTATTGTGCATCTGGAAACAGCCACACCACATGTTTTCAGAGAGTCCTGTATCTCACCTGAAGTTATTTGTGGATTTTTCTTTGCATCCTGAACAATTTTCCTGGCAGTTGTGGCTGAGATTTTAGTTGGTCTACCTGACCGTGGTTTGGTTTCAACAGAACCCCTCATTTTCCACTTCTTGATTAGAGTTTGAACACTGCTGATTTGGCATCCTCAATTCCTTGGATATCTTATTTATCCCTTTTTTCCTGTTTTATACAGTTCAACTACCTTTTCCCACAGATCCTTTGACAATTCTTTTGCTTTCCCCATGACTCAGAATCCAGAAACGTCAGTGCAGCACTGGATGAAAGATTCAAGGGTCTGTCAGGAGTCCAGAAACTCATTGACCTTTTATACACACTAATTACAAGCAAACAGATCACAGGTGAGGATGGTTACCTTTAATAGCCACTCAAACCCCTTTGTGCCAACTTGTGTGCATGTTATCAGGCCAAAATCACCAGGGTATGTATTCTTTTGATCAGGGTCATTTGGGTAGTTTCTGTTATCATTATGATTTAAAAAGAGTAAACACAGTTGATTGATATTAAATGGCTTCAGCCAAACACTAACCATGAGTGAAAAATGTTTTTGTGTTCTCATTCATATTCTCTGAAAAATGGCCAAGAAATAGTAAATTCTGCCAGGGTATGTAAACTTATGAGCACAACTGTATCTTTAATTTTAAATTTAATGTGAAGGATATGCCTGCTTTCGAGGGCAAATCAAATAGAAGCGAGGCTCCAAAGTCGACAAATAAGTGCGCATTTCATTGTTGATTTATAATTGGAGCGATCGAGTTCTCTCGAGATCTCACACAAGTCTCGCGTTACGAAAGGAACCAATGAATGACAGACCGAAAGAGACTGCGTTTTTCTAAATGTTACTTTTTTTTAAACTTTTGCGACATTGATATACCATTTAATTTTTCGATATGTTCAAGGTTTCAAAACACTAGCAATTTTAAATATTTTTTATTTCTAAACTCCCAGGCAACGCCTGCAAATCCCAGCTGCGGCACACAGTTTGAGAATCACTGCTTTAAATTTAGGAGTTGCTTTTGTATAGCCACCCAGCTGATTCCATCCGTTGGGTGCTGTAAGACAGACGTTAACTTTATTTACACAGAGAAGTGTTTTGTTCTTTGCTGGTTTATTAACTGTGCGCACTTTTATTTTTTACTGTTATTGCAGACACCGTGAGCATGCTGGGCGCTCGTCTCATATACAACGCTGCAAGGCGAGCAGGTAAATGGTTTTTCTGTCTCATTAGTTTAATCAGGGTCATGTGGATCCACAGACTGGGCAAGTTCCTGCCCATCTAATTATGTTAAAGTTTTATCTGGGGTTTTTTTTTTTCCACTTTCTGCACAGTCTTACAAATACATGTTTCTCACCCCACTTTCCAGGACGGCTACACGTCAGAGATGATGGGCTCCTCCTTAGAAGTGTGTGTGTGTGTGTGTGTGTGTGTGTGTGTGTGTGGTGTTTTTTTTTTTTTTTCTGACCAGAAGACTAAAAAGAGTCGGATGGTACCCCTGTGAGCCAGGTGTAGGAATGTTGGTGAGGACTGCACTTACCTGCTGCCTTAGAGCTTCTCACAGGTCACCCCCAAAACGGCATTTGTGCAGGCGGTCCGAGCGTTTCACCCCTCGCCGCTCAGCAGCTCGGATCTCTTTCTGGTCTTCCCCCTGGTGCAGAGGGCGCCACTTTGCCGGAGTCCAAACGATCTAAGCACCAAGGGGAGGACTTGGCGCCTTCCAAGCCTCACTCTGTCAGGCTGAAGCTTCCTGTCACAGCAGGAAGAGGTGGAGCAAGCCAAGACGCGACCCAGGAAGTGGGTTTAAAGCGTGGAGGAGACACCGGACCCACGTGGCTGTAGAGACTAAAGCATTCCTGCTCACAGCAGGGCTCAGTGAGCTGTAAGGAGCTAAAAGTCTGTCTGAGCCCACCTTATGGATAAGGAGGATGGAAAGACAGCACAGGTAGCTTCAGGCAAGAGCAAGTCGGGACCGGCTAAGTGTCAACACCAGATTAGAAGATCCCTGGTAATCCCCTATGCCTTCTTCTCCGGGGAAAGGGGCCTGCAGCCATGATACAAGGGGCAGGAAGGGTGACTGACTTGTTCCCTATTGTCTTGCAGATTTCCCAAGCGGAGCACAGGAGGTCTCTGACAAACCACCTTCCTCATCCGCTAACACCAGTGCCAGTAAAAAGTGCGGTAATTGTGGGGAAAGATTGTCAAAATCCCACACCAAGGCTTTCTGTTATAGGTGTATTAACAGACTGGCTGGGAAAGGGGCCTCAGAATTAATGAAAGAGTCTGTCCAAGGGGAAATGTTGGCCACTATACAATCTTTCTGCACCTATACTCGAACACCCCTAGTAGTAGGTTCAGAACCCACCCCCAAAGAGCATCCCTCATCACAGGAGAGTTTACTGTCCAAGCCAGGACCAAGTATCTCTTTACCTTTCTCTCAGGGGCTTCCCCCGGCTCAGCCCAGGAAAGAGGATGAGATGGAGGAAGCAGAAAGGTGATTTCTGAGCTCTCTTCAGATGAGGAGGCCAGCTTAGGTCCAGGTAGTGATGTAGAAGATATCAAGTTAAGTAGTCACCTCTTCGGCTTAGCCTGGAGGAGTCCCTCCAAGTCCTCTATCTATGCCACTGAAGAAATCCCTGAACCAGTTAAGGAAACCTCCTGCACAGGATAACATGTGGGTGGGTTAAAAGCCAGGCTAGGGTATTTCCCTTACACCAGTCTCTAAAAGACGTGGTTCTTCAGGAGTGGAAATTTCCTGAAAGGAGTTTGGTCAGTCCTAAAACCTGGAAGGGAAGGTTCCCCTTTAAGTAGGAGGAAGCGGATAAACTTTTAAAGGTCCCCAAGTTGGACGCCGTTCTCTCTCAGGTGACAAAAGTCTGACCTCTCCTTTTGATGACTCTGGGAACATCCAGGATGCAGGACGCAATGGACCGAAAGTCAGAAACCCTGCTGAAAAAAGCCTGGGAGGCCAATTCCTCGGCTATGGCCCCTGCATTAGCAGCAACCTGCGTTGCCAGGAATTCAGACTTCTGGATAGAGAAGCTTAGTAGATACTACTTCCAAGGAATTAAGTCTCAGGATACTCCTGAGTCTTTGTTTGGCTCAGACCTTGATGATGCTTTGTCTAGGTCCTCAGAAAAGGGAAAGAAATTTCCTGTCAAACCCAAACGGGAAAAGTACAAGAAATTTTTTTCGAGGCCCCTTGAGACAAAATCGGCAAAGGTCCAAGAAGGAACCCAACAGAAGGTGGGGTTATGGTAGATGCAGGCAAAAAAAGTGACGCCAGAATCAGGGTAGGGGGCAGACACTCTCATTTCATTCCTCAGTGGGAGGAGATTTCAGACAGTCCTTACATCATCGGTCTGATCAGGGAAGGAGATGACCACGTTAACGCATCTTCCCAAGGATGCATCAAAAAAGCCCTATTAGACGGGATTCAGGAACTAGAACAGGTGGTAGTTCCGGTCCCAAAAAGCCAGCTTTAAAAAAAGGCTTTTACTCCCACATTTTTGTGGTACCCAAGCCTTCAGGGAAATATCGCTTTATTATAAATCTCAGGAACTTGAACAAATTCCTAGAGTACAAAAGGTTTTCCATTGAGAGTATTTACTCAGTGCAGAAAAACCTACTGAAGGATGTCTTTATGACCACCCTGGATCTCAGAGATGCCTATCTTCATGTTCCGATTTTCCCAAAACACCAGGCTTTCCTGAGATTTGCGGTAGTAACCCAGGAAGGAGTTTTCCACTGCCAGTTCAAGTCACTTCCTTTTGGGCTAGCAGCAAGTCCAAGAATCCTCACAAAGATTCTAGCAGAAGCGGTGGCCCATCTCCACCTTCAGGGGATAGCAGTGATACCCTACCTGGACGACTTGCTAATTTCCAGTCCATCAGCTGCTCAGGTGGAAACAGATACCCAGAAGGTCATCTCTGTCCTAAGAAGACTGGGCTGGTTGGAAAAATCCTCCCTGGAACCAGCGCAGGTCCAGACCCACCTGGGTTTCCGGGTGAACTCTTGGGCTCAAACTTTTCCTGCCAAGGGAAAAGATGGAAAAAAGTCCTCACAGCCGTCAAAAGACTGATGGGAGCCCCTGTGTGCTCCAGGAGGGAGATCCTCAGGGTCCTGGGTCTCATGTCAGCAAGCATTCCAGCAGTCATCTGGGTGCTACTGCACTCAACGGATCTGCAATCCTTCCATCTTTCCTCTTGGGACTAAAAAAATTTGAATCATTAGTGTTACCCGCCAGGTAAGATCCTCCTTGGTGTGGTGGTCAGTTCCAGGCAATTTGGAAAAAGGCAGATCCTGGGGTCAGAGGAATCCACTAAAGGTCACCACAGACACAAGTGCCTGGGGATGGGGAGCCCACCTAGGGAAAGCCAAAGCTCAGGGCTCCTGGCAGAAGGAAGTAGCCAGTTCCTCTTCCAATCTCAGGGAACTCGGAGCGGTGAGCGAAGCCCTAAAAGCCTTCAAAAAGACGGTCACAGGAAAAGAAGCCCTTGTCTGTTCAGACAATGCTAAGACCGTAGTTCAGTGGTTCTCAACCCCTCTAATGCCGTGACCCCTTGATAAAATTTCCCAAGTTGTGGGGACCCCTAACAGTAAAATTATTTTCGTTGCGTGGGTTGCCAGCACCCAAGGCAAGACAAGTCATTTGCGCCCCTAACCCACAGACATTTAGTGCTCCCCGAGTCCCTTCTACTCGTATAGTATTAAAACCTCTTATGGTACATTTTAGGATGTACCACTCTTTATCTTTGTTCTCCTTTCTTTCCCTTTTATCTCTCTATCCTAATTTCTTTTTTTCTTTCCCCCATCCCTCTCTCTAGTCATCTTTCTTGTTCTTTCTCTTATTCTTTCTCTCCCTTTTTTTCTTTGTTCCTCCCCCTCTTTTTCTCTCCCTTCCATGTATTCTCTATTTTTTTTTTTTTATTCCTTGGTGGGGAGTGGGGGAAATGGGATGAGTGGCATTGCTGGCGGGGAGTTGGGATGAGTGGCAGTTCTGGTGTGGGGTAGGATCAGTGGCACTGCTGGGGGGAGGTTGGATCAAACAATTTAGGTGCTCTTGATCAGGGTCATCTGCTGATCTGAGAACTGTAGTGGGGACTTTTTAATGGCAACTCTAATCACAGGTAGTGTTACTCACTATGTCTCCGGCTTCACTGTGTCTCCAGCTCTGTGGTGTCTCGCAGCAGTGACACCTATCCTGAAATCAGGAGATGGGGTCTCCTCCAGCCCCTCCCACTTCACATTCCTCACCAGTCAGCTGACCTCTAGTCTCGGCCCCCCACCCATGCCGTGAACTGAATGGATGGCTGCGAAGAGGCTGAGTGTAGGAACAGCCCAGCTGGGCGGCCACAGGCTCCAGAGAGAGCCCTGCTGGGTGGCCACGAAAAGGCTGGGAGAGTGGCGCGGGCTTCGGGAACAGCCCAGGATTTGGTGACCCCTGGCAAATCGTCATTCGACCCCCAGGTTGAGAACCACTGGTCTAAGGTGTCGTCGGCCTTCCATAGGACTCGGGTAATAACCTTACCATCCTTTTGCGAGAACCCTAAGAATGAGGGGGGAAAATAAATTTAATTGTTTAGATGTCAGGAGATGCCTCCTTACTTATCTACAGAGGGTAAAAGAATTTAGGAGATCTAATCATCTTTTAATCCTCTTCTCTGGACCTAGAAAGGGACTCCAAGCCTCAAAATCTTCAGTCTCTAGGTGGATAAGGCAAGCCATTACTATAGCTTACGAGAGCTCAGGCATACCTACACCAGAAAAGTTGAAAGCACACTCAACTTGGAGCAACCTCCCTGGGCCGAAAAAGCAAGAGCCTCCTGGGAGCAAATTCGTAGCGCATCCACCTGGTCCAGTCAAGACACCTTCCTGAAGCACTACCGAGTGGAGGTCCTATCGCAGCAAGACCTAGCTTTCGGTCAAAGTGTTACAGGCCGTGGTCGCACTCTAAGGTAGGCCTGTGGATTTCTTTATGGTCCTCTCGTGTTGCTATCCTGGAAGGTGAGAAAACCGACGGTTACTTACCAATAACGGTGTTTCTACGAAACCTTCCAGGACGGCAGGCCTACTTCCCACCCTGTCATGGGTGGAGGAGTATGTACACACTAGGTGGTAAGTACCTAAAGGTTGGAATAACCCTTGTAAATCGGTTGGGAGTATTACTTTACAACTACTGAGGGACAAGGGGTAAGGTGGGGCCTTATAAACAGCTGTGATTTGATTGTGTTTCCTGTAGGGAGGAGCCTATCATCTCTCATGTGTTGCAGTCCTGGAAGGTTTCGTAGAAACACTGTTATCTGTTAGTAACCGTCAGTTTTTTATTACTGAGACACCATGAGATTTCTAAAGAACCCCACAGAAGCTGAGTTCTTGCCTCGCTGTTTGCAAATTTGGACAGAACCCTTGGAGATTGAAGTCAGAAGTGTCCCCAATCTTCCACTTAAAATTAAAATAAAAAAACAAAACAATTATACTCACCTAGGTGGACATAGCATAGCCCGATTCTGCATCTGTACCCCGCTGCCTCTAAGACCGAGATCTGAGTGATCGAAGGGTGCTGAAGGCACAGTTCATTGTCTTCAGTAAGTAGAGAGCCGGTGGCTGTTTATCGGTTCTCTGCTCTGCCCCTCAAGCGCTCACTGGAACGCCGGACTGTGGAGTGGGTGCCTCAGTCTCCCAGCAGCTCACCGAGAGTTTGAGCCAACTGTCGGTCCAGCTCATTGATCTCCCACCACTCTCCATTCTAGAAAGCCCAGCGGTGGTCTTGGGCTCAAAACTTTAGACACCTGCAAGACTTCTACTGCACTTAGGAAGGTGTCTGATTACCTCTAAAACAAGCTTGTTTTAACTCTTTGCCTATGTGTATATACTACACAACCCTAAAAATCAAAGGGTTAAAATGAAAGGAGTAAGGTTCTTTCTCTCTCCAATTTGCCATATGGCTTGCTGCTAATGGGCAGGGTATTGGTTCATACACAGACACTGACTGGCCTGCTCTGCCTGAACTTCAGTGCCCCAGGATCCTCCAGAAAACATAATATGTGATTGGTTTGCAGTTTACACTAAATAGCGAGTTTTCAGCCTCCTAAATAAAGCCGGCCATGGATCAAATCTCAGACAGTTCAGCAGGGACCTGCCGAGATTTGATCCAGGCTGGTTGTACTGAAGTCAATCTATCAACTGACTTCAGTACAACCAACTTGTCAGATATTTTTCATGTGATCACTGCCGGCAGCTATGGCCGCCAGCAGTGATCATTGCCTTCTATCGCCAAAGGAAAGCTCCCTGCCAGCAGAACACCATAGCACTACGAGAGGGATTCCCCCGTTAACACGGACTCTGGGTTGCCTAAGACTTTAAAAAAAGTTGTCTTGTTTCAGATTAGGTCTGCTTTATTCACTGATAGTTGAAGTATGTAGGTACAAGGTTACACCCAGCAAACATAGAATTTTCTACTTTTCCATCAGGCTGAGCAGCGGGGTTTACGACATGGGTCCTGAGTGTGTGAGACTGTATATCTTGCATGTAAATTTTGCATTTCTTTTTACAAGTAATTTTCTTTCTCTTGTTCTCTTTCCAGGTCCGCCATGCTCTCAGACACTAGTCCGACCTTTCAGTCTGGCTCCTCAGATGCACTCATTTAGTAAGTGAAAGATTAGCTGATGAAAGTGCCGCACTGATCTGAAAGGGTTGGCTCATTCTTAGATGGAGACTGCTGGATTGATTTTACAGCTGGCTGTTTGCATTACTCCGGACTTCACTGGAGGGATTGCTGCACTCGAGTTACATTTCTTGATATTTTTATCTGATGGATGCAGGAGGCACTGTGACACTCCAGGGCTTCCAGGAATCTCAGGATCTCATTTTCATGCCCCACAAATATTACCTTTTTATTACTCTTGCATTTTAAATAGTCTCCCACCTCCTAATTGATGGATGGCTATAGACTGATACTTTGGTTTCTAAAGCCCCGTAAGCATGGGCTGAATATCAGTCGAAATCAGCCGTTACATTAGATACCGGCCGACATTCGCTCCGTGTGTACAGGTCCTTGTTTGACAGAAGCCGGTTTCACGGGTGGCTTCTGCCGAGCGAGTTTGCTGGAAAACCAGCATCCGATCAGCGCTCTCAGCCAATGTTTGCAAGAGCTGACTGGTGTGATCTGGTGGGTGGTGGTCCCCCTTTTTAGAACACAATATCACAACGGGGAGATCAGTGTACTAACATCGCATCATTGGTACAGAGACCTTGTGAGCTCCTCCAGTTAAAAGCGGAGTTCCACCCAAAAGTGGAACTTCCGCTTATTTGATTTCTCCCCCCGCCCCCTCCGGTGCCACGTTTTGGCACCTTTTCAGTGTGGAGCAGGTGCCTGTTTTTTACAGGTACCCTGTCCCCACTTCCGGGAGACTGGGCCGTGGCGAATTACATCAGCAGCTCGGTCCCCCTTCTCCTCCCTCCCCTTCTGCCGGGTCAGTGAGAGCGCAGCGAGCTTGGTACATGCGCAGTCGCGACCTGGCCGTGAAGCCGAAAGGCTATACTGCCGGGTTCCAGTACCCGCAATGGCGGTGGCAGCCGAGGTAAACCTCAGCTGTGGTGCCGACATCGCTGGACTCCAGGACAGGTAAGTGTCCTAATGTTAAAAGTCAGCAGCTACAGTATGTGTTTAATTTTCAAAGGGGCGGGTGGAACTCCGCTTTAAGTAAAAAAACATACTGTGTGTAGCAGGCTTTAGTCACCTCTTCTCCAGCCTACTAATTGGACAATAAAGGAGCAGTTGCATATGGATCACAGCTGTTTCCCATTCTGTACGCATGTCTAACCAGGATAGGCTGACAGTACCGCACAAACCAATGTATTCCTGCCCCTCTCTCATTCTGAGCTCTGCTGTACAGGGGGTTACAGGAACTTTACAGAAGGACTATTGTAGGTACTTATACTAGTATTTGAACCTATGTACATTTGATGATTTTGTTAATGAACCCATAACTGGAATAAATGGTTTGTTTTATGTATTTACCCAGAAGTCTGTTTCAAAGTTGAACTCCAAAGAACACAATTCAATGCGATTGTTTATTCTTTTATAATAATTGCATGTATTTTGCATACTAGTGTAAGTGTCTAACTATTTTGAACCCTGTTCAGTCTCCTGACTTCCCCTGCACAGCAGTACTTAGACTTGAAGGAGCAGCACTGGCAGCCAAGTGTGCTGAGAGAATAAGAAAGCAGCTGGACCAGTCCCTGCAATGTCTGCACTCCTATGCTCTACCAGTCTAGACATCATCAAGACCAGAGCAGGGTCCATAGCCCTGCTCTGGATGTGAGGACATCAAGGCACAGTCCACTGCTGGATCGTAGGGGAGCTCTGCCTGCCGGAAGAAAAAAGAGGATCATTTGCCAGCCAATGTATTTTCATAGGCCATTTCCACCAGCCACAGACTTTTTTTTTTTTTTTTTTTTTTACAAATGGTACAAATTATGTTTTTTCCAAACTCCCTGAAAATACGGTGGGTTGGCAACCCTGCTGGGGCTCACGAGATTGGTATTCCAGAAGGTGTTTCTGCCCCTCCCCACCCCCCCCATTAGAGGAGGGGATTCAGAGGAAAATTATGTAAAGTTGCAAAACTGTATATAGTCAGGCATGATGCCAAACAAACTGAAAGATTGTTTGGGTTTGTAATTCATTTTATACATGTATAATAATTTTTCATTTTTTTTTTTATTTAGAGCTCGTAAATGCCAAGGAGGAGCTAACTGATTTGAAATCTGTGACCGACAAAGCCGCTCAAACCTTGCTGTGGACGGAGCTTTTCAGAGGTGAGATACTACTGCTGAACCTGAAGTTTTTCAATCGGTGCCTAAAAGAGTTGTAAAGCAAACTTGTCATGTACTTCTACCTAGCAGTACTTCTACCTAGCACTATATAAGAATTACTTTTCTGCCATGCAAGGGGCCATATTTTTTTTTTTTTTTTAACATATTTATGTTTAGACACTGCGATGTAAAAGGGATATCTTGCATCTTCTTTATTTCCTGTCTTTGTATTGTGCCTGCATATTACTCTGTGCTTTTGCAGAGCGTATAGAGCCATTCACAGCAGTCCTTGCTCCAATGAAATCTGCACTTTAAGCCCGGGTTCACACCTATGCCAATTAGATGTGCGTTTCCGCACATCTAATTGGCATAGCAGGAGAATGGGACTGGCTCCCTATGGAGCCGGTTCACATGTCTCCGGGGCGGCTGTGGAGCGCACTGCACAAAAACGCTGTGCGTCTTTGGCTTCGTTTCAGGGCCAAATTCAGGCATAGAATCGGCCCTGATTCGTCCCTGAAAGGGAAACAGGGACGCACAGCGCTCCTGTGCGATCCGCAGCCCGATAATGTGAACGCGGGCTTAATATTTCTTCTGAACATGTTCATACCCTTGGGCTACTTTAGTCAGAAATCGGTTAACCACTTCAATACCGGGCACTTTTACACCCCCAGCTCATTTCACCTCTGTTGGTTTCTAGCAGCTGGTGGGGCCACCATAAGGCCTCATGCACACAAACATAATTGGGTGTAAAACTAGCATAAAATGTTTTCCCACAGTCGACGATGAATTGTAGATGGAGTATAGCTGGCCATAGAAATATGTCCCTGTCCTCCATGTAAACATTGATGTACCTATGCATCAGCGTTTTACCTGTGAATGCACAAACAACGTGTGTGTGGTTTTTGTTTTTTTTAATCTAGGTATAATTTAGTCTAAATGTCTGTGTGCCTGTAGCTTTACAGTAAGCTTTTTCCTTACATAGGAAAATCTCAGGTTCACTTCAGGTTCTAGTGGTTATAAGCTTTACTTTCGTTTTGACGTTTTTTCAGGACTGGGAATGACCCTCAGTTACTTGTTCCGGGAGCCCGCCACTATAAACTACCCATTTGAGAAAGGTCCGCTGAGTCCACGGTTCCGTGGGGAGCATGCACTTCGCAGGTATCCATCAGGAGAGGAGCGCTGTATCGCCTGCAAGCTTTGTGAAGCCGTTTGCCCTGCCCAGGTATGTAGAGTGACTTAAATTGTTAGACAAGTCGATGATCTAAAATATTATCTAATGTATACCTATATAGACTTGTCCACCCAGCTCAGAGGATCTCTCTGCCTTTATACAGGTTTCTGGGGTGTAGTTACCCTAAAAGAATGCCTGTTCTCTAATCCGCTGAAACCATGTTTTCAAATTTAACCACTTGGTGCCCACGCTATACCTAAAAGATGGCTACAGCACAGGCTTAAATTGCCAGGTGGGCATACGTGGACGTCCTCCTGTGCCTGCGCAGGTGGCACGCTCTGTGATCACTGAGTCCTTGATTCTCGGCTGATCACAGATCGGCCAGTCCCAGCCCTTTACCACGTGATCATTGGCTGACAGCTGATCACATGATGTAAAAGTTGGCAATCGGCTTCTTTTTCTTTTTCTCCTCACGCTGAGAGCGTGGGGAGAAAAAAACAAGCCGATTACCGGCTTTTGTAAAAGGCATATCAGTCCCATACAGTGACCACCAGTGTTGTTAACCAGTGCCCATCAGTCCTGCTAACCAGTGCAGCCTCATCAGTGCAGGAGAAACATTTTCGGTCTTTTTGTTTAGCAGTGTTGATTAAATACCACCAAAAGAAAGCCGTGTAAAAAAAAAAAAAAAAAAAAGATTTGTAAATGGGTACAGTGTAGCATGACCACGCAATTGTCATGCAAAGAGTGACAGGTCTGAAAGCTGAAAATTGGCCTGGGCAGGAAGAGGGGTATATGTGCCCAGTAAGTAAGTGGTTAAACCACAAATACGCATGGATGTAAAAAGTGCTCTGGATTGTAGTTTGCACTACACATTTACACTAGGTTTGTACTGTGTGCACATTTCAAATTTGCCTTTCCACAGCACAATGGCTTGTGCAGAGGAGACCTTTTAGGTGTTAGTAAAGACAACCTTTAAAAAATTTTTAAAAAAATACTGAACAACATGTTATACTTGCCTGCTCTGTGCAATGATATTGCACAGAGTGGCCTGATACTCCTCTTCTGGGGTCCCTTGTTGGTGATCTTGGCTCCTCCTCTTCTCTGTGTGCCCTCATAGCAAGTGGCTTGCTATGGGGGCACACAATGTGTGCCCACTCCCAGGATGCGTGTCTCTATGGAGCCTCTGCCCATAGACACGCACAGCGGGGCTTGGCCCCACCCCTCACTTCCTCCTCACAGCATTTTAATAGCCATTTTGGCTCTTGCTGCAACTCTGCTACTTAATCATGTAAGCTGCTTATAATAAAAAAAATAAATAAATAAAACCATAAGCAGGGACGTTAAACAATGTACAGAATAAAAGTATTCTATGTCCTTAAACCATGTAAAAATGATTTAGGTAGACCGATTTAGTTGTAAAATTATATATTTACCAAAGTATATGGGCTCAGCTAAATTGGTCAGGGCTTCTAGGTTTTAAAGACCTCCTGGTTACAAAGGGGTTAAACAGTCCATATCTGTCCTAAAAGATGTAAAAACTGAATGTGTGCAAACAGCAGAAAATATGTATTTCCACCGGTATTACTGCAGTAACAAAGCACACCTGGTCAGATGTGTTCAGGTTTACTAATTCCGTCACATAAATGGCTTTTTTTTTTTTTTTTTTTTTTTTTCCCCCCAGGCCATCACAATTGAGGCGGAGCCTCGTGCAGATGGGAGCCGCAGGACCACAAGATACGACATCGACATGACTAAGTGTATCTATTGTGGGTTTTGCCAGGAAGCCTGTCCCGTGGATGCCATTGTGGAGGTAAAACGTGCCAGGGTGGCCCTGAGCAGTAAAGAGGTTAACTGCTGATCAACTTTTATTGGCAAAAGGAATAGACACAGGCTGTCATAGAGGAGGGCACAACCTGTGTTGAGGCTGGCTGCTTTGCATTGAAGAAGACTAAGTATGCTAATTTTTGAGTTGCTCAGCACAGCCGTTAGAACAGATTGGGGGGATATCGCTAAGTGAGGAGATCTTTACTAATTTAGTGGTGGGGTCACAATTTTTAAAAGTAAACATCTTCTTTAAAGTGGTTGTAAAGGTTTTTTTTTTTTAAACTTTAGTGCATTCTCTGAAGCTTCCCACGCAGTCTTACATAGTTGAGTAGTTAGTAAGGTTAAAAAAAAGACACCAGTTCAACCTGTGGTGTGTGTGTGTGTGTGTGTGTGTGTGTGTGTGCTTGTTTTTATGTCGGTAGTACATTGTATATCCCTGTATGTTGTGATCATTAAGTTGCACTTCCAATAGTTTTTTTTTAAACTAACACGCCCTGTTAATACCACTGCTTGTGGTAGAGGATTCCACATCCTTACAGGTCTGACAGTAAAGAACCCCTCTACGCAGTGTAAGGTTAAACTGCTTCTCTTCCAATTTCGGTGAATGGTTGCGTGTCGTTTTGAATACCCTTTCTCTGAATAGTCTTTTCCCTATGCTACGGTCACAAGTAAGATATTTGTACATCGCTATTGTATACCCTCTCAGGTGTCTCCTCTCCAGAGAGAATAAGTTCAATGCTTGTAGTCTTTCCTTATCGCTGAGATCCTCTAACTCCTTTTTATTAGCTTTGTTGCCCTTCTCTGGATTCTTTCCATTTCCAGTACATCCTTCCTAAAGACTGGTGCCCAGAACTGGACAGCATACTCTAGATGAGGCCGGACCAGAGTCTTGTAGAGTGGCAGAATTATCGCTTTATCCCTGGAGTTAATCCCCTTTTTATTGCATGCCAATATTCTGTTGGTTTTGCTTGCAACAGCTTGGCATTGCCTGCCATTGCTGAGCCTATCATCTACTAGGACCCCCAGGTCCTTTTCCATTCTAGATTCCTCCAGAGGTTCTCTCCCTAGTGAGTTACTTGCATTCGTATTTTTAGCACCCAAATACACCACTCTACATTTTTTCGACATTAAACCTCATCTGCCATGTAGTTGCCCATCCCGTTATTTTATTAGGGTCTTCTTGTAAGGTTTCCACATCCTGCGCCAAAGTTGCTGCCCTTCTTAACTTTGTATCATCCGCAAGTATTGAGCCCTTTATCCCATCCTCTATATCGTTTATGAATAGATTAAACAGAATTGGTCCAAGGACAGAGCCTTCGCCCAGATGGTCGCCTGACAGATACTCACCTGAGCCTGATCTTGGTCCAGTGTTGTGCACATCTGCAGCAGCTCTTCTTCCCACTCCTAGGCTTGGCAGGACCGATATGCGCATTTGCCTTTGCGTGGGGGGAACGGGCACTTTAAGTTATTTTATTTTATTTTTTGTTATTTTTACACTGTTTTTTTTTTTTTTTTTTTTTAAATGTAAACATCCTTGTGACAGCTACTCTTTATGGAGAGATCTGGGGTCTAAAAGACCCAAATTTCTCCTCTCCCCTTTAAAAGCATTGAATACACCAAGATCAGTGTTTTTAAATGGTTTAGATTTTTTTTTAAATGGGGTCGTTGACATCCAGGTAAACCGGAGATGACGTTGGGTCATCTTGCTGGTTACCATAGCGGAGAGATGATCAAACAGATTCTGGCTTTGTTCGTCTTTCTGACCAGGCTGGTCACTCAGGTCCCCCAGTGGGACGAGAGAGCCTGAGCAAGTGGTGGAAGGTGTTGGTGGGAGGGCGCAAATGTCCCCTCCTGCTGCTTGCATAAGTGATCCTGTGGCTAGTTAGCCGCTAGGATTGCTTTTATGAAAAAGCCGACCGTTGGCTCTAAAAAGAACATAAAATGGTACCGGGAGTGATGCTTGCAGGCATCATTCTGGTACTACCACTGGTCTGGAAGTGGATAACAGGTTTATTTTTTTAAATAACAAACAACCTTTACAATCACTTCAAGGCTGAACTGATTCTAGGTGCTGTGACCTTGAGACCTGAAATCATTAGCCTTGCATGTTGGTAAGAGCAGTTAGTATTTATTTCTTTTACAAACAGGTAACACAAAGTAGCTTCCTTCAGCCTAAATAAGAAAAATAAATAGTCCATACACTTGTGGCTCATGGTAAAGAGATGGCTCACTGCCCATATCAACCTTGTCCCATGCAGAGTTAAAGTCCCCGACTGCCCTAGGGGTCCCAAAGGAAAGGGTCACCAGCAGCTTGGCCGCCTCAGTCACAAGCAATCCACCACTCTTGCTCTCTGTGTACTACTTCACACTCTCTCTCATAGCCAGACACTGTCTGTTAATTGGTGGTTCTTCTGGATTCGCATTCAGACAAGTTAACCCCTTCTGGGCTAAAGTCCATGTAATCAGGATTTGGAGGTTTTCCCATGCCAAAGGTCTATAAATTCCAGGTCCTTTAATGAGAACCTACCAGTCCAAAGAGTACTGAAAATCAGTCCTCTCCTCTCCAACCAGCATGGGTGAAAACCCCTGAGTACTAAAAAAAAAAAAAAAAAACCTCCTGAACTTAAAGGGGCCACAACCCAAATAGTGGGGAAACATACCTGCTGTTCAGGGCACACACCTAGTATCCTGCACAGTACAGTTTTATCTAACTTTATACATTCTTAAATTGATGATTTATGCTTTTTACAAATTTCAAACATGATGATTCTCAGAGCGCTAAGTGCATCTAAAGCCACCACACAGCAGAAGTGACAGATTTCCAGATTGAATGATGGATGGAGCTTTCTGATGAGGGACATCATTCACCTGTGTATAAATTCCAGCTTGGGCTACTTAGCTTTATAAACATGCCATGGTAAAAAGAAACTGGAAAAATATTAAAAGAAGCCTGAAGCTCAGAAAATGGCAGTATAGACGAGGTGATTAGCACTTTTTAAAGGAAATGTCATCAATAACAACCTCCATGTTTATGCTCAGTGACAATAAGACATGTCCCACAATGAAGCTTTAGGAAAACCGTTCTTTATCTGAAGGTGGATTCTTGCTGGTTACAACAGTCATATACATGAGGGAGGATTCAGGAAAATAGGAGACTCTTTTGGAGGTCTGTGTCTGGAATCAGAATTACGGAAACAATAGAAATAAAAAAACCTGATGTCTGCTATAGATCAGCCTTCCAAATCTAAGATGAGAGATAAATTTAATACATTTCTTTTTGAAAGTATAAATGGCTCTGCTGGCAAAATTTTGAGCTCCGCATCAGTGATCTAACATGTTGAAAAAATTAAAAAATAAATAAATCTGACATCATCACATATAAATCGAAGAAAAGACTGGATGGCCGCACTCTGACAACTTTATTGACGACGGTTTAAAAATTCTTTTGGTACAAAGACATCAGAGATACAGGATCAATGAAAAGCTGGCATGTTTCACACCACTATGGGGTGCTTAGTCATAGCTTGGGGTGCTATGACTAAGCACCCCATAGATGTCTTTGTACCAGAAAATTTTTTAAACCATCTTCATTAAAGGTGTCAACAGAGTGCGGCCGTCCAGTCTTTTCTTCGATTTGTTCCTACATGCAGAGCCAGCACCTGTTTCCATCAGCAGGTGGGATGCATTATGAGATGTCTGCCTAGAGCCGTGTTCTTTTGTTGTTTGACATCATCACATACCTTTCCCTGTGTGTGGGGGTTTTTTTTTTTTTTTTTTTTTTTTTTTTTACAAATCTGTGCCTCAGTTAGGTTTAGACTGGAATTCTACTTTCAACAAAACTAGTCCCCTCACAACACCTATGTTTACTAACCTGTGTAAGAAAAATGCATAATTAACTATTTTTTGGCCTGCTTCAGTCCAGTCACACGATCCAATGTGTCAGCTAGTGACAGCTGCAGGGGAGAGGAGGAAGTGCTGATAATGGTTGGGGCATGTTCATCTGTGGGTGACATCACCTGTGTGTGTGTGTGTGTGTCACACTAGACAGCATAGTTGTTAGGGAAACCTTTTGAAAACTAGTTGGGTTGAGGCTGGAATTCGTCTTTTAAAGTGGTATTTAAACCCAAAATGTAATATATTGCAGCTTACCAATCATTAGATGTGATGGCTTCATCGGTTTTCTTTGGCTTTTTTTCCTCTGTTTTTTACCTGGTGATCTGTCCAGTAACACGCCTCCTGTATTAGTGTGAGACAACTCTGGATGAATGAGCACAAGAAGCACAGCAGTCAGCAGCATTGTCGGTCTGGGGGAGGGGAGTGTTTAAATGTATTTGTGGATTTTAATTACACTCCCAAATTGAAGCCTAACTCCAGCTCACATTTTTATAATCAGTTACAGCAAACAGGTTTTTTTTAAATTTTTTTTGTTCCTTTTGGGATAAAGGTTTTGCATCAGTAAATAAAACCTGAAAATTTCTAATCACCCCCTGCCAGTGTTTAAATGGGTTTTCTCATCCATGTAAACTGATGCATTTTGCTGGAGAGCTTGTGCTTTTAAAAAACAGGCTTGCAGGCCGGATCACTAGAAGAAAGCCTTAAGCCTCGTACACCCGATCGGATTTTCCGCAGACAAAACGTCAGACTTTTATCCGAAGGGTGTGTGCCAGGAACTTGTCCTGCATACAAACGGGGCACAACTGTCGGCCAACGAACACGAATGTAGTGATGTACTACGTGGAATTTCAGCTCTTTAGATCCACCCTTTGGGCACCTTCTGCTAATGTTGTGTTTGGTGAGTATTGATCCCAAGCATGTGTGTTTGTACTTTGGTCTGACAGACTTGTGTACACAGGATTGGAAAATCTGATAACAGACCGTTGTCCGTGGAAAATTTTTATAAGCCTGCCATCCAACATTTGTCCATGGAAAATCTGACGGTTGTCTGATAGAGAGTACAAACGATTGGTTTTTAGGCCAACAGTCTGTCAACCCACAATTCCCGTTGGAAAATCGAATCGTGTGTACGAGGCTTAAAAAAAGGAAACTAATTGCAGAGAACACATCTAAGAATTGGTAAGCTGCAATATAATAAATGTTTGCTTTTGGGTTTAACACTGCTTTTAAGATGCTTAGTAACCAAGGAAGTGTTTTCTGTTTGGCCACTAGATGGCACCTCAGTATTGTCAGTGGAGCATTGAGGGCAAGGAAGGAGAATGTAAACTTTATATCTTTTTTACTGAGTGAATGTTTTAGAGACAGTCTTTGCAGAAAATTTGTTTGCAGAGTTGCTTGCTATTCTTAATGGCTAAAACTGTAGAAAAGGTAGAAAAGAGTGCTAGTTTACCAGTCTGCTATCCCTGGTAGTTTGTTGCAAAACTGTAATGAGTTTTAATGATGTGTGTAAATGTTCTTCTATGGTAAACCTGTTTTGGTAAAAACATTTAAGGGCTGTCAGTGCTGCCCCTACTTGATAACTGCAGCTTGTGCCATAATATGCACCACATACTCGTACTTTATGACAAACTTACCTTTTTAAATGGAGCGTTATCCTCCGCACAGCTTGGTGAAGAACACACCCCTGGCTTTCTGATTGGTCATCAGTATTCTTCATTGTCAGAACAAGTGATTGCAGCAGAGCATGATTGGCCACTAGCATTGCGGTCTCCCTGCTTGAGTGTTGCTGCGCTAGTGATTAGAGGAGGCTGATAAATTCAGATACTCACTAGTGATATTTAGAAATATGTTAATTAAAAAAAATCAGCAATATTTTTTTTTTTTTTTTTTTTTTTTAATATTGGTAGTGTTTATTTGGATATATGCCTGGAGTTCAACTCATATCACAGTGATAATATCATCTTGATGTCATAATTGTAAAAGAACGTAATTCACTTTTTCTGTTTCTTGCAGGGTCCGAACTTTGAGTTCAGCACGGAGACACACGAGGAACTCCTTTACAACAAGGAGAAGCTCCTAAACAACGGTGACAAGTGGGAAGCTGAGATTGGTGCAAACATCCAGGCCGACTTTCTCTACCGCTGAGTCTTAACCGACTCTCTCGAACGTTCAAAACCAACTTTTATGCACACAAAATACAAACCAATAAAAATCCGCCCTACAGTTTGGTCATCATGCAGAGCACTTATTAACGTGTTCGCTCTGTGGCAGGAGAAGCCCAGGCTAATGACTGGGGCCCTGCACTGAAACTGTCCTATCCATAGCCTTGAGGTGTACAGAGTGCTGTCCTGTTCATTTAGTTCTTCCTCTTTATCCAAGGGGAGTCCGATGTGAGGAACCACCAATCTTAATGCCACTTAATAAAGGTTCATGCTTCTTTTTTCATGTCTGTACGGTGTGTATGATTGCTGTGCTGAGAGCTTTAGCACTGTAAAGCCTATAGATTCATCTAAAGGCCCTGTCATCTAATGGTCATTTAGCTTTAGACAATTTATGAACATTTTTAGTATATGTTGTAAAAGTTCAGGGCTACCTCTTTTCGTAGATACGGTTGGCAGTGAATTCATTCACATGTCATGAATTTTATGTAGTAGGATGAGGCAACAAAATGGCTAATTGTGTAAACCATATAGCTCACTTTGTTTCATTTTATGTTTATAAAAGCGTGTGACGATTCAGGATTTCATTTATTTTTAATCCAGGACTTAAGTTTTAGTGCTAAATACATCGTTTAGAAGAGTGATCTTGTTTCCCTGCCAAAAGGTTTGTAATTTTGCTCAGCCCATAGTGTAATCCACATACAATTGGCACACTGCACAGCCAGTCCAATTCCAGACTACATTTTATTTATCAAAAATGTCCCCCAGCCTGTGTTTTAAAAAAAAAAAAAAAAGCAGCTTAGGCTTCAATCCAGAGCTATTTATCACAGTACCTTTTTTTTTTTTTTTTTTTTTTTTTTAAACGTCGCAGATGTCCTTAGTCTTCTAGGTTGATTAACACCCAGTGTAGTTCAATCTGGAAGACTTGAGGATGCAGGACATTGTGGGACTGATGCTATTACCTCTGAACTACTTGCTTGATTAAAGGACGGAGGATGGCCCAGCTTGGAAGAGAGGAGGACCATGTGGTGTCACAGGACTAGAATGAAGACTTAAGAAAATGCAAGTGTATATAAAATTTAAAAAAAATAATTAATAAAACCTACTGAGGGGCCTTACGGAAAGAAGAGGGAGCCCAGGCGGTAAATGGGAAGCTTGGAGTTGGGCTTTTCATTTACCACTTTATAAACGTTGCCGTGTCCAATGTTACCTAGATGCTGATTGGGCTGTGGGTGAGCATTACCGTACTGCTGACTCCTTGTCCAATAGGCAGGCAGATGGAACAAGAAGCGAGAAAATTGAAATGGGAATTAGTGGTGAGACCTGCTAAACTATACAGTGTACCAATAATGTGTTGATCATGGGGCTGGCTGAACAGGATTACATATATTTATTTAAACCGTGTAATTAGCTGTTTCCTGGAGTGTTCTCTTCTCTAGGCCAGAATAAAAAAACAAAATACCGAAATTCAGACCTGGTTGCCTGTGCTTGCATAGACACAGCATTGTCAGTTTCCCATCACAGTAAATGTTTGCTTCAGCAACCCCCAACCAGATATGCATGGTTCTATATCTATAATTTATAAAGTTGGTTATTTTGATGCATCAAACCTACTAGAACAGTGGTTTCTTATTGGTGTTCTCCAGCCTCTAGGATTCTGGGAGGAAGGCTTTGGCAGCTCCAGCAATAGCACTGCATATCTGTGCCTCTGCTGTAATAATATATTTCATATTAAAAATCTGATTTTGTTTGAATGTAAACTGTATATCGTGTGCATTTTGGTCTTCTATCTGTACAACACAGGTGACAGTCCCCCCTGCTGGAATCCACTCTCTTCATAACCATTAAAAGCACGCCATTTACTTTTATTTGTCTTTTATTAAAGTCACTTTGGCCCAACTTTTTTCTTTTTTTTTTTTTTTTTGTAAATTCTTTCATTTAATCATGCGATTCAGATCTGACAAAATATATTTGCCTTGATTATAGTCCCCTGTCATTTTTCCAGCTAAACATTTTTTGATAGGGTAGCAGAGTGTAAAGCTGGCCATACATAAATGGTGTGTGGGTTTTTTGTTTTTTTTTCTTAGGCTGATCCAAGAGAAAAAAAAAAAAAAGCTGAATGAATTTCCCCATCCACTCATTCATGGTGGATGAAGGACTCCCCTCCCGGCTTAACTATTGTATTTAGACAGTGAAACTCCTCCAGCTTTCAGAATACACTGATAAGTGCTGGAGCTACATCTGTTGATCAAATGCCAAATTCCAACAGTCCTGTTTGAGAGAAGTCGATCACTTGGATGAACCGAATCGCATGGTACAGAAGTACACTGTGCTCCAGGTTGCAGTGCGTTTCCAAAAGGTAGTGCATGCACTAATTTGTGTGCAGTGTGATTTGAGCCCATTTAAAATGAATGAGCTCAAATCGCACTACACTGAACTGCATGTGAATTGCACAGGAACACACAACACGTTCCTTGTGTCCATTCCTAGTGTGAACCCTTGAAGCATACTTTCTCTCCTCTAAATGACTTTACCCCCTTGCACCCTGGAACCCTCGGTACAGTTATCTTTTTGTTTTGTTTTTTGTTTTTTGTTTGTTGTCACTGGCCCCGCGCCCTATTCCTGCTACATCATATAACCCACTCACTCCCAATGACATCAGAGAAAAGATGGTGGCGACAGACGTTGCATATGGCAACTGTGCATTGGATTGTGCACTAGGACTACCCTGAGCCCTGGTTCACACTGAGGCAGCGCGACTTGCAGCGCAACTGCCTCAGGCGACCTGGACACGACAGGGGCGGCGACTTGCAAAACGACTTCTGTATAGAAGTCTATGCAAGTCGCCTCCAAAGTAGTACAGGAACCTTTTTCTAAGTCGGAGCGACTTGCGTCGCTCCGATTAGAATGGTTCCATTGTACAGAACGGGACGCTACTTGTCAGGCGGCTAGGTTGCCTGACAAGTCGTCCTAGTGTGAACCGACCCTGAATTTGCTGGGCAGTTGAGCATGTCAATCGGGAACAACCCAGCATAACAGGTTAGGGGATTAGTTCCTCTTTAACATTCCATAGAAGGGAAGAGCTAATTAGGATGTTTCAGCAGGTAAAAAAGATGAGAAGGAATTCTTAAATATTTTTGAGGTTATTCCATGTGAATAGCAGTAAATAACAAAGTAGGTGTTATCCCAATTTGGCTGCAAAAGTGGAAATCACTTTAATAGGACGTGCATTCCCTCATCAGGGTGTGGGACTAAGCTGGCTCCCTCTATCTATATTACATAAGCACGTGTACCTTCTCTATAGTGGATGTCTGTGGGAGTGCACCCCCTGGAGCATGTACTCAACATCCACGTTGCAGAGAGCCGTGGTCACCGTGCAGGTACTGGAAGTCAAATACCAACTCCCTGTTAATGAGATGATTTACCATCCTAAAAAAAACTCCCTCCTTACTACTTGGGTAGAGGACTGACAGTGTTCACAAGATTTTAGCAAATAGCTGAGGGTATTTGTACCTGTCTGTGGAGGTTCTAAATTATCCACATCATGCTATAGCTAGTATACACAGGTATGCTGTGGTATTTGGCATCAAGCCATCAGTAGTAGATCCTTTAAAGCCCTATTCACACTTAGCAATTGCAGGCAAAATTGTCCTTAATGGAACCCAAATGATGTGCAATTTTAGCTTGTCTCGCATCAAAACGTGCATATAAAAAATGCAGCTGGCACAAGGCGAAACTTTGGTCCTTGAGCCTCTTTGTCCCAACACGCATGCATAGGGCAGACCATTCGAGTGGACTGCCCTATGCATGGCACACGGAATCAAGTGAAAATCGCCCTAACGAAATGTTGGGCGTGATCGCGAGTTTCTGCTTTGTGAAGTGTGAAAGGGGCCTAAGTTGCAAGGTGGGGCCTCCATGGATTGGATGTCCAGAATATCTTACAGATGCTCAATTGGATTGAGATCTGGAGAATTTGGAAGCCAAGTCAAACCCTTTAAACTTTCTGTTGTGTTCCTCAAACCATCCTTGAACCATTTTAGCAGTGTGGCAGGGCGCATTATCCTGCTGAAATAGGCCACTGCCATCAGGGAATACCGTTTCCATGAAGTGGTGTACTTGGTCACCAACAATGCTTAGGTAGGTGGTACGTGTCAAGTAGCCTTCACATGAATGGCAGGACCAAGGTTTCCCAGCAGAACATTGCCCAAAGCAACATGCCTTTTTCCCATACTGTCATCTCTTCCCCAAGTAACCAACGCACACCGTCATCCACATGATGTAAAAGAAAACGTGATTCATCAGAGCAGGCCACCTTCCATCCGTTATCTAGTTCTGATGCTCACATCCCCATAGTAGGCACTTTTGGCTGTGGACATGGGTCAGCATGAGTCTAGTCATTATAATTTGGCCCTTGTCAAAGTCGCACAAATCCTTTCACTTGCCCATTTTTTTCCTGCTTTCAACACATCAAGGTCAGGGACAACAGGTTCACTTGTGACCTAATATATTCCACCCACTTTCAGATGCCATTGTAATGAGGAAATCTATGTTATTCACTTTACCTGTGAGTGGTCATAATGCTATGGCTGATTGGTGTAGGTGCCCCTATAGTGGCAGTCACATCACGTACCTTTTACAGGATCATTTAGGAGGCAGCAGTAAAAATAGGCAACTGAGATACAGTTTTACCACCGCTCTGTAGCAGCAATGGAGGACGGGCTTGCCGCGGATAAACTTATACCCCACGTCGCACTTTCGGCAGGCAGCACCGACCACAGAATGCAACCCATTGAAGTGAATAGGGCTGCGCCACAACTGTGAACCAAATGCTGGGTTCATGGATATGGCACAGTATTCCCATTCAAGATCTCTGTTGTGCTGCCAAAAATAAATATCGGGAGGCAGCAGCATCACCTCTTCAATGCTTGGCAGCTGCTCTTGTACTGTTCTCTAAAAATTGATCCGCTGCGGATTGCTTTTAAGACATGCAGCCACCCGTGCGAACGAGACCTAATGAAGTATGTTCCATATCATGTAGCCTGCTGCTTCCTGTATAAATCTCTATAGCAATGCCCGGTCCCCTTCCTGAATTTCCAGCGTGACGGGTTGATACCTTTGGGACTTTGGGCTAAGCTGCATTCAAAACAGGGACCTACCCCATTTTCCCCTCTCATCCATTGAGAGAGGTCTAAACATTGTTTACACTGATTGTTACACAATCTCTAAGTGGGGGAGAGGGTCCCATCATTCATCTGACTCTTCTCTATTCAGAGATCATGTTACATTCAGTGTAAACAATACAAGGGCTTTTCTTAATGGATGAGAGGGGAGGAGGGGGTGAGTCCCCGTCTTGAATGCAGCTCAGCCCAAAGTCCCAAGGTACCCTTGTTCAGGAAGAGAACTGGGCATCACTGTAGGGTGGGGGTGGACCCCTGTCTTGAATGTAGTTCAGCCCAAAGACCCAGTTATTAAACCCTTCATGCTCGAAATTCAGTGCCAGGAAGAGGACCGGGCACCCTAGTACAAACTGTACATCATTACAAGTAAGTGATATGACTGCAGCTCTAGGGGGAAAAAAAATTTTGACCAAACTTTAGCTTTTAACTCCAGCGACATTTTCATGGTGTGAAGCAGTGGTTCTCAACCTCGGTCCTCAAGTACCCCCAACAGGCCATGTTTGCAGGTTTTCCTTTTTCTTGCACAGGTGCTTTAAATCAATGGCTTGTTATTTTGGACAGCTCTTTTATCTAAGAGAAATTCCCAAAACATGGGCTGTTGGAGGTACTTGAGGACTGAGGTTGAGAACCACTGGTGTAAAGCATAAAAAAAAACCCTCTTGTTTATGACCGTTCCCTTCTACAGCCAAAATTGGAGTAGCCTACGGGGTGAGTTACTTCCCAAACTGGCTGCTCCGAAATGAAAAGGCAATTTGGGAAATGTAGTCTAGGTGCACCCTACAGGATAAAAATGGAAAAAGTGAAGAGTGTTTAAATTAATAAGAGGCATGGAGAACTTCACCTCTGAGGAAACATAAGCTGACCTCAATGTATTCTCTGCTAAGAAAAGGAGATTAGGCAGGGGTATGATCACCATGTGTGGATACATAAAATGTCCATTTTGGTGAAATGTTGTTCAATTCAAGGTTATTGCTAAAGACAAGGGTGGGGGAACTGTACAACTGCAGGAAAAGAGAGTTAATACATATACAAAAAGGGTTCTTTACAGGAAGAGCTGTGAAGCTAGTTTTAGCCAACTCAATAGATTGCTTTATACGTGGGTTGGATGTGTTTCCTAATGCACAAAATATGATTAAAATGTAATATTTATAAGTAACTACTCTAGAATTGTTGTAGTTTGTAGTTTTGTGTGTGCACGAAGGCATCCATAGTTGCAAATTACATACTCAGGCTCTGCTTCCTGTCTTGTGGTGTTATACAATCATTGTGCTTTTCATAATACAAGTCTATGAGTCAGCCAAAGCATTGAAAACAATGTACTGTCCATGTGGCAGATATCAGTTAGGAGAGACAGTAATTGTACCGAACCACTGAGAGCTCCCTCTGGAGGTTAAACTACTTTTAATATAATAAAAAAAAAAAAGGGAGAGAAAGCACATGAAAATTTTAAAATTCACATAACAAAATGAATTCTAGGTAAATACTGTAACAAAAACATAAAATATACCCTCACTATAATACAAAGTGCTTTCCCTTTAAGTTAGAAGTGTTAGGAAAATTGCCTGAGTCTTTGTACATATTACAAGTTTCCTTTCAACATTTATATTAGCTTTAACTCGTTTTCACGCCTTCAAATTAAAAAGGAACTCTTTGGCACCCAATGGAACAGCATCGGGGGGAGTGATGGCAGCGCAAATCCTACAGGCTCCACTAGGCAACCTGTAAGCAATAAAGCATATGGTTCTACTTTTAATTTGAGTGCATTCACCCTTTAAAATGAATCTATATTAAAGATTCGCTATAATTATATTTTGCCTGGAGCAAGTGTTTAGTAGTTTTCTTTCAAGTAAATGAAAATTTGCATCTAGTTCTCTATTTAGTTTAATGCTGCATTCTCAGAAATGACCACTGAGGAATCGCAAGCATGCTTCCTAAAAGCTTGGAAACCAAAGATTAACCCTGTTTCCACTTCAAGTAGAAGATGAAGCAACAGACAAAACTTTTTTCTAGTTTTAAGTTGTGGCTAAAGTGTGGAAGAGTTATGCCGCGTACACATGACCAGTTTGCCTTCGATATAAACTCCGAAGGTTTCTCAGACGGAATTCCATTCAAGCGGTCTTGCCTACACATGGTCAACCCAAAGTCCGACCAAAGTCTGACCGTCCAGAACGCGATGACGTACAACACATACGATGGGACTAGAAAAAGAAAGTTCAATAACCAGTAGCCAATAGCTTCCGTCTTCTACTTGCTTCAGAGCATGCGTCGTTTTTGGTCCGTCGGAACAGCATACAGACGAGCGGGTTTCCCAATAGGAATTGGTTCCCTCGGAAATATTTAGAACATGTTTAATTTCTAGGTCTGTCAGGATTTTTGAAAAAAAAAGTCAGATGAGGCCTACACACGATTAGAATAGACTATGAAAAGCTTCCGTCAGACTTTTTCTGTCGGACATTCCGCTCGTGTGTACGCGGCTTTAGAACTTCTGTCGGTTTTGTGGGTTTTTTTTGCCCTATGTGTCCGCATTGTAGAGTTTTCTATTTACATCCTGTTGTGTCACCATGGGTGGAAGTGAAGAGAATCTTTCCATTAGGGGCAGAGCAAAAAAACATAAGGGAAATGTTAGAGCCTCTATCAAGTTCATTTTGCATGGAAAGTAGAAGAAAGGTTTAGGGGTGCTGGATCTTTTAAGCAGTGTAGAGGAAATGATTCCCTTTAGTGTGACCATGTGAGACCCTGCCACTGTGAAAACGTAAGAGAAAATGACACAGGATTTGCATTAGGGCTTAATGTGAAGTTCCATACTATCGTTTCTGAGCAGAGAAAGATATGTTTTTGTAGTCCCGGATTGGGGCCTGGAATTTGAAGGTTCCAAAGTGTCTTGGGCGGGACAGAACCTTCAATTCTGTGTCTGGATTTATTGGATGCCTGCAGCCTATGCGATTACATGGTTATGCTGGGTCGTTATATACCCAAGCCTGAGGATAGCTCAGGGCTCCCAGTCTGGAGACAGGAGGTCAGACCCAGGGGTCAGAGGTGCCCCAGCCAGGAGACAGGAGGTCTTGTCCCAGGAGTCAGGTGGGCTCCTATCGGGTGTCAGGAGAAACCCTAACCAAAGGCCAGGAGTAGGCTGTGCAGCAGGGCATTGTGACTAAAGGCCAAGTGAATGAGGAGAGCTGGGTAACACAGACTAGTAGGGTGAGCAGCAGTGCTGCTGACAAGTAAGCCAATGCTTGGTACTTTCAGCTGACTTCTCATGTAGATGGTGGAAACTTCTGCATGGGCAACTGATTTCTATGTGAACTGCTTTGTTCTGTTTAATAAGAGTGGGCTGCCACGCCCTAAAATGCAGTTTGGCCTGGCATAACTGGCAAGCGTTGAAAAAGGCTTCTGCCACATGAGCATAATCACCTCAACGCCACATTAGGCAGCTCTCCCTTGAGTAGTAGCTGAAGATCAGCCCTTTGCTTAAAGCGGAGTTCCACCCAAAAATGGAACTTCTGCTTATCCGGTTCCTCCCCCCTCCGGTGTCACATTTGGCACCTTTCAGAGGGGGGGGGCAAATACCTGTCTAATACAGGTGTTTGCTCCCACTTCCGGCGAGAGATCGCCGCAGTTTCCATGGCTATCTACACCATGTCTGGCCCCTCTTCCGTCCCCCCATTGTCTTCTGGGAGACACACAGGTCCCAGAAGACAGCAGGGACCAGTCAGAACTCGCATATGCGCAGTATGGAAACATGGAGCCGAGGGACAGGTCAGATTCGGGTGAGGACATCGCGGGCGCCCTGGACAGGTACGTGTCCTTATTTTTTTAAATGTCAGCAGCTGCAGTATTTGTAGCTGCTGATTTTTAATATTTTTTTTGCAGGCGGAACGCTTTAAATAGGGACTAGATCTACATGGACACAGCAAAAGCAAAATGTATAAAGTCCAGATTTAATTGTATTTAGCCTCTTATGTCATAAAAATCCAATGCATTTTGGGGATTAGTAAGTGGAAGGAAAGCCTCACTATGACTATTCTTAAAAATGTTCCCTCCCCCCCCTCCGACCTATCCTGCTCAACCTGTATAAAATAGATTTGTCTACTTACCTATTGTTTTGCTTCTCCAATCTAAGCACTACAAGTGCTATCTCTATAACCAACCCAGTTTTGACAAGATAGCTGTAACTTACAGTCTCGGTAAACTTAGCAGACAGTGACTCAATCCAAATGACATCTTGCAGATTGCAGAAAGCTTTATTCGAAAGCTTGTGCAGATCTTCACAGATGACTATCAGATAGGTAAAAAAAAAATCATAGTGTGTCTTGCCCGCAATTACATGTGCTCAGAACAGAAATTAAAGCCACGTTGAAAAGAGGTTGGGGCTAGCTATACAGAGCATCTCCTACCTATGTAGGAAGGGATCAAATTATTAAAGGAAAACAAACAGACAATGCATGTGTAACGTGATACCTATTTTTAATCCTCTCCCGTCAACTCACATGATTGTGAGGACCCCAAAGGACACTCCCCACGTGCCAGCACAATGATGTCACACGCTGGCATGTACACGCGATGTCATGACACCATGTGCTTTTATAGGGTGGCACACGTGATTTTAAGGATAGTTTTAGTTAGACTTTTCTTCCATTTCAAGACTTAACCAGCATTTGAGCGATCATACTGATTACCCCACAGGACCTCCAATTTTATCAGTCAGTACATACGTTAACGGTTCCAAGCCCTGATGAAAAGGGACCCTTGGAACCCCTGAAATGTGTAGCCCTTTTATGACAAGAGTCTAAATAAAATAAAATCTGGATTTTTTTTTCCGCTCTGCATTTTCCTCCTTGCAAACACACGTTTATATTGCTGTCTTTGTCCCCATTGTGAAATCTCACTTTACTATTTGAGTGTTGTCAGGAAGCAAGAAGAAGATTCCCCATGAGAAGAGAACCAGCAATAAAAATATATTAGAGTCTTCTCTCAGATGTGGATTGCTTGTGTCCCCTTTGGAGAAATTTTCCCTTAGTTCCTGTTGTGACACCCATTCCCTGGAGAGGAAATGAAATAGACCCCTGATGTCTCCCTTGTATGTCCTTGATCTCCTGAAGCATGAACCCATAAATGGTTGGGAATTGGGATCGACCACTTACATGCTCACTTTATGCCACAATGAAATTGGTAAATGTAAGTGGGTTATTTACTGATTTCCGACGCCCTTCTTACTATTTATAGTAGTCTGGGCTGCTACATAACTGTGAAGAGAGATTACAGATTCCATTGACTACTGTACATAGTACAGCCATAGTGCACGTTCTTGGGGATCAATACATTAAGAGGCAGTCCACATAAAAGGGATTGATTGCAGTGCTCCCCTGGTGTTATGAAAACTGGGGAGGAGGGGGGGTCAATATGAAGATACTGATATGAGTTACGGAATGCAAATTTGGGCCCACTATCTAATGTGCCCCAAAGTTGACTTATAACTGTGATGAACAACCAAAAATGCATGAAGAAATGCCAAACTCCACTCCAGATTGAGATTCTCAATAAAAAGAAACCTTGGGATTTGGGGCTAAAGAGATGCTATGGACGGAAGTCCTTTGATTCTGTGTACCTTGTCTGCAACAAATGAAGACTTAATTTGACAACTCTGCAACCAAGTGCAACTCTGTAGCCAAGTGGATGGAGTCTGAAGTTTATTTCTTTTTAAGCAACTAGTTAAATAATGGACCATCCAGAACTCCTTTCCTTGCAGTTATCCCATTTAATATTTAGCTAAGAGTCCATTGTCCAGGTTAAGGACCATCACTCACCATCAGTCCTTTAACTTCTAAACCCAGCGTCCTCGTAGAGGAGATAGGTTAGAACTGCTGTCCAATTGTTATCTGTGTCCCCATGGCGAAATGTTTCCCCCACTTCCTGTCCAGATAATGGGCACTAGAGGTTAAGTTCCTCTACCCCAAACTCGCACATCCATGTCTTTATGGACCTTGCTTTGTGCATTGATCCAAATCATTTGGTGGAGGGGGGGATTATGGTGTGGGATTGTTTTTCAGGGGCTGGGCTTGGCCCCTTAGTTCCAGTGAAGGGAACTCTTAGACCCCATACCCACTATTAGATTTTCTGCAGAATTTTGTCTTCAGATTTACCAAAACCATGTAGTGCAAAGGCCTGCCTGATTGCATAAAAAATGAAACTCTTAAGGTTTGACCTCATAGTCGTCAGGAAATCTTATAGTGTGCATGGGGCTTTAAGGTGTCAGCATGCCAAGACATTTTGGACAATTTCATGCTCCCAACTTAGTAGGAACAGTTTGGTGGTGGCCCCTTCCTGTTCCAACATATCGGCGCACCAGTGCAAAAACAAGTTCCATAAAGACATGGATGAGTAAGTTTGTGGTGGAGGAACTTGACTGGCCTGCACAGAGTCCTGGCCTCAACCCGATAGAACACCTTTGGGATGAATTGCAGTGGAGACTGTGAGCCAGGCCTTCTCCTCCAATATCAGTGCCTGACCTCACAAATGCGCTTCTGGAAGAATGGTCAAACATTCCCATAGACACACTCCTAAACCTTGTGGACAGCCTTCCCAGAAGAGTTGAAGCTGTTATAGCTGCTAAAGGTGGGCCAACTCAATATTGAACCCTACGGACTAAGACTGGGATGCCATTAAAGTTCATGTGTGTGTAAAGGCAGGTGTGTCAATACTTTTGGTAATATAGTGTACATTCTTATTCTAAGGTTTCACAACTATATGTGAAGCAACACTGCCCAGTCAAGACACCTTTGTAAAGTACAGCCGTTAAATTGGTATCTCAGATTAATAATAGTTATGGTGGCCATGCACGCTTCAATGTTATTACCCAATCGATGTGCAATTTGATTAAAATGATAGAATCTGCAAACAATCAAATAGCAAAAACTTTCCCTGACTGATGTAAACTCCATTTAGATCAGATTTGATAAAAATCAAGTTGATCGGCCAGGGCAGAAAATGATCAATTGTTTTGAATTGATCGGCAGCACTATATGATGGTTAATTGAATGGGCTGTCCAAAAAGGAACGCAAAGGCCGGGCGTTAGAATGTGAACCGGACCTTAAATTAATATGGATTCATTTCTGGAGAATATCTTTATATTGTTTAATGTATTGCCTTGCCAGTGTGCACATTGCTGGTTTTAAATTGATCTAATGGGTTGCCAATCTTTCTATATCTGAATATATAAGCAAGTCTTCCCTTGTAGAGAGGAACATCATGTGACAAACGGCTGTATACTTGCCCAGGAGCACTGAGAAAAGCCTACTGAATCTGTCTGCCTGGAATCGTTGCATTTTTCCCAGCAATGTTAGGTGTTCAGACTGATTTTACAAGCTGTTTGGAGAATGTTTTTTTTTTTCCCAATAAGCCAAAAGGTGTGATTTATTTGAATACAGAAGTCAACCAGGGCATATTTTCTCTGCCTGAAAAATTCTAATTTTGAAAATGTACCCTTCAAAACCCGCAGGGGTCAAACGTGAAGGTGGAAAATTAATAACGAATATCCATAAAAGCGCAGGGCTTTACAAAAGCGTCCCGTCAGCACAGCCGTCTCTTGCAGGTCTCTGTGGAATTTACGACGGAATTTATGGAGGCCGAACGCGGCGACTTCTAAAGGCGTTCCCGCCTGAGAACAAATGGGGCAATTACTGGTTCAGTTAATTACGCAAGTTCACTCGCGCTCTGACAGGCAATATCCGTGTCTTTCGCACGGGGCATGTGAGGATTGAGGCCTAGTATATGAGTTTGAACGTTAACCAGCTCAACATGTTGTTTATAGGCCCGAGTGCTGGGCCTGGCACTTCACGACGCTGCCTGTATAACAACACCGCCGAATCACTCGTGTAGATTCAACAATAAAGTTGGAGTTCGAAAAAGAAAAAAAAAAATATATATTTGTTTTGTTTTTTTGCCCTTCAATTTTGAAGGCAGCTGGAACATCTGGATTTCCTATCCAGGCCAATATTGAGCCAGACTTCACGGCCAAGCATGAACGTCTCATAAAATCAAGGGCTTAAATTGAAACCGTTAGCCTTCTGCTTTTGTAGAATATATCAACACATTTCACAAATGTTTTACGACAAGGGATAGGTTCGAAGTCGCTAGTTCCTGCGGCTATCTTAGCGCGGTCCTTATCGGCTACAAAGTCGATCGCGTGCAACTAGGACAAAATGGCCGCTCTGAAAACTGTACGCTTTATTAGGTTCTTTGAAGGATTTGTCATTTCTGATGTAAAGTGGTTGAAAACCCTTGCATATATATCCAGTGAAGCGACTCATACAGATAGCAGAGGAGCAAGGCACCAGACAGAAATGACACTAATGCCGCGTACACACGATCGGAAATTCCGCCAGCAAAACTCCAATGAGAGCTTTTTGTTGGAAAATGCGACTGTGTGTATGCTCCATCGGTCTTTTGCTGGCGGAATTCCAGCCAGCAAAAGATTGAGAGCAGGTTTTCTATTTTTCGGTCGGTGAAAAGTTCCTATCCGAAAATGCGATCGTCTGTAAAAATTCCGACGCGCAAAATTCCTACGCATGCTCGGAAACAATTTGACGCATGCACGGAAGCATTGAACTTCATTTTCTCGGCTTGTTGTAGTGTTGTATGTCACCGCGTTCTTGACGGTTGAAAGTTCAGAGAACTTTTGTGTGACCGTGTGTATGCAAGGCAAGCTTGAGCGGAATTCCGTCAGAAAAACCATCCAAGTTTTTTCTGACGGAAAATCCGCTCGTGTGTACGCGGCATTAGAGCTCTGGATCAAGACAAGTACACACTATAGAGGGATATGCTTTCTTCATATTTCATGTCATCCACTTGCCATCCGGGCCATTTCTGACAACTTCACTAAAAATGTACTTTTTTTTTTGCTAGAAAATTACTTTAAACCCCCAAACATTATATATATATTTTTATTAGCAGAGACCCTATAGAATAAAATGGTGGGTGTTGCATTTTTTTATGTCACAGGGTATTTGTGCAGCAGTTTTTCAAACGCAAATTTTTTTGGAAAAAAAAAAAAACACTTTTATGAATTAAAAAAAAAACAAAAACACTAACGTTAGCCCAATTCTTTTGCATAATGTGAAAGATGATATTACGCCGAGTAAATAGATGCCTAATGTAATGATGTGTATGCATTATGTTATAATTCAAGTTCAATTGTTATGCCTACATTACGCTTTAAAATTGCGTCTACCCGTGGAATGGTGGCAAAGTACGGTGCTTAAAATTCTCCATAGGCGAAGCTTTAAACGCCTTTAGAGGTTACCAGTTTAGAGTTGCAAAGGAGGTCTGTTGCTAGAATTATTGCTCTCACTCTGACATTCGCAACAATACCTTACATGTGTGGTTCGATCGCCGTTTACATATGCGTGCGGGCAGGGCTTTTTTTTCAGGGGGAACTTGGTGGAACTCAGTTCCACCACCTCTGGCTCAGACCCTTTGGTGCCTTCTCACCACAATCACTTGTAAACACAGAAGTCTGGTTTCTGTGTTTACAAGTGACAGCTCTGCAATCTGTATGTAATGCAATCCTGTCATTTAATGCCCCTTTAAGACCCTCCTACTGTTTTTGTGAAATTTGACTGAACACACCCACTATTTGTTGTGAGTTGGAGGGTGTGTGTGGGGGGAGGGGTTTTGTGGGGCCGTGGTTAAGTTCCAGCACCTATTGTTTGAAAAAAAAAAGCCCTGCGTGTGGGAGTAATGTATGCGTTCGCATTTGCATGTAAGCACGGTGGGACAAGGGCACTTTAGATTTTTAATTTTTTTTAATGTAATTTTTACAAAATTATATATATATATATTTTTTTTTTTACACATTTTTTTTTTTGTGCTAACTTTATCGCTATCACAAGGGGTGAACAACATCCCTTGTGATAGCATGGGCCATGACAGGTCCTCTTTATGGAGAGATTTGGAGTCTATTAGAATCCAAATCTCTCCACTGGCCTTCCACAGATCTGATCGGCTACTTACCTGGCCGTTGCTGGCCAGGTAAACAAAGGGGCGGAACCGGAAGCGACGACTTATGCGACTACACACGAGCGGACTTTTCGACTGGACTGGTCTGACGGACCGAGTCCGGCGGACAATTCGACCAAGTGTGGGCTTCATCGGACCTGCAGCGGACGTTTTTGGTCGAAAATCTGACGGACTTTAGATTTGCAACATGTTTCAAATCTTTCCAATGGACTCGAGTCCGGTGGAAAAGTCCGCTCGTCTGTATGCTAGTCTGACGGACGAAAACCGACGCTAGGGCAGCTATTGGTTACTGGCTATCAACTTCCTTATTTTACATATCTTACGTCATCACGTACGAATCCGTCGGACTTTGGTGTGATCGTGTGTAGGAAAGTCCGTCGGAAGTCCGTCAAAAGTCCGTCGGATAGACCGTTGGACCAGTCCGGTCGAAAAGTCCGCTTGTGTGTACGCGGCATTACTCGTTGCTCCCGATTTCCAGGGTTACAGAGAGAGGGGAACAACGTCAGTTCCTCCCTCTCTGTACATGGCAGCCATCGCTGCTGACCGCATGGCTCCCGGCCTCTGCGATGGGACCAGAGAGCCCGGGAGAGGCGGCGACAGGAGGGGGGGGGGGTTGGACCCGTTTCCGCCACCCGCAGAAGTGATAGAGTGGCTAATTACCCACTCAGATCACTTCTGCCTTGAAGAGAATCGCCAGGTGAAAAGATCAATACTGGGATGATGCCTGTAGGTGCAGGCATCATCCCAGTATAACCACTAAAACAGGAGGGCGTCCATGTACGCCCCCCCCCCCCGGCGGGAAGTGGTTAAAGGCATAGTTCACCTTCACTAAAACACAAACAAACTGTGCAGCTTTGACTAAAGTTGAATAATGTCCTTGCTATAGGTGTAGGCCATTTATGTACCTCATGAAACCTGACTGGAAAACTCCAAGGACACTGATAAAAAAGCCTAGTTGTTACTGTTCACCTTCACTATCACAGGAGTGATGGAGAAAGATTGCCATTGCCGATATCATGAAAAAATGTTTTTGCTTCAAAAAAGTCACTGACCTGGAACAAGTACTCAGATAAGGAACGTCATAGAAAAATTCAATTTCGGTGTACTTGTTCTGGTCATCAACTCAAAGTACTAAACAATAAAGGGGTGTCCAACCTGCGGCCCCAGGCGGCTTGGAATGTGGCCCGACAGAAAATTGTAAACTTTTTTGTAAAAATGCGTTTACAGTCAGCAAACACATGCGGCCGAAGAAAAATTTGACAGTGTCTCTTTTCTGGACTTGTGTAAGTTTTATCTTCTCAAAGAAAATTATCCCACTATCCCACCCATAATCATCATCAGTTTTTGGCAGCACATACAGTATCTCACAAAAGTGAGTACACCCCTCACATTTTTGTAAATATTTTATTCTATTTTTACATGTGACAACACTGAAGAAATGACACTTTGCTACAATGTAAAGTAGTGAGTGTACAGCTTGTATAACACTGTAAATTTGCTGTCCCCTCAAAATAACTCAGCCATTAATGTCTAAACCACTGGCAACAAAAGTGAGTACACCCCTAAGTGAAAATGTCCAAATTGGGCCCAAAGTGTCAATATTTTGTGTGGCCACCATTATTTTCCATCAATGCCTTAACCCTCTTGGGCATGGAGTTCACCAGAGCTTCACAGGTTGCCACTGGAGTCCTCTTTCACTCCTCAATGAGGACATCACGGAGCTGGTGGATGTTAGAGACCTTGCGCTCCCCCACCTTCCATTTGAGAATGCTCAATAGGGTTTAGGTCTGGAGACATGTTTGGCCAGTCCATCACCTTTACCCTCAGCTTCTTTAGCAAGGCAATGTTCGTCTTGGAGCTGTTTGGGGTCGTTATCATGTTGGAATACTGCTCTGCAGCCCAGTCTACCACACTACATGTTGGCATTCATGGTTCCCTCAATGAACTGTAGCTCCTCTGGGCTCTGACTAGGCCATGCAAGGACATTCACCCTTTTCTTCTTCAACCACTGAGTGGTCATTTTTTCTGTGTGTTTTGGGTTATTGTCATGTTGGAAGGTAAACCTTCTTCCCATTGACAACTTTCTGGCAGAGGGCAGCAGATTTTCCTCAAGAATTTGACATATTTTGCCCCATCCATTTTCCTTCTATCCTGACAAGTGCTCCAGTCCCTGCTGCAGAGCAACACCCCCATAACAGGATATAACCACCTCCATGCTTTACTGTATGGTGAGCTGTATTGGACTTCCATCAGACATATGGTTTGGTGTTGAGGCCAAATAATTAAATTTTAGTTTCATACTACCATAACATATTTTTCCATGTGGCCTCAGAATCCTCAAGGTGTGTTTTGGCAAAGCTCAGTCGTGACTGCATGTGGCCTTTCTTGAGGAGTGGCTTTTTTCTTGCAACCCTTCCATACAAGCCACATTTGTGGAGAATTTGTGATATTGTTGTCACATGCACATATGACCACTCTTTGTCATAAATTCCTGCAACTGCTTCAGAGTTGCTGTAGGCCTCTTTGAAGCCTCTCTGACCAGTTTCCTCCTGGCTCTTTAATCCAGTTTGGAGCAATGTCCTGATCTAGGGAGGGTCGGTGTTGTACCAAATACCATCCACTTCCTAATAATAAACTTAACTATGCTTCTAGGCATTGATAATGTCTTTGATTTTTTTTGTATCCATCTCCTGACTTGTGCCTGTCCACAACATCATCTTTTGACAATGCCTTGTCACCCATAGTGGATTGCTTCAGTTGTAATACCAGGGACTGAAATGCTCCAGGAAAGCTCTTTTCATGCTGAGCTAATCAAAATGACCACAGCTGATCACAGTTGAAATGTCAAATGGCATTGTGTGCCATTGGGAAGGTGATTAGCTACATCTGATTTTAGGAGGGGGTGATCCTGTTTTCAACTCAGTAACTCTGTTTTTGAATTTTTAAATTTTTTTTCTGACATGTTGGTGTTATATCTTTCACTTGGATGTTATAAGTTGCACTGGGTAAATACAGCTGGATAAAACAAAAACTGTGTCTGTCTTCATTTCAGGTTGCAAAGTAACAAAATTTTATTTTTTTAAAGGGGGTGATTCTTTTCTATACCCACTGTATATCAGTGATCGTTAACTTGTGATCTACCTAACCTTTTCTGCTCATCCACTAACCTTATTGTTAGTGTATTTTATGTGTGGCCCAGGACAATCCCTCCTCTTCCAATGTGGGCCAGGAAGGTCAAAAGGTTGGACAACCCTGCAATAAATGGTCAGCAGGGAGGCCAGGCAGCTAGAAGCCTTAGAAGGAGAGCTCAGCAATGGCAATCCCCATGTTTTTCACATGGCATTTGTTCATTGGTAATCTGTCTTTGGTGCCTCAAGCTGGCCATAGATGGTGGATATGTAGGTGGGTTGCAATTGAGCTAGTTGGGCTGCCCCAGGTGGGAGAGTGAGGGTTAATGTTTTTCCTGGATCTTTTGTTTGATGGGTTTCTTTAGGTCCAATACACTGATCATGTGATGTAACAGAGGGGCAGTGGTCAGGAGCTAGTGAGAGCTCAATCACTCACTCTTGCATGAATCCTTGGCCTGAAAGAGAATGGCGTTATATCTTGCTGTCATCTTGGAATCCGTTGCAATGTAGGAAGCCCCTGAAGCCTTGGGTTCTTCCCAAAGGCACCAGCCACTGGGGAATACCACTATTGGACCTTTTAGTCATGGACTCTACCTTTGCAGGTATGCCAGGGCAGCACATTAGAATTGGGGTTGTAGGGACAAGAACTGTTTTATTATGGACTTTGTATGCTTGGAGTCTTTTTCTTAAGTAAAATGTCGAAACTTTGTCTTCTGCCTGGTCTGAAGTCATTTAAAGGAGTGTAATGCAAGTAACCAGCACATTTCTACAACAGTTGGGTCACTAGCATATTGGGGTATGAAGAGACAGACTTAGGGTTCATCCTGGTGTAGAACAGCAAGGTCCTCAGGACTAGTAATCAGTGGACAAACAGGATACATGTGTAGCACCCTGGTATTAGGCAGGGTTGCTAACAAATTTAGTTATGCTAGGTGTAACTAGCCTGGCTAATTTGTAGTTGTATTTGTAGTTGTAGTTGCTAATTTGACTTTGTACCCTAAGCCTGAATCTGGTGCATTCCTCTCTTCTGTCAGTAGGTGGCACTGCTACCTTTGGCATTAGAATGACAAGTCCACAGTGAGTTCAGGCTGTGAATAGACATCATTTTTCAGCCAATCAGAGTAGCTACTTGGCATGCTGGGTAGTCTATTTAAGGGGAATGAGTCAGGTGATCAGTGTTCTTTTAGCCCCAGGCTGAGGCCTGGGGGCTGTTTGTGAAGCAGCAGCTGAAGGTTAGGCCTAAGCCTGAGGCCTAGCCATGTGTGTAGAGGCTCAGCCTGAGGGGAGCCTGATCGTTGCAGAGGTTCAGCCAGATGGTGAACCGAGTGTTGCCAGAGGTGAAGGAGAAACAGTTGCCACATGGGACGACCACTCTTGTTACCAGCGGCAAGTGAGAACCAGAGGTCAGAGATAAAGGGGACACCATCGCCAGTAAGGGGCAACTATTCCTGTTATCAGAGGCCAGGTTTGTAAAAGTCTGAAGAAGTACCAAAGCAGCCTTTTTCACTAGCCGGGTATGGTGAACAAGTTGGGAAAGCTTCAGTGTTCAAGTCAGGAACCCAGTGGGTGAGTTTGGGTGACACTTGAAGAGGATTCAGCGGGTTAGCTGAGAGCCAAGCCAGGGACCCAGCAGGTAGCGTGGGTGACGCTTGGAGTGTACAGTCGGTTAGCTGTGGAAGAGCTAAGGGGATCCAGCGGGCGGCTGGGATCTGAAGGTCTGGTGGGAAGACTGGAAGCTCAGTGAGAAAAGCTACAGCTAGAGGCTGTGAGATGGAGGCCAGATCCTACACAACGGGGATACCCAGTCTGGTACGTGTACAGATCTGTGTTGTGAACCTACAAGTTCAGTTGCCATAGGAGACAACAGTTCTACAAATACAGTGCTGCAACCAGTTTAAAGGCCCTCAACCCGTATAGCTGTCTGCCTATTTTGTCTTGGAGTCTGCCAATTGCTATTGCATCTGCCTAAGGGTGTTCAGGCACTAACCCGCTCTGCCCCAGTTCCATTAAGAGACAATAAATCTCTTGTTTGCATTCAAAATGTCACTGGCGCCCATCATTCTTTTTGCATCACACCCACAATGCCTGGTAACCCACTCTACAAGGAAGGATGTCAGCTCTCCCTAACCCTTGAGGTCACCATTAGGCCTCTTGGGCCCCGGGACCTTGCTAAACATGCTATACAACCTTCTGCAGAAAGCTGAACTCCAGGAATCATATTTTTGGCATACTTATTACTGGGCCAGTTTGGCTCAATGGGTATCCATATTTGATATCCTTTAGGGGCACTGGGGAAGCTGGAAATAATTGTAGTGGTCATCACTACATACAGTGATAGTTATAATCTTCTGGGTTCTGTGCAAGTGGCTTCTCCTCTGCACACTGGACACAAGGGGTCACTTGCTCAGCTCCTCCTCAATTCATAGAAATTTTCCATTGAATAAAAGGCTCAGTGGTCAGGGTGCAGAGGGGAAGCCAATGAAGTGTATCACTGTATGTAGCGTGGACTACTTCAGATTCCTCAGCGACCCTCAGAACATCAGGCATGGATACTCACAACAAGCCAAGTTGGCCCAATCCAAGTATGCAAAAAATGCATTTATTTAATTGCAATCACAAAAAAAGAGGGGCAGGAAAAACCTAAAAAGCAAACAACTTCATGGCAACCATTAAAATGTAGTGTGACTAGTATATACTGCCGCCTGCAGGACCTTACGCCTGAAGCTAGTATCCACCATTGCAGCCACCCACATCCACCTATACAATTTAACAAAATGGGCCGAGGACCAGCTAGCAGCTCTGCATACCTGGTGCCAATAGTTACAGAAAGCTCCCACCACTATTTTAAATGAGCAATTACATGAAAAAGAGGATTCCAGCCTTTCAAAGAATAAGCCCGATGTCCACCATCTAAGTCTAGATCCAACAGATCTGGAGAGAGAAATGTCCTACTACCACGTTAAGATACTAAACTGATCCTATGTAGGATATAGATACTAGATGGGGCTATGACCTATTTAATGTGCATAGTGTCCAAACCTACTGGAGCACCCGTTGTCATTCTTTTTTTTCTGGGGGGGATTCCTTGAAATAGCTTTCAGTTCTTTAGGACCCCTGCTAACATATGATAAAACCTACAACTTATGGTATACTGGCATGGTTAACAAGCTGTAGGAAACTTTAAATAAAATAATAAATAATGTGCTCTACCCACCAAGACCTTGGTACCAAGGGCAGTCAATTTTTTACCACCCCACTCCATAAAACAACATTTATACTATTAATCTTAAAAAATTGATGGTGTCCCCTTAAGTTAGTGGTCAGTGTAGAAGTAACCCCTTAAATTGGTTGATGGGTTAACCCCTACATTGATGTTCAGTATAAGTGGGAGATCAATTCACCACTGCTCATTACTCTGGGGACCCCTAGCAACCTCAGCTGGAACCATAAGTTTCCAAGAAACCCTAGTTGAGAAAAGCTCTCCTGGAGGCCATCCGCAGCTATAACCACATACTGTAGAAAATAGTCTTGTGTCCCCCTTACATTGGTGTTCAGCATTAGTGGGAGATCAATTCACCACTGCTCATTGCTCAATGAACTCCTAGCAACCTCAGGAGGAACCCTAAGGTTCTAAGAAATCCTAGTTGAGAAATGCTCTCCTGGAGGCCAAAGCTACATTATACCCACACATTGAAGAAAAAAGTCCTGTGTCCTCCACCACATCCTGGGAGAAAAGGCCATAACAGAACTGAGAATGGCTTATGAACTTTGGTAAACCTTGGCAATGCTAATAGTTTCAAAGCTCATTTCCTTTTTTGGGTAATTAAATGCACAACTTTTATTGCCCATTTGAAATCCATGAAGTCATATATCTGAGGCGACTGGAAAGAATCAGCCTAGTCTAGAGAAAATGACTTGGCACTAGTTTGGCGAGTGTCAGACAATACGGCATCAAAGCCTGACTGAATAGAAAGTGTGCAGGCTTTTCCCGTATTCACTGCTGAGTCAGGGCAGCAGAAGGAAAATATATGAATGGCTCTCACCCCCCTCCTGCCCATGCCATCCTCTGGGTCACATGACTAACAGGTTACTAGGTCAAGGACTGAATGGGAGTCCCAGAAATACGACCTTTCCTTGGCTATCCACACAGGCGACTGCCTAATTACTGCACTGTTAGTCATTAGCTTTGCATTGTCACCGCGTCTGTCACCCAGTGTGTGTCCTGCGCTCCCTGACCACATGTCTATCTGTCACTGCGCTGCTAGTTTATTATGTGTCTAGGGGGCTATTAATACAGATCCCATGGAGCCTTAAAGGGAAACATTAATTTATTTTTATTTGATAGGAATACATTTTATTACTTTATTATTTACCAGAAAGTCATGTTTACTCACTTGCTGTTCTATAGTTTTATTTTTCTAGTATAAAAAGATCTGTATATGGATACTGTGTATGAATTACGGGATGTAATTAACATGCCTAACTCAAATATTTTTGGAGTTCTTCTTTGTGTCCCTGGTAGGAGAGTTTCTATAGTTTCTCTACTGACAGTAAGGCCTCCTTCACGCATGGATAAGCTGTGAAAACAGGTAGTTGATCTGCTTTATTTACCCCCCCCCCAATCTACCGGCCTGTTAACATAGCCGGAATAATTATCATTGCCGCAGTAGCTTCACGGCAAATGTTATACAGCATGTTGGGGTTGGTAGGCAGTGCTGCTTGCCCTATTCAAATCAATAGGACCACATCACATCTGTATTTGACTTGGTGATCGCTGTCATTGGGACTGAAAGGGATGGGAAATATAAAATTTTACAACTGTCAATAGAACAGGAGTTCTTCCAATAGGGACACATGTGGTTTTAATGGCCTGAGGAAGGAAGGAAGGAAGGAAGGGAGGCAAAATTTCCCCATTGAAACGCATATTGGAAAAATAGTTGCGATAGGATTCCTAACTATTCCCTATTCTAATCAAAAAGATAAAGCTCAAGGGCTCGTTCACATCAAAACGCAGTTCGGGAAAGGTGCTTTTCCTTGCGTGTTTCCCGCACCACACAGGAACGCGCTGCCCTTGTTAGACGTGCGTAGGTGCCATTAATTGATAATCCCTCCCCAAATACATCTAACAAACACTGCGCCACCAAACCGATTTTTAAAAGTTTCACCCGACGTATTTTTTCTATGTGTTTAGCAGCCAATTTAAATAAACGGGCTGTCAAAAATGGAATACGTGGGAATGCTCAAAAACATTGGCACGCGTTTTCGTGTAAATCAGCCCTGAGCCATATAATAATAACAATACATTATAAAATGTGATTTTGCAGAAATAATATACTTAGATCATATACTGTTGCTGCTATTGTAACAGGAACTTACTCTTTTTTTAGATATGTGTATTCCATCACGCTAAAACGTGAAATTACTATTAGTAAACTTTGCGGCTACTTAATAAATAATACCCCAAAAATGTGAAACTCTAATCAGTGTTCAAACAAATAACTGATCCACAGAACCACATTACCATTAGAAAGTAAAAAATACATAAAAAGTGAGTACAAATCATCTAACAAAATCACATTATATAAATTCATGCTAAAAAAATCATGAAAAAAAAATGTAGATAACTAAATCCACTTAACAGTTCATATTAAAGTATTGTAGATTTTTCATGGTGCACAGTGCAAGTAATAATCACACCCTTGTGTGAAATCTTGTGAGAAATCAATACACCCCAGTTCCACCACAGTTGTGACATAGGTGAACCCTTCTCCCTCTGGAAACTCACTCACCATATTGCCTCCCATTCTCATGGGCAGACCAAAATGCTTTAATAGTAGTTGAATCTCTGCTCAGAGGTATTAGATCACAATTTTCACATTAGGATGACACAGCTCCTCTCATCATACATATGCAAGGAAGAAAAGGAACAGAAAGGCTCCAATAGTGCATTAATCCAATAAAAAATAGTTGATTAATAAGTCCTGTATTACACTCACATTTATAAAGACTTGTATCCAGCATTTACGACGTCGAAGACAGAAATGACGAAATGGGTGGCTACCCAAAGATTGGGACTGACTTGTCTATGCTGGAAGGTCCTGTGGGCTATTGCAAAGCACAAATCAACACTAGTGTGGAGGTGGTGAGATTGTTGTGGAGATCGCTATTGGACTTTTGTTTATTTTAAATGCTGGATACAAGACTTTATAAAAGAAACTATATGAAAATATGAGCACATGTAAGTGTAGCTAATTGCTTGGCTAGAGACACCCTTTTAAAAAGGCATATGTGAGTGACGAAACGCGTCAGTAGCGGGGCTTGTGACATCATTGCCTTGCTTTAGGAAGTATACGATCACCCATGAGGGCAGCAGGGCCGAGGACTTGCAGACGATTTTGTGACCCCAGGGACGGATTTGTATATGTTCAAGTTCATCACCTGTATGCACCAGGGCTAGTGCATTTCTAAATGTGAGTGGAATAGTTGCTTGTGTTTTTAAATACATTTAAAATACAGTATTACACTATGCTAGTTCCTTTTTTACGATTATCTTGTCACCATCTATGAGAGACCACGCTTGCAGAAGCCCACTGTTGGGAGCTTAAAAGACACTGGATTGAGACCCCAAAGAGGAAGGTGTTACTAGGCCTAATTTGGGGGCCATTCTGGGAGGTGAGCGCATAGTGTGACTGGTGGAGGGTCCACTTGGTGTTTTTCACTCATTTGCCTTTATTCACTGCTGGATTGTGGGTGGACAGCATTTGTTTACAGAAGATATCACTGGATATATGGACTTATATGCATTTATGTGTTATATGTATTATTTCCACTAGGTCACTGGTTGCACCTACTATTCACACAAATGTGTTTTATGCAACATTATATGTGCTATGTGTTACAATCCCACTAGGGGTCACAATTTTCACTGTTTTTATTATTTAGTCATTTTAATAATTTTGTAGGGAGGTAGAGCTTCATTTTATTTTATTTTGAATTCAGGAACCTGTGCTGCTGTGCTTTTTATGTCTCCCAGTGGACTTCAGCTGAATGGGTTAACACTACATCACCCCCATCCACCAGGGGGAGCTGACAAGCAGTAGGAGCTCAAGAGACTTGATGGTTGGCAGCAATGTATCATGGGAGATGAAGTTCAGGAAAGACACTTTACTATGGCAGCCTATGGATCATTGGACTACAATTCCCAATGCGAGCCAGGTATAAAGAGAGAGAGGGCTTTATTTTCACAGGCTGAATTGCTGAGGAATTTCCTTTTTGCTGTGAGTAGACTGAGGTGTGCACATGGCTGCTCCTGTGTGCACATCAACCTGCCACAAGCCTGTGGCCCTGTGCTGAGGTCTGGAGTCACTCTAGGCAGATCCAGAATTAAGTGGACATCTGAACAGTGGGACCCCTGTTACCGTATTGCTGGGACTGGTGAGAGGACACTGTTGCTATTAACCTATTGCTGCTAGCAAAGACTGAGCACATGGGGACTGGCCAAATAACTAGTAGCATTATTTACCGCATGCAGACTTTACTGGAACTGTACTCATGTGCACCACCATAAAGATTGGGCCCCAGTCCGGACAGTAGCCGGAGGAAGAACTACCCTGTTTCCCTGAAAATAAGACCTAGCGTGATTGTCAGTGATGGCTGCAATATAAGCCCTACCCCCCCAAATAAGCCTTAGTTAAAGTCCTTGTAGGTCTTATTTTCAGGGTAGGGCTTATTTTTGGGGGAAACAGGGTAGGGCTTATTTGGGGGGTAGGGCTTATATTGCAGCCATCACCGACAATCACGCTAGGTCTTATTTTCAGGGAAACAGGGTAGGACTAAACACTGCTCACTCAGATAGCTGCTTCACAAGAACTTTGCATATTGTCCCTAGTAAGAGGCACCTCTTTAAGGAGTCTTAGATTTCATTGCTGCCATTCACATGCATGCAGACTTTACTGGAACTGTGCTCATGTGCACCACCATAAAGATTGGGCCCCAGACCAGACACTAGCCGGAGGAAGAACTAGGACTAAAAACTGCTCAGATAGCTGCTTCACAAGAACTTCACAAGAACTTTGCATTTTGTTCCTAGTAAGAGGCATCTCTTTAGGGAGTCTTACATTTTATTGCTGCCATTCACATAGAGTGCACTCTAAAGTAAAAATAGCCTACTGTTTACAGAGAAGTTATTGCAATGTTGATTATCATTGCTGTTACTGTTTTCTAATGCCATTACATATTGCTGATTTGGTGGATTACCAGGTTTACTATAATTTAGCTGCATAGAATTCTAAATTCTAGCTTCTGAAGTTAGAAGCTAATTGGCTACCATGCACAGCTGCACCAGATTTTGCACTCTCCGGATTTAGTAAATCAATCCCATTGTCTAGTGACCCTGATTGACCTAATCGTTTACTTGCTAATTTGTTGCAACCCATGAAAATATATTGGGATCATTTACCACTAACCAGTCTGATGCTTGCGTTTTAAAACTTAGTACCTTAGTTGAGTGCATAGTAACTAAATTTGTGCTCCCAGTAGCAGTGCAGTATCCATTTTCTTAACCTGGTATGTCAGTGGGGCTGAGGTTGTTTTCAGAGTCGAGGCACAAGAACAGAAAACTCGATCTACCAAGCGGCTCCTGTGGGGGTGGCGCTTCATAAGCTATCCCCACATATGTTGGAATTAGAAGAACAATTGTAAGGGCTTTGTATTATTTGATTTGCCCTCTGAACTGATGAGCAGTATTTCTTTTCCATTTTTAAAGCGTTATTAAGCCTAAAAGCAAACATTAATTAAATTGCAGTTTACCAATTCTTAGATGAATTGGCTGCATTAGTTTTCTTTTATAGGCTTTCTTTCTTTCTTTTATTTTTACCTGGTGCTTTTCTGGAAGTGCATAAAAAGTTCTGCATGCTGCATCTTTGGTGCGCTTTTAGAAAACCTGCCAAAAACACTCAACCTAGTAAAAAGTCTATGGGAAACCATAGGTTAACTACACAAAAACAATACACCTGCGCTGTGGCCAAACTGCAGCATGCCAGTGCGAAACTGGCCTAAAACAGAAAGTCTGTTACTAGCCAGATCACCAGGTGAGAACAGAGGGAAAAAAGTCTAAAAAAGAAAGCTAATGCAGCCACCACATCTAATGATTGGTAAGCTGCAAAATATTACATTTTGGTTTTGAGTTTAACCACTTCAGCCCCGGAAGGATTTACCCCCTTCCTGACCAGAGCACTTTTTACAATTTGGCACTGCGTCGCTTTAACTGCTAATTGCGCGGTCATGCAATGCTGTACCCAAACGAAATTTGCGTCCTTTTCTTCCCACAAATAGAGCTTTATTTTGATGGTATTTGATCACCTCTGCCGCTTTTATTTTTTGCGCTATAAACGGAAAAAGACCGAAAATTTTGAAAAAAAATGATATTTTCTACTTTTTGTTATAAAAAAAATCCATTAAAATCAATTTTAGTCATACATTTAGGCCAAAATGTATTCGGCCACATGTCTTTGGTAAAAAAAATGTCAATAAGCGTATATTTATTGGTTTGCGCAAAAGTTATAGCGCCTACAAACTAGGGTACATTTTCTGGAATTTACACAGCTTTTAGTTTATGACTGTCCATGTCATTTCATGAGGTGCTAAAATGGCAGGGCAGTACAAAACCCCCACAAATGACCCCATTTTGGAAAGTAGACACCCCAAGGAAATTGCTGAGAGGCATGTTGAACCCATTGAATATTTTTTTTTTTTGTCCCAAGTGATTGAATAATGACAAAAAAAAAAAAAAAAAAAAAATTACAAAAAGTTGTCACTAAATGATATATTGCTCACACAGGCCATGGGCATATGTGGAATTGCACCCCAAAATACATTCAGCTGCTTCTCCTGAGTACGGGGATACCAAATGTGTGGGACTTTTTGGGAGCCTAGCCGCGTACGGGGCCCCGAAAACCAAGCACCGCCTTCAGGATTTCAAAGGGCATACATTTTTGATTTTACTCCTCACTACCTATCACAGTTTTGAAGGCCATAAAATGCCAGGATGGCACAAACCCCCCCCAAATTACCCCATTTTGGAAAGTAGACACCCCAAGCTATTTGCTGAGAGGCATGTTAAGTCCATGGAATATTTTATATTTGGACACAAGTTGCGGGAAAGTGACAAATTTTTTTTTTTTTGCACAAAGTTGTCACGAAATGATATATTGCTCAAACATGCCATGGGCATATGTGGAATTACACCCCAAAATACATTCTGCTGCTTCTCCTGAGTACGGGGATACCACATGTGTGGGACTTTTTGGGAGCCTAGCCGCGTACGGGGCCCCGAAAACCAAGCACCGCCTTCAGGATTTCAAAGGGCATAAATTTTTGATTTTACTCCCCACTACCTATCACAGTTTTGAAGGCCATAAAATGCCAAGATGGCACAAAACCCCCCCAAATGACCCCATTTTGGAAAGTAGACACCCCAAGCTATTTGCTGAGAGGCATGTTGAGTCCATGGAATATTTTATATTTGGACACAAGTTGCGGGAAAGTGACAATTTTTTTTTTTTTTTGCACAAAGTTGTCACTAAATGATATACTGCTCAAACATGCCATGGGCATATGTGGAATTACACCCCAAAATACATTCTGCTGCTTCTCCTGAGTACGGGGATACCACATGTGTGGGACTTTTTGGGAGCCTAGCCACGTACGGGGCCCCAAAAACCAAGCACCGCCTTCAGGATTTCTAAGGGCATAAATTTTTGATTTTACTCCTCACTACCTATCACAGTTTTGAAGGCCATAAAATGCCAAGATGGCACAAACCCCCCCCAAATGACCCCATTTTGGAAAGTAGACACCCCAAGCTATTTGCTGAGAGGCATGTTGAGTCCATGGAATATTTTATTTTTTGACACAAGTTGCGGGAAAGTGACAATTTTTTTTTTTTTTTGCACAAAGTTGTCACTAAATGATATATTGCTCACACAGGCTATGGGCTTATGTGGAATTGCACCCCAAAATACATTCTGCTGATTCTCCTGAGTATGGGGATACCACATGTGTGGGACTTTTTGGGAGCCTAGCCGCGTACGGGGCCCCGAAAACCCAGCACCGCCTTCAGGATTTCTAAGGGCGTAAAGTTGTGATTTCACTCCTCACTACTTATCACATTTTTGAAGGCCATAAAATGCCCAGATGGCACAAACCCCCCCCAAATGACCCCATTTTGGAAAGAAGACACCCCAAGCTATTTGCTGAGAGGCATGATGAGTACATGGAATATTTTATATTTTGACACAAGTTGCGGGAAAGTGACAATTTTTTTTTTTTTTTTTGCACAAAGTTGTCACTAAATGATATATTGCTCAAACATGCCATGGGCATATGTGGAATTACACCCCAAAATACATTCTGCTGCTTCTCCTGAGTATGGGGATACCACATGTGTGGGACTTTTTGGGAGCCTAGCCGCGTACGGGGCCCCGAAAACCAAGCACCGCCTTCAGGATTTCAAAGGGCATAAATTTTTGATTTTACTCCCCACTACCTATCACAGTTTTGAAGGCCATAAAATGCCAAGATGGCACAAAACCCCCCCAAATGACCCCATTTTGGAAAGTAGACACCCCAAGCTATTTGCTGAGAGGCATGGTGAGTATTTTGCAGCTCTCATTTGTTTTTGAAAATGAAGAAAGACAAGAAAAACGTATTTTTTTTTCTTTTTTCAATTTTCAAAAGTTTGTGACAAAAAGTGAGGTCTGCAAAATACTCACTATACCTCTCAGCAAATAGCTTTGGGTGTCTATTTTCCAAAATGGGGTCATTTGGGGGGGGTTTGTGCCATCTGGGCATTACATGGCCTCCGAAACTGTGATAGGCAGTGAAGAGTGAAATCAAAAATTTACGCCCTTAGAAAGCCTGAAGGCGGTGCTTGGTTTTCGGGGTCCCCTATGCGGTTAGGCTCCCAAAAAGTCTCACACATGTGGTATCCCCGTACTCAGGAGAGGCAAAAGAATGTATTTTGGGGTGTAATTTCACATATTCCCATGGCATGTTTGAGCAATATATCATTTAGTGACAACTTTGTGCAAAAAAAAAAAAAAAAAATAATAATTTGTCTTTTTCCCGCAACTTGTGTCACAATATAAAATATTCCATGGACTCGACATGCCTCTCAGCAAATAGCTTGGGGTGTCTACTTTCCAAAAATGGGTCATTTGGGGGGGTTTTGAACTGTCCTGGCATTTTATGCACAACATTTAGAAGCTTATGTCACACATCACCCACTCTTCTAACCACTGGAAGACAAAGCCCTTTCTGACACTTTTTGTTTACATGAAAAAATTATTTTTTTTTGCAAGAAAATTACTTTGAACCCCCAAACATTATATATTTTTTTAAAGCAAATGCCCTACAGATTAAAATGGTGGGTATTTGATTTTTTTTTTTCACAAAGTATTTGCGCAGCGATTTTTCAAACGCATTTTTTGGGGAAAAAACACACTTTTTAAAATTTTAATGCACTAAAACACACTATATTGCCCAAATGTTTGATGAAATAAAAAAGATGATCTTAGGCCGAGTACATGGATACCAAACATGACATGTTTTAAAATTGCGCACAAACGTGCAGTGGCGACAAACTAAATACATTTTTAAAAGCCTTTAAAAGCCTTTACAGGTTACCACTTTAGATTTACAGAGGAGGTCTACTGCTAAAATTACTGCCCTCGATCTAACCTTCGCGGTGATACCTCACATGCATGGTGCAATTGCTGTTTACATTTGACGCCAGACCAACGCTTGCGTTCGCCTTTGCGCGAGAGCAGGGGGGGACGGGGGTGCTTTTTTTTTTTTTTTTTTTTTTTTTAATTATTTTTTTGATTTTTTATCTTATTTTTAAACTGTTCCTTTCATTTTTATTTTTTTTAAATCATTTTTATTGTTATCTCAGGGAATGTAAATATCCCCTATGATAGCAATAGGTAGTGACAGGTACTCTTTTTTGAAAAAATTGGGGTCTATTAGACCCTAGATCTCTCCTCTGCCCTCAAAGCATCTGACCACACCAAGATGGGTGTGATAAAATGCTTTCCCAATTTCCCAATGGCGCTGTTTACATCCGGCGAAATCTAAGTCTTGAAATGCTCGTAGCTTCCGGATTCTTAGGCCATAGAGATATTTGGAGCCATTCTGGTCTCCGATCAGCTCTATGGTCAGCTGGCCGAATCACTGGCTGCATTCTCAGGTTCCCTGTTGGGACAGGAGAGCCAGAGAAAAACATGGAAGACGGTGGGGGGGGGGGGGGGGCATTTCCTCCCACTGCTTGTAAAAGCAGTCTAGAGGCTAATTAGCCGCTAGGATTGCTTTTACATGAAAGCCGACCGCTGGCTGAAAAGAATGATACCAAGATGATACCTAAACCTGCAGGCATCATTCTGGTATAACCACTCAAAGTCCAGCAACATACCAGTACGTTGCTGGTCCTTGTTGGGCATATATTGTAAACTTTTTTTTCATGCAGCCTGTGGGCTGAACGAAAAAAAGATATTGATCGGTGGGTATGCCCACCATTAGAATACCTCCCTTCATCCACCCACTTCTAATGATGGGCATACATGCACCATTTATATATGCCGAAGCATGGGGGCATCCTCCCGCAAAAGGCAGGAGCAAATTGCTCCTCCACCCACTGCCCCCACGCTTCGGCATATATGCTGAAGTATGTAACTGTGGTGGTGAAATCACCTCCGACAGCGTTGGAGTCACGGCTTTATGTATCGTGGGAGCAAACGCTGTTGCTGTCAAGATAAATAAATCCGCGCTGCAACTGAATGGCGTACCTGCTAAGCAAATGATGGTTAACAAAAAACAAAGTAACATTACAGTATAACAGTAATACTTACCATACCTGCAAAGCAAATACAAAAAAAAACCATAGTAAAAAATAAAACATTTAACGCAACCTGTGCCTACCTAAAATATATATATGCCGAAACATGGGGGCATCCTCCCGCAAAAGGCAGGAGCAAATCGCTCCTCCACCCACTTCTGCCCCCACGCTTCGGCATATATGCTGAAGTATGTAACTGTGGTGGTGAAATCACCTCCGACAGCGCTGGAGTCACGGCTTTATATATCGTGGGAGCAAACGCTGTTGCTGTCAAGATAAATAAATCCGCGCTGCAACTGAATGGCGTACCTGCTAAGCAAATGATGGTTAACAAAAAACAAAGTAACATTACAGTATAACAGTAATACTTACCATACCTGCAAAGCAAATACAAAAAAAAACCATAGTAAAAAATAAAACATTTAACGCAACCTGTGCCTACCTAAAATATATATATGCCGAAGCATGGGGGCATCCTCCCGCAAAAGGCAGGAGCAAATCGCTCCTCCACCCACTTCTGCCCCCACGCTTCGGCATATATGCTGAAGTATGTAACTGTGGTGGTGAAATCACCTCCGACAGCGCTGGAGTCACGGCTTTATATATCGTGGGAGCAAACGCTGTTGCTGTCAAGATAAATAAATCCGCGCTGCAACTGAATGGCGTACCTGCTAAGCAAATGATGGTTAACAAAAAACAAAGTAACATTACAGTATAACAGTAATACTTACCATACCTGCAAAGCAAATACAAAAAAAAACCATAGTAAAAAATAAAACATTTAACGCAACCTGTGCCTACCTAAAATATATATATGCCGAAGCATGGGGGCATCCTCCCGCAAAAGGCAGGAGCAAATCGCTCCTCCACCCACTTCTGCCCCCACGCTTCGGCATATATGCTGAAGTATGTAACTGTGGTGGTGAAATCACCTCCGACAGCGCTGGAGTCGCGGCTTTATGTATCGTGGGAGCAAACGCTGTTGCTGTCAAGATAAATAAATCCGCGCTGCAGCTGAATGGCGTACCTGAAAACAAAAAAATGTTGAAAAGCAAACATGATAAAACATAACAATAAAACAATGCAGAATAGAATACAGTAAAAAAGAGCAGAACAATAGAGAGAAAATAGAGAGAGAGAGAACAATAAAACGACAACTATTTTTGGTTTTTTTATTTTATATTTTTTTTGTGTATTTTTTTTTTTTTTTACTTTTTTTTTTTTTTTTACTTTTTTTTTTTATAACTGTAACTTTTAAAACTGTAACGGTTCCAGGTTTGGGTCTCTCAAAATGCGATGGCATCTTGGGAGACCCTGTGGAAGTGTGTCCTAGTCTGTGCAGTGCTGTACCCTACGCTAATACTCAACTAGTGTATGGTAGCGTTCAAAACATTCACCAATGCAAAGACCAGGATTGCCAGGACAGGAGGGACAATAATACCGGGTGTCACGCCTAAATCCGCGCTTTCTGCAGACACGACATTTTCTTTGGGGGGCTCGTTGGGTAGGGGTACTCTGGAGGACATAAGGAAAATGCCTCTCATGCAGCCGGCCTACTGCATTTGGATTGGGAAGGTGAGGTGGAGCACCGTCTGGAAACAGAAGGGCTCTGACGATCTCTTCCTGGAATTTAAGGAAGGATCCAGTCCGTCCTGAAGCTCTGTATAGCACATGAGCGTTCAGCAAAGCCAATTGAAATAAATAAACAGACACTTTTTTGTACCAGCGTCTGGCCTTACGGGCAATTAGGTACGGCGCCAACAACTGGTCGTTGAGGTCCACCCCTCCCATATTAAGGTTGTATTCGTGGACACAGAGGGGTTTCTCCACAACACCAGTCGCCGTAGTAATTTGGGTCATCGTGTCTGCATGAAGGGAGGTGAGAACGAAAACATTCTTCTTATCCCTCCACTTCATAGCGAGCAAATTATTATACTGCAAGCAGGCTCTCTCCCCCAGCCTAAGACGGGACTCTACAAGCCGCTGGGGAAAGCCCCGGCGATTAGGTCGCACGGTGCCACATGCTCCAATCTGATGATCAAACAAGTGACTAAAAAGTGGCACGCTCGTATAATAATTGTCCACGTACAAGTGGTACCCCTTTCCGAATAAGGGTGACACCAAGTCCCACACTATCTTGCCAGCGCTTCCTATGTAGTCAGGGCAGTTTATCGGCTCTACGTGACTATCTTTGCCCTCGTAAACCATAAATCTACATGTATAGCCTGTGGCCCTGTCACAGAGCTTATACATCTTGACCCCGTATCTGGCACGCTTGCTGGGAAGGTACTGTTTGAAGGACAAGCGGCCAGAAAACTTAATCAGGGACTCATCAACGCAGACAACTTGATGGGGGGTAAACAAGTCTGCAAAACGTTGGTTGAAGTGGTTTACGAGGGGCCGAATTTTGTAGAGCCGATCGTATGCAGGGTCTCCACGAGGACGACAGAGTTCATTGTCGTTGAAGTGCATGAACCGCAAAATCTGCTCGTATCGTGCCCTGGCCATTGAAGCAGAGAACACGGGCATATGGTGAATTGGGTCAGTGGACCAATATGACCGCAACTCACTCTTTTTGGTTATGCCCATGTTGAGGGAAAGGCCCAGAAAGATCTTAAATTCGGAGACCGTAATTGGTCTCCAATCTCTGGCAAGGGAGGACTGGGGATTAGCGGCGATGTGTTGACCAGCGTACAAATTGCTTTGGTCCACAATAGATCTATAGAGATCTTCGGTGAAAAACAGTGAACAAAAATCCAGTGGCATAAAGTCAACTGTTTCCACCTGAATTCCGGGTTGGCCAGTGAAAGGGGGAAGTACGGGTGCTGCAGAAGTGGTGGGTACCCAATTCGGATTGGCGAATGCAGCAGGAAGGGCACTATGGGCACGACGGGCCTGTCTTTGTCTTATTGGTGGCAGCGGGACACTAGTTGTGCTTGCCACCTCGCCAGCTTGAACTGCACTTATGGGACTCGCCACGTCACCACGTGATACTGCAGTGCTGGATGTACGACCAGGGTGTACTAGGCCGCTGGTGCTTGCCAGTTCACCAGAAGGAGTAGCGGCGCTAGTACCTCTCTGCTCCCTACGAGAGCCCTGCGGTTCTTGCACGTCAAGGACAGAAGAAGAAGATCGGGGTCTGGTACGCCTGACCCTAGCAGGGACCACAACTCCGTCGTCAGAGCTATCTGTCATGGAGCCGCTGTCCTCTACAGGTTCGTATTCTGAGCTTGAACTTGACAGATGAGTGACTTCCTCTTCACTATCTGTCATGCTCAGAATCCTGTAGGCCTCTTCACTAGTGTACCTTCTATTTGCCATTTTGGGCTCTAAATTTAGGGGTACACTAGTGAGACTCACAGGCAAAAAAGCTCCTGACTGTCAGCGACTGTATCAAAACGCTACCAAAAAACTGTTAGCGATCGCAGGGATCAGGCCTGACTCTGCGACCGCTGCAGTTATGTGTGCTTAGTGTTTTGTAAGTGTCAGTTATCGATCGATACTGCACTTGGGTGGGCTGGGCTGGGCTGGGCCGAGGAGCAAAACGCAGGTGCTAGCAGGTATCTGGGCTGATCCCGCTAACACTGCGTTTTTTGGGGGGACCCTAAACTGCTGGGGAGTATAGATCTGATCGGATCAGATATCGATCCGTTCAGATACTATAGCACTAAGGGAGGTGTATGCTGCGTGCGTGGGTTTTAGCGGTACTAGCGCTAACCTGACGCTGCCTGGGGCGACGCAGACCTTATCTGATCCTAAAAACTTAACTTCTATCACCGCCGGGCAATTAGGGGGTTAAACCTTTATAGGGTAATAAACGGCGGGTGCCCTAAAACTGTAATAAACTACAATAAACTACAAAAAACAAACCAACTAACCAGCGTCACCTGTAACAATTATATGGTGATCGCTGGTGAAAGGGTTAACTAGGGGGCAATCAAGGGGTTAAAACCTTTAGCAGGTAGTATATGGGGGTCCCTGTCGCTATAAAACACTGACAGCGAACCTATATACTTACCTCCCTAACTAGCGTCACCTGTGTCACTAATACAGCGATCAGAAAAACGATCGCTTAGTGACACTGGCGACGGGGGGTGATCACGGGGTTAAAACTTTATTAGGGGGGTTAGGGGGGTACCCTGGACCTAAAGGGGGGTACCCCTGACCTAAAGGGGCCTAACCTAACTGCCCTAACACTTGTTACTGTCACAAACTGACACCAATGCAAAAAATCAGAAAAAAAAAAAAACTGCTATTGGTGTCAGAGTGACAGGGGGTACAGGGGGGTGATCAGGGGGTGATCGGGGGGTGACAGGGGGGTGACAAGTGTGCCTGCGTGTTCTACTGTATGTGTAGTGTTGGTGCACTTACTTGGATGTCTTCTCTCCTCGGCGCCGGACGAAAAGACCGGCTCAAGGAGAGATGACATCACTTCCTCTGCTTCTGTTTACATTCACAGAAGCCGAGGAAGTCTGTCATTGGCCAGGAGCGATCGCGAGGTGGGGGCCACGAATGAGTGGCCTCCCCCTCACCTTTGATCGACCCTGACCTCGATCCGACCGCCGCAGGCACCGGGGGGGGGTCCGATCGGACCCCCCACCCGCGGGCAGGCAGGGACGTACAGGAAAGCCCTTTTGCCTGCCCGTGCCGCTCTGTCGACGTACATCGTCGTGCGGCGGTCGGCAAGTGGTTAATACAACTTTAAAGCTGTTGTAAAAAAAAAAAAAACACCTGCACGACAATGGCATAATGTGCCAGTATGCACCGCATACTAGTACATTATGAAATACTCACCTTGGAACAAAGCCCTCCAGCGCTATACTGTCACCGCTGAGAAGGCTGACATCTTCCCTCTGTCTTTCTTTCGGGTTTGCGCGCTCCGGCTATGTGACTGACCAGAGCCACAATGACGTGATTCCTGTGCATGCGTGCGGAAGCCCTTGGTTCCGGCACAATTCTCTGAAGGTCTGCAAAGGTATGCCGGAACCTTTAGAGCGCATGTGCCGGTGACGTAACTGGCTGCATCCAGGCTGAATAATATCCCCTAAACAGCGCATGTTTAGGATATTCATTTTACCGATAAGTAAGCCTTATTATAGGCTTACCTGTAGGTAAAAGTTACCAAGAGGGGTTTACTACCACTTTAAGTACTTATGACTTGCCTGAATGTAATTTTTCTATATAAACACTGCACAGTTTCAACTTTTAGAAATATTAATGTGTAGGCAGGTGTGGACTGACCTCCTTCTTGTCAGAAACCACCATGCAGAAAGAGTGAAGGCCTCTCTTTTAGGCCTCTGTATGTGTCATCAGGTGAGCAGCTGTCTGATTGAATGCTGCTGCCCAGGATGACGTCTGCGGCCATCTTTACTGAGGGCAGTGCTCACTGCAGTTGGAACTCATTTTGTATGTTGTTAGGTCAGGGACAGAAACCTGCTGGACAGGGAGAGTGTGCCTAGTGTAGGGAGAGGTTCCATAGGAGGGGGGGCAGGATAGGGACTGCAGTTCTGCTGTGTGAAGCCTTTCTGCTAATATTGCCTTGTTGCACCACTACCTCTGCCAGGCGCTGTCAGCATCCGCAAGTGCTGCATAGTTACTTGTGAGGGTTTCTGCCAGTTCGATACTGCTGCATAGACTCTGTTACAGTGTGTTGGAAGGTTTTGTAAAATACACAATTCCTTGCAATCTCAGACCTCTGTGTGTCTTTCCTTCCCCTTTGGGTGCCCACCACTTGGCCCCAATCCCGCCTACAAACGTTTGCAATGTGTTTGTGTGCACTAAAAATTATTTTAACCACCTGTCGCCCGCTAACAGTAGCTTTACTGCTATCGGGCAGCACTAGGGTTGCCACCTCATCCCTTTAAACCTGAACAGATATGAATTACACAGGTTCTGAGGCTAATTTAATGCAGATAAGGCACTAGGTGAGCTTATTTACCACCTTAATCAGCCACAGAACCTGTGTAATTAATATGTGTTCGGGTTTAAAGGGATGAGGTGGCAACCCTAGGCAGCACAGGTAGGCACCACGACATATAGGCGTAGGTTTACTTCCTGGTTTAGGGCTACGCACACCCTGCTGACCTGTGCTAAGGTTGGACATAGCACGTGTTTGTCAGCAGGTTACTGCCAATCTTTTTGGCTGTATATCTGCTGATAAGCTGTGGCCAATCACAGCACAGATCTGTTTTTATAAACACAGAGCCTGGCTGGATCTCTCCTTGCCACTCAGAAATGAAACAATAAGAAAAACCCAGCCAGGTCAGTGAGTAAAAGCAGCACACATACACTGGCATATACCTGTTAGGCACTCAGTTAACCCTTTAATTGCCTTTCTGATTACCCCTGTCACCCAGCCAGTACAGTATTATCACTAATCACTGTATTAGTCTGGGTTTACACCTATGTGAATTGGATGCAGGTTTCTCCGCATCCAATTCGCATGACAGGAGAATGTGACCGGCTCTCTACGGAGCCGGTTCACGTATCTCCAGGGCGGCTGCGGTGCGTCTTTTGCTCCATTTCAGAGAACAGTGGTGCACAGCGTTCCTGTGTGATACGTGGCCATCCTAGGTGTGAACCCAGCCTTAGTATCACTAGCGACGTCAGTGTCAGTTAGTGTCCCCCCAGCCAGTGTCAGTTAGCACCAGATTTCCAACCACACTACTAAAATGTAACCCGAAAGTGCACCGCTCCAAAGTAATCACCTCTCCTAAGAACAGCTGTCTCCACAATCAGGCAGGGTGCTGGCTCTGTTTGCAACAGAGATGGTGGAAGAAATAGAACGCTGGATAACCGGACTCCAAAAAGGTTCACCTTTATTTAAAAAATGGATATCAAAGCATCACAGGGCAATACAGACTAACTGCACAGCCCTGACGCGTTTCACACCAGATATGGTGCTTAGGCATGACTAAGCACCATATCTGGTGTGAAACGCATCAGCAGCTGTGCAGTTAGTCTGTATTGTCCTGCTCCAAGATCAGATTTTGGCCCCAACGTGCTGGCCAGCGGGGAAAAGGTTTTAGGATATTATGATTTTGGGTTTAGGGGTTACTTTCTGTTCCACTTGTTTGTTACCAGTCATATATCTCACTTATTATTGTTTTACATGTTTTTTGTTCAACTACTGCTGTTTCTATTGTTTTAAGATATTGGGTTATTGTGTATATTTTCAATAAATATTCTCCCTTCAGCCCAGGTGTGTAAGAGAGCGTTGCAGAACTGTGGGCACTATGAACAGGGGACCTGAGAAAACAGTGGCTCCTTCGGGGGTAAGCATTAATTCATCATATTATTGTCATCATCAGTGCAAAGCTTTCTCTGTTCTTCTCTGTCATTGGCAACTCGTGCCCTCTTATGATTTCTGTCCTACTTTCAAATTATTGGATTTTGAGCACAACAATTATGCACTGTTAATAGCCTTATTAGAATACTTTTTTTTATCCTGATCATATTTTTGCCTTTAGTATAGAGTTTATCATTATAAAAGTAAAGGAGTAGTATAGATTTTTCCTGAAGTTTCAGATTACGTTTGGCTTTTTGGTTAGGGGTCATGTTGAGAGGAAGAGTCAGTGAATGACAGTTTTTTTAGATGTGATACATTTATTTTTTAAATACAGGATTCCTTAAACTCACCTCAATGCACTGTTTAATTGGGCAAATGAGGTTTAGGCTTGGTTCACACATATGCGAACATAGACACTGCATGTGATTCTCACCCGCACTGCTGTGCCAATCACATGCGATGTCTGCGCAATGCATGTTCAGCCATAAAGTTTGTATGGCTGAACTCGCATTGGATTCGCATAAAATAGGCGCACACCCATGCGATCTGATTTCTGTGCGAGTTCACAGTCCACACTGTGATCTATGAACCGATCTGGGGGTGTAATTAAGATTGTATTGACACCCACATCGGTTCACAGAGGGCAGTGTGAACTGCCTGCGGGAGAGATGCGATGCGGGAACTGGCACTGGAATTGCGCTAGTTCCCGCATCGCTATAGTGTGATCCCAGGTTAAATGTAAAGTTATGCACTTGGGGGCTAAGAATATGCATGCACCATACATACTAGGGGGAGTACAACTGTGGGAATCCATAGTGGAGAAGGATCTGGGGGTTTTGGTAGATTATAGACCTAATAATAGCATGCAATGCTATTAGGTAGCATAGGTAATAACACCAGGGTTAGTTGATCCAGAGAATATCTCATTGGCTCCGGGGGGGGGGTCAGGAAGGATTTTTTCCCTCCACTGGAGCAAGTTGGATCACGCTTTATTGGGTTTTTTTGCCTTCTTCTGGATCAAGGACTGTGTATATGGGGGCTTTCTATTTGTTTGTTTTTTCTATTGGTTGAACTAGACAGACTTGTGTCTTTTTTCAACCTGACTGACCATATAACTATGGGGGAGATTTAATAAAACTAGTGCCTTCAGAATCTGGTGCAGCTGTACATAGTATTAGTACCCAATCAGCTTCCAACTTCATCTTGTTCAATCAAGCTTTGACAATAAAACCTAGAAGCTCATTGGTTACTACGCACAGCTAGCTGCACCAAATTCCGTGTGCACCTGTTTTAAATCTCACCCATGTGTCTCAAAGAAAGGAAATAAAAAAAACAACGAAAGTGCTTATTATTTTTAATGCTGTGTGCATCGCCATTAGAAGTGTTACATCAATTCCTGTCCAGGTGACAATATTTTCACCAAAACAGAAGGTGAGTACCGCAATGAAAATGGAAATCAACGACAATGAACTGCAATGAAAACCCAACAGATGTTCTGATCCTTCTCCTCTCTATATAACACTAAAAATAGTTTTGACTGAAGTTACATTTTCCATAAGTTTGTAAGAGTTTGAACCTCAGTTTATTAGCTGTCCATGTCTTCCTGCCCTGAGACTGACATTCTAAGCTTTCCCTTAGAACGTGGAGTTGGGCTGTGTCTTCTCTGCTAACATTATTCTCAAATTTGTATAAAGGTATGAACACTATTCACCTACGTACATGTGTGTGCCCCTGTCTTTACATAGTAAAGACACAAAGACACAAGTCCATCTAGTTCAATCAAAAAAAAAATCAAAAAATCATACAATCCCATATTCACAATCCTATACCCACAGTTGATCCAGAGGAAGGCAAAAAAAACCCCAGCAAAGCATGATCCAATTTGCTTACAGCAGGGGAAAAAATTCCTTCCTGATCCCCCGAGAGGCAATCGGATTTTCCCTGGATCAACTTTACCTATAAATGTTAGTATCCAGTTATATTATGTACAGTTAGGAAAGAACTGTACTGCAATCTACTGAGCTAGCCAGAACCACCTCTGGAGGGAATCTATTCCACATTTTCACAGCTCTTATTGCGAAGAAACCTTTTCCATATTTGAAGATGAAATCTTTTTTCCTCTAGATGTAAAGAGTGCCCCCTTGTCCTCTGTGATGACCTTAAAGTGAATAACTCAACACCAAGTTCACTATATGGACCACTTATGTATGTGTACATGTTGATCATATCTCCCCTTAATCTCCTTTTCTGAAGAGGGAATAAATTCAGTTCCTCGAATCTATCCTCATAGATGAGCTCCTCCATGCCTCTTATCAGTTTGGTTGCCCTTCTCTGCACTTTCTTGCTGGAAAAAAAAATATTTTAAGCAACAGAGCATGGATCCATGAAAGACAGAAGTTGTCAAACAAACCAGATTTCTTTTTATGAAGAGGTACGGTAAGTAAAACTCTGGACAGAGGGGTGGCTGTGGACGTGGTTTATTTGGATTTTGCAAAAGCGTTTGACACAGTTCCCCACACACGACTAATGTGTAAGGTAAAGTCTACAGGTGTGGAAAGATCAATTTGTAAATGGATAGAAAACTGGCTAAAAAACTAATTTAGTGGTTAATGATTCTTATGCCTCGTACACACGATCGGACATTCCGACAACAAAATCCATGTTTTTTTTCCGACGGATGTTGGCTCAAACTTGTCTTGCATACACACGGTCGCACAAAGTTGGTCGAAACATTTACATAATAAATAGGTTCAGTATTATCACCAAATGGTGGGTTTTTACAGACGCTCTTTTCACACCCAACGCGTTTCGGAATTTACAGTATTATAGTCCTTCTTCAGGGGTGTAGAGGAATAGAGAAACTCATCTAAAGTAATTCAAATATGAAATCATGAGTGATTTCATATTTGAATTACTTTAGATGAGTTTTTCTTTTCCTCTACACCCCTGAAGAAGGACTATAATACTGTATATCCCGAAACGCGTTGGAGTGTAAAGAGCGTCTGTAAAAACCCACCATTTGGTGATAATACTGAACCTATTTATTATGTAAATGTTTCGTTGAACTTCATGTACATAATATTTTAACATACGTTGTTTTCAAATAAATAAACTTTTCTACTTTTTATATATTACTATATCTTTTTACTATCTATAATCTCTTACAAGTGCCGTTAAAGTCCACTTAGGGGAATTTTTTCTTTATATGTATCAAAATAAACAAGTAGGGAACCACAGGGCACACCAGCAGGGAGAGTTGTAACATCACATCTTTCACTCCATATATGTCAATACAGAAAAAGAAAGCAAATGACAGTCCCCCCATAGTGTATATATATATATATATATATATATTCACAATCTTTCCAATGAGACAAGTATGTAAAAAAAAACCTTTCAGCACTGCTGGTTCCGGATCCAGTGTGCATGATGACGTCAGCACAGGCTCTGCCCCAATATATGTTTCCTCCAAAAGGACTTTCTCAAGGGGCCCCTTGAGAAGATGTGATGTTTTAACTCTCCTTGCTGGTGTGTCCTGTGGTTCACTATTGGCCAGATTATTCACTGCAACAAGATCCATGTACCTCTAAGCGCTTATTGACCACCTATAATTGGGGGCTTATGATTTGATAAAAGGCTATGTATGACATGGTGGTGGTACTCACTGGTGACATTTCAAGTTGTACATATTCTCTTGGATGGACTTTTTTTCATTTTTTATTCATGGGTGGTGTAAAAAGATTTTGATGTTGATTTGTTTATTTTGAATCGTTATGCATTATTCACAATTTGTGTTTTATGGTGATTCGAACACTCAGTTATATTGATGTGGATTTAAAGGGGCAGTGCAACAATATTTATTAATAAAATATTCTTACCAAAGACCACTGATGTATCAGACATTTTCCAACTGACCACCAGTGTATTAGACATTATCCCCACTGACCACCAATGTTTCAGGCATTATTCCCACTGACCACTGATGTACTTGACATTATGTATCAGGAGGTATTCTCCATTAACCACCATTATTCCCACTGACCACCAAAGTATTGGACATTATGTATTGGGGATCTTCTTCACTTATTACCAATGTCAGTTGCATTGTCTTCATGGACCACCAGTGTAGAATAGATCTTCTTCACTGACTACCAATGTAAGTTGGATTGTCTTCATGGACCACCAGTGTAGAATAGATCTTCTTCACTGACTACCAATGTAAGTTGGATAGTCTTCATGGACCACCAGTGTAGAATAGATCTTCTCCACTGACTACTAGTGTAAGTTGGATTGTCTTCATGGACCACCAGTGTAGAATAGATCTTCTTCACTGACTACCAATGTAAGTTGGATTGTCTTCATGGACCACCAGTGTAGAATAGATTATTATATTTATTTCTTTATTATCGCTAAATATTCGTGTCATATAGAGTACCCCTGGGTGTCAATTTCACATTCCTTATTCTTATACTTGTTCTTATAATTCAACCTACTGTTTACACTATTGTACTGTGAGCTGTAGATACAGTAATTATTAGCAGAGTTTCCCTAAAAACCTGGAATTTGCTTTGAGGGTTCCTCCATGTTAGAAAGGTTAAAAAAGACTGCTTTAGAGGTTCAAAAAGCTTGCTTTGGGCTTTTCCATCCTTCTAAACAACATATGTACTTGGTTTTCTCCTGATTAACCACAAAACCCATCCTGCATGCTGCTTTTTCCAGTGCCAGGAAAGCTTGGATTAGTGCGTTCTTAGATCTTGCAACATTGTATATACCGTCAGCAAACTCCAGAATCTGCACTTATTTGTTAAATGTGGATTGTGGGAATGTGGAATGATTTTGTGCATATTTTATATTTATGGTCAGGGCTAAATAATATATTGTGAAAAATTGCCTTTTTTTTTAGCTCCTTATATATTAAATATAGCATATAAATTTTATATACTCTAATATCCAGCCAATTGGTGGCGCTTGATGCTCTTTGTCACTTACGCAGTACCATCTGATACTTCTAAGTCTACATGTTGCTAGAAACAGGACTCAACAGGACAGAAGAAAAGGTGCCCTATGAGTCCTCTCCAACAAGCTGATCCACCTGGTGACGGTAATGCCCCGTACACACGATCGGACTTTCCGACAACAAAACCGTGGAATTTTGTTCGAAGGCTGTTGGCTCCAACTTGTCTTGCATACACACGGTCACACAAATGTTGGCCAACAATTACGAACGTGGTTACGTACAAGACGTAAGTGATATCTCCATTGCGAACGCTAGTTTTACAAGACCGAGCGCTTCCGGCTTGTACCTGATTCCGAGCATGTTATGCGACTGACTTGTGTACACACGATTGGACTTTCCGACAACAAAACCGTGGAATTTTGTTCGAAGGTTGTTGGCTCCATTTTGTCTTGCATACACAGGGTCACACAAATGTTGGCCAACAATTACGAACGTCGTTACATACAAGACATATGTGATGTCTCCATTACGAACGCTAGTTTTACAAGACCGAGCGCTTCCGGCTTGTACTTGATTCCGAGCATGCGTGGACTTTTGTGCGACGGACTTGTGTACACACGATTGGACTTTCCGACAACAAACATTTGTTGGTGGAAAATTTGAGAACCTGCTAGCCAACATTTGTTGGCGGAAAGTCCACCAACAAATGTTCGATGGAGCCTACACACGGACTTTCCGCCAACAAGCTCACATCCAACATTTGTTGTCGGAAAATCCGATCGTGTGTACGGGGCATTAGAAGTATCTTTTACCATTTGATCCTCACCTATTTGGCTAGGAAGAGTATGCTGAATGCCGCAATCTCCTCAGAGCAATCCACCAGTTGGTGACTGGTAGGGGTGAGAGGAACAACTTTGCGGCAATTTTGTCAGAATTGAGCCCCTGATTTTTACATATTTTTTGCTAAGGTGAAATTTGCTTTAAAAAACATACCTATAAAAAAAACCTTTCTTTGCATAGTGTTTGTACTTACATGTTGTTGCATTGCAAATCAATGCTGATCAATGAATTTGGTGTAAATCCAGCCTAATAAAGCTTCCATAACCTTCCACAGCTATTTAAAGTCCATTGAACCCTTTAGTACACAAAAGAAAATATAGTGAGTGGAAGGGATTTTTAGGGCACCAAAACAACCAACACAAATTATTTGTAAAAAATTGATACAAAACTAAAACTCCAGCAATGTACATAAATAGATATTTTATGACAAAGAAGGAGGAAACCATCATAGTGGTAACTGCATGTATTCAAATATTTTAGTTGAAAACATAATAAAAACATAATAAAACTCACATTTTGCAAGTGTTTTCCCAGCACTAAGGATAAAGGTATAAGCTCATACCGGACAAGGCACAGCACACTTTCTCCTCGTGTGCGAGCGTACTTCCATGTATGATGACATCATTATGCGTTTGCTCTGCCCTTTGCCCAAAGACAAGGTACTTTGTGTTATATGGAAAGACCCATAACCCATGGTTAGACCTACTCATCAATTTAAGTGGTCAATATCATTCCGTGAGTTGATCCCCAAAAGGGTTTGGAGTGGTTTCAGGTGGAGGTTGTCACAGGTTGGAAGTTTGGAGGCAGAGATGGTGGATTTGCACCTGTGCAAGTGAATTTTATGTGGATCTGACACGGATAATCACTTTACTTACACTGATCAGACATAACATTATGACCACCCACCATAACCCAGCATGGATGCTACTAGAAGGTATGCTGTGGTATCTGGCACCAAGCCATCAATAGCAGCTCCTTTAAGTTCTGTAAGTTGTGAGGTGGAGCCTCCATGAAAAGGACTTGTTTTTCGAGCACATCCCACAGATGCTTGATTAGACTGAGATTTGGTGAATTTGGAGGCCAAGTCAACATCCCGAACTTGTTGTGTTCCTCAAAACCATTCTTGAATTCATAAGACCAGGCCACCTTCTTCTATTGCTCCGTGGTCCAGTTCAGATACTCACGTGCCCATTGTAGGCACTTTTGGCCGTGAACACAGGTCAGCATAGGTACCCTGACTGGTCTGCGGCTAAGCAGCTGCAAATGTAAAAAACTGCAATGCTCTGTGTGTTCTGATACCTTTCTATCAGAGCCAACATTGACTTTTTCAGAAATTTCAGATGCAGTGGCTCTTCTAATGGACCGGACTACACAGGCCAGCATCCATGCACCTTGGCCCCCATCACCCTGTCACTGATTGGCCAGTTTTCCTTCCTTGGACCACTTTTGGTCGGTCCTGACCACTGCAGACCAGGAACATCCCACAAGAGCTGCAGTTTTGGAGTTGCTCTGACCCAGTCATCCAACCATTACAATTTGGCCCTTGTCAAAATTGCTCAAATCCTTACGCTTGCCCTTTTTTCTGCTTTCAACTTCAGGGACAACATGTTCACTTGCTGCCTAATATATCCATCCACTTTCAGGAGTCATTGTAACAAGATAATCAATGTTATTCACTTTACCTGTCAGTGGTTTCATGTTATGGTTGGATTGTGATTTGTATTGATTTGCACGCAAGAATTGGTACTTTTTAGAGTAGTGCTATATTATATTGTTTGGGAATAGGAGAGCTGTATATGGTTTGACTATGAATGTGACTATTTATTTTGCTGTTATTGGTCATTTTATTGTTATCATGTCTTATTTCCATTCGTTGCTCTGATTTTGTGTTGTCTTCATTGAATGTAACTGTATCTTAATAATTTCCCTTTTGATTAATAAAGTATTCTGAATCTGAATTGATATTGACCTAATATGGCCATGTGCCCATATCAGGTCAATATTGTCGTAAGCATCCCCGTCCTTTGGAGCACGTCTCCTGTCTGCAGCTCATTGGCTCAGCAATATAAGCTAACTTCCGGGTTTGGACAAACTTGGGTTTGGACCAAACCCAAGCTCAACACTAATGACTAGCTACTAATAGATAAGCCTGGGGGCCCTTTCACACCTTTTGCAGCAACGCATGGCAACACTCGTTAACCTGCGTTTGTGCAATGTGGTGCCATTCATTCTGAACAGCAACCCAACACACCTTACTGATAGACATGAAATGTAGAAATCCTATATCTTTGGGGTTTTTTTTTTGCATGCTGGTTCGCAGGTCATCCCATTCCAGCTTAACATAACGTGCAGCAACCGTGTCGTGAATAGGCCCTAAAAGTTTGTGAACCCCTTGAGGTGAGAGTTTCCAATGTAAACAAGGTCTTTAGGTGGGATGTGGACGCAGGTTCTCTGATCCTGACACCTCTTGCCCTCTCCGAGCCTGATAACTTTTTTCTCTCTCCCTCCCTCTTGTCCTTCTCACTTCCTCTCTCTCTCTCTCTCTTTTTCTCTGTGGTTACTCATATGACGTCAGGGGAGAGGCTCCAATTCTCTCTCCCTCCCAAAAATTCCTGCTCCCCCCTCCTTCCTCTCTCCTCCTCTCCCTCCACCCTCCCACAGATCACCCAGTCTGGTTTTAAAGGAAGGTAATAGCGAGACATGGCACTCTCTGCCCTGGCTACTAAAGAGACAGCTGGGCTACTACCAGCAAACCCCAGCCACTGACTATTCCTGGGCCTCGACATGCGGCTTATCACAGGTAAAAACTTTGCTCTCCATCTCTCTCTGTTCCTCTCTCCTCTGCAGATAGCTCTGCAGGGCCGCCTAGCTCAGTACCTCCATCCCACAACTTTCCACACTCTATAATGCCCCTCTGATGGGTCCATCATCTCGTAAGGGCTTCTATCTTCACCAGAACTTTTCTAGCCCCCTCCGGCTTCCACATTGTGTTTACAAACGGCACACTTGGCCAACCAGGAGCCCTCTGCATGCAGGCAGCCCTCTCCGTTGGTGGATTTCCTTTAACTGTCACACTGTTGCCAGGTGACCCTGACTTCCAGGAACAGTCCCGGCTTTTCAGGATTTGTCCCTGGAAATCGGCTTTCCTGGAAAAAGTTCCTTCGCTTTTCATCACAGATCAATTTCAGGGCAAAGTCGCTGTTTTTAGAAAGTTTCATCCAGGACTGGAAAAGGATTTTACAATTCAGAACGTAGAAAATATTTTACATTAAGATGGTACTGATATCTATCTATCTATCTATCTATCTATCTATCTATCTATCTATCTATCTATCTATCTATCTATCTATTTCTACATCATATGTATTAACTGACATTAGATAAATTCATAGATAGATTGTTGGATAGGAAGATAGAATCGAACAGAATTGAAATAGATTTATTGAAAGATATAATAGAGATATCTATCTATCTATCTATCTATCTATCTATCTATCTATCTATCTATCTATCTATCTATCTATCTATCTATCTATCTACAATTTCTTTCTATTTCTGTTCTCTCTTCCTGTCTTTCAATCTATCTATTTGTATGCTATCTTCCTATCTATCATCCTATCTATCTATCTATCTATCTATCTATCTATCTATCTATCTATCTATCTATCTATCTATCTATCTATCTATCTATCTATCATCAGTTAATACATAGGATGTGATAGATAGATAGATAGATAGATAGATAGATAGATAGATAGATAGATAGATAGATAGATAGATAGATAGATAGATAGATAGATAGATAGATAGATAGATAGATAGATCAGAAATATATAAAATTGTAGATAGATAAATATTTCTCTATAATATCATTCTATCTATTAGTCTATTTCTATTCTATCTTCCCATCCAACTATCTATCTATCTATCTATCTATCTATCTATCTATCTATCTATCTATCTATCTATCTATCTATCTATCTATCTATCTATCTATCTATCCCAATTAATACATATGATATAGATAGATAGATAGATAGATAGATAGATAGATAGATAGATAGATAGATAGATAGATAGATAGATAGATAGATAGATATGAAGTTAGGATAGAAATTGATTGATTGATTGATTGTTTGATTTACAGAAAGATATAATAGAGACATCTATCTACCTATCTATCTAATTTCTATTTTACTGTCTATTGATCTTTCTATCTACAATTTTTTCTATTTCTGTTCTCTCTTCTTATCTTATAATTAATCTATTTCTAATCTATCTATCTATCTATCTATCTATCTATCTATCTATCTATCTATCTATCTATCTATCTATCTATCTATCTATCTATCTATCTATCTATCTATCTATCTATTTTCTTATATCTCTCTACATCATTTGTATTAATTGAGACAGATAGACATCATATGTGTTTATTAGAGAGAGAGAGAGAGAGAGAGAGAGAGAGAGAGAGAGAGAGAGAGAGAGAGAGAGAGAGAGAGAGAGAGAGAGATAGTTGAGATATGGATAGACGTCTGCTTAGCACCTTTGTGTACAATGGCTGTGGATGTGATCTCCTTGCTGTAGTTGGTAGGTGGGCACACACAATGGGAATGGAAGTGTCTGGGAATAGGAGGAGGCGTTGTGCAGGTTGCTGGGCGTCTGTGTCGTTTTTCAGGGTGAAACATGAGAGGGGCCCTTGAGACAGACACTTGTAAGAAAGTGTCAGTATCAAAGACAGATTGTGACATCTCTCAGAGTTCCCCACCCATAGCACTGACAGGCAGCACTTTAAGATGCAGCTTGTCTTACTGGCTCACCTCCCCCGTCTTGCCCCGTCTTCCCCCTTTAAATCTTCTCTGGTATTTCAGACTCTGGGTGTCACACCTTGGTCCTGTCTACATCTGTCCACTCAGCTCTCTCTAGAGGCTAAAGCTTTGTGTAGAGATTAGCAAAATGCGTGTTTTGTTTTACTCTGTTTTACAACAAAATGTTACTGTTTTCTCCTACAGAAGATCCATGGGGCTGTCCTAAAATGTATTTTAAAATTCTGAGTTTCAAATGTCTGAATTCTGAGACTAAAAGTCAGAATTCTTAGAATAAAAGTCAGAATTCTTAAAAAAAAAGTCAGAATTCTCAGTTTCATAGTCAGAATTCTAAGATTCAAAGTAATAACTCTGAGATTAAAAGTTCGAATTCTGAGATTTAAAATTTGAATTCTCAGTTTCATAGTCAGAACTCTAAGATTCAGGCCCGGTTCACACCTATGTGAATTGGATGCGGCTTACACTGCATCCAATTCGCATGACATTTTAACATACCTTCATTTGAATGAGGCTGGTTCACATATGTGCGTTGCATTCGCACTCCGCATTGCCCAAAAAACGTGTGCGCTTTCTGGGCATTGCAGTGCGAATTGCAAGCACATTATCTACTATGGGAACGCATCTGATTCGTGGATGCATTTCGTTGTGAACAGGATAAAATCCTGAAGTAAACCTGACCTGATACTGATGCAATCCTGACCTGATCCTGATCAAAAACTGACGTGAAACGCTGAACAATTACTTTGTCAATTAGCTGTAAAAACGGAGCTTCAATTCGCACCGCACATGTGTGGCCTCAAAGTAATAATTCTGCAGTCTGAATTCTGAGATTAAAAGTCTGAATTCTCAGTTTTATAGTCAGAATTCTAAGATTCAAAGTAATAATTCTGCCATTAAAAGTCTGAATTCTGAGATTAAAAGTCAGAATTCAGAGTTCATAGTCAGAAATCTGACTATGAAACTGAGAATTCTGACTATGAACTCGGAATTCTGACTTTTAATCTCAGAATTTGGACTTTTAATCTCAGAATTTGGACTTTTAATCTCAGAATTCTGACTACAAAAGTCAGTATTCAGAGTTCATAGTCAGAATTCTGAGAAACTGAGAATTCTGACTATGAACTCAGACTTTTAATCTCAGAATTATTTCTTTGAATTTTAGAATTCTGATTATGAAACTGAGAATTCTATCTTTTAATCTCAGTATTATTACTTTGAATCTTAGAATTCTGACTATGAAACTGAGAATTCTAAGATTCAAAGTAATAATTCTGTGATTAAAAGTTAGCATTCTGAGATTAAAAGTCAGAATTCTCAGTTTCATAGTCAGAATTAGAAGATTCAAAGTACCAGTAATAATTCTGCGATTAAATGTCCAAATTCTAAGACTGAAAGTCAGAATTCTGACATTAAAAGTCAGAATTCTCAGTTTCATAGTCAGAATTAGAAGATTCAAAGTAGTAATTCCAAGTTTAAAAGTCAGAATTCTGAGATTCAAAATCATAATTCTGAAATTCAAAGTCAGAATGGCTCTTCCGTATTCTCCACACAATTAAGTGAAGTAAAGAGGAGCTCCAGTCTCATCCAAAAAAATTAAAAATCAACAGCTACAAATACTACAAATATAAGGACATTTACGTGTCCAAGGATCCAGCGCTGTCCTCACCCAAGCCTATCCTTCAACCGGCTTTGTGTCCAGGCGACCATTTTCTATTTTGCATGCGTGAGCTGCGCTGTGCTTTGTGAATGGTCCCCCAGTCTTCTGGGACCTGTGATGTGTTTCAGAAGGCTGCTGGAGAATGATCGGATTTTCGTCAGGGAATTGTGTGATGACAGACTGTTTGCCTAAAATCCGACCGTTAGTACGCTCCATCAGACAATTGTTGTCCAACTTTCCGCCAACAAATGTTGGATGGCAGGCTAGTAAATTTTCGGTGGACAACGGTCTGTTGTCAGATTTTCCTGTAGTGTGTACACAAGTCCGTCACACAAAAGTTGAAAATACAAACACGCATGCTCGGAATCAGTGCTCACCAAACATGACAATAGCAGAAGGTGCCCAAAGGCTGCCGCTCAAGATCTGAAATCCACGTAGTACGTCACTATGTTTGTGTTTGTTGGCCGACAATTGTGTGCTGTTAGTATGCAAGACAATTTCCTGGCACGCGCCCTTCGCACAAAAGTCTGACGCTCAGTTGGCCAAAAATCTGATCGTGTGTACGAGGCTTAGGTCCGTAGGTTCAATATTGAGTTGGCCCACCCTTTGCAGCTATAACCGCTTCAACTCTTCTGGGAAGGCTGTCCACAAGGTTTAGGAGAGTGTCTATGGGAATGTTTGACCATTCTTCCAGAAGCGCATTTGTGAGGTCAGGCACTGATGTTGGACGAGAAGGCCTGGCTCCAGTCTAATTCATCCCAAAGGTGTTCTTTTGGGTTGAGGTCAGGACTCTGTGCAGGCCAGTCAAGTTCCTCCACCCCAAACCCACTCATCCATGTCTTTATGGACCTTGCTTTGTGCAACGGTGCGCAGTCATGTTGGAACAGGAAGGGGCCATCCCCAAACTGGTCCCACAAAGTTGGAAAAATGAAATTGTCCAAAATGTCTTGGTATGCTAATGCCTTCACTGGAACTAAGGGGCCAAGCCCAACCACTGAATCCCTGAAAAACAACCCCACGCCATAATCCCCCCTCCACCAAATGATTTGGACCAGTGCACAAAAGTTAATTGACACAACCCATCTTTTTTATATTTGACCAAAAAAAAATCCATATGATATTGTGTCTGTTCACATTACAGTTTATTTTAGTGTCATTTTTTCCTGAAACTATGCTTTGATAAATTGCTGTCCAGATATCACGCAACATTCAAAAAATGCAACCACCTCCATTTTAGTCTTCAGGGTCTCTGCTTTTAGGAAAATTATACTTTTGGGAGGACTGAAGTAATTTTTAGCAAAAAGTGCTGATTTTTACGTGTGCAAAAAAAGTAAAAAATTGCCGGAGTACTGTAGGCAAGTGGTTAAAGGCAAGTGATTTCACAGTCAGGGACATCACTTTTAATAATCAGGGTGCATCGGGGTTGAAGTATATCTAACTCAGGAATGTAAAATATTGCAGCTTAAGGCCCCGTTCACATTTCACATATAGGGAATGGATGTTCCTGCTCGTGAATTTTTGTGCAATTTGCACACATTTCTACGTGTTGTGCATTTAAGCAAATAGATTGCCCTACGTGAGTTTATTGTGCCAAAGAAGCTCACAAACTAAATTTTGGCAATGAGCCAGGTGAGTTTTTTTCATGCGACAATCACAGCAAAATTGCACCGCATTTGGGTTGCCATTAAGAATAAAATAACACCCAAGTGCACATCACGCATTTTGCTGCAATTTTATTGTGATTTGGAAACGCGGGCAGAATGGCGCCAATTCTGCCTATGATTCCAAATCACTAGATGTGAACTGAACTTAAGGGTCTTTGTACACAGTACTGATGTATGAATGCTGGATCTTCCTACCAGAAAGTTCCTGTGCAAAAAAAGCCAGCATGGTCCATATAGTTTGTATATACATGTGAGAAAAAATTCTTCTAACTCCCAGAATGCCGGATAGCATAATTTAGGCCCCTTTCACATGGGGCGCATCCGTTTTAACTCCACTTGCTCAGCAGGGGATCGATCCGTTGATCCCCACTGAGCAGGCGGATGACATCTCCGTCTCCGCTCACTCTATGGGGAGATCGGTTGAAAATAGACTGCCTGTCCGTTTTCATCCGATCCGCCAGACGGATGAAAAATAGGACCACCATCCGTCTGTATTTGGCAGACCAGATCAGTAATCGGCGGATGTCAGCGGACATATCACCGCTGACAACTGTCCCTCCATAGAGGTGAATTGAGTGTCCGATCAGGTCCGCCTGAACAGCATGCGTGAAAGGGGCCTTACTCCTCAAGGGGGAGGTGTGACACGTGTAAAATACTAACCAGGAAGGCCCCTTTCACACAAAGGGTCTGATCAGGTCCGCCTGCCAGTTTTCAGGCAGTCCTGATTGGATGGTCCATGCACCCCTGTGGACCGACGCAAGTCTGCCTACCTCCAATCTGATAAAAAAAACAAGGGGATCTGGTCTCCTCCGTCAAGGCGGATCAGATCAGAGTGCAGGCAGGTGTAAACGGACAGCGAAGTCCATTTACACCTGACGACCCATAGAGCAGAGCAGGCTGTGTTCGTGTCCTCTATGCATAAACTGAGAAGACACGGACCTGTCACCCGCTTGCTCTGCTCTGATCAGTAGGGGATCAGTGGACAGATCCTCTGCTGATCATAATGGATTCTGCCCCGTGTGAAAGGATGGCTTCAGCTCTGCTCTCTACCCACAGGAGAGGTCCCCCAGATGCGTTTCACCCCCTAGTGGGCTTAATCATTTAGGCCTCAACAATTAAACTTCATTGAAAAGTCACTAAGTCCTATTGGCTACCGCACAGTGTAAGGCAGTGGACTACCTTGAACTGGGCTGCACTGGATAAAAGTTTCACCCACTGTACTTTTCTTAGCACACACTTCCTGTACACCCCCGCACCATGGTGGTGTAAACTGGCCACATAGGGGACAAGGCATTTTGCTTTTGCTTGCTATGGGACTACGCTGGAATAGCCACCCAATGCTCCATCTGTCTAAAAAATGTCATTTGGGTACAGTGTTGCATGACGGAGTAATTGTCATTCAAAGTGTGACAGTGCTGAAAGCAGAAATATGGCCTGGACTGAAAGGCAGTGTAACTGTTTGGTATTGAAATGGGTAAACTACAAGTCTGTCTGCTGAGATGGAAGATGGAGATAGTAGTTTCTTCAGTCACAGCTTCCTTTGAAGGAACGTTGTGGTTATGGGGGCTCACACAACTACTCCATTTTCAAAATGTGACATTATTTGCAGGTAGAAGAACCCCTGCCCACTGTCACACTGAGGGGGAGAGGGGGAACCAGAATGCCTTATATGTTACACCCTAGATATGGGTGTAATATGTAACGAGTTCTAAAATGTGAATAATGCAACTCCCCCCTCCGTAGTGCTGTAGTGCTCTTCAAAGCACATACTTGATTGCAAAGTGAATCCAATGTTGTTTTCTGTGATCTGCTCTTTGGGTGCCACACAACTGGTCCTGCACCGCTATCTTAGTCCTTCTAGGTGCAGACAACCAGCTCCAATGGCACACTGAACCCACCCAATGGCCCGCTTTCTGGACTGTTCCTGGCCATCCTGTGTGCCAATCCTGCAGCCTCCTGGGATATATGAAGTAAATATCGCAGGAGGTCACTGGACCAGATATATATCACTGTGGCCTAGGCTGGAATAGCATCAGGAGGCGGCACTAAAAAGTAAAAAAAATGAAACAAAAATATTTCACACTGGGGGGGGGTTAAAGCAGAACTCCCTTTTGGGAGAAGAAATCTCCCAATGTCCTGTGATACATCACATATTACCAACTTCAGCCTCTGCAACAATCCCTCCTCCTAGACTTTGTCTTTTTAAAGGTTTTCTTGGGTGTCTACCTTAGATGTGGTTTCCATACACTGCACAAACAATGGGCAAAAAGCCTGAAACAGCGGCTTGCATTTTGGAATGAATGGCACAATAATCTTGGGCTGTATTGTAACTGTACCCCAGTGGTTCTGGACGTGCATTTGGCTGTTTGAGGCATAAACCAATGACTTGAATGACTCCGCTTATTGTCCTGAAATGAGGAATAAATCCTCCTATTTTTGGCATATATGATGGAATGAGACATGGGAATATCTGCTATTTTAAGACAGCTTAAGGTCTGGTTCATACCTATACAGGTTGCAGTGTGCATATTCCAGGTGCATTTTGCATTTTTCAATGCGCTTTTTTGATCCAGTAAAGTCTTTGGAACCAAAAACCAGAAAAAAAATGCACTGATTTGAACGTGACCCATAGAAAACCATGTTAAATGGACTGTACTGTGTTTCTGCAAAACTAAAAATGCACTCAAAAATGCATACAGTGCCTTGAAAAAGTATTAATGCCCCTTGAAATTTTCCACATTTTGTCATGTTACAACCAAAAATGTAGATGTATTTTATTGGGATTTTATGTGATAGATCAACACAAAGTGTGAAGTGGAAGGAATTATAAATTGTTTTTCAAAGTTTTTTACAAATAAATATGTGAAAAGTGTGGTTTGCATTTGTATTCAGCCCCCCTGAGTCAATACTTTGTATAACCGCCTTTAGCTGCAAGTCCTTTTGGGGATGTCTCTACCAGCTTTGCACATCTAGAGAGTGACATTTTCCCATTCTTCTTTGCAAAATAGCTCAAGCTCTCTCATATTGGATGGAGAGCGTCTGTAATCAGCAATTTTCACATATTCTCAATTGGATTTAGGTCTGGACTTTGACTGGGCCATTCTAACACATGAATATACTTTGATCTAAGCCATTCTATTGTAGCTCTGGCTGTATGTTTAGGGTCGTTGTCCTGCTGGAAGGTGAACCTCTCTCAAGTCTTTTGCAGACTTTAATAAGTTTTCTTCTAAGATTGCCCTGTATTTGGCTCCATCTTCCCATCAACTCTGACCAGCTTCCCTGTCCCTGCTGATGAAAAGCATCCCCACAACATGATGCTGCCACCACCATGTTTCACGGTGGGGATAGTGTGTTTAGGGTGATGTACAGTGTTAGTTTTCCCCCACACATAGCGTTTTGCTTTTAGGCCAAAAAGTTCAATTTTGGACATGTTTGCTATGTCCCCCACATGGCTTCTCGCAAACAGCAAACGGCCTTCGTATAGCTTTTTTTCAACAATGGCTTTCTTCTTGCCACTCTTCCATAAAGGCATGACTAATAGTTGTCCTGTGGACAGATTCTCCTACCTGAGCTGTGGATCTCTGCTACTCCTCCAGAGTTACCATGGGCCTCTTGGCTGCTTCTCTGATTAATGCTCTCCTTGCCCGGCCTGTCAGTTTAGGTGGACGGCCAAGTCTTGGTAGGTTTGCAGTTGTGCCATACGCTTTCCATTTTCACATGATGGATTGAACAGTGCCCTGTGCTATGTTCAAAGCTTGGAATACTTTTTTACAACCTAACCCTGTTTTAAACTTCTCCACAACTTTATCCCTGACCTGTCTGGTGTGTTCCTTGGCCTTAGTGATGCTGTTTGTTAACTAAGGTTCTCTAACAAACATCTGAGGTCTTCACAGAACAGCTGTATTTATACTGAAATTACACACAGGTGGATTCTATTTACTAATTAGGTGACTTCTGAAGGCAATTGGCTCCACTAGATGTTAGTTAGGGGTATCAGAGTAAAGGGGGCTGAATACAAATGCACGCCACACTTTTCACATATTTATTTGTAAAAAAATTTGAAAACCATTTATCATTTTCCTTCCACTTCACAATTATGTGGCACTTTGTGTTGGTCTATCACATAAAATCCCAATAAAATACATTTAAGTTTTTGGTTGTTACATAGTTACATAGTTGGTAATGCTGAAAAAAGACAATAGTCCATCCAGGTCAACCTGTGAAGGTGTATGAGTATCAGTGTCTATAATGATTTTGCATATCCCTTTATGTTGTAACATGACAAAATGTGGAAAAATTGAAGGGGTGTAAATACTTTTTCATGGCACTGTAGGTGTGAACCAGGCCTTACTGTGCCATGCGCTGGTTGGGTTGGAGGGCTTTTTGATTGCTTTAGTCCCTTCTCACCATAACCTGTATGGGTATACTGTCTCTTTTGTAAATTCAGAAATAAAACACTGTGATCATATGATATGAGTTTAGAAACTGATTTGATGGCACTATAATTAGCTAAATTGTAGAGTGGAGTTTTTTAATGGATCTATCAGGGTTTTATTTATGGAACAACGTCTTTATTTAAGCGCATGCTTCTGCTTTAACTGGTTGCAACAATATAGCAAATGTTGTCAATCCTGTTGAAATTTTGGAAAAAGATTCCTGTACCACTTTAGTGGGATTCCAGTGTGATTTTGGCCCCATACAATATGCAAACCACATCCAAAATGTAACCAGGTTGCAAAAAAGTCGCACTGAAAATTGTCGATCACAGTACTGTAGTGTGAACCTAGCCTTATGCTGCGTACACACGGCCGGTTTAGCCTTCGGAATAAACTCTGAAGGTTTCTCCGACGAAACTCTGATGGAATTCCATTCCAGCGGTCTTGCCTACACATGGTCAACCCAAAGTCCGACCAAAGTCCGACCGTCCAGAATGCGGTGACGTACAAAACACTTACGACGGGACTAGAAAAAGGAAGTTCAATAGTCAGTAGCCAATAGCTTCCGTTTCGTACTTGCTTCAGAGCATGCATCGTTTTTGGTCCGTTGGAACAGCATACAGACGATCGGTTTTCCCGATAGGAATTGGGTCTGTCTGAAATATTTAGAACATGTTCCATTTCTAGGTCCGTCAGAATTTTCCAAAAAGAAAGTCTGATGAGGCCTACACACGATCGGAATAGACGATGAAAAGCTTCTGTCCGACTTTTTTTGTCGAACATTCTGCTCGTGTGTAAGCGGCTTTAGGCTCCTTTCACACAAGCTGTATCATTTACCACTCCCCCTGAAAAGTCATCTGTGGTGGAGGAGGTTAGGAGGCAACACTACGGCCTTCTGTTGTCTCTCTTTTTTTTTTTTAATCGACAAATGGAAATGTTAAACTGTGGGATCATGCTGCAACTGCGAGACAAATGCTTGGTCCACAGTTATGGCAAGGTAACATACACAAACATGGGAAAATTTCTCAAGCAGTGACCCATGCCAAACTCCGCATGCAGTGGTAAAATTGCCACAATGCAAAGTTTCGGCAATGTGTACTGCTCCAAGCGACACCATATCTGCTTGTAGCTAGGCGGTTGGGGGTGGGTGTTAAAAACATGTATCAACTGCCAGTCTTTAATCTGCCAGTCTTTAATAGTCTAAGAAGCCCTGTGGTTACTATGCAGGGCAGCTACTGATCATGGGAGGTGATCACTGCAGTGCCTCCACGGGTATGGCATATTAGTCCAAGCTGAACCAATGTAACTATGCAATAAAATCCATACCTAGAGTTTAGCGTTAGTAGTAGGGGTGCAACGGATCGTTGCCGATCCGTGATCCGTACAGACCACCCTCCGCGGATCGGCACACCCGCGATCCGCGGAGCACTTTTCGGCCTCAGCCATAGGAAAGGCCGCGGCTTCGGCCTAGCTCCGGAGCCGGCGGTCATCTTGGTACACCCGGAAGCGGCCGCTGTCTCGACAGGAAGTGATGTTTCGTCGCCACCATCTTGCTACACCCCACACTCCTGCACAGTACAATAATGATAGAGTGAGAAGGGGGCAAGCGGACATCTTGTTACACCCACCGGAGTTTTAGATTTAAAAGCCATTTTCAACACAAAACTGAGCTTATATGCACAAATACTGTATTTATGCATATAAGCTCGGTTTTGTGTTGAAAATAGCTTTTAAATCTAAAACTCCGGTGGGTGTAACAAGATTTGTGTGGTGTGTTTTTTTTTTTTTTTTGCTGATCCAAAAATGATCCGATCCGTGACTCTGATCCGAGGATCGATCCGATCCGTGAGATTTTTGATCCGTTGCACCCCTAGTTAGTAGACTGAGGCTTGGTCTGGGCAGACTTTTCGGTGATCTTGACTCAGAACTATAAAACTTTTGTCAAGACTGATATCATTGGAGGGCGACTGGCTTTTTTGATCATTTCACATGGTGGTGCTGACAAGCTCCATTGGCTAGACCCGAAGCCACAGAGATGGGAGGTTTGCAGGCTCTGAGTGGAGGCTTTACTTGAAATTATGGCTTGTTATATGTACTAAGGTCTCCGAAGGTAAGATCTCATCTATTGAAGCCACTAAAACGGTACAATAAGCAGCAAAAGTGTCCAAGTCTCTGTGAAGAAGAGTTGAGCTAGCTCTAGATAGAGGAAGATTTTGCACTTGTTTTTATGTGCAACAGCCTTTGTTGCCCTTGTGTCTGAACAAGCCCTTCAGGCATCACCTAGATTTCATTGATGCAGCTCAGCATTGCCGACTCATAATTAAAACATTAAATGGGCATGTATTCTAAAATGACAAGACCTTACTTTGCGACTGTTCCTGCCTTTTCCATGCTGAAAACTTGAACCCATGTGATTATGCATGATTTTAGTTCCCGACCCGCACATATGTGAACCTAGCCTAAGTGGAAACATGCCTTACATTTATGTACAAAATACACAGTAAACATTTACAGTATACACAAAGTATAACAAGAACAACAAAATCCACAGCTCCTCCACCCAGCTTTGATCAGGGACTCCAGCAAAATGATTTGTTTAGCGAAGCACCCAATACACGATCTCACTCCAAATCCTTCAACTGACATGCAGTCTTTTGCTGCTGCATTCTACATAATGCGACATCATCCACCTTACCAACTGTTCAGTGTCTGCTTCCCCTCTCTGCCAATCTCTTCATTGGCTGCCACTCACCCAACAAATCAAATTAAAATACTAACAACCTACAAAGCCATCCACAACTCAGGCCCCAGCTACAGTACTAACCTAGTCTCAAAATACCAACCTAACTTTTCTCTTCGCTCCTCCCATGCTCGCCTCCAGGACTTTTCCCAAGCCTCTCCCATCCTATTTAACTCCCTACCCCAATCTGTCCGACTATCTTTTACTCTGTTCACTTTTAGACTATCCCTGAAAACCCCCCAATTCAGAGAAGCCTATCCTACCTCCACCTAACAACTGTATTTTTACTATCTCCATCAGTTCTTCCCCCATACTTATTAATTTTTGTATCCCTTGACCCCCCCCCCCCATCTTAAGCCTGATACACGCTAGTAATTTCTTTTTCATTCAACCCAGTAGGCTGAAAGAAAAAAAAACTAAAGAGCTGAGGAGCCACTTTACTAACAATCCGATAGTAATACAGTAATCTCCCCTGCTATGGTATTGGCTGAGAGTGCTGATCGAGAGCGGATCGGCAGACCTTTTTTGGTCATACCCATTCGACAGAAGCCGGATGTTCAGTTGGCTTCGGTCAGACCAGCTGCCGTACACACAGGCTGAATGTTGGCCGTTTTGTTTTTTACCGGTCGATACCGCCTGATATTCAGCCCTTGTATCCTAGGCTTTGGATTGTAAGCTCTAATGAGCAGAGCCCTTTGATTCCTAATGTATTGAATTGTATTATAACTGTACTGTTTGCCCTCTTTTTGTAAAGTGCTGTGCAAACCGTTAGCACTATTTAAATCCTGAATAATAATAATAATAATAAATAATAAATTATGCTGGAGGATGCCATCTTTGACGAAGCATGTAGGGAGGTGCTGCATGCTGACGTCATCACTTTTACACTGACCCCTGAAGCGCAGGTGGACTACTTTTGCTGGAAAATAGATTATTATTGAACTTATTTACTGCATACGCATGTAAGTGCAATTTTAAATGTTTTAAATAACAATAAGTGATTTTACACTATTGGAGCGCTTTTTTTCCTACATACCTTGATTCTTGGTAATCGTCGTGACTGGGCTGGAGACAAGCAGTGGGAGCTGTGTTCCATAGAATCCCATTTCCATAGAATCCATAGAATCCCAGTTCCATAGAATCCCATTTCCAACATCCCATAGAGGGTTATGACCATAGCTCGTTTGACCTCTCTAGAGATAAGGGGTCAATAGGATCTGGTAAGCACCCCTATTATCTGAGGTGGTGGTTTTCACAGAAGGAGTTTCTATAATCCTTAGTGCTGAACTCTTTGATAAACTTTGATTGAAGATTCCTTCAATAATCGTCACTTTTTCACGTGGACTATTTTCAAAAATATGTACCGGTAGTTATGATTCATTGAATGTTTTGGTTTTATACACTTTTTTGTAATAAGTGCGGCTTTTTGTTGTTTTATATTGCAATAACTTTGGTTATATTGCATGGTTAAGTCGATGCTACTATTTAACGAATTTAGACACTATTGGCATTAGCGCGTTTTTTGTACTCATTTTTGCATCCGGTACTTGTGCTTGGGCTGTGCTATTCTTGAACGTAGAATAGTCTCCCAGTGGAAGGTTATTTGACCTGAATGTTGCATACAATTTTCAAGTCAGCAGAAAGCCACACACACCTTGATCAATCCAAGAGAGAGTACTCTTTTTTTTTCTGCCTGGCAGATGAGGGTTCTCGGTATAGGGATGCGGTTTGGGATGGGGGTGAGTAGGCAACCTCTAGCATGCCAACTTCTAACGTTCATAGATACTCAGTCTGCAACTTTATGTGATTGAATCCCATTCACCCCATTCGTTTAGGGAATACAACATTTTGGAGTTTTATTTTACCACCAAAACAAACATTCCTTCATTTTTCTGTGGTCAATACATTTTGAAACTTTAAAAAAAAAAAAAAGAAAATCTTGCATAACATTTCAGTCTACCTAAAGTTTCACGTCTAACCAGACCTACCTTCCTAGACTGTCATTTGCTGAAACATTACTCTATTTAGCTCCCTTGTGTTGTATATTTTACTTCTTGTCCCTCTTCTCTCTGTTTCCTCTCGTTATTACAGAGTGCACATGTGCTTCCCATTACATGTAAAAACAGAGTGAGGAACCAAAATAAGAGAGATAGAGGTGTCTAAAAAAAAAAAAGCAAGAGCAAAAGAAAATCGGCCCTAGGATTTATTTATTTTTTAAATTATTTTCAGAATTCCATCTCTGTGACATCATTCAGTTTTATGTTGTTTTTCCGCACAAAATTGCCGCAGTTAGCCAGCTATGGTGGATCCGCGTGTTCGGAACAGCCTTTAGGGAATAAGGCTTTCAACAATTGGGCCGAAAGCCACTAGTGGCCCTCAAAGTTTTTGCTTTTTAACAGCTCTTGAGGGGTCAACATAACCTCCAGGTTTTTTTTTCTACTTCTAAAATGTGCTAGATGTTCCTTGGATTCAATCGGCTTATAGCCGAAAGAGAGTCATTGGAATGGTTCTATAAGATATTCGCAAAAAAATAATAAAGTACACAGATTGACATAGTCAGCTCTAGGAAGAAAAATGTTTTTCAAAAACATTGTTCAGAATTTTTTTATTTCTTCTTCTATATAATTAGATGCTCTTAATGACTACCAAAGAATATTGTTGATATGGACAACCTAAAGAAAACATGTACTGTGCCTTGAAAAAATATTCATACCCTTTGAAATTTTCCACATTTTGTCATCTTACAACCAAAAACGCAAATGTATTTTATTGGGATTTTATGTGATAGACCAACACAAAGTGGCACATAATTGTGAAGTGGAAGAAAAATGATAAATGGTTTTGATTTTTTTTTTTACAAATAAATATGTGAAAAGTGTAGATTGCATTTGTATTCAGCCCCCCTGAGTCAATACTTTGTAGAACCACCTTTCGCTGAAATTAAGGCTGCAAGTCTTTTTCTGTATGTCTCTACCAGCTTTGCACATCTAGAGAGTGACATTTTTGACCATTCTTCTCTGCAAAATAGCTCAAGCTCTGTCAGATTGGATGGAGAGCGTCTGTGAATGGCAATTTTCAAATCTTGCCTCAATTGGATTTAGGTCTGGACTTTGACTGGGCCATTCTAACACATGAATATGCTTTGATCAAAACCATTCCATTGTAGCTTTGGCTGTATGTTTAGGGTCATTGTCCTGCTGGAAGGTCAACCTCCACCCTAGTCTGAAGTCTTTTGCAGACTTTAAAAAGGTTTTCTTCTAGGATTGCTCTGTATTTGGCTCCATCCATCTTCCTATCAACTCTGACCAGCTTCCCTGTCCCTACTGAAGAAAAGCATCCCCACCACATGATGCTGCCACCAACAGGTTTCATGGTGAGGATGATGTGTTCAGGGTGATGTGCAGTGTTAGTTTTCCGCCACACATAGCGTTTTGCTTTTAGGCCAAAAAGTTCAATTTTGGTCTTATCTGACCAGAGCACCTTCTTCCACATGTTTGCTGTGCCCCCCACATGGCTTCTCGCAAACTACAAACTGAACTTCTTATGGCTTTCTTTCAACAATGGCTTTCTTCTTGCTACTCTTCCATAAAGGTCAGATTTGTGGAGAGCACGACTAATAGTTGTCCTGTGGACAGATTCTCCCACCTGAGCTGTGGATCTCTGCAACTCCTCTAGAGTTACCATGGGCCTCTTGGCTGCTTCTCTGATTAATGTTCTCCTTGCCTGGCCTGTCGGTTTAGGTGGACGGCCATGTGTTGATAGGTTTGCAGTTGTGCCATACTCTTTCCATTTTCGGATGATGGATTGAACAGTGTTCCACAATATGTTCAAAGCTTGAGATATTTTTTTATAACCTAACCCTGCTCTAAACTTCTCCACAACTTTATCCCTGACCTGTTTGGTGTGTTCCTTGGCCTTCATGAAGCTGTTTGTTCACTAAGGTTCTCTAACAAACCTCTGAGGGCTTCACAGAATAGCTGTATTTATACTGAGATTCAATTACACACAGGTGGACTCTATTTACTATAGGCGACTTCTGAGGACAATTGGTTTCACTAGATTTTAGTTAGGGGTATCAGAGTAAAAGGGGCTGAATACAAATGCATGTCACACTTTTCAAATATTTATTTGGAAAAAATTTGGAAAACCATTTTTCATTTTTATTGTGTTGGCCTATCTCAATCCCAATTATTGGGCCTAAAATCCCAATAAAAGACATTTACGTTTTTGGTTGTAACATGACAAAATGTGGAAAATTGCAAGGGGTATGAATACTTTTTCAAGGCACTGTATTTTGCCCACACAGGAAAAAGCAACAGGTTTGACTTGAGGCTGGGTTCACATATATGCAAATTGGATGCCTATTAAACCACATCCAACTCACATGACATGTGAATTTGACTGGCTCTCAATGGAGCCGGTTTACACATGTCCGGGGCGGTTTTAAAAAAGGGTCCTGTGCGTTTTTAGATCTTGTTCAGGTGCGAATTCAGGCAAAAATTCCCACCTAAATTGCACCTGAACCAGTAAACAGAAACACACCTGACCAGGGTAATGCAAACCGCGACCGCATATATGTGAACCTAGCCTAAAAGAGAAGTATGGCCAAAACTTTTTAGGCCATGCTTCTATCGTTGGTCACAGGAGTGCACCTACTTCTGCTATAGCTCTAGCCTGCTATCAGCTGACGTGGCAGAGCTTCTTTGAAAGGATCCCGACAATATTGTCTGGATCCATAAAGCAGCTTCATTGACAGCTGTGCTGAGAGCCGGAGCCAGCTGTGCCTGCCCCCTCTCCAGACCAGCGCTTTTCTCTGGGCAAACAGAGAACTGAGCGATTATAGTAGCAGTCATATGATCACTTAATTCTCAGGCTTAGCATCAACGTGGGGCAGCTCCAGCATTACACTTGTGCCGCGTACACACGGGCGGACTTTTCAGCTACAAAAGTCCGACAGCCTGTCCGACAGACTTTCGACAGACTTTCGACGGACTTTTGGGGGACTTTCAACAGACTTGCCTACACGCGATCACACCAAAGTCCGACGGATTCGTATGTGATGACGTACACCGGACTAAAATAAGGAAGTTGATAGCCAGTAGCCAATAGCTGCCCTAGCGTGGGTTTTTGTCCGTCGGAGCATACAGACAAGCGGATTTCTGGGTCCGGCGGAGTTACAACGTAAAGATTTGAAGCAAGTTCCAAATCTAAAGTCCGTCAGATTTGCGACTGGAGAAGTCCGCTGAAGGTCCAGTAAAGCCCACACACGATCAGATTGGTCGCCGGATTTGGTCCGTCGGCGTCTGTCGGACTTTTGTAGACGAAAAGTCCGACCGTGTGTCCTATACTGTGGGTATAGGATTGGGTATATGGAATTGTATGATATTATTTTTTGTTTATTTATATTTATGGTTGAACTGGATGGACTTGTGTCTTTTTTCAACCTGACTAGCTATGTAACTATGTAACAAAGTGGTGGGATAGCAGAGGAAAGGTGAGTATACAATGCTATGGAGGCATGGCTCCAATGCTTATCCAATGGCTTCATTATTTTTTAATTCATTAAAATTGTGGCTCAATGACTCGGAAAGGAAGTAAAAGACAATTCTTTGAAAGGGATCGGAATGGCTCTTGCATACATCCCTAATGACAAGTTTCCTTTAACAAATTGAAAAATGGATAGAGATGTCTACCTGATTCTAAAATAGACCATTTCTTAGCATAGACTATTTATATTTTTTTTCACACAAGATTCACACAGTTTTCTAATTGGATTAAATTGGAATAAATCTGTGAATCCAGGGTGAAGGTGATGTGAACCTTGTATGAAAACATTTACAAATAGACCCTAAATGTGTTATCACATGTGATGTCTGTGCAGTGTTTGAGTCATACATTTTGTATGGATGAAATCGCATCCGCACCAAAATGGTGCAGGGCCCTTTTTTTCCACACCTGAATCGCTTTGCATGGGTGTTCACACAGGTCCCTGCTAAACCGGCCAAGATTCGACCATCTATGGCTGGCTTTAGGTTGAAATATCACTATGATCTATTTATTTATAATCTTTTCTAGGGGTACCAAAAAAGCCATCCAAGTCATTTCAGAATATCTTTGTAGAAAAATCAATATCATACTCATCTCTTTTCACACTTGCTGTGCTTTACTATGATATACCAATGGCATGCTGGTATACATGAAACAATTGCTTTCTAATTTCATGACTTTTCAGGAGGAATGAAGTATTGTTTCAATGAGTTGCAGGGGTGCCAACAAATTTGTCCATGGCTGTATTTCAAACAGCAAGAAAGGGAAGTTAGGTAGACAGTCTGTATTTGGATTATTTGAAGTCTGCAACCCTTAGAAGCCCTCTACATCAATGGTCCCCAAACTAAAACTTGTGGACAGCTTAAAGTGTTACTGAACCCTGGAGCCTGTATTCACTATATCTGGTCTTCCACAGTACACAAAACATGGAAATGCAATTATTTTTTGTAAATATAAACTGCTATATACCTTTTCTCATCAGCAGTATATAGCAGCCTTGTGACTTCTATCAGTGTCTGGTTAAAGCTTGTAGGAGGAGTTTTCATTCTACTCTGACTGTCCTATGAAGCTGCATGACCCCTGACCCTCTGTCTGGACAGTGCTGATTTGCCCTGTGCTGATCACATGCACCCCCCCAAGAAAAAAAAAAAAACAACTAGCAATACACACCAAACTGAGCATGTGTAGCCTGTCCCCAAGGCTCTGTTCTATCAGGAGATGGTTTGGGGAATGTGGAAGAAGGGGAGGATCAGAGAAGGCAGGATCGAACAGCCTTTTTGACACAATGCAAAGGAATAACCCCTTAGGTTCCATAGTGAGTATAACAAGCATGTTTTACTGCATATACAGACTGATTTTAATGTTGTGGGTTTAGTAACATTTTAAGGCCTGCTGGGTTACCCACCGCTTGCAATGAAAAGGCCATGCATGGAGCCGCTGTGAACTGCTGTAATCAGGATGCCACGGGTGCTGTGTACTGGTACACAGAGCATTTCAGCACCAGCAACATAACAGACACCATTGGGGATGAATGATTTCTTTCCCAATGATCAATGTATAGTGCCAACTGGTATAATTTGAGACAGAGTCTGCTAGTTAAGTCACACTGAACACCAAAGCTGGGCCACCATTTCCTGCTGACATAGGAACACCGCTCCTAACACATACAGAGGAAAAATATCCCCCCTGGCAGAAGGACAGCATTCCTTCCACTGGCAACAGAACACCATTCCTTCCACCAGTAGAGGGGCAGCATGCCTTCCATTGACAGAGAGGCACCATTCCTTAGCCTGACAGAGGGGCATCATTCCTTAGACCGACAGAGGGGCACCATTCCTTAGACCGACAGAGGGGCACCATTCCTTAGACTGACAGAGAGGCACAATTCCTTAGACTGACAGAGGGGCACCATTCCTTAGACTGACAGAGGGGCACCATTCCTTAGACTGACAGAGGGGCACCATTCTTTAGACTGACAGAGGGGCACCATTCCTTAGACTGACAGAGGGGCACCATTCCTTAGACTGACAGAGGGGCACCATTCCTTAGACTGACAGAGGGGCACCATTCCTTAGACTGACAGAGGGGCACCATTCCTTAGACTGACAGAGAGGCACCATTCCTTAGACTGACAGAGAGGCACCATTCCTTAGACTGGCAGAGGGGCACTATTCCTTCCACCAGTAGAGGGGCAGCATGCCTTCCATTGACAGAGAGGCACCATTCCTTAGACTGACAGAGGGGCACCATTCCTTAGACTGACAGAGGGGCACCATTCCTTCCACCAGTAGAGGGGCAGCATGCCTTCCATTGACAGAGAGGCACCATTCCTTAGACTGACAGAGGGGCACCATTCCTTAGACTGACAGAGGGGCACCATTCCTTCCACCAGTAGAGGGGCAGCATGCCTTCCATTGACAGAGGGGCAGCATGCCTTCCATTGACAGAGGGGTAGCATGCCTTCCATTGACAGAGGGGCAGCATGCCTTCCATTGACAGAGGGGCAGCATGCCTTCCATTGACAGAGGGGCAGCATGCCTTCCATTGACAGAGAGGCACCACTGGCCTTCGTAGCAAGAAGCACATGGAAGGGCAACGCATGTCAAACAAAACCAAATTCCCAGCTTAACTCACCAACCAGTCTGCAGCCAACCAAATTTTCCTGTCTAACAGTTAAAAACAGGGGTATAGTTTGCAGACATTTGCAAATACATGCGTAAGCTGCAGAGGCCCTTTCACGGCACCCCAGTATTATCCGCAGTCCAAACTGTACTCCTACTGACAACAGATATAGAGCCAATTTTACTCCCCCTGACCGATGCTAAGGCACTTTTTTACTCCAGAAAAACAAACAAATACTCCTGTGCATGGCATGAGTATAGTGGCTAGCCCAATTATGTATAATGGTCCACTCCTCAATGGATAGTGTTTCCTTGCCTTGCTGTCCTCTAGGATTGGGGATGTCCTGATTGCACTAGAAAGATAAAAGAAAAGAGGGCGTACCAGCCTTGTGCATTATCCCAAGTGAATTTATTTGTATAAAAAAGATAAAAACTACTCACAAGCTTTTAAAAATAATACGCATAAATTGGCTTCCATCCCGTGGTAAAACAGTCCTGGGACCTGTACTCTCCAGATCATAGGGGAGGCCATGTAGGGGTCCCTGCTGGCTAACGCATTTCAAAGGTAAACCTTTTTCCTCAGAACCTAACAGCAAAGACTCCTTCAGCTCCATATGTATGCATACCCCCCAACATTTTGAGATGGGAATAAGGGACACCTACTAACAGACATATGTAGGTATAGAAAACACCCCCTGCCATACCTCCTTAAAAGGAGAATTAACAAAAAAAATGTTAATTAAATCCACAAGGATTTTTTTTACCACTACTATTCCTTTATATTGGCTTTTAAAATGTACAAATGCAGCAATTTAGAAATTGGATGAAAGGTTTAGTACTGGGAAACACTTTCTGAAAGATAAAAAGTGCATTTTATATACAACTATAGAGATCAGACCAAAATGAAGACCAAAATGAGGGACAAATGAGGAGGAATGAGGGACAGAGGGACATTACACCAAATGAGGGACAGTTCCTCCGAATCAGGGACAGTTGGAACCCGGAGCACCTCCCCTTCGTGGGAGTGGTTAATAAGTGTTATTAAGAACACCAGCCCAACACAACTCCTTTTACAGTCTGGCTTCCAATTAGTGTGATGTACAGTGAACTGGCCCTTTGTTTAAAAAGTTTGGGGATCCCCACTCTAGAGCTTCAGTTTGGGGGACCTTATCCATTAACATCTACAACAGGGGTAGGCAACCTGGGACCCTCCAGCTGTTGTGGAACTACATTTCCCACGAGGCATTGCAAGGCTGTCAGTTACAATTACTCCCAGAGGCATGATGGAACTTGTAGTTCTGCAACAGCTGGAGGGCCCCATGTTGCCCACCCCTGATCTACAATGATGTCAGTGTTGAAATCACTGTTCTTGTGTTTGAAAGCATCTGTAGACAGCTTATGGGCATCAGGCAGGAAATCTAAACTGGTAGAATTGTTGATGGTGAAAAGCTGCACAATGTTTCAGGCTACAAGGACCTTCCTCATGGACAACTGTTGGGCTATCCAATATACCACTGAAAGTGTTTTGTTATATCTATTTAGTAAATCCCCCCCAAAAATGTTGATCCTGTCAAATGTCTTTTAGCTGATAACCTCCTGTGCTCTTTTTTGCACTTTTATCAATTTATTTGTATCCTCACAATGTAAATACTGTATGTGACCTACTGTAGTCCTGTCCTTAAAGCGGAGTTCCAACTGTGAAACCATTTTTTTTTTTTTGGATGAACATCTTCATTTTAAAACACTTATTAATAGTACTCGAGTTTCTCTTTTAAATCGCTGCTCGATTGCCGATTTAATTGAGCAGGATATGTTTTATTCCCTGTTCTTGGATGTTTCCATCTTGCTTGTGGGCATGTGAAGACCACAAGCACTATCTTCCGGGCTCTGGTGCAGCTGAGCGACCAGCATGCACCGCCCGTTCTCGCGCATTCGCAGTATGTACGGCGCAGCGCCGTACACTTCTGACGTTGCCATCACAACGGGCGTCGTCGTCGGAAGTGCCTGCCCCGTTGTGATGGCAACGAAGCCCTTGGCGCTGCCCACTGACTCCTGGGAAATGATGACACACATCTCCCAGGAGCAGTAGCGAGCGGAGGCGCAGAGGGAAGTGACGTAAGGAGCCGCTGTGAGGAAGAGAACGATTTGAAGGGACCGCATAGCAACAACCATGAAAAGGTAAGTAAAACAAAAAAAATTCTCCGAATTTCATTTATTATATTATTTGCTGCGCAGTAATGACAATTTTTTTTTATGGGTGGAACTCCGCTTTAAGGTGACAACATTGCTTTGCCATAGATATAGTAGAGATAGTGGGCGTTGACACCCTAGGACTGGAAATGTGTTCATGTTAGGATCACTATATGAAAATAAAAGTAAAAAAACCCTGAAAAAATAAAAAGGAATGCAGCTGCTGATTAAAAGGACTGGTGAGCGTTTTTGCGGTTTATGTATGTTTTAGCCTTAAAGTGGGGTTCCGGCCAAAATTATAGTTTTTAAATAAAAATACCCCTATAATACACAAGCTTAATGTATTCTAGTAAAGTTAGTCTGTAAACTAAGGTCTGTTTTGTTAGTTTACAGCAGTAGTTTGTTATTTTATAAACTTACAGCAGGCTGTGGCCATCTTAAGTGTGGGCATCTGAAGCCAGACTGTATTTCTTCCTGGATCTCATCCTTGCAGATCTCACACATGCTCAGTGCAGCACAAGCAGTGTAATAGGTTTCAGGTCAGGTTTCCATAGCAACGGCAGTGTCAGAGGAAGTTGCCGCGCCTTCCCAGAAGGCATTGCAAACAGGAAATGATGCGATGGGCCACGGCCAGGGAGGAGGAAGTGAAAAATGAATACAGCAGATATACAGTAGGTGCTGAGGAAAAAAAATAAAAAAATATCCAATTTGTTTACAGTGCACAGTTTATTGAGGGATGCTGAAGAGTTGTAAAAGTGGGTGGAACTACACTTTAACATCTTTGCAGCTGTAGTTGCCTGTATCTCTGGATCTGCGTATCGCATTAACACTGGGTTTTCACTGGTAACCTCTGCATATGAATTTTTTCATCATTTACTCAGTTTGATTCCCAGGTTTATGGCAGGTAAACTTCCAGAAAAAAATTGCTGTGTGTGGTTATTAAAAACTCAAACAAATATTTAAAAAATACAGTGAATTCTCATCAATTAGGTACTATGGAGCTGTGCAACGTAATACTGTAGTTGGAATGCTAAATAACAGTTTGCTTGAATAAGAATATCTTGTACATCGTATATTGTATAAGAAATCTTGCCCCTGGAAATATAAAAAACAGTGGATCGTTGAGCACCTTGGCCACAAATATCAATTTGGTTGGGTTTGTTCTTCATGTGTGTGAAAAAAAGTGAATTTCCAAAGTACATCCAGTGTCTGAATTGACAATTAGAAAATAATAATCCAGACCTTGGCAGCGGCGTCTATTCCCGGATAGAAGTGTTTTTTTCCATCCTTGGAAATATGTATGATGGAAACTAATTGCAGATAAATTTTTCAATAGTTAATCATAAGTCTTCCTGAAGATCGGAAATTGATATTCACGCCAAAAGTGATTACACCCACCAGTAATTTGTAAACCTTAGGGCCCTTAAAGTAAACTTTCCTAGGAGCAATATAGGCTGCTGTTGCTCCTGAAAATGCTAGCTGCCTGGCTGTTATGCTGGCCTTCTGCCTCAGCACTTTAAGTCACCAATTTGGAAGAAATATGTTGAAGTCAGAGTAAAGTCAGAAACGCTTATCTGGATCAGCGACTTAAAGAACTGAAGTCAAAGGATCAGTGTGACAGCTAAGTAACCACCATTTACTAAATGAGAAATCAGCATTGGCATTTCTCAAAGGAAACATTCCTTTAAAGACAAAAAGAAAATCATTCTAAATGGGACCTTTCTTATAATAACTAAGGAACGTGTCCACAATAATAAGATTTTAGTTGTCATTTCAAGACCAAGCAAATAAATGGATGATAATATCTGATTGGTTGCAAAGTTCTAAACTGCTTTTTTCACTGTTTTCACTTTGAATACTGTTACATTATACTTTATATTGTGTACTGTGCATTTTCTAATGGTAAATATGTTAAAATTAACGTTATCTAATATTTTTTATTTTTTTCCCTCCTTTTTTTTTCTCTACATTTCACATTTTATTTCTGTGTTTATATTTTAACCTTATTTAATTTCCTAAATTCTCTATTCCCTCCTTACTATTTCTCCCTTTAACTCTCCCTTCCCTATTTCTCAAGTCTTTTTTCCCTCTCCACCTCCTCTCTCCCACCTTTTAATTTCCCCGCGGTCTCCCTCCCGCTTTCTACCCTCTATATGCTCTCTGTATCTCCCACTCAATCCATCCTTCCCTCTCCCTCTCTCTCTTTCTCTACTTCTCCTCTTCCTTCTCCTATTTTCTATTTCTCCTTTAACTCCTTCTATGCCTCTCCTTACTCATTCTTGCTTTCCTTCTATTCCCTCACTCACCATGATCCCTTCCTTCATTTTTCCTTACTTTTGTTCTTACTCTTTTGTACTCTTTTGTACTAACGTATTCTTACTTTTTGTTTCCCTTATTCTATCTGCTTTTTTCCCATTGTTCCTTTCTTCTGCAAACTCCCTTCGTGTTTTTTTATTTTTCCTCTCTCCCTTGATTACCTAATTATCCTTTTCCTTGCTCCCTTTCTTCTTCCTGCACCTCTCTTCTTCTCTGCTCACTTCTCTGTCTTTATACTAATTATCTTTCTCTATTTATCCCAATTTTATCTATCTCCCTTATTCTTTATCCCCTTTTTAATCCTGCTTTCCCAACTCTTTCTCACAAATCTTTCTCTCTATCCCACTCTTTCTTGTTATCCTGCTCTCTTTCCCAACTTTTCTTCTCTCTCTTTATCCTATTATCTTTCCCAACTCTTCCTCTTTATCCTGCTCTCCTTCTTACTTCTTGCCCTCTCTCTCTCTTTACCTTTCTCTCCTTTAACTTCTTGCCCTCTCTCTCTTTATCCTGATCTCTCTCTCCAAACTCTCTCTCTCTCTCTCCCTTATTTTGCTCTCTCTTCCATCTTCCCCTTTCTCTTTATCCCAAACTTCCTTCCACCTCCTCCCCTCTTTCTTTATTTCGCTTTCTCTCCCACCTCTTCCCCTCTCTCTTTATCTTTCCCCTCTCCCTCAAATCTTCCACTCACCCTTCCACCTCTCCCCCTCGCTCTTTATCCCACCCTCTCTCCCACCTCTTCCCACTCTCTTTATCCCTTTTTCCCTTCTACCGCTTCCCTTCTTTTTCTCCCACCTCTTCCCCTCTCTTTTTATCTTGCTCTCCTTTCCACCTCTTTCCTTCTCTCTTTATCCTGCTCTCCTTTTCGCCTCTTCTCTTCTCTCTTTATCCTGCTCTCCTTTCCACCTCTTCCCTTCTCTCTTTATCCTACTCACCTTTCCACCTCTTCCCTTCTCTCTTTATCCTGCTCTCCTTTCCACCTCTTTCCTTCTCTCTTTATCCTGCTCTCCTTTTCGCCTCTTCTCTTCTCTCTTTATCCTGCTCTCCTTTCCACCTCTTCCCTTCTCTCTTTATCCTACTCACCTTTCCACCTCTTCCCTTCTCTCTTTATCCTGCTCTCCTTTTCGCCTCTTCTCTTCTCTCTTTATCCTGCTTTCCTTTCTGCCTCTTCCCTTCTCTCTTTATCTTGCTCTCCTATTCGCCTCTTCCCTTCTCTCCTTATCCCACTCTCACAATCGCCTCTTCCTCTATTCCTTTATCCTGCTCTCCCGCTCACCTCCTCCTCTCTCTCTCTCTAATTTTATCCTGCTTCCCACCATCTCCTTGTGTATCCACCTATCTCTCCTCTCTTGTATTGCCCTCTCCCTTACAACCTGGTCACTAACTGTCTCTGAAGAGGGCTCACAGAGAGTCCTATGTGCTATGCTGGTCTCTCTCTTGCATGCGGTCGCTGTCGATGCTTTAAACATAACAGATCCTCTTGCTAGAAGCTCAATACAGAAAAGCTACGATCTCACGAAATACCTGGAACACCAACTGCGCTCCCTTGCTGGACCATATGTGAGTAAATAACTTTTTTGTATTATTGTACTGTATTTACCAAAAAGTTAAATCTCCTGTTTTTGTATAGATTTTGGTTTTGCAGCATGTTAAAATAGTGGCTAATGGCTTTAAATTGTCAAAACAAATCAGACACAACTTCATACTTCATGTCTTAAAGGTGGGCTAAAGCCATTTTCTGTTTTGTTTTTGATGGACGTGGGCAGCAATACAAAGCTTAAAGTCTATGTGTTATTTGTCCCTCTCTTCTTGTCCCACAGAAACCTTGTCATTGACAGGAAATGAGGGGAAATCTCACCAGTGGGGACACATACATTAATAACAATGTGAAATAATAGGATATAATCATGATGGGAACAGCAAACTATGAGGAGAAAACTTAAAGAAGATGAAAGTTATGGCTGAAGCTGTAGGGTCTAGCTTGTCAACTAAATTGTAGCAGTTAAGTGCATTCAGGGTATGAAAGTTAGAGGGATCGGTGGGTGATGGTTTCCAGTTGTACCCACAATTTATCGTAATGTGAAAAAGATTTTGGAATCCCAATGGGGGTGGTTTGGAGCATTTATAGTAAATGTGGAAAAATGTCCATTCTATAATGTATAAGGCCATCCTGCCAAACTGGGTATTTTTATGTTTGGCCCAGTCCAAGCTGTATTGGTTGTCCAGGTGGGTGGGAAAGTGTATGTCTAAATATTTAAGGGTTATGCATTGCCGAGAGAGAGAGAGAGAGAGAGAGAGAGAGAGAGAGAAATGTGTCTGATCTAATTTGTCATCCATAAATGAAGAAATGTTGAGAGCCTCAGTTTTATGGATATTGATCCTGAAGTTGTTGTGTGTGTGGCAGCAAAACCGTAACAAAATACTTGTAAGAGGACCAGGGATGTAGTCTTAGGGTTGGTAATATAGAGAAGTAAAGCACCTGCATATAGGCCTATTTTGTATCCATCATCTCCTACCAACACTCCCTTTATGGATGGATTTTTACGAATCGCTATAGGCAGGTGAGCCATAGCAAGGACGACCAGGTTTTTTTTGCTGTTTAAAACTTCCTGTCCCAGTGACACTTACTCCCCTACCTCATTTCTTGTCCAGATACCACCGGGACAGGAAATGAGGGGAAATCACCCTCAGTGGGATCACAAACATCAATAGAAAAGTGATAAGTTCTAACTAGTTCCCACTCTATCTAAAGAAAAAAAAAATGTTTTGGCTGGAGATGGGCTTTAGCATCATTCCAAGTGTACCCCTACCTATGCATGTTGTCTGCAACATTAACATTAACCTTCTAGTAACTTGACTACAACGCAATTAAATCCAATATATTGCAGTGGGGTTGTGCACTAGCCAGCCTTTGTACATTGCACTACTATGATGCAGCCAGGTTCTGTACTACAAAATAACAGGTTTTCTTTAAGGTTTAATAGAAAAGTTCCTTAGACTGTGATTAAATGCAAAATGGTGCTTACTGACTATGTATGTTAAAGGCCAAGCAGAATCAGTCTCTGTACTTTTGTTACAATAGTCACCATTTTTGTTTTGGGCAGTCTACCATGTTTTATTAATATTCCTCTAAAGACCATTCATGTACTGTAATCCACATTGACTCATAATAAGATTTTATAGGATTACATAATAACCTTTGTGTATAAGCTGCATCTCCGTGTTGCATTGCTTTCCGTGATACAGGATGATTTTGCAGAGGCCAAAGAAACTAATTTGGGAAACAATCCCCCCACCTGCACCAAGCATAACTGGATCTATCTTTCAGTATGGAAAAACACTTTAAAAAATCTCATACAAGCTTTCATTTGTTAAAGCTGAAGTTTATGTATGACTCTTTTCACATTGGCCAGCTTGGAGCAATGTAAGTATGTATGTGTCATAGCTGTGGGATCCCTGTGAGAGCTGGAAATCACTGTAGCAGTGTACTACAGTGGCCTTCAGGTCCCGTGCCAATCCAGCGCTCTGCTGCTTTAGTGAATACAGTTGGGAGCTGATGATCGGGAGGCTACTCCTGAGAAATCCCATACAGCTAGAATGCATGTAGACAGGAAGCAGATGTAAAGCTGCAGCCAGAGATCAGCGTCACTGAGATATAACAAATAAATAAAAAAACAATCATCTTAAATAAAAGGCAATTGTTTATGGGACACGTTGCAAAACGTTGTTAAAATCGGGGTTGCATCCTCTTCCAAGGCTTAGTCCACTATTTACAGTTTGGGTTCTGAGAATGGTGTATGCTGCCATGTATCATTTTATATACTAAATTTAGGTGTAATATGAAATATGGTCTAAAACAACCTTTCTCAAGCTCCTTAATATAGAGGAACCCTTGAAATAATGTTCATGTCTCTGTGAACCCCTGCTACATTGTTATATCTCTAGCTCTCATGGCATATTTGTGTGGTCAGTAAGTTGTAGATATAATAATATATAAAAGAATATAGTGTATCTAGCATATACAGTATGTGTATTCCAGTTGACACCCAGAGCAGATGTTTTTTTAATACTCCTATGCGCTATGAGAAAAAGATGTTTCAGTAACTTTAATGAAATGGAACAAATAATATTGGACAGAAAATAAACTCCAATAGTAAAATTATTCATAGTTGGTGTAGTGGAGGAGCCCCAGGGTTTCACGGAACCCTGGTTGAGTGTCAGGGCTGGGCTCAGCCTCAGCCGTTCCTTTTTTGAGCTGGCCACTCAGCTGTCAGCTAATTGCCAGCTCCTATCTCTCCAAAGTTACTCAGCTGTTGTTGATATCCTGCTCGTCAGTCCTGCCTACTTAAGCCATCCAGTCCAGTGGTTCTCTGCCTTCGCCTTGGTCATCATCACAGAAACTGTGATCCTGATCAAGACTTGCTTTGCTGACATCCCTTCTGGCTCCAGATCCTGCTTGCTGTTCCACTACATTGATCCCTGGCTTCTGGCTTGGCTGACTATCCGTTCCGGTTACTGAACTTTGGCTATGTTTTGACTACGTTTGTTCTTTTTACTTTTATTATTAAACAAGTGTGATTTAACTGTACTTCTGTCTCGGCCTGATTTCATAGTTTCTGACATTGAGAAACCCTAGCTTAAAACATGGCCTGTTGGGATTGAAATCACCTGCTGGTGGCACTGTGCTGCTCTAGGCTGTTGGCTGCAGCTCCAGTGTCCACCAGCAGGTGTCTCCCAAGAGCCAGCAGGCTGTAATAATCAGCCACACCTGGGTTCAGCCATTAGATGGCTATTAAACCACTTGGCTACCACGCCAATTCTGACAATTCTCTCCTACATGTAAAAATTACACAGAACCCCCAAACATTATACAAGTTTTTTTTTTTTGCTGGGACCCTAGAGAATAAAATGGTGGTGGTTGCAACTTTTTATAGAGCACAGTATTTGCGCAACAAATTTTTTAAATGCGTTTAAAAAAAAAAAAAAAAAACATTTTCATACATTAAAAAAAAAAAACAATAAGCTAAGCCAAATTTTTTGCACAATAAGAAGATGATGTTACGCTGCGTAAATAGATACCTAACATGTCACGCTTCAAAATTGCACACGCTCGTGGAATGGCACCAAACTTCGGTACTTAAAAATCCTCATAGGCGACGCTTTAAATTTTTTTACAGGTTACATGTTTTGAGTTACAGAGGAGATCTTGGGCTAGAATTATTGCTCTCACTCTACCGTTTGCGGTGATACCTCACATGTGTGGTTTGAACGCCGTTTACATATGTGGCGCGACTTACCTATGCATTTACTTCTGCGAGCGAGCACGCGGGGACAGGGGCGCTTTAATTTATTTCATTTTTTTATTGTTAATTTTACTTTTATTTTCTAATTAACGGCATGCCTAACAAGTGTAATATGTGTAAAATATGCTGCTTTTGCGAAGAGATCCGGCAATTTTTTCTCCCTGCTTTGCAGGGAGAAGAAACAGCCAGTTCAGTGCTCTGTGTACAGACTCCTGTGTGTTTGTACACAGCCAATCAGCAGATCTCAGCCATAAATCATCTGACATCTGCTGACAAAATCACGCTGCGTCCAACCAAAGAATTGTCAGTAGGGGCACGCGCATGTGTGCCTCAAACCCGGAAGCAAGCCAGAAACGTTTATTAATTTCCTGAGCCGGAAGCTGCTGTTCTGCCATCTACTGTGACCGAGTGGCAAGTAGTTAAATCCCTTTACATGAATAAAACTCATTGACACAGGTCCTCACTGCTAGTGCTGAACAAATAAAATTTCAATTGTCAGCGACAAGAACACAATTGCTAGTGACTGCAAAACCCAGTCATGTGACTTTAACTGACAATTGTGCAGTCATGCAACACTGTACACAAATGAAATTTATGTAATTTTTTTCCATAAATAGAGCTATCTTTTGGTGATATTTGATCACTACTGGGTTTTTTTTTTTTTTTTTTGCGCTATAAACAAAAAAAGACCTACAATTTTTGGAAAAAAAAACATTTTTTTTACTTTCTGCTTTAAAACATATCCCATACAAAAAATTTAAAAATCAAATTTCTTCATAAGTTTAGGCCAATATGTATCCTGCTACACATTTTTGGTAAAAAAAAAATCCCACAATCGTGTATTAATTGGTTTGCGCAAAAGTTATAGCATCTACAAACTATGGTATATATACTGGAATTTTTATTTATTTATTTTGATATTAGTAATGGCGGCGACCAGCAACTTATAGCAGGACTGTTATATTGCGGCAACCAAACTGACACTAACTGAAGCTTTGTGCACTAATGACACTGGCTGAGAATCAGTTAAACATGTAGGGCGAAATGTGTGCCTAAACACTGTTTTTGTGTTAACTATGTGGTGCTTTTACTAAGGGATGTGCTGGATTTTATTCCCTGCTTAGCAGGGAAACCAAATCCAGCACGTTCCCACTGACAGGACAGAGCTCTGCCTTGTTTACATAGGCAGAGCTCTGTTCTGTCTTTCTCCTCACCAAGCAGCGGGTGCCAGAGATCATCCATTGGCTGCCACCCGCTGATTGGCTTGTGCTGTGACTATTCACAGCAGAAGCGGCATGCTGGTGGCGCACGCGCCTCTTACCCGGTAGTGCCAGATACTAGGTACATGATCTGGCACAGGAGAGCCCCTCTGCCGCCATGTAACGGCGTTATGCAGTCGGCAAGTGGTTAATTTGGCCCCTTTTTATGTACAGCAGGTTTTCCTATAGTACCATCAATTTAGGCAGCATGTTACATTTTCACATATTGTACATTCACATCAATTCCTGCGTTCAAGAAGTTTACAATCTAGGATCCCTATCTCACATACACTAGGGCCAATTTAGACAGAAGACAACTAACTTACCAGCATTTTTTTGGAGGAAACCCATGCAAGCAGGGGGATTGTCCAGACTTTGATATGAAGAAATGGCCCTAATGCTGTAGAGCAGATATGCTAACCGCTAAGCGACTGTACTGCGCACTTTTTTTAAATCCCCAGTTTTTAACCAAGGTTAATCCTGCCAGGAAATATATTTTTGTTGGAATTATGCTAAAGGTCTTGACCCAAAGTGTTTGACCTCCCTTTGGTAGGAGCAAAAGCCTTTCTAGGACACCATGTAGCCTGTGTGTGGCCCAGAACATATACATACGACGTGGTGTAATAGAGAGGCTTTGTTGCTGTTCCTTTGCCCTGACACTAATTTAGCGGAGTTTGATCAGTCTTGTTTTTAGCCTTGCTGTCTGTCAGATGTCTCGGTTAATCAGATTTGGCCATTGAATGGTTTCTTGTTGTTGTTACAGGCCAAAACCTTTTGACTGGAACCTGCTTTTCTTGTCAACTGTCACCTTGGGTCTTAACTATACTAATTGACAACAGCTGCACAATTTGCCATATAGGAAGGTTTCTTGCTGTCACAAGATCAAAATTTCGATGTTGTGCCTGAGCTGCTTGTCTTCTGAGTCAACAACATGCTGTCATAGACAAGCTTTGCTTGCTTTTACAGGCCCAGATTTTATTTTGCAGTCGTCAACCTTCGCTTCTTGTTTTATTTAACAAGTTGGTGTGAACAAAAGGCTTTTGCCATTACAGGCCCAAAAATGGGAACTTCTCCTTATACACATGTCAGTGGTTTTTAGTTGACAAGGTGGTATCATATAAAAGGTTTGTTGATGTGAAACACCCAAATGTGTCTTTTAGACCTCAACAACCTGTGGCGTTTCCAAGTGAGGATGTTTTATTGAATTTACTATGCAAAAATGTCTGCTTTAATACTTGTGAGTCATTGTCAGTCAAGATGGTGCAGCATTGATGCAAAACTGAATATCCAAACAGCTGCACCTATCATAGGTCCAAGGGAAGTGTATGCACACAGTGGTAGGAAGAGTGCCTTGGCCACAGTGACAGCTTCTTGGTGGGATAGCTCAGGTGGGTTTGGAGTAGGATCTGAACATGTCTGAGGTCATCCCTGGTCCAGAGGTCATTCAAGGGTGTGTTGTACAGACATCTTGTTAAGAACACATGGTCATGCACATTAGAGCCAGTGTTGATGAGCAAAGACATAGTACTTGACATCAGTTTGAGACAGGTCAGAGATTATTCAGAATTAATTTCAGGTGCATTTGACCTGAAGATGGCCTACAGTTGACTTGCGTCAAGCTGCTTCTGCATTCTCATAGACTTGGATAGGGAGAGAGGCAATTCTTAATCCCTTCCCCTCAGGTCCAGTTTAACAGGGTCTTTACATCAGGCAGGGGGCAGGAAGGAATGGCCAATCACGTGAGCATTGTAACTGGCTTTCACAGCGGTCATATGATCAGGAGCCAGTCTCACCAGCTCCCAATCATTAGTAGAGACTGAGAGATATCTTTAAAGATGGTGTGGCATTGAGGCTTTTGTTGCTGTTGAAAGTTTTTTTTTTTAACCTTTGTTGCCATTATTTGCCATTATAATAGGAGACCTTAAAGGAGAAGTGCAGCCTGAGCTTTTTAGGCTGGGCTTCTCCTAAGGGTCATAGGAGTGCAATTAGTTTGGCACTCCTGTGACCCGTTTTCAGCGGAGAGCGGTCTGAAGTCCGCTCTATGCTGACGTCACTGCAGTCAGTCGAGGCAGCGCGTCATCCCGACTTCAGAAGTCTGGATCCGCCAGCGAGCCACTGAGACGGCCGCTTCCCGTCCCTCCACAGCTCAGCGCTCCAATGAGCGTGGAGGAGCAGAGAGGAGAGCTGCTGACAGTCAGCATCTCTCCTCTCTGGGATCTATGAGAACCGAGCCATCAGCGGTGTTCGGTGTCTCGGTTCTCAGTGCAGAGATGCCGGGGGACAGCAGCATAATCGGTCTAATGCTGCATCCACCTATGTAAGTATGAATATGAAAAAAGAAAAAAAAAAAAACATACTTCTCTTTTAAGTACTGTTGCTTCTGCTGATCTAATTCTTTCTGGTATTATTTGCCTGTTAATTGACGCAGTGCTCTATTAGGCTGGCCACACAGAATACAATTGTATGTTTTAGTAAGTTTAGATTAGTATTGCACAGAAATTAAGATTTTTTTGGTCTCAGTTAAAGGGCCAGTGTATTCAAGAAAACCGGAAAAGCTTGTATGCAACAATGACTGGCTATGTTTTCATTTTAGTACAGTAACCCCAATCTTTGAAGATTGTACAGTGAGTGTGTAAAATGGTTACAACAGGTGACAGGCAATCGTTCTTTAAATAATATGGAGTAACTCATGTCTTTTTCAAGCGGGAACTTGTGCTGTGATGATGTTGATATGAGGTTATTTAAAGGAAATGTGTAGTGCTTTTTATATTTTTTTTTTATCGATTATGCTTAAGAAAAAAAACGAATTCTTAAAAAAAAAAAAAAAAATATATATATATATATATATATATATATATATATATATATATATATATATATACCGTATATACTCGAGTATAAGTCGAATTTTTCAGCACATTTTTTTGTGCTGAAAGTGCCCCCCTCGACTTATACTGGAGTCAAGCACTTTTCTGCAGCAAAAAATTTCATTTTCCGAACCGAATTTGGGGCCCCGTATCTCAGGGCCACTTGGTGCTAGAAACCCCAAATTTGGTATGCAAACCCAGGGGACCTAGTACCACAACATATCCAAATCTGAAGTTCCTAGCACTAAGTGGCCCCGAGATACGGGGCCCCAAAATCGGTTCGGAAAATGTCATTCTCTGCTGCAGAAAAGTGCTTGACATTTTCTGAACTGAATTTGGGTCCCCATATCTCAGGGCCACTTGGTGCTAAGAACCCCAAATTTGGTGTGCACACCCAGTGGAATTGGTACCATAACATATCCAAAGCTGGGGTTTCTAGCACCAAGTGGCCCTGAGATACGGGGCCCCAAATCTGGTTTGGAAAATGTAATTCTCTGCTGCAGAAAAGTGCTTGACATTTTCTGAACTGATTTTTGGGGCCCTGTATCTCAGGGCCACTTGGAGCTAGTAACCCCAGCGTATTTCGGGGCCCCAAATTCGGTCAACTGTGTCTATCTGCAGCAATGTCATTTCGGGACCCTTTGGGTTCAGAGACCCCAAATTTTGGCTGCAGCTAGGTGGCATCTAGGAACCCTTAACTACCGAGTTTGAAGTTCAGGGGACCTATGGCTGCAAATAGGCACAGTGAGGCTGCAAATGGGCACAGTGATGCTGCAAATGGGCATTGTTGACCCTCTTTTCCACTTACAGTAGCTGTGCATTTCTCACCCTCGTCTTATACTCGGGTCAATAAGTTTTTCCCATTTTTTTTGTGGTAAATTAGGGCCTCGACTTATACTCGGAACGACTTATACTCGAGTATATACGGTATATATATATATATATATATATATATATATATATATATATATATATAATATATATGTCAGATAGATATGAAATATTGATATATGCATATTTTGTACTCTTAGATATCATCTGTGTAATAGCTTATGAACTTAAAGAAAACAACATTGGCCCAAAACTATTATGGTAAAGGGAGAATCTAGTTAATCAGCTAAATATGCAGTTGAAATACATACTGTAAGCTCTTGGAGTGTGTGTATAGCCCAACGTTTTGGATAGCTTAGGGAGGGGTTAAAGTCATTCTAAAGGCAGGGTTTATTTTTTAGCTTAATGCATACTCTGCATTAAGATAAAAAAAAAACTTTCTGTGTGCAACTATCCCTGCCAGCCCCCTTCCCCCTCCAATAGTTACTTGAGCCCAATTTTGATCCAGTGCTGTGCCCAAGATCAACGGCTCTTTCTGCTCTCTCTCTCCTCACAGGACAGAGAGGCAGCATCAGGAGCCATTGGCTTCAGCTGCTGTCAATCAAATCTTGTGACAAGGAAGCTGGGACGGGGCCAAGCTGTGCTATCTGTGTCAGATAAATGTGCCACCATAGGAAACAGCTTCTCACAGTGGCACACCGAGAAGAAGCCAGGAGTGCCTCGGAGAACCTAGAAGAAGAGGATCTGTTCAGAACTGCTTGCACAAAACAGGTAGGTAAGTATAACATGCTTTTATTTAAAAAAGAAAATGACCCTTTACAATAACTTTAAAACACCTATCAGGTTAATTTTTGCTGCTTGTGTCCTACTGGGGAGAATTCACTTCATCTCCTGTCCTGGAGATGCAACAGGCAATCAGAGGAAATTGCTTTTCATCCCAGGGAGTTGTCTGGAATTGAAAATTTTCCCCCTCCTGTTGCTTTAATAACAATCACAACTCCAATATGTTGGCTTTCCCATGACTTTCTGTCTTGGAGACAATGGTCACCAGTACAGTCAAAAATTTGACTGTACTGGTTTAATAAAACCTAAAAGGATGTCTAACCCTTCCCCAATCTATCCAATGCTGTTGTGTAATTAAAGAGTGTAATTAAAATAGAAATCCTGATACAAAGAATTTATATGGTTATTGATGTTGGTTGTCAAAGCTAATTTCCACAGACAAAAGTGCCTACAATGGGCCTACAATGGGCATATAAGCATCAGAACTGGACCATAGAGCAATGGAAAGAGGTGGCCTAGTCTGATGAATCACGTTTTCCTTTACATTATGTAGACAGCCAGGCAGGTGCGTGTGAGTCACTTACCTGGGGAAGAGATGGCACCAGGATGCAGTATGGGGCAAAGGCAAGCCGATGGAGGCAGTGTAATGCTTTGGGCAATGTTCTGCAGGGAAACCTTGGCTCCTGCCACTCGTGTGGATTATACTTGACACTTACCACCTACCTAAACGTTTTTGCTGACCAAATACACCCCTTCATGAAAACAGTATTCCCTGATGGCAATGGCCTCTTTCTGTAGGATAATGCATCCTGCTGCAAAAATGGTTCAAGAATGGTTTGAAGAACATAACAATGAGTTTGAGGCACTGACTTGGTTTCCAAATTCTCCAGATCTCAATCCAATCGAGATTCTGTGGGATGTGCTGGAAAAACAAATCCGATCCATGGAGGCCCAGATAGCACAGCATACCTTCAGAGGTCTAGTGGTGCCCATGCCTCGATGGGTCAGGGCTGTTTTGGGGCAAAAGGGGCTGTGTTGGTGGTAAAAGGGGGACCTACTCAATATTAGTTGGATGGTCATGAAAGTAAACTCAATATGACATAAGTAGATTTTAATAAATGCTAGATAATGTCATGGTTATACAATAGAGGTTGTTTGTCAGCCTACCTGTTTCCATGTGTTCATCTCCAAAGACCAGCTGTCTCTCACCTGACTGCTTTTATTAACTCTCCTCTAGCATGGCTCCACCCCAGCTCCTATCAGAGAACTCTATATTAACCTCTGCACTGCAGGTCAGCCCTGCTGATCAACCTTTGTGTGTTTTGGCTTCCTGTTCCTGCCTGCCATGTGCTCTACGTTTGTTTCTGTTACCGACTTTGGCGTGTTCTCTACTATTCCGTGTCCCCGACTATCCCTGTTTGCCTGTGACCCTGAACCTTGGCGTGAACTCTGTTGTCCTTGTCTGCTTGTGGCCCTGACCTTGGCTTATTCCTTTACTATTCCTATCCTCCTGTTGCCTACTGTGGGTGTGAGCTGGGGGACCCTGGGGGCCGCGACCTGGAGCCAGTTGCACCCCAGTCCATCCTCACCTCTAGAGGCTCTGGTGAACACCTGCTGGCTCTTAGACTCCGCGCCCCAGGGAATCCTACGCTCTAGCCCCGGTGGGATCAGTGTTGGCGTCCCAGCGACCCTGCCTTCCGTACCACCCAGACTTCCATCCACAGCAGTCAGCCGTAGGGTCCACTGCCTTGTGGTGCACTCCTGATCCAAACGGTGTGCATCTGTCACCTAGCCTCTAGGTGACCTGACAGATAAATAATGAGTGTTAGCTTTGTGAACTGAGCCTACTGGGGGCAAGTTACTAAAACTGGAGTAGACAGAATCTGGAATAACTATGTATAGTAACTATTCAGCTTCTAGCTTCAGTTTGTTCAGTTAGTGTTACTAAACACACAACAGTAAAATCAGTCTGTATTTGCAGTAAAGCATGCTTGTTATACTCACTGTGGAACCTAAGGGGTTAATCATCTGCATTGTGTAAAAAGGCTGTTTGATCCTGTATGCACAGATCCTCCCCTTCTTGTATTGTCCCCAAAACATCTTCGGATAAGACAGAGTTAGCAAAGTCAGTCTGCACATGCTCAGTTTGGTGTGTATTGCTAGAGAGTTTTTTTTTCTTGGGGGGCGCATGTGATTAGCACAGGGCCAATCAACACTCTCTAGACAGAGGGTCAACGGTCCTACATCCTTATAGGAAATTCATGGGAGAATGAAAACTCCTCCTACAAGCTTTAACCAGACACTGATAGAAGTCATAAGACTGCTATATACTGCTGATGAGAAAAGGTACTTAGAAGTTTATATTTACTAAAACTATTGCATTTCCATGTTCTGTGTACTGTGGAGGACCAGATATAATGAATGCAGGGTCCTGGGTTTAATAACACTTTAACCTTTGACAATGAAAGTTAGAAGATGATTGCTTGTCATGCACGGATGCTTCCACATTCTGGCTGCCACACCAGGGTAGGGATACTGATTTTCAAAAAAGTGACAGTTATTTTCAGTTGAGTCTAATGAGATTTAACCACTTCAATATCGGACACTTTCACCCTCTTCCTGCCCAGGCCAATTTTCAACTTTCCGCGCTGTCACACTTTAAATTACAATTGCTCAGTCATACAACACTGTACCCAAATGAAATGGGGGTTTGTCCTACTATCTTTTGCAATCTGTCGTTTGTTTTGAATTTTTGCGTCCTTGATTTCCTTGATAGTAATAGTGTTCCTTCATTTTATATTTTAAGTTCTTTTCTTATTATTTATAGCCATTTTAACTTTGGCTGTGAGCCACATAGGTTTTATTTTTACCCTTTTAAACTTATTGCTCATGGGAATATACTTTGCAGTGAGTTTGCATGCAGTCTTTTTGAAGAATTCCCATTGCTGTTCTGTGTCCATTGATGCCAATATTCCCTCCCAGTCTAAGTCCTGGAGAGCAGCCCTCATCCTTGGAAAATTTGCTCTCTCAAAGTTAAATGTTTTTATCTTTCCAATTCGTGTTTGTTGCTTACAGGGAACATTAAATGAAATCATGTTATGGTCACTGCTACCCAGATGTTCTTTTATATGAAAATTGGTAGAAAGCTCTGCATGGTTTAAGATTACCAGGTCCAGCAGAGCATCATTCCTAGTCGGGGCCTCAATAAACTGGACCATAAAATTGTCTTGTAATAGGTCTATACATTTTTGCCCTTTAACTGTCCCAGCAGTGCCATTAATTCAGTCAATTTCTGGGTAGTTAAAATCCCTCATTATTATCACTGTCCCAGCTCTTGCAGCCCTTTCGATCTGTGCAAGGAGCTGAGTCTCCACTTCCTCGTTAACACTGGGAGGTCTATAACAAACTCCCATGATACCTTTGCAGTATGCACACCCATGTACAGTTCCACCCATATTGCTTCAGCCTCATCATACTCTACATCAACTAGGTCCTCTTTAGTACTCACTTTGAGATCACTTCTCATAGAGACAGACACCACCATCCCTCCGTTTTACCCTGTCCTTTTCGAACAAGAGCATAGCCAGGAATATTAATAGCCCAGTCATGAGAAGAATGAAGCCAAGATTGAGCAATACCAATTAGATCATAGTTCTCCTCGTGCACCAGAGCTTCCAACTCACTTATTTTGCTTGGCAGACTTCTGGCATTGGTGAACAAACACTTTAATTCATTGTCACATTTTGCAACAGTATGTTGCATATTTTTTTATTTTAGTACAAATAGTACCATTTCCAATGGTTGTTTCTAACATAGGAACCTTCATATCATCTGCCATAGCCCGCCCCCATCTTTCCCCATTCCACCCACCAATAGGGGCTGACCCCTGTCTGACCCATTATAATCTAATTCACCCTCCCCCCATAATCTTAGTTTAAATATTCCTCCAGCCTTCCCATAAACCTCTCCCCCAGCACAGTAGACCCCCTTCCATTTAGGTGCAAATCATCTTTAGCTTATAAGTTGCACCCCAATGAAAAGTCAGCCCAGTGCTCTAAAAAACAAATTCCCTACTTCTTAGACCAGGTCTTTAGCCATGCATTCAGCTCTCTAATTTCCCCCTGCCTTTCCTGTGTTGCGCATGGCACAGGCAATATTTCAGAGAACATCACCTTGGAAGTCCTTCACTTCAACTTTTAAAAATAACCCAAATCAGTGCATATTATTCAGTCTGTAGGAAAGGTATAGAGTCCACAAACTATGGTATATACTGTATACAGTATCTCACAAAAGTGAGTACACCTCTCACATTTTTGTAAATATTTTATTATATCTTTTCATGTGACAACACTGAAGAAATGACACTTTGCTACAATGTAAAAAGTAGTGAGTGTACAGCTTGTGAGTGTAAATTTGCTGTCCCCTCAAAATAATTCAACACAGCCATTAATGTCTAAACCACTGGCAACAAAAGTGAGTACACCAATAAGTGAAAATTTCCAAATTGGGCCCAAAGTGTCAATATTTTGTGTGGTCACCATTATTTTTCAGCACTGCCTTAACCCTCTTGGGCATGGAGTTCAACAGAGCTTCACAGGTTGCCACTGGAGTCCTCTTCCAATCCTCCATGACGACATCACAGAACTGGTGGATGTTAGAGACCTTGCGCTCCTCCACCTTCCATTTGAGGATGCCCCACAGATGCTCAACAGGGTTTAGGTTTGGAGACATGCTTGGCCAGTCCATCATCTTTACCCTCAGCTTCTTCAGCAAGGCAGTGGTCGTCTTGGAGGTGTGTTTGGGGTCGTTATCATGTCGGAATACTGCCCTGTGGCCCAGTCTCTGATGGGAGGGGATCATACTCTGCTTCAGTATTTCACAGTACATGTTGGCATTCATGGTTCCCTCAATGATCTGTAGCTCCCCAGTGTCGGCAGCACTCATGCAGCCCCAGACGATGACACTCCCACCACCATGCTTGACTGTAGGCAAGACACACCTGTCTTTGTACTCCTCACCTGGTTGCTGCCACACACTCTTGACACCATCTGAACCAAATAAGTTTATCTTGGTCTCATCAGACCACAGGACATGGTTCCAGTAATCCATGTCCTTAGTCTGCTTGTCTTTAGCAAACTGTAGGCGGGCTTTCTTGTGCATCATCTTTGGAAGAGGCTTCCTTCTGGGACGACAGCCATGCAGACCAGTTTGATGCACTGTAAGGCGTATGGTCTAAACACTGACAGGCTGACCCTCTACCCCTTCAACCTCTGCAGCAATGCTGGCAGCACTCATATGTCTATTTTCCCAAGACAACCAGTGGATATGACGCTGAGCACGTGCACTCATTTCTTTGGTCGACCATGGCGAGGCCTGTTCTGAGTGGAACCTGTCCTGTTAAACCACTGTATGGTCTTGGCCACCGTGCTGCAGCTCAGTTTTTGAGGGCCTTGGCAATCTTCTTATAGCCTAGGCCATCTTTATGTAGAGCAACAATTGTTTTTTTCAGATTCTCAGAGAGTTCTTTGCCATGAGATGCCATGTTGAACTTCCAGTGACCAGTATGAGAGAGTGAGAGCGATAACACCAAATTTAACACACCTGCTCCCCATTCACACCTGAGACCTTGTAACACTAATGAGTCACATGACACTTTTGTTGCCAGCGGTTTACATAGTTACATAGTTACATAGTTAGTAAGGTTGAATAAAGACACCAGTCCATCCAGTTCAACCTGAGTGAGTGTGGGTCTACAACCCTGACCCTTGTCCCTAACCCTGAACATCGCACACTCACATCATTTAGAAATGAATAGCTGTGTATTGAGTTATTTTGAGGGGACAGCAAATTTACACTGTTATACAAGCTGTACACTCACTACTTTACATTGTAGCAAAGTGTCATTTTTTCAGTGTTGTCACATGAAAAGATATAATAAAATATTTACAAAAATGTGAGGGGTGTACTAACTTTTGTGAGATAATGTAAATATATATATATATATATATGAAAATGTATCAATCCTGATGTACTGACGGCCTATCTCATTTCTTGAGCCCTTAAGACACTTTTTTTTACATACAGTCATTTACTTTAATGATTGTTTTTACATTTTTTTAAACATTTATTTTTCTTTTTATTACATTTTACATTTTTTACCTTTTTTTTGGAATACTGTGACCAAAGTAACACTGTACTACTATGGGGGGGATTTTTTTTTTCACACTATGATCGCTTATAACATTGATAATCACTGTTCTAAGCAACCATTTTTAATGAATGCATCCATTTATCCAGTGTGTACTGTTGTGATTAGCTGTGTTTGGCCACAGCTAATCACATGGCACAGATAGGCTGTGGTTGGCCCTGTCTCTACCATGTGATCACTGTGATCAATCACAGAGATCAATACAATAGTACACAACGAATGGCCATGAATGGAAGCCATTCATTGCGTACAATTGCAATGTGATCTGCTGTGATTGGTCACAGCGATCACATGGTACCGGCAGTGGCCATATGATGTCCATCCAGGATAGCAGCACTCCTGTTCAGCTGTCATTTGTCTATAGGCCTGATGGGACAAGGTTAACATTTACAGTGACCAAAAAATAGGCCTTAATCTTGTGCTAAAGCTTGTGCTAAAGCTTAGTAAAATAAAGCCCTTTAAAAACCTGTATGGAATATCTAAAAATATACAGTGTATATAAAAACAATATGAAATATAACCAGTTGCTGTAACCAGATTACAGATATTTTGTATCAGGAGTTCTATTGTAATAACACCCCATAGGCTCTTTCATCTATATCAACTACTATTCCTCCTACATCAGTAATTAAAGCCCTGATGAAGGGGATACATTCCAGAGCCCCTGAAACGCATCAGCTTGTAATATGTAAGTGAATACACATTTATTTTGGAATCTAAACAACTGATATGCTGCTCCTTTGTTCTTCTGTTCAGTCTGAAGTGCCCCTCTATGACCCTTCCATGCATTAGAGCTACCCCACTAAAGAGATGGTACTTTCTGCCATAGATGTTATACTCTATTTGGATTTCTAATATTACTGTTTGGATTCAGCACCCGCCATGTACACTCTCAAAATCTGTATCACAAGATTGGCTGGCCTCTGGCAGGTAAAATAACATATACTGTATGTATTTCAACTATCTATTTAGCGGTTTGCCTGGAAATCCCCTTTAAGTACAGTATGGGACTACCACTGAATCTGCTGTGCATTATTTTTTTTAGAACCTTCTGCGCATATATGGAAGATAAAAAATCAATGGAAGCAGTTATCCACATTACTGTATCCCAGTAAGTGTTTGCAGACTGACGATTAGAAGTGCGGACAACTTATGCTATGCTATGCTAACTTCAAATGTTCAGCTCATCATTTGCATAGGCTGCCAATCAAAAGCTTCAACCTCTTTGATTTAGGAGTATTGGAGTACCTGGGAGGTTGTGACCATTAAGTGCTGCAGCTGGGAAGATACTGCTGTCATCTGTTGGCTAAAAAAGCAACTAAAGATTTGTGGGAAAGTTAACCTGGCTGGAATCAATGTTTAAAGAGGCCCTGTTGTTTTGCCCATTTAGATAAAATTCTAAATTCTTTTACAAGCTCACCCTCAACCAACATATACTCACCTTCCCTGTACTCCTCCATTGCTCCGAGAGTCAAACCCTATGTAGTGTCCTCTTACGTAGGCTGTTTGGTAAATTTAGTATGGGGCTTCTGCTATATCCACAGGAGACAGAATTGTTTAGTTCAATCTTCTCAGAAATCCACAGGCTGTGAGTTTGATTACCTCCCCCTGTCTCAAGTAGAAGCTTCTGGAGATTAGGGCAAGAGGATTCAAATATTCAGCCTGAATAATTAATAGGGCCTGTCCAATCCCTGGGGAGGCGTGTCCAGATTGTGGAAGGGTTCCTGTTAAAGTGTTACTAAACCCAGAACCTGCATTCACTATATCTGGTCTCCCACAGTACACAGAACATGGAAATGCAATTATTTTAGTAAATATAAACTGCTAAATACCCTTTCTTTTCAGCAGTATATAGCAGTCTTGGTTAAAGCTTGTAGGAGTTTTCATTCTACTCTGCCTTTCCTATGAGGCTGCAGGGCCCGTGACCCTCTGTCTGGACAGTGCTAATTGGCCCTGTGTGGATCACATGAACCCTCCCCAAAAAAAAAAAATTCTCTAGCAATATAAACCAAACTGAGCATGTGCAGAGTGACTTCAAAGGCTTATCAGGAGATGGATTGGGGACAGTGGAAGTAGGAGGATCAGGGAAGGCAGGATCAAACAGCTTCTTTACACAATGCAGAGGAGTAACTCCTTATGTCCACAGTGAGTATAACAAGCATGCTTTACTGCATAAATGAATGATTTTACTGTTGTGGGTTTAGTAACACTTTAAGTAGGCTGGAGTCCAGAGAATAGGGTTTTTTTCCCCTGTGTGGGAATGGATCTGTGAGCTCCAGGGACTACCTGAGCTGGAGTACTCCTCACCTGGATGCTGCACTTTTCTGTTGGGGTTGTGCTTATGAACTGTGTAGGTTTTGGGAACCCGGCCATGAGTAAAGCCTCTTCTCTTGAGCTGGAGTTTTCTTCGTCTCGGGCCATGAAAGACAGACTGCCTCAGTCTTCTATGACTAGTGCTACAATTTGGTGCATGGTCCTCAGCTGTGCACATACAGACTGTCCTAGCTAATTGACAATCCCTTTGGATTTACTAATGCTACTATCAAGATAGAAGTGTTCTCCGTCTATTTGGTTTTAGGGTATCCTGCTTCACTCTCAGTTCCCCTTCTGAAGTTCTACCAGAAATAAATTTACAAAAGAACACCCCTAGACTGATTACTGAGCCAGGGTGGATGTATGACAGCTGTGTGCCTGGCTGCCCTGCACTGATAAGAGAAAGAACCTGTGTACATTAACAGCCACTCCTATGGGGTAGCGCTAGCACTATACTTATATAAGCTCTGTGTGGGAGCTCATACAGGGTTCATGGGTTTCTCCTACTCAACAGGTAACAGTATTCAGGCCTGGCAAATAGCCACTAAGACCTTAGCATTGCATTCTGGAGGAAGGACACATGGCCCCCATTCCATATTTGTGACAAAGCAACTGAGCTACTGAGGAGCACAGCAAAGGTGAGTATCAGTGGGTTGGAAGATGAGTTTATAAGAGACTCGGACACTTTGTCCTGAGATTCTCTTTAAAGCACAAAAAGCAAGATATTCAAAAACACCGACATTGTTCTAACCAACATCAATTTGTAGCTATTTTGCATTGTGTTTTAGTACAAATGTGCAGTCCAATAGGCAGGGGTGTTGCTAGGTCTACAAAAGATCTGGGACTAGAGCCCATAGCAGCGTGGTAAAGAAAGTCATACGCTTGGGTGGGCATGCACATGTAATATACGTGTGTGTGTGTGTATATATCCCCAGAGAGCCCCCCACTTACATCAGGGTCCCTAGGGAACCCCCCTTACATCAGGATCCCCAGAGAGCACCCCGTTACATCAGAGTCCCCAGAGAGCCTCCCCCTTGTTTCAGGGTCCCCAGAGAGCCCCCCTCTTACATCAGGGTTTCCAGAGAGCCTCCCCCTTAAATTCTGGGTCCCCAGAGAGCCTCCCCCTTGCATCAGGGTCCCCAGAGAGCCCCCCACTTAGTTCAGGGTCCCCAGAGAGCCTCCCCTCTCCTGGGGGACCCCTGCAGAGACTCGGGGCTATGGACCCCAGATTCGGGGCTATAGCCCCAAAAGCCACCCCCTAGCGACGCCTCTGCCAATAGGTATAAGAGTTCAACCGAGTTGCCCAGTGTTCTGGACAGAAATACCCCTCTCTTCCTCCAAATTACAAGTGTGCATGAAGACACTTGGGATCAAGTAGTCATCTATGCCAGCATATAGCACTGGACTGGGAGGGCAGGAAGACCATTTTGAAAAAACAGGTATTTTAAGGCATTTCTAAGTGAAGATTAGAAAATCATAATATACGACAGTGTAGGACTTATGGGGAGCACACACGGTCGGACAGGGTTGGAACAGGCTTCAAATCTTTACCCGGACCCAGAAATCCGCTCGTCTGTATGCTAGTCCGACGGAGAAAAACCGACGCTAGGGCAGCTATTGGCTACTGGCTATCAACTTCCTTATTCTAGTCCGGTGTACGTCATCACGTACGAATCCATCGGACTTTGGTGTGATCGTGTGTAGGCAAGTCCGTTCATTAGAAAGTCCTTCGGAAGTCCGTCAAAAGTCCGTCAAAAGTTTGTCGGACCAGTCCGGTCGAAAAGTCCGCTCATGTGTACACGGCATTAGAGAAAATAAGGCATGGGATATAATTTGAATGTCATATAAAATATCAGAAAATCTCCAATTAAGAAGACTTTATACATTTTCTTTTGTCTTATATTATGGTCAGGCTTGCAAAAAAATGAAAAATAAAAATCCAGGTAAAACTAAACACGTAGTATTCTACTTTTGAACCAGTAGGTGGTTTTCTCAGCTCTTTGTATTGTGTTTTCCTCTATTCATTTACCTTTACGTAGGCTATCCCCCCTTCAGTCCATCATGAATGCTGCTGCAAGACTCATCTACCTTACCAACCGTTCAATGTCCTCCACCCCTCTCTGCCAATCCCTCCACTGGCTTCTGCTCACCCAACAAATAAAATTGAACGTACTAACAATAATTTACAAAGCCATCCACAACTCTGCCCCCAGCTACAGTATATCACTAACCTGGTCTCAAAATATTAACCAAGCCACTCTCTTTGGTCCTTCCAAGACCTCCTGCTCTCTAGCTCCCTTATCATCTCCTCCCATGCTCGCCTCCAGGATTTCTCTTGAGCTTCTCCCATCCTTGGGCACTCCCTACCGCACTCTGTCTGACTATCTCCTAATCTATCAATCTTTAGACGACCCCTGGAAACCCTTCTCGTTAAAGAAGTCTATCCTGATTCTAAATAATACACTGTTTTTTATTTTCTCCATCAGCTCATCCCCCCCAGTTATTACCTTTTGTATCACTTGACCCTCCCTCTTAGATTGTAATAAGCAGGGCCCTCTGATTCCTCTTACCAAATTGTAACTGTACTGGTAGCCTTAATTTTGTAAAGCTGTGTGCAAACTGTTGGCGCTATATAAATCCTGTATAATAATAATAATAATATAATAATAATCCATTTGCTCCCCTTTTTGTTAAAAAGCTAAAGCTGTCCATACCTGTTGCAACCTAAATGTGCAATCTCTATTCAGTCTCTTTTAGCTCTACAATGAAGTAGAATCTCTACTTAAAGTAGAGTTCCAGCCTGGGGAAAAAAAATTAAAAGTCAGCAGCTACAAATACTGTAGCTGCTGACTTTTAATATAAGGACACTTACCTGTCCTGCAATTCCGCAATGTCGGGAAACCCCAAGCCGATTCGTCCATCAGCTCCGGGTGCAGGAGCTGGAATCCTTACTAAGGGAGACAGGAAGTGAAGCCTTGCAGCTTCACAGCCTGTTCCCTACTGCGCATGCGTGAGTCACACTGCGCTTTCTGAATGGTCCCACTGTCTTCTGGGACCTGTGTGTCTCCCAGAAGATAGCACGGTAGGGAAAGGAGTGGGGGGGGGGGGGGCCGGAAATGGCATAGATTGCGGCGATCTAATGTGGAAGTGGGAGAGGGTACCTGGCTTTGACAGATATCAGCTCCCCATGAAAGGTGCCAAATGCGGCAGCAGATGGGGGGGGGGAGCAAACAAGCGGAGCTTCCCCCTTTGGATGGATCTTTCTATAGTAATTATGGCGAACCTTGGCACCCCAGATGTTTTGAAACTACTTCCCATGATGCTCATGCACTCAGCAGTGTAGTTGAGCATCATGGCAAATGTAGTTCCAAAACATCTGGGGTGCCAAGGTTCGCCATCACTGCTCTATAGTGTGTGCTTGTCTCAATCCTAAGTATCATTTCTGCCCGCTGCCTCATTCCTCTGCTATAAGCATGAGTCAACTTCTGACAAGTTTTCCTGACACCAAGTGAAAAATGGTGACAGGGGAGGGACCTCCAGCTGATTGACAGCCTCAGCTCTGTTCCTGTGTGCTGTGTAAAGGGGGTGTGTCCCTTCCATCCAATCAGCTATCTTCACTGATGTAACGTCAGCTCTCCACCCCTCTCTTTTCAGAGCTGAGAGATCCGTGTAAATTCTGCACTTAGAATTAATGTAGAGGAAAGAGGACTGTAGATAAACAGGTACAATTGATGTAGGAGGATTTGTTTCATCTCTGTGTATCACCTGAGGCCAGTCACATCACTGGGTATATGTGAGGGTTTACAACCACTTTAAACAATTCTCTCATTTAGAATATGGTTGGGTAGACTCTCATACTACATACAGTTGTGCTCATAAGTTTACATACCCTGGCAGAATTTATGATTTCTTGGCCACTTTTCAGAGAATATGAATGTAACACAACTTTTCTTTCACTCATGGTTAGTGTGTGGCTGAAGCCATTTATTATCAATCAACTGTGTTTACGCTTTTTAAATCATAATGGCAACAAAAACTACCCAAATGACCCTGATCAAATCAAAAGTTTACATACCCCAGTTCTTGCCCCCTTTAACATCACTGACAGCTTGAAGTATTTTGTGGTATTTGTGGATGAGGCTCTTTATCTTCTCAGATGGTAAAGCTGCCCATTCCTCTTTGCAAAAAGCCTCCAGTTCCTGTAAATTCTTGGGCTGTGTTGCATGAACTACACGTTTGAGATCTCCCCAGAGTGGCTCAATGATATTGGGGTCAGGAGACTGAGATAGCCACTCCAGAACCTTCACTTTATTCTGCTGTAGCCAATGACAGGTCGACTTGGCCTTGTGTTTTGGATCATTGTCATGTTGGAATGTCCAAATATGTCCCATGCGCAGCCTCATGGCTGATGAATGCAAATGTTCCTCCAGTATTTTTTTGATAACATACTGCATTCACCAAGCCAACAATTTTGACCAAATTTCCTGTGCCTTTGTAGCTCACACATCCCCAAAACATCAGCGATCCACCTCTGTACTATTCATCATAGGCCTTGTTGACTTCTCTCCAAATGTAGCATTTATGGTTGTGCCCAAAAAGCTCAATTTTGGTCCCATCACTCCAAATGACTTTGTGCCAGAAGGTTTGAGTCTTATCTCTGTGCTGTTTGGCATATAGTAAGCATGATACTTTGTGGCATTTGCGTAGTAATGGCTTTCTTCTGGCGACTCGACCATGCAGCCCATCTTTCTTCAAGTGCCTCCTTATTGTGCATCTTGATACAGCCACACCACATGTTTTCAGAGAGTCCTGTATTTCACCTGAAGTTATTTGTGGATTTTTCTTTGCATCCTGAACAATTTTCCTGGCAGTTGTGGCTGAAATTTTAGTTGGTCTACCTGACCATGGTTTGGTTTTAACAGAACCCCTCATTTTCCACTTCTTAATTAGAGTTTGAACACTGCTGATTGGCATTCTGAATTCCTTTGATATCTTTTTATATCCCTTTCCTGTTTTATATGCGTATATGCTTTCCCCATGACTCAGAATCCAGAAACGTCAGTGCAGCACTGGATGAGAGATGCAACAGTCTGTCAGGAGTACAGAAACGCATTGGTCCTTTTATACACACACACTAATTACAAGCAAACAGATCACAGGTGAGGATGGTTACCTTCAATAGCCATTCAAACCCCTTTGTGTCAACTTGTGTGCATGTTATCAGGTCAAAATCACCAGGGTATGTAAACTTTTGATCAGGGTCATTTGGGTAGTTTCTGTTGCCGTTATGATTTAAAAAAGAGTAGACACCGTTGATTGATAATAAATGGCTTCAGCCAAACACTAACCATGAGTGAAAGAAATGTTTTTGTGTTATTCATATTCTCTAAAAAAATGGCCACGAAATTATAAATTCTGCCAGGGTATGTAAACTTATGAGCACAACTGTAAATTGTTAGTAGATCTAAAGAAGTTTGTTCAATCAGATTGTGAGGTGTATGGCCAGCTTTAGGTACCTGCCCATTGTCTTATTATTAATATGCCCCTGGCTGGAAGGGTGTCTGCTTACATAAAGAGAGGTGGACGCCTGGAACGGCTTTTCAGCTTGGGTGGCAATTCATTAACAGTAAAGGAAAAGCACTGGTGTTAATAAGGATAGGCTAGATACAGTTAAACATTTTAAAGCACTACATGGGATTATATATGGTAAAGCTATTTGGAGAATTAGAGAGAGAGAGAGCTTTATACGTGGAAGGGTTTTATTGGAAAATACCAGGAAATACGCGGGCCGGTCGTATAAAGGGATGGGCGGAGCCATGTCCACATAAACCCTGCTGCCTACACGTCCTCACTGTGGTGTGTACACATAAACACAGGTGCAGATCAGTATACATACGCTTTATAAGACCCTCTCGTCTCCACGCTTCTCACTCTTCTCAAGATGTTTGGCTCAGTGCGGTCTAAAATGGGACCGCTTCCGTCCCACTGAGCCAAGAGAGGGTGAGAAAAAAAAAAAAATAGACAGACAGATGTCCAAGAGCAAAATGGGAGTCTGAAGTAAGAAAAAAAAAAAAACATGGAGGAAAGATGGTGGAAGGAGAGGAGTGATAAAGCTTCCCGCTTTAAGGAAAAAAGAGGGAGATGTGGGAAGTATAAATGGAGGATGATTGAAAAATGAAATAGACGGAAGGGAGGTGGAAGACGAGGGGCGGCTCTGTTTTGGCTGCGAGAGAACCTGGTTATAATATGAGACATGGCAGCGGTCTCGTTTTCTACACACTGTGTAAACTTTGTGTGATTAAAGGCAGCACTCCCTGTCTGTCTCTCTTCACGGACCTCTCCAACTTGGCTCTGTCCCTCTTTCCATCCTCCCCCCTCCTCTAGCGTCCCCCCCCCCGCCGCCTGTTTCACTCCATTTCTTCCTCACGTTTTTCTTTTTTTCCCCCTCTTTTCCCTCAAAAGCTTTTTTTTTCCCCCTCCTCCAACACAATTCTGTCACACGCTTTCTTGTCACGTAATTTTATCTGTAGTGCCCTGAGGCCAGGTATAAAATCTGGCAACATCTTGCTTTGTAGCATCCCAGCCTCCATATTGGGGGTGGGGGCTTGCAGCGGCCATATTGACTGTTATAGTAGATGTACAACTGGGCATGCCAAAGTTTGGGAATCAGAAGGCAACAAGGATGAGGTGAGTTTTGTGCTATCTAATTCTTTATTTACTATGCTAATTTAAATATAAATACCTTCCCCATTTTTCATTCTTGCAAATAGTTGGCAAAAATACCTTATAGTGGGCCCCCCACAAACACTGCAAGGGTTAAATTCTTGTTAAAGTAGAACTATAGGCAAAACCTTTTTTTTATTTTGTTAAGAGTAAGAGTGGGGGTTATAACCCCCGTCACATTTTTTTTCACCATCTGCTTCCCATTTCGGAGATTTCCCTTCACTTCCTGTCCTATAGCCAAACAGGAAGTGAGAAGATGTCCCTGCAAATTAAGGGAATTTCTTGGGGACCTCCAGGTCACTAGAACTAGTGTCCTTATTGGAACATTTCCCCTCTATTACTTTTCTGGGGAGAACCCCAAATTTTCGATTTTCTTTTACTTTCACTTTCAATGAAAATGGTAAACAGGACAAACAGAGATGGTGAATCTCCTTAACTACTTCAGCCCCCATTTACCCCCTTAATGACCAGGCCATTTTTTGCGATACACACTGCGTCGCTGTAACTGACAATTGCGCAGTCATGCGACGCTGTACCCAAACAAAATTTTTGTCCTTTTTTCCCACAAATAGAGTTTTCTTTTGGTGGTATTTGATCACCTCTGCGTTTTTTTACCATTTGCGCCATTTAAACAAAAAAAGAACGACAATTTTGAAAAAAATAACAATATTTTTTACTTTTTGCTATAATAAATATCCACATAAAAAATATTGCGGCGCTAAAAACAGTCCAAAGAGGTCTGAAGAATGGGAGAAGTCCAATCACCAGATACACTGCAGATGTGAAAGGGCACTCGTCACCACGTGATAATGTAGTCTGCTTACCAGAAAGCTATACGGATTAAGCATGTATGGATATTCCTCAATGGCATCCAGCAAATCCAGCTCCCTGGAACCCCTCGTCACCACAGACAGCAACCTCCGTGTAACTTCCTTCACAAATCTACAACACCCAGTAATCGCATCACAGATGGGACTTTCCAATGTGTGGTCATCAAATATCCGGGAAGAGAAATGAAGGACCCATAGTGAAGCCCGTAATGATAATAAAGCAACTTTATTGTAATAACTTACAGTTAGAAGTTCAAATTTGCATGCATCAGAAAAAGGACAATCGGCTGCAGCATTCAGCGTGCTGGTGTAAACCTGCCTATAGAACGGGGATCTGCCTGTTTACATTGACAGATCCCCGTTCTGGCTCTCTAAAGAGCGATTGCGGGTCGCCCGCGGACATCGTGGCCACGCGCACCGGCTCTGGCAGGGGTGCGTGCGCCCCCTATCGCTCTTAAAGCGGCCAACATACACCTATGGCAATTCGCACAGCCGTGCCAACCTGCTGCAATATAATGATGGCGGCTGGTCGGCAAGCGGTTAGGAGAAGTCCAGCCTAAGCTCATTTAGCTGTACTTCTCCTATGGATCACAGGAGTGTAGTTCGTTTTGCAGAGAGCGGGCTGAAGTCCTCTCTCTGCTGCAGTCACATCAGTCGGTCCAGGCACTGCATCATCACGACCACGGAGTCGGGATCCGCCAGATCCCTGGACTGACACCCCGCTCAGCCTCTCAGTGAGCCACTGAGAGCCTGAGCTGACTGCCCCCCTACCCCCTCCACAGCCCAGCACTCCAATGAGCGAGGATAGAGCAGAGCAGAGAGCTGTGACCGTCTACAGCTCTCTGCTCGGGGACCTCTGAAAACCGAGTGATCGGTGGTGTTTAATCGCTCGGTTCTCAGTGTAGAGGCGCCGGGGGACAGATGCAGCATTGGACCGATGCTGCATCCACCTAGGTAAGTATGATTCCTAAAAAAAAAAAAATCCCGGACTTCTCTTTTAACAGGTGTACAGGCAGCTATAAAATATGACAGGTGTTCTAACTCCTCTCCACTCCATCCAAAACTAAAAAAGAGTTTTGTCTTTAGTTATGATTTAAGTCTAGGGAGTACATGGAAAAAGAGGAATACCTACCTTATTCCTGCATACATGCAACAAGTCCAGCGCTGCCAACTCTCTAGGGCGCTCCAATGCAGAGTTGATAGCCCTACATTGTACGTGATGACCCAGAGGAATTGTCCACAGGACAGAATGACATGGACACGAGGACATCGATGAGGCCGATCAGAGCAAGGAGTATGATAAATAATACAGCCTCTTTCAATATTCATAGAAATAATGCGTATTTAACCTTTGTAGTTTGGGGGGGGACCCCACTGCATGGTTTTCCGAAGACCACAGAACTACACCCGTCAAGAATAGATTATTGGGCAAATGTGAAATGCATAGAAGAATAGGAACAAAGCTTTCTTTGGGTGAGTACTAAATCGTCTTCTGCCAAGTATGGGAGATAAACTATAAAGTGGCAGCACTCAGTTCAACATAAGTGATAAATAGAAGGAAAAAAAACACATGGGCAGTTGTGGCTTTAGGCTTGGAACCTACTAGCAGATGTAACACAATACCAAGGTCCAATAAATATTTTTGAACTGTCTTTGAGTTCAGGCATCACTGATGTCATATCATATTCAGACCCTAGGAAGGGGGGAGTGTAAGAGCCCCCAAAACACATTCGATTTTTTTTTTTGTGAATCATCCAATAAACTATCTTTCTGGACTCATCTTTGTAGTGCCCTTGATGCTTTTTGTATTTTTGACAGTTCCTTTTAGGACAGTATGGTCCAGATCTAGTTAACCTAACCATATATTTTTGGTGTGTGAAAGACACCCAATGGATTCCCCCATCCACACATTCGAGGTGGATAAATCAATCCCCCCCACTGTGCTACTGTATTCTGACAGTGGGACTTCTCTGCTGTCAGAATATATTGATCAGCACGGCAGCCGATTGGCTGCAAGCACTGATGGAATGAAAATGTACCAATAGTCCTCTTTGAGAGGAGATGATCAGTAGATTGACTCCTCTAGAACAAGAATGGCTATAGATCAGTGTGGCGGCTGGTGCTAACCTTTTTTGGGGGGAAGCAAACAAACCCCTCCACGATCCCCCCGCACTCAGCCCCTCCACCATCCCCCCACACTCAGCCCCTCCGTTACTTCCTCGGGTTCTCCTCCTGACCAACCCAATCTGTCTCCTGTATTGATTGGCCTGGAGGAGAACCTGGAGGACAATAGCGAATATTGATTCTCTAGTGTCACAAGTGGGTGGGTTTTGCGCCCCAAGCCCAACCTTTTTCAAGCCAATTAGAGCCTCAGGCTTTAATCCTGTGGCTTGAAAAAAAAAAACTCATACAAACCTATGAGTCCGGATCCACGCATGCATCCCCGCATGCAAACTAGGGAAGCGGCGCCCCTGCTCCCCTTATGTACCAGCCGCTCCTGCCATAGATGGATCGAAGTTTGGCCAATTCATGAAAGCTAGGACTAGAGTGCACTACTAACTGAATTTCCTATTGGAATACAAATCTTTTTACAGAGGAAAGGAATACTATCTGAAGCCTTTGGAATACCATGCCAGGGTTGAGCTTAGTAATGTGTTATTTGATGCTCTCTGAAACCTTGAATTTTAGATGAGAACTTTGATTAAAACATTGATATAACATAACACTTTCTTTTTCATTTAAATCTACAGTGTTAAAAAAATTGTAATCATTTTCCCTTCCTTAAATATGGAAATCTGGAGGTGTTACATACACCATTGGTATACAGAACACTATCTACAAATCTCTTTTTTTTTTTGTCTGTGTGAATGGCCTGGTGCTTCTGCAGAAGTCTGCTGAGATGCAAAGCATGGTTGACACCAGTGCGATTTCAGATTCGACTTGAGTCGCACAGAATCACATGAGAATGGAAATCACATTGATTTTAATGGTGCCTGTTCACATCAATGCGATGCAACTGCGATGTGACATTGGAGAAGGCACCTGTGCTACTTTGGTGCGATGTAGCACAATTTTGCCCTATAGACTTTAATGGAGACACACCAAAAACACATGTGCATGCATTTTCTGGTGCATTTTTCCTGCGAATTCTGCCAACACCCACCGGCTTCCTAACAAAAACTGACTCATCCCTGTTCTGGCAGCAGGGATAAATCATTGGTTGTTAAGGAGCTATCACTTGCAAGCGTCCTGATAACCAGTGAATCATCTCTGCTGTCAGCTGGGGGGGGGGGGGTTCCTTGCTGACAGCAGAATGTAAACAAAATAGCTGTCAGTAAAAAAACAGCTTGGGGGTCCCCTCACAATCCACACCAGGCCCTTGGGGTCTGGTATGGATTTTAAGGAGGACCCCCTGCCCAAAAAAAATGGTATGAGCCCCTCCCAAAATCCATAAGAGACCCTCATCTAAATGTGCAGCTTAGCAGGTCGTGCTCCCCCCCCCCCCCGAACCATACCAGGCCAGACGCCCTCAACGTTGGTGGCGTCACTTTGCCAGGGGGGGGCCCTGGCAAAGCACATTGTCCCCATGTTGATGAGGACAAGGGCCTCTTCCCCACAACCCTGGCCCGAAGGTTGTGGGGATGCAGGGGGTGACTTATCAGAATCTCAAGGCCCCCCTTTCACAAGAGGACTCTTTGATTACGCCCTCCCCCATGTGACCGAGTATGAGGTATATAGTACCTGTCCGTGTTTAGTCAATGACATTACAAGGGGGCTGGGCCACCCAGTGACAAAACTGTATATGGACATGTCCAATTACGTTCAATGCTGTTACTGGGTGGCCCCGCTGCTTTGCGACCTCATTGACCCTGCGCCTTTGTTTATTTGAGCAGCGAGGGAAGTGAAGCTGCCAGGTGGCGGTAGCGGCAGGTGTAGTTGCCAGCTCCTTAACAACCAATCACTCTTCTCTGCTCGGACGCAGTAGTATAATATAAAAAACACATCACAAATGCATGAAAAAACGCAACCAAGCACATTATAGAACTGAAAATTGGATAAAATCGCACTAGTGTGAACCTAGCATTAAGGCATCACTTTCAAAGAGAGTTTGAAGTTTTATTTTTGGTAAGATATTTCCTAAGGTTCATGCTACCTCTAAAGGGATTCAGAAGTTGCAGCTTTTCCCATTGTACATTGAGTATGATCGGGCGGTTATAATATTGAGGGTATAGCCACCCATTCAGAAATTCATTTGGGAAAGCACATGGTGAAGAAGACAGAATGGTCTTCAGAACAGAGAAGGTATATACATTGCCTGGAAAAAGTATTCATACCCTTGAAATGTTCCACATTTTGTCATGTTACAACCAAAAACGTAAATGTATTTTATTGGGATTTTATGTGATAGAAAAACACAAAGTGGCACATAATTGTGAAGTGGAGGGAAAATGATAAATGGTTTTCAACATTTTTTACAAATAAATATGTGAAAAGTGTTTTGTGCATTTCTATTCGCCCCCCCCTGAGTCAATACTTTGTAGTACCACATTTCACTGCAATTACAGCTGCAAGTTTTTCGTGTATGTCCCTACCAGCTTTGCACAACTAGAGAAATGTTTGCCCATTCTTCTTTTGCAAAATAGCTCAAGCTCTGTTGGATTGGATGGAAAGTGTCTGTGAAAAGCTATTCAAGTCTTGCCACAGATTCTCAATTGGATTTAGGTCTGGACTTTGACTGGGCCATTCTAACACATGAATATGCTTTGATCTAAAGTAAACCATTCCATTGTAGCTCTGACTGTTTGTTTAGGGTCGTTGTTCTGCTGGAAGGTGAACCTGCGTCCCAGTTTCAAGTCTTTTGCAGACATTTACATTTTTTGGTTGTAACGTAACAAAATGTTGAAAATGTCAAGGGGTATGAATACTTTTTCAGGCATTGTATCTGCTAAAAGGATGAAATATAGTTTACCTAGTGGTGATTCTACTAGTTAAATGTGTGCTTATGTCTGCCCTTCATTTGGATCACTGTATACCTTGATGAGCTCTATGTATTTTTGGTCATATAAAAAATTGAATTTTTGTAGATTAAAATTCTATCTCACCATTAGTATGTTGTAGGTTTATTGGGGATGGAGAGTAAAAGTCCAGTTCCAACCAAATTGTTTCCTTTTTATTAGTTTTATTTATTTTTGCACGAGCATATGTAGTGAAGAAGCTTCTGTAGACTTGCTACTGCTTTCCAATGCTTTTACCAGCACTCATAGGTTTAACCAGTGCTTTGTGTGTTTGATACTGCTGACTGATACAGCTTTGTCTAATAACACGTCAGGATCTGCAAGCATTGTGTCACATGATAAAAGCTGCCCCTACAAAGAAAAAAACTAAATACTTACCTCTTTGTCCCCTAAAGTCTCTGCAAAACCAACACTTTCAGTAGTGTTGAAATCTTGGGTTGCCCTATGTGCTCAGTGGTTCCTCTTGCCAACCTCTACACAGCATACAATGGTGACCAGTGGCGGCTGGTGTTTTTTTTTTTTTTGGGGGGGGGGGCGGCAAACAACCCCCCGCGGCACTAACACAGCCCACCCCACCCCCCCAACCTGCTGACCTTAGTGTCCTCTCCTGGAGCAGCTTCCGCGGTGTCTCCTCTCTCCTCCTCCCGGCGCTAGGGGTCCATACCTGCTGTTGCATACCTGCTTCCTGATTAGCCAGGAGGAGGATCAGTGTTGCAACAGCCAATTTTCATTCGCTGTTACAACACACCTGGGTGGGCTCCAGACGTAATGCTCTGCGTCCTGAGTCCACCCTATTTTGAAGCCTATTAGAGCCAATGGCTCTAATCAGGTTCTTCAAAAAATAACCCTGGCCACTCTAGTTCATATGCCCAGTGATCCAAAAGGGGCCAGACACATGAATAAGGGGCGGCCGCGGTGGCCGTGGATAGATTCGTGCTATGCCCCCCAGACGATATCCAAGGAGACGAAACGCGCCGGGTAGGACCCCACTGCTGCCATTTTATTCATACAGCGCTGTTTTATCCATCTTTTCATGTGAGTGTATTTCCTTTTTTTAAATAAATTGGTACACATTTTATACAGAGTTACACTATGTGGCCTTCTTTTCCTTTTTCCTTATTTGTTATAATTTCCTTCCACTGTGGACATCACCCCCGAGGGACATACCGGTGTACAGACCATCCTAGGATTTTCCTACAGCCTCTACGGAAATCCATCAGTTGCTTTCCATTCAAGCCTGTTTGACCCAATCGAGCGTATGCTCTTTTGGGTTCAAACGTTCCGGTAAGCCTCTCCATTGTCGGTGGTGGTGTTCCTTTCATCATAGATGTCACGTGCACTTTAAATACACTTACAAAGCCATATTCGTATTGAGGACTGTCACCAATTTATAGGAGTCACATATCCACTGAGGACTCTCATTTTGTTGGATGCACTTTTTTTGTTGATGATCCTTCTTTTAGTTTACTTTGATGATGTAATGGTCTTCTTAGGCTATTTTATTCATTCCTATATTAGCGCTACACTTATTTTGTTTTCCTATGCATGAATCTATCCACTGCATATAGAGTGGTGGCGCCTGGCTTCCCCTAATGGATGGGCTGCCCCTGATGGTGACATAGAGGTTTTCGGGAGAGAGATTGTCCCCTCAGAGGAGTGGTGTTCAGTGGTGCAGGTAGTGGGAGAGAGAACTTTTATTTTGTATGCTGGAGCTTTTGTTTTGTGAATCATTTTTGCAACAGGGAAATGTAATAGTCAGTTTTTTTTTTAATCTATACAGGTCTACTTTAAACCCATGTTTTACTTTTGGTTTTTTAATAATATATTTTTACTAAACATGTTAAGATGCCCAGAGTACTATGGTTTATCTAAAGAGACGGCACAGCAAAAAAACTTCTCAACATTGGGGTTTTCTATGCCTGATCAAAACCTCTGACAGAGTTGTTGAATGTAGAATAACAGTTTCCTCAAAGTCATTCCCCTGATTTTGCAAACTTCAGCTTGGGCTATTGAACTGTAAACAACAAGCCTTTAACAACAAAGAAGAGATGATAGAGGAAAAGTGTAAAAGAGTAGAAAGCTCCACCTGCTGGCTAAATAGAGGTCTATTTGCAATATGTCATAGTGCCTGATGAATTTTCCCACACAAAAACCACATTCGCAGTTAGGGCTCTTTAACATGGGTGGGCTTTTCCTGTGGATCCACCTGCTCAGCCGGAGATCTATCCGCTGATCCCTGGTAAGCAGGCGGGTGACAGGTCCAGGTTTGCTCTATTATACGGTTACAATCCAACCGTACAATTTTTATACCATCAATTTTAGATTTACAAAAACTATGTGATAAGAGGGCTTACCTAACTGTCCACTTATGTTGCATTTAGTCAGTCGGGCCATTGCACTACACAGTTGTTGATAGCACTAAATGAGATGGTACAGTCCAATTGCAGAGTGTTGAGAGACCTTTACATGGCCCCACCAATAGCCCCAGTAGCATATCTAGCCTGGTGACCTGACTTTTCTCTGCTAAAGCCAAGCAACACAGCTAGGTCAACTTCATGCCCCCACCCTGTGATTGGTTAGCGAAGCAGCATCAACAGACTGATGATGTCATCTATTTATTCTCTCTTCCTGTGTTTCATGTCAGCGCATGTATGACACACCATTTGCCAGGAATTGCCCCTTCCTCTCCAGTACAGGGAAATGCTGTACAAGGGGTTATAATAGGCTCAAACCATGTCATATTACAGGTATTTACACTAGGTGCATTTATAATACATTTTTTTATGATTTGTAGCACCCCCTGACCCCCCCCGAGAGAAAGGGGGGGCTGATATTTCTCCTCAGGGTGTGGATTTTCAGGCACAGTGGGATAGTAACTGATGTAGAAAGATGGGTGCCAGTCACTTTTAAAGCAGAAGAAAGGAGTGTTTATTGCTCATTTCAAGACCTTTCAGGGAGAGAGGGGTAGGAGCTCAGGACACCCAAACAAGCAGACAGGTAGATTAGCAGACTCCTCCAAAAAAAAAAAGAAAATAGACAGTAGTAAGGAAAAGAGCCTTTAAGCTGTACCCAGTGCTCTGTACCTTCTTAGCAACAGCTGTCTCCAATAGCAACCATGACTTACAGTAAACGCTGAACTTGAGTGGAGGAGTCGATCTTGATGCTTTCCCAGGCGCTCCACAGTTTCTCTCTATGGCAGTAACCTCTGGTGTTTCATGTCAGTCATGTCCCCATCAGGTCCTTCCATGTCCTTTAAAAGGTTCCAAATCACAAAGCCTTGAGCATGTGGTTAGGCCTTAGGCTTCAGGCCTAGTCACACAGCTGTTCCACGTACACCCACACCAGGCGAAGACCTGGGTGGAAGAGAGCAATCAATCGGCCTCCCTAAATATTAATACTCTCCACCAGCATGCACCAGTGGACAGGAAACGCCTACTGGTTGGCTAAGAGAAGTATAAATATTCATATGCCAGTTTTACTGTAGCTCATCATACCAATACCAGAGGTACCAGTGACACCCGCTGGCAAAATGAAGGAACTACAGCTACACTGGTTTTAGGGGAAACCCAAATGATCAAACAAACTACAAATCAGCCAGGTTACCTATCTCCCAGAAAAGCTAAATTTAACCAGTAGCCCCTGTTTAAGACAAGGGGGCATATACAGATTTTACATGATTACATAATTGCATTCATCAGTGTTTTTTACTATGTGCACATAGAGTTCAGCTTTAAGTTGGTAACAAGTTGAATTTAAAGTGTTTCTAAAGCCTTATGCCCTATACACACGATCGCACATTTCAACAACAAAATCCATCTGATTTTTTCCGACGGATGTTGGCTCAAACTTGTCTACGACAAGCCGAGAAAAATTAAGTTCAATAGCCATTGTGGCTCTTCTGCTTGATTCTAAGTATGCGTGGCACTTTGTGCGTCGGAATTGTTTACACATGATCGGAATTTAGGCAAACGGATTTTGTTGTCGGAAAATTATAGATCCATCTCTCAAACTTTGTGTGTTGGAAATTCTGATGGAAAAAGTCAGATGGAGCCTACACACGGTCAGAATTTCCTACAACAAGCTCCGATCGCACATTTTCCGTCGGAAAGTCCGATCGTGTGTACAGGACATAAAGGTTTTTTAACCTTAATGCATTCTATGCATTAAGGTAAAAAACCTTTTCTACTGCAGCTACCCCCCCAGACCCCCCACTTTTCCTTACCTGAGCCCATCCAATCCTGCTCCCATCACTGTCTCTCTTTTCATTGGACAGATTGATAGCAGCGGGAGTGATTGTCCCCCTCTGTCAATGAAATTTATAGATACAGGAACTGGGCCGAGTCCTGCTGTCTGTGTTAATGCACGCAGCAGCGGGACTCAGGTGTGAGCAGGCACCCTATGAAGAGGGGGGCCTAGGGCGCCGGCGGGGGCCCCCAGAATAAGAGGATTGGGGCTGCTCTGTGCAAAACCATTGCACAGAGCAGGTAAGTATAGACATTTTTGTTATTTTTATGAAAAAAAAAAATACAAGGCTTTAGAACCACTTTAAAGCAATACTGCGGATGTAGTAAAAGCCCTAACATAAGCTGGCTCATTAGATCGACTTCTGATGAACCAAATGCTTGGCTTGAACGGTGTATTCTGAGAATGGGTCAATGACCTAGTGGAGGGGTTCCTCCATCCACCCCGCTTTCTGAACAAAACAGAAACTGTCTATGCCCAGATTTATTGTGGTTGGGAGACATGTCTATGATCCTTGTGACCCAGAGTTGCTTAGAGCTTCTACTTCTTGTAGGGCCACCTATTTTAGGACATGCCAAAGAGCTGTGACCAGAGCAAACATGATGCACCAGTTCTCTACATTTTTCGGGGTAAAAGGGATCTGTAAGGATAAATAGGACACAGAATAGGATCGTCATCCTCATCCTTTTCGCTACTTAGTGACTCACTAATCTAGACCAAGTTTGCAGCCATTTCCTCCTATAGTCACTGTGAAGACCCTTTTGATATATTCCTCTTTACCCATAGATGCAGTGAAACTGACCTTGTGTTGCAAAGAATCTCAGGTTCGGCTTATATGGAAAGCTCCCTGATCATGATTTGCATTCTGCAGCTCACAGAAAACATGTTAAATGGCAGTAAGAAGTTTTAATAGGGAGTAAAACTTTACTTCTTCCCGTCTTTCACACATGCTGACCATAAAAGAGCACGACTGCATTACGCAAACACCCATAAGAATAGCTGACTGCATATGAAGTGGACCTGTTTCAACAAAATGTCTCACAATTTTTTTTTTTCAACTTTCTATGCGTGTGTAGAAAATAGATGAACATTTATTTTTATGCTTCGGTATATCTTCCTCCCAGCTTCATTTACAGTAAACTTGCACTCTCTATAGGTTCACGTAACTGCGTAGTAAGCACCCTTAGGTGTCTGCTCTATTGTCAATGCTGCCCTGCTTCCAAAACAGTAAAAATCTGGATATGACACTCTCCCAAACCGCCCTATTTTTAGTCAGTTGCCACACCTGAATGTTGTTTCTTGGGCGAGTGATGGTGGGGGGTCTGTTTGGCCTTGTAGTGGTTCCTACTATAGAAAGCCTTTCAGCACTACCCAGTGGTGGAGTGGATAGCAGACAACCACTGGCAAGTTAAAAATGTAACTCTAGGCAAATATAAAATACAAAAATTAAAGGATAACGAAAGACTTTTTTTTTTTTTTAAGATTTGGATAGTGATGAGAAAATAGAACAACCGTCGGGTTTTTATTGCTGTGCCCCATTGGTGAAATTTTTTCCCTTTACTTGTCTCGATCACCAGTGTCACAGGGAATGAAAGTGAGGATAAATTCAACTTTACAGTTGCCACCAGAACAGAAATAGTGGCTGGCATTAAAAAGGGCATTAATTCCAGAGATAAAATGATAATTCTCCCGCTCTACAGAAATCTGGTCCGGCTGCACCTAGAGTATGCTGTCCAGTTCTGGGCACCAGTCCTCAGGAAGGATGTATTGGAAATGGAGCGAGTACAAAGAAGGGCAACGAAACTAATAAAGGGTCTGGAGGATATTAGTTATGAGGAAAGGTTGGGAGCACTGAACTTATTCTTGCTGGAGAAGAGAAGCTTGAGAGGGGATATGAGTTCAATTTACAAATACCATACTGGTGACCCCACAATAGGGATAAAACTTTTTCTCAGAAGGGAGTTTAACAAGACACGTGGCCACTCATTAAAATAAGAAGAAAATAGGTTTAACCTTAAACTACGTAAAGGGTTCTTTACTGTAAGGGCGAGGATGTGGAATTCCCTTCCACAGGCAGTGGTCTAAGCGGGGGGCATCGATAGTTTCAAGAAACTATTAGATAAGCACCTGAACGACCACAACATACAGGGATATACAATGTAATACTGACAAATAATCACACACATAGGTTGGACTGGATGGACTTGTGTCTTTTTTCGACGTCATCTACTATGTAACTATGTAGTGGAGAAAGCTTCCATTGGGAAAACTTGTTCATGTGACAGCTGTCTAAAGCCTCGTACATACGGTTCGATTGTTGGCCAACCGAGTGTCTGATTTTTGTCAAAAGGGCGTGTGCCAGGATCTTGTCTTGCATACTAACGGTACACAATTGTCATGCCACAAACAGGAACATAGTGACGTACTACGAGGAATTTCAGGTCTTGAGCGCCACCCTTTGGGCCCCTTCTGCTAATTTTGTGTTTGGTGAGCATTGATTCCGAGCATGCGTGTTTGTACTTTTGACTTTTGTGTGACGGATTTGTGTACTGACCATACGAAAATCTGACGTCAAGCCGTTGTCCACTGAAAATTTACTAGCCTGTCTTCTAACATTTGTTGGCCGAAATTCGGACAACAATTGTCAAAAGGAGCGTACTGATGGTAAGATTTTAGGACAACAGTCTGTCAACAGACAATCCCCTGCCAACAATCGTACCATGTGTACAAGGCTTTAGAGGGGATTTCCCTCACATTGGAAAGATATTCTCAGATTTCCTGTTGAGTCTACAGAATAAGAAATGTAGAGTAATCTCCCTAATGAGATGCAGATGGCAAAAAGCTGACAGCTGTTTAAACCCTTCCCTACACCATCCAAAATGAAAAACAAAAGTTTTGGCTTTGGATATTCTTTAATTCAGTTTTTTAATCAATAAGACATCATTAAATGTATTTTTTTTAAATGCAAGCAGTGTAAATACCTGACTTTGACCTGGTATCAGTCTCTTGCGATGGTGTCCGTAAGACGGAGGACAACTATTAGCAGTAAAAAAGGAATGCAGGACGAGATCTCTGGTTTGAAGGTGACTATTGCAGCTAAAGCTGGTTTTGATATTTTAACTTTTAATGGCCTATTTTTATTGTTATTTTGGCTGCAGTTCTGTTTTAGAGCCGGCTGAAATGTATGCAGCTCTGCGTGCTGCTGGTACCATTCATTTGAGTGGGCTGATGTGTTTGCATTTTCTGCAGGGAAAAGGTCCCTGCACCTTTTTTACAATGCGGCAAAATCCCACCCTCAGCACACACACACATTGGCCTTTCCTGCAGAGATCCCACCTCCAGCATACATTGGCCTTTCCCCAGTGAAGTCCTACCCTTAGCAAACACACATTGGCCTTTCTCTCTGAAATCCCACCTCCAGCACACATTGGCCTTTCCCCAGTAAGATCCTACCATTAGAACACACACATTGGCCTTTGCTGCTGAGATCCCACCTCCAGCACACATTGGCTTTTCCCAAGTTTCATCCCACTCCTAACACACACTCATTTGCTTTCCCCCCTAAAGTTCCACCTCCAGCACAAATTGCCCTTCTCCAGTGAGATCCCACTCTCAGCACACACACATTGGCCCTTCCCCAGTGAGATCCCACCCTTAGCACACACACATTGGCCTTTCCTCTGAAATCCCACCTCCAGCACAAATTGTCCTTCTTCAGTGAGATCCAACCCTCAGCACACACACACACACACACACATTAGACTTTCCCCATTGAGATCTCACCCACAGCACACACACATTGGCATTTCCCAGGTTAACTCTCACCCTCCGCCCACACCCACATTGGCCTTTCCCACTGATATCCCACCTCCAGCAGACATTGGCCTTTCCCTTGTGAGATCTTATCCTTAGCACACACATGGGCCTTTACTGCTGAGATCTCACCTCCAGCACACATTAGCCTTTCCCCATTGAGATCCCACCCTCAGCACACACACACATTGGCCTTTACCAATTTAAATCCCACCTCCAACAGACATTGGCCTTTCCCTTGTGAGATCTTATCCTTAGCACACACATGGGCCTTTCCTGCTCAGATCTCACTTCCAGCACACATTTGCCTTTCCCCCTGAGATCCCACCTCCAGCACACCCGTGCTGCGGCCAAACTGCAGTGCAGCAGTGTGAAACGATCCTTAATTTCAGTGGGCTTGTTTCCCTACTCATTCACCAAAAAAAGGGTCAAAAATTAAAACACAGAGACAGACACAGAGTTTTGACAATTCCTTTGTTAAAAAAACAAACAATGTCCCACTGCCACCGCTGACCCCAAAAAATAAAAAAAAAGGTCTGCTCACGCCGAAGGCTCCCACTGTCTGCCTGCTCCACCATCTGACAGTTCTTAAACAGCTAAGGGGTGGGGCTACCCAGCGATGTTACCTGGTGGAACTGCCCCCTTGTGACATCATTGACCGATGCATGCTGGGTCGCTGACGTCACAAGGGGCAGTGCCACCAGGTGACATCTCCGTAACTGCATATATGGGAACCGACTCCATAAGAAGCTGGTTTGATTCACATGTCATGCAAGTCAGATGCAGTTTAAAAAGCATCCAACTTGCATATGTGTGAATGGAGCCTTAGAGGGATATGCGCTGTAAATATTTCATGTCTGAGGTTTACAACCTAAAAGTAGGCATATGCGTCTGTGGAGATCTGGCTTAACCACTTGCCGACCAGCCGCCGTCATTATACTGCAGCAGGTCGGGACTATCGTCGTAGCTATACGTCAACTTCTTTAAGCGGGATAGCAGGCGCATGCATGCCGCACTGCGGGGGGTTCCAATGCTCGTGACCTGCGGTCGCGATGACCGCCAGCCACTAGCGATCGCGGGCATGAGAGGCAGATCAGGGACGTGTGTGTGTGTGTAAACACACAAATCCCTGTTCTCTTCTGAGAGGAGATGCAGATTGTGAGTTCCTAATAGCTAGGAAACACGATCTGTCATCTCCTATAGTCAGTCCCCTCCTCCTTCAGTTAGAACACACAGTCAGGGAACACATTTAACCCCTTGATCGCACCCTAGTGTTAACCCCTTCCCTGCCAGTGACATTTATACAGTAATCAGTGCAATTTTATAGCACTGATGGCTGTATAATTGTCAATCGTCCCAGAGAAAAGTCAGTACTGTCCGTGATACTTTTTTTATTTGCACTAACATATCATTTTTCATGGACGAGCTTTCGGGGTGTGTCCCCTTCTTCAAGGTTCAACGAGTACTGCTTGGACCTTGAAGAAGGGGACACACCCTGAAAGCTCGTCCATGAAAAATTATATGTCAGTGCAAATAAAAAAAGTATAACGGACAGTACTCAATTTTCTCTGTCACAATTGCACTAATACGGCTACAATCACCTCAAATATCAATCGTCCCAAAAATGTGTCAAAAGTGTCCGATGTGTCCGCCATAATGTCGCAGTCACGATAAAAATCGCAGAATGCCACCATTACTAGTAAAAAAAAAAAATAATAATAATAAAAATGCCATAAATCTATCCCCTATTTTGTAGACGCTATAACTTTTGCGCAGACCAATCAATATACTCTTATTGCGATTTTTTTGACCAAAAATATGTAGAATATGTATCGGCCTAAACTGAGGAAAAAAAATGTTTTTTTATATATTTTTTGGGGATATTTATTATAGCAAAAAGTAAAAAATAATGCGTTTTTTTCTAAATTGTCGCAATTTTTTTGTTTATAGCACAAAAAAGAAAAACCGCAGAGATGATTAAATACCCCCAAAAGAAAGCTCTCTTTTTTCTTTTGCGCAAACCAACGAATATACGCTTATTGCGATTTTTATTACCAAAAATATGTAGAACACATATCAGCCTAAACTGAGAAAAAAATTAGCTTTTTTTAAAAAAAATTGGGGATATTTATTATAGCAAAAAGTACAATTTTTTTTCAAAATTGTCGCTCTTTTTTTGTTTATAGCGCAAAAAATAAAAACCGCGGAGATGATCAAATGTCACCAAAAGAAATCTCTATTAGTAGGGAAAAAAGGACGTCAATTTTGTTTGGGTACAGCCTCGCACGACCGCGCAATTGTCAGTTAAAGCGACGCAGTGCCGTGTCGCAAAAAATGCTCTGGTCTTCCGGGGGCTGAAGTGGTTAACTGCTTCTGGACCGCCCACCACTTATATACTGCGGCAGGGCGGCCCGACCGCGCAAAACCACATACCTGTAAAAAAAAAAAGAAAAAGCACGTTATTTCTACTGCGCGCCGGAGACGACCGCGGTCTGTGATGAGACTGATCCTTGTGTTTATTTGTTCCAGGAATGTTCATGGGTAAACATGAAGGGATCAGTGTGTGGATATACATATAATGCTGTGTGTACACACATAGATACACTTACACAACTAGGCATTCCCTGGAGGCTTCAATCAGCGGTGTTATATACACACTGGGGGCTCGAGGTGTCATTGGATCCTTGTATCTAAGTATACACTGACATAAACACTCACTGTTGTATATACACACACATTCACAAATAATTATATCTTCAAGGCCCCTGCCCCTCCTTCGCCGTTCCCTCGCTAATTTCCCTCTCTGTTCCGCTTCCCTTAACTGCACTACCTACAACACATCACCCTGCATCGCCCGGGGCGCCATTAGTAACTCTCGGAGTAGTATATACAATGCCAGGTTCTTACATAACATTCAAATAAACAAGCTGTCAGCATTACGTTACATAATCAGTCTGAAAAAGACAGGTACCCAGCTCCGGTTTGACAGGCAGGTGCAGAGAAAAAATTGGCACAAGCAGGAGAAACCAAATCACAGAGGCTTAAAGTGAATTTTCCCTGTATCTTTAGGAAATAACTATTTTGAATTGTAGACTTTACAATAAAGTGGTTGTAGACCTCAGACACGAAATATGAACAAAGCATATCCTTATATAACGTGTACTTGTCTCAATTAAAAGCACCACGTGTCATTTATGTCTGCTACTTGGTTCCTCTGCTATCAGCATGATTCATTTCTGACAAGTTTTCCTGACACCAGAAGAAAAAAAGGTGACAGGGGAGGTATCTCCACCACACAGCCTGCGATTGGCCATCTTGGCTCTGTTCCCGTATGCTGCCTGAAGGGGGTGTGACTCTTCCCTCCAATCAGCTCTCAGAGCTCTCCTCACTGAGCTATGCAGAGTGTGACTTCAGCTCTCTGTCCGGGTTTTTCTGACAGCTCGTACAAGCTTTAACCACTTCAGCCCAGGAAGATTTAGCTGCTCAATGACCAGAGCATTTTTTTGCATTACAGCACTGCGCCGCTTTAACTGACAAATTGACGTCCTTTTTTTTCCCACAAATAGAGTTTTCTTTTGGTGGTATTTGATCATCTCTGCGGTTTTTATTTTTTGCGCTATAAACAAAAAAAAGAGCGACAATTTTGAAAAAAATGATATTAAACTATGAACACTCAGCGCAAAAATAATTAGAAAATGTAGGTTGCCAGCTGAACACTATAGGATTCACCAAACCTAAAAAAAATACATTGAATAATACAAAATTAGTGCAGCGCAATATCAAATTAAAAAGATAAAAGTCCTTGAGATATTAAGACAATGCCAATATTCTTTATTATTTATTTTATTTATTTATTATTTTACTTTATTATTGAATTTTGAAAAAAAAACACGATATTTTGTACTTTTTGCTACAATAAATATCCCCAATTTTTTTTTTAAAAAAGCTAATTTTTTCTCAGTTTAGGCCGATATGTATTCTTCTACATATTTTTGGTAATAAAAATCGCAATAAGCGTATATTGATTGGTTTGCGCAAAAGTTATAGCGTCTACAAAATAGGGGATAGACTTATGGCATTTTTATTATTATTATTTTTTTTACTAGTAATGGCGGGGATCTGCGATTTTTAACGTGACTGCGACATTATGGCGGACACATCGGACACTTTTGACACACTTTTAGGACGATTTGACAATTATAAAGCGATCAGTACTATAAGAATGAACTGATTACTGTTTAAATGTCACTGGCAGGGAAGGGGTTAACACTAGGGGGCGATCAAGGGGTTAACTGTGTTCCCTGACTGTGTGTTCTAACTGTAAGGGGAGGGGACTGACTAGAGAGGATGACAGATCGTGTTTCCTAGCTATTAGGAACTCACGATCTGTCTCTCCTCACAGAACAGGGATTACTCACACATACACACGTCCCTGTTCTGCCTCTCGTGCCCGCGATCGCTCGTGGCCGGCGGTCATCGCGACCATCAGCCAAGAGCAACGGCACCCCCTGCAATGTGGTGCGCGTGCACCTGCTATCCTGCTTAAAGAAGTTGACTATTAGCGACCGTCGGCCACGAGCATCGGCACCCCCCGCAGTGCAGCGGGTGTGTGCACGTGCCTGCTATCCCGCTTGGGAGCGACGTATAGAATGTGTCACTTTTAACGAATGCAGAAGACTGCAGATAAAACAGGTACAACTTATGTAGGAGGATTTGTTTAATCTCTGTTTATCACTCACCCAAGGCCAGTCACTTCACTGGGTATATGTAAGGGTTTACAACCACTTTAAAGGGGTTGTAAAGTCAGAAGGTATTTTTAATCTTAATACATTAACCCAGCAGATCCAGCATTGTCCTCTTCTCTTGCACTGCTCTCCTAATTCCAGTTTCTGTTCCATGTGCTATCTTCCAACTTTATGTCACAAAGAACTACTGTCTCTCCCTGCTTCTTTCAGACAGTCATGAGGAACTTGGTTCCCCTAGGATTTCCGGTGGTCATCAGGGGAACAGCTGTCTGATTAGACGCTGGTGTCCCTCGTGACCTCTGGGGCCACCTTGGGTGAGGGCAGAGCCTATATAAGGCTTGGCTCACTGATTTGGGCACATATCCTTATATACTGTGTAAACAATGGTCTAAAGGGCTAGTGCTAGAATTATTGCTCTCGCTCTAACGATCATGACGTATGTAACCTGTGTGTATCTGGTAAAAAGGTTAATAAAGGATGCTGTAACTGAAAATCATAGGCTGTTCTCACTGATGTAGGAGCAATGTCAACAATGTCATGTATGCATCCTCTATAACAGCCTTTTTCAACCTGCGTGCCTTCAAGTTTCTTCAGGGGTGCTTTGGCAAAATGCCTAAAAATTGCCCAAAAATTGTATACAAGCCAGCGGGCGGGTGAAGCCTGCCTTTTAGTTACACAAAGCCTCCAGCTTTCATTGTGCAACTTTACAACCTTCAAGCCGCCTGCTTCCTAACAACCAATGACATAATTGGTTGACAAGGAGGACATCAGGGCACCTGAACAACATCTTTTGCCCCTCCCCTGCTCCTCTTTATCAGCACTGGGGTCACATTAGCTGAGTGAGGGATAGAAAATGAGGGAGTAGAGAAACACTGGAATACTAATCAGTGCCAGTGTGCAAAGGTGCATTTGCTTTCGAACAATAAATCACTTCTAAAGTTAGTTGTTTTGGAAAATGATTTTTTTAGGTTTTTTTAGATTTTAGAATGGGCAGCCTCAAAACAGGAAGTGAGTTGAAATCTTAAACAGTTGTCACTGTTCTGGTGACATCTCAAAATGTTGGATTTCACATCACTTTCAGCATTAGTGATTGTGCACACCAGAACAAATAAAGAGCGTAATGCCGTGTACACACGGCCGGACTTTTCGACCAAACTTGTCCGACGAATCCGTCGGACAGTTCGACCGTGTGTGGGCTTCATCGGACCTGCAGGTGACCTTTTCTGTTGAAAATGTGACGGACTTTAGATTTAGAACATGTTTCAAATCCTTCCGACGGATTCGAGTCCAGTCGAAAAATATGATCGTCTGTATGCTAGTCCGACAGACAAAAACCGACGCTAGGGCAGCTATTGGCTACTGGCTATGAACTTCCTTATTCTAGTCCGGTTGTACGTCATCACGGTCAAATCCGTCGGACTTTGGTGTGATCGTGTGTAGACAAGTCCGATTCGGCGGAAGTCCGCCGAAAAGTCCGTCCAAAGTCCGTGAAAAAGTCCAACATGATTCAGCCCGTCAAAAGTCCAGTCGTGTGTACACAGCATTAGTTTCCCTAATGGTGACACAGACACCAAAATAAATTTTGCTTGATATTGTTATTTAACTTGACCCTTTAGTTGTAGCCTTAGAAAAGGAAGTTTCACACTCCAGTTTGAAGTAGCTACATGTGTAATTGAGCCAAAATGAGTGCCAAACCAACATCTTAGGGGTCCAATTTTGTTTTCATTTCCTTAAGTGGCTTTATTAGTTTGTATGAATTTTTTTTTTTTTATGTTTTTGATTGTTTGCTTTTTTTTTTTGTAGCATTAGCAATCCAAAAATCAAAATCAAAAATCCAACTTTATTAATAACATTGCCATGCTTTGTTTAAAAAACAACATTTTAATAATTGTTGATAACGATCATTAATCATTAACATGGAAAATTACAGAATAAAATTAGTACTTTATACCTATAGCAGTTAGTATTTTATATCTACAGACTAAAATATATAGAAAATGTTATCATTTCTGGAACATTGTTAAAAGTAAGCAAGATCTCTCTCAGGTAACATGTGACATATATATTTTTATTGCCATCTGTGTTATCCCGTTGAAGAGATTTCACCTCGCTTCCTGTTCCAATGACCAAACAAGAAGTGACTTTTATCTCCTCAAGAAGAGTTTTGAAAACCAAAAAAATTTCTTTTACTTTCTGTTTACCATTGGAGAAAGGTTTCTCATTTTCTTTCTTGACCGAAAAAAAAAAAGGAAGAAAAAAGTTTTGGTTGGTGTTTTAATGTTACCTGTGCAATGATATACCAAAAATCCAAAATATTTTTTTTTCTTCTCATTATCAGTTAAACTATCTTGGTCCTCCTTTCAACGATCCAGACTTCAACCCCCCTCGTGCCGGTGGTCCAGACGCCATCCCCAGTGCATCAGTGGACTCTCAGATGTGGCGCAACCTGAATGACAGCCTGCGTTTAGCAGAGAACCATCGGGCCTACAGTCTCCTTCTCTGTTACCTACGTTCCATTGACAGTGAAGTGGCTAGAACTGAACTTCGAAGGAGCCTGGGCCGCTTCTGCACCAGCCTGCAGGGTCTGGTTGTCAGCATTGCTGGTGTCATGTCTTCCTTGGGCTACCAGCCTCCACCTGAATTCTCCAATTCTTCTCCTCAGTTTGGGTTGGGGTTTGGGAGGGGCAATGACTTTCTGCGCAAGATGGAAGACTTCTGGCTGCTGAAAGAGCTGCAGATCTGGCTCTGGAGGTCAGCAAAGGACTTCAACAGATTAAAAAGGAAGGTACCTGCGGTGGTGTCCTTCCGAGTGGAATTTCGGGGCTACTGATGTGGTGGAGATAGAGAATGATAATGTAGGAACTTCTTATTTAAAACACTTCAAAAAAGAGCAAATACACTCCAAAAATGAATGAATATTTCTGGTGAATTCTGAACCTTGCGCTTAACTTCTTGACAATGGACTAAAACCTGGAAGAAACATCTAAACCAGATTAACAGTAATAGAAAGTTTACCAGATGTCTTCATTCCAGAATCGTTTTTTGCAATAATAATGTTAAGATACGAAAAGAACAAAACATGGTTACCAAATTGGAAGCAACTCCTATGATTTACCAAACATTTCTCACTGCCGGTGGGATGAACTTTTTTTTGGCTGTGCACAATTTTTTAGAGTATTTATGCTTAAAAAGAGCTTTATAAAGAGGTGAACAACCACTTTTTTCATAGAAGATGACACAACGTGTTTATTTTTTCAATTTTCTAAGGCCAAACCAGAGCCAGCCCCATTAGCAACATTCCAAAAGAAACAATTAAAAGATGTTTTTAATAAGAAAGTACTAGATATGTATCATTGACATTCATAATAATCTAGATACACATGTATTACCATGCACTGTTATGTTCAGACAAATGTAGAGGTCCATTTAAACCACTTATATGGACATTTAAATGATGATAAGCATCTACATAGAATAAACAGTTGCACCTAGTAATCTGATTTTAAAGAAGGTGCAGAGTGCCACTTATATAACAAGGAAAAATAGCCTTATATATGAAGCTGTTGACATATCCGTCGCAAATAATATTTTTGTAGCTGCCTCTAAGTGCCTTTATCTTTGTACATATATGTGTGTATAATGGGTGCCTTATTGTACATACTTGAATAATGTATTTTTAGTGCTCCTTTTGCTGCAAAACTCAGACAGCCAGATTCAAAGGACCAAACAAAAATCCATAAAATGTAATCTGTTTTGTAGAAAACTACTTCTGCACTGACATTCACAATATTTAAAGGGGATTATTGGGTTATTGGGAACAAAGAAGACCATCTAGGTCATCTTTTGTGTAACAGCAGATCTGCTTAAAAATACAGTTAAAAAATGTTATTCAAAAGTCCAAAGAATTCCTTAGTCCCTCTATGTCTATGCTGTTGTGCTACTTCGAAGGGTTGGAAGCATCTAGTGATGCCAACTGCTTTTAACGTTCAGCCTGTAGCACTCGCATGTAAGGATACATTGGCTCTGATCCAGCCAATTATCTGATATATCTGTTATTTGCTTGTTGGCACACAAACACTAATGCTCAGTAAACATGATAGCGGACATCAATTGGATTCTATGTACAAGCCCACAGTTATGGTACTGCTTAAAAAGGGTAAGGGCCCTCACCTCACTGATTTGTATTGCCCTATATCACTATTGAAAGAAGATGTATAGATTCTAGCTAAAGTATTAGGTATGAGATTGGCTCAGGTATAACATATGAATATCCACTCTAACCAGATGGGGGTTCATGCAAACACCCTTAACACCCTTAACATACAGTACGTAGGGTGTTCTTACAAAGTTAGAAATGTCCTCTCCTTTTACTTTTCCAACAGTGCTTTACTCCAGTCAGTTTAAAAACAGTTAAAATGGCCAATTATTTCTACTGTACCAGCCATTGCAGCCCTTTCTATCTGTGCGAGGAACTTTTAATATGGGGGGGGGGGGCAGTGGCAGCTAAAGAAGATCTTCAGTCCCCTTTACCTTTGGCCCCACTCCTCCACCAGCTCCTCCATTTTTGTTGGTCTGGTGCCTGTGCAGATGTGGCAAAGGGCTCTGCCCAGTCTTCGGGTCCCAGAAGAGCCCTGCAGCACATCTGCGCAGGTGCAGGGGGATTCTGCGCATGCGCCGACATGCTGGAGTTTGGGACTTCCATACCTGCACTGTGCATGTGCAGATGTGCTCCAGGGCTTCAGACGGGGGCAAAAGTCATTCTTGCCTTGGCTGCTAGGCTGCAATAATGGCCAAATATGAGAGAAGGAGGGGGAGAAGGCAGGGGAAAATTATTTTTTTTTTGAGGGTGAAGGTCTAATCTAAATTTACAAATCCCAGTGCATAACCTGGGCAACAGAGCCCTACTTGTACTGGGCATTGCCAAAGCTTTTGTCAGTGTTGAATGGGGCTGTTTTTGGAACATGCTATATACATCTGGGTCTACATTTGGTTACCCTGTCATTGCCAAATGGGTCCACTTGCTATATGCAAAACCAAAGCTAGGATACAGGTCAATGATGTGTTACCTTCCCCCTTCCTTCTACATACAATAATGTTGGGATCCTTCCAGAGCCTGGAGCAGATGTGAATGGCGTCGGTATTCATAATGTCGTATGCCTGTGTCTTCTGCCATACTGGTTCCTTTCTCTAACTCTCTACATCTCTCCTGAGTCCTATAGTGACTCAGCGGGTCAGAGGAAAGAATAAGCTCATGATATTGGACAAAGGCATCCAACACTCATGGAATTGTTAAAGGCCAAATAAGCTTTCCAAGGCTGCAGTGCTGGAACACAGGAGAAGTAGGAGAAACAGGCCACCAAAAAAGTGATTATAAGCTGTCTTCTCTTGCAGAGAAGTTCAACTTTTAAAGCTCTAGTGACCTAGCAGGATCTCTTTACCAAAGGAACAAAGGGCAAAATTTACTTAAATGTAAATTTCATTCTAAAGTAAAAAGGGAATTTTGGTTGAAACCGTCTTCGTAAATCACAGGCAAGATAGCCATACCTACATAGTTACATAGTAGGTGAGGTTGAAAAAAGACACATCAAGTTCAACCTATGTGTGTGATTATATTATACTTAGGTTTCTTTGTTTTGAAACCCCAAGGTGGAGTTCTGCCTTTTACAGGAGGGTATAGTTATAACATAGTCCCTCTTCTATCCTAGCCAAGCTGACAGGTTTTCAGAAAATCAGCACTGTAAATCAGCCAATACCATCAGGCCACAGGATATAGCAAAGAGCAGTAAGCCTGTGGAAACAGAAATTGTGGATCACAGGACAGGAATTTACATGTAGTTACACAGTGAATCTATTTGAAGAAAGACACAAGTCTATCCAGTTCAACCAACAGAGCTAAAAAAAGAACAACACAAATATAGAACCTCCATATACACTATCCAATACCCACAGTTGATCCAGAGGAAGGCAATAAATCCCAATAAAGCACAATCCAATTTGCTCCAGTGGAGGAAAAAAAATTCCTTCCTGATCCCCCAGTAGGCAATCGGATATTCCCTGGTTTAACGTTGCCTATAAATATTAGTATCTAGTTATATTATGTGCATTTACGAAAGACTCCGGGCCTTTCTTAAAACAATCAATTCTTTCATTCAAATTTAATTTGCAGTTACCCATCCTAATTTTTTACCTTTTAAATTACAGTTATCAATTTTTTATCAAATAGATCACTGCTTTGTATTTTGCAGGACACTTTGTTGAAAATTAATAAGCTAATATCTGGCTGTTGAGTTACCTACTTTGGTCATTATTTAATAACACAACAAGAGCAAAATGCAGAAGTTTGCTGATATCTGAAGCAACCAATCAGAATTTAGCAATTTAATGCGGGAAGACCTAAACATTATATTCTGATTGTTTTGCTGTGCAATAATGCTTCTTCCACTTTGTTTCTGGCCTTAATAATTAAAGGCCCACGTTCCTAAACAAGCTTTAAAGGATGGACCATCCTGAGTTGTCTCTTTTTACTGTTTGCCCACAAGAGACAGAACTTTTTCATGCCATGGTGATACGTCATTTGACTAGATGTTGCCAACCATGATTCTGCCAAGCTTATCTCCAATCATGTCTACCAAGCTGATCTCCAAACATGTCTACCAAGCAGATCTGCAATCATGTCTACCAAGCTTATCTCCAATCATGTCCTGATAGCATCAACAATGAAAAACGCTTGTTTTTTTTTAAAGCTTGGCAATCTAGCATCAACAATGAAAAACACTTGTTTTTTTTTAAAGCTTGGCAATCTAAATATTGGCTGGATAATGGTCCATCCCTTTAAAGCATAACTTCACCTTATTTGCAAATTAAATATAGTAAGGCTAGGCAGAAAAATAATCAACTTTGTGAACAGTAATAGACGTAAATCTTTCTTGAGAATAATATGGAGGTTGCTTGCCTGCTATGTTGGCAGTCTCCAGTAACCCCCTCCCCCCAGGAGCACCCCCTAGCCCCCATGTCATGTTTTAAAGGTATTGTTATACCTTCTTTGCAGCAGTACTGTGAACCCAGTTCAATATGATGATACAGCCCCATAATAGCCTGGGCTAACAGGAAGTTCGCTGAATAATGGCATGGGCAGAGGATAGTGCTGGGGTGAGTGCATTTGTTTTTATAGAGAAGGGGTGGGGGAGGATCCATTTTTAAATAAAATGGCAAGAGCAGTGGTTCTCAACTCCTGTCCTCAGGACCTACTAACAGGTCAGATTTTAAGTATTACCATGGTGTCACGCGGGCCACTTACCTGAGATGAGACCAAAGTAGTGGGGAGGCCTCCCTTGCACCTTGGGTCCTTAAAGCCTCTGGAGATGGAGACAGAGACTTGGTGGACACCGAGTGGCACGGGTGCCAGGGGTGTGGAGCACTGTGCAAGCCTTAGTCCGAGATCCAAGCCAATGTCAAGTACAGTTTGGCAACTAAGTATAAAACCGTTAATCAGAAGAAAAATGGTTGAGATCCAAGCCGGGGTCGGTTCCAATCTGGCAGCTGAGTACAAAAGGGGCAAAGAAGTAGAATGGTCAAGGTACGAATCTGAGGTCAATGGCAAGCGGCAATCAAGAGTAGTCCAATAGGTTTCTAGGTCACAACAAGTTCAGGCAGATCACACACTAGTACAGGAACAAGAGGGGACTGAAGATAATTTAGAAATTTGGCAGTGTCTGGGCTGGGCTTATATAGGGAAGTTTGAGGTTACTTCCTGTGCGCCTCCTGGGCATTTTTCCCGCCTTTTTTCCATCAGGTTGAGGTCACTTCCTGTGCACCTCCTGGGCATTTTCCTGCCTTTTTCGATCAGGTCTTCTGCATAGGTGCGGGTTGGCACACTGAGGCATCTTTGGCGCATGCTCAGTTGGCACGGATTTCCTATTGTGGCAACGCACCATTGGTGCATGCGTAGTAAGCCCTGGACTCTTACACATGGGGAGATGCAGACTAGAATACTGCAATCACTGAGCAGCAAATTATATCGCCTGTGATGTATTGCAGTTATCTTGCAAACCTTGCCTGTTAGTGGGACCCGAGGACAGGAGTTGAGAACTATTGGGTTAGAGGGTCTGCAAAACAGCCAGGCAGCTGGAATTTTCATAGACATTCAAAGCCTTCATGTTTTCCTCATGAATGGTTACAGGGTACCCAAATGGAGAGTTCAGATTGTTCCTGCTGCCATAGAGGAACTGATAAATCTTATATTTATGAAATATTGTGAATTTGACTTTAACTAGCTATAGACAAACCCTCTGCCAAAAAAAACACCAAAACCTCAAGATGACTTCTTGGGTATACTGGATACTTCAAGAGTCATAACAGAATGGGACACATAATGGATACTTTATACAAAGTTGATGACTTTATTGCCATGCCTTGCTTTGTCTAATAAGTTTATAAAGTGGAGCTGTATTTGAAAACCTACTCTAAATATAGGTTTGATTGTCTATATAATTCAATTGTCTCATTACCTTTTTATCTGTTTCTTTGCTTATGTGTGTGTTTGGCACCCCTCTCCCTTTGTACATAATTATTTATTGCTGTTTGAAATGTTATTTATTTTATCATTGTATTTATTTTGGTGCCTCTAGGGGTACTGGACGTACAGGTATTCTTTTGACTGCTTAAAATACGCCTTTACCTGTGGAATATGTAAACCTATGGACTTTCAAGTTTTATTAAAGGGTCAATGCTTCTATTTCATGTATGGAGGTGGTTTTCAGATTTGGTTGTTTCCAGTATTATCTTATTTTCTAGGGTCCCACTCTCTTCGTATACCCACTGTTCCTACTGTAGTAGAACAGGTTCAGAGGCGGGCTGGTGTAGAAGTAAGTCACAACCGAGGTTGGGTTTTAAGAGTTTTATTAAAAAACTTTGTTCAAAGGTACTATTTTAAAGAACTTAGTTAACAGGTACAAATCCAATGCGTTTCAGGGAAATGCCTCCCCCTTCATCAGGGTTGTATAGATTGTTGTGGTCAGTGTGGTATGGAACGAGAGATCAACTTTGGTTGAGAGCCTTTTTGGTGCTGTCAGATTGGGTTTGACTATGGGCGCGCCTCTAAACCTGTTCATGATCATCTCCCAGAGAATCTCTCAGTCTCTATTACAGAGGCAGCAGCCAGAGACTGCAAACAGTCTCATCAACATCATACCCCCATCAGCTACTGAACTCTTTGAAAGACAAATTTTCTCTGTCCTCTTACATTCGATATTCACCCAAACACAGATCCAGAGCGGATACACACACATATTGGATGCTGTAGTAGAAGTCCACACTCCCTTGGCCGCATTATCTTTAGCATCAAATAAATGATTAACCCAACAGAGAAAACTCATCAGTATAATCCTCATCCATGAAAATCAGGTTTGTCGCTGAAATAAGATCCTCCATTCCTTTGCCCACCTTCCTCCCTATACTCCATTAAGCAGCAGATCGAAAGAAAGCTTACTGTGGTGAGATAATATGCTTTTTACGCATCCCTTGAAGGTTGCAAATGTCTCGAAATGCCTTGCTATTTGGCAATGTGACTACTGCTGAAAGAGAGAATCCACCAATTTAAAATATGATCATCCACTCAGTGGTGATTACATGACCAAATGCCATGGCATTTTATTACCTGACTGTGGGATCCCATAGCAGTGGTTTCTCCAGCCAAAATAGAAGTTTTGTACTTTCTTCTACTGTTTATTCGTTTAACGGAGTGAAGTAGGCAGGAGAACATGGGACCTTACAAAACAAAATATCTTCTTTATATATTATTTTGGGCTGACCCTTTAATAAGAAAGTTTGATAAGGAGGTGTAGAATGCACAGACCCATAGCAACCAATCAGACTTCAGTTTGTTAGCATCAGGGCAGGTAAACATACATTTTGACTGGTTTTTACTGATTATTGTATTTTCCACAAAGTTCTTTCTCTAATCAATGAAACCTATTTAGTATGGCAAAGAGTAATATGTAAAGCCAAATCACTCATCACCCAATCAACAATCATATATGGTTAGTGGGATCAAACGAGCTTGTCAGAATCTAATTGGTTGCTATAAATGACTGCTCACCGTATTATTGTGCATTGTTATTCAGGAAAGTTCCTCTACCTATAGGTAGGCATGTATGTATATATCTAGACAGTGTTTTTTTTCCCCCTGGGCCCTTGTTATGCTGGCACCTGTTCTCGAAATGTGTATGTCACATGACAATATACTGTTCATTGTAGAGGTAAATCTCAGTGTGTATATACACCACAAAAATAAATTAACGTTTCAGAATGTATTAAATATTGTACCCATTCCTGTCCTAGATGTATGGATTCGGGCACGTCATGTGTCTCAGTCTGTGTTTTAATAAATCCATTATTCTTAAACTCTGTGTTTAATCGTGAAGTGTCTGTTTTCGGCATGTGAAATGTACACCTGACCCACTTAGACACAGAATTATGTAAGTGCTGGCTTAGCATTTTTCTGTTTGCCAATATCCAAACTTTCCATAAGTGGCAACATAAACCACATCATAGACTATTCTACAATCCTGTGTCCCTAAATGGACTCTCAAGGAAAATATTTTACAGTTCCTAGATTTACACAGCACAGACAGGTAGATGACACCTCTTAAAGTTCATGCCATCTCCAACCCCACCTTGGTGACTGGACAGTGAAAGAACAGAAGAGGTTGAGGTTGTTGAGGTTAACCTTTTGCTCACTCTTCTGTCTCCTCTTATCAGTATGTCCCTTGGTAACACATTTGCATGCAACATACCTGATTGGTTCCCAGTCCTGCACCTCCCTCCCCTAGTGCTGGAGGAAGGCATTGTTATAGCAGGTCAAAATTAGGTACCGTATATACTCGAGTATAAGTCGAATTTTTCAGCACATTTTTTTGTGCTGAAAGTGCCCCCCTCCACTTATACTCGAGTCAAGCACTTTTCTGCAGCAAAAAAAATTTATTTTCCGAACCGACTTTGGGGCCCCGTATCTCAGGGCCACTTGGTGCTAGGAACCCCAAATCTGGTATACAAACCCAGTGGAACCGAAAGTGGCCCCGAAATACGGGGCCCCAAAATCGGTTCGGAAAATGTCATTCTCTGCTGAAGAAAAGTGCTTGACATTTTCCGAACTGATTTTTGGGGCCCTGTATCTCGGGGCCACTTGGTGCTAGAAACCCCAGCTTTGAAAATTTAATGGTGCTAGTTCCACTGGGTTTGCACACCACATTTGGGGTTCCTAGCACTAAGTGGCCCCGAGATACAGGGCCCCAAATTTGGTCAACTGTGTCCATCTGCAGCAATGTCATTTCAGGACCCTTTGGGTTCAGAGACCCCAAATTTTGGCTGCAGCTAGGGGGCATCTAGGAACCCTTAACTACCGAGTTTGAAGTTCAGGGGACCTATGGCTGCAAATGGGCACAGTGATGCTGCAAATGGCCATTGTTGACCCTCTTTTCCACTTACAGTAGCTGTGCATTTCTCACCCTCGTCTTATACTCGGGTCAATAAGTTTTTCCCATTTTTTTTGTAGTAAATTAGGGCCTCGACTTATACTCGGAACGACTTATACTCGAGTATATACGGTATATTTAAAACATAGTTTCACCTTAAAAAGGACATTCTGCTTTTTTTTTTTTTTTGGGAGGGGGTGATGGATGCCTATCTCTGGCAGGTACACCTGCTCCCACTTTGACTAGAATCTCGTAGATCAGAGGTCTCCAAACTTTCTAAACAAAGAGCCAGTTTAGGGTGCCAAGATGTGCCCAGTAGGAGTAGAAAATTCCCCAGCATAACTGGGAGGAAACAGTGGTCAATAGGAAGAGAAATAGTGCCCCATCATTAGTATCAGTAAGAGAAATAGTCTCCTATTGGGTGTCAGTGGAAGGATTAGTGGTCCATCGCTGGGTGTCAGTAGGAGGAATAGTGCCTCATTGTTGGGCTCAGTGGAAGGAGTAGTGCCTCATCCTTGGTTTCACTGGAAGGAATAGTACACCAAGGGCTGGAAAAATGCATGCAAAGTACCGCAGTTTGGAGACCACTGTCCTAGATTATCCCAACGGAAGTCCACCCCCCCCCCCCCCCTCACCTTTAACATGTCCCAGGAGGCTACGGGACCATTCACAGAGCACAGCGTGGCTCGCACATGCACAGTGTGGCTATGAAGGAGTGAGACAGGCCTGAATCCCTGGACAGGTAAGTGTCTCTTTATTAAAAGTCAGCAGCTACAGTACATACATTAAGATACATTATTTTTTTTACATTAATTTTAACTCTGCCTGGTGTATAGTTAGAATTGGAGGGAATCCAAGTCTTATACAAGTACAGAGAGTCATAAGGTGACTAAAGATTTTGTAGATGTATTCTTTGGGTTGAATTTGGGTTAGGATAGTTTGTCTTTATGAGGATGATGCAAGGCTTGGTGTACCTCCGATATCAGGTAGAAGACAATTTTACAGAAGGTGTTAGGTGCAAAATGAGCACTGGAGGTGTGGTTGAAAAGGGGTAATCAGAACAGAAGATAGTTCTAGAGAGGGGGGGCAACATAAAAAGATTTACTTACAAGTAATAACTAGGAAGTCTGTAAGAAGCCCAGCAGCACAGAAAAAGCCCCAGAGGTTTAATAAATTATGACTTGAAAAGGAAGAAAATTCCACATGGTGGGAACAGCATGACAGAGGTCCAGAAGGTGTGACTGAGAGGACTGTAAGAAGAGTTACAAAGGTAAGCAGTAACACCTGAGTAGGAAAATGGTGACCAGAGACGGAAAGTTTTTGATGAGGGAGTAACTATGGAAAAGTCCAAGAGGTGTGACCACCTAAGCACCAGAGCAAGCATAGTTTATGACTCTAGATGGTTTCCTGCATTTAAACTGATGGCTCAAAATATCTGTAAAAACAAGAAGGGTAGTTTTTAGACAGTGGAAACCAGGTTTCCTTTATAAAGCTGAAGATTCTGAACCATTTCTTAATTCCATGAGGTCATCCTCTCTGACATCTGGATCCACTAAGAAACTTTTCTCATCTGTCACGCTGTTCAGCCTTGTGTATGTGATGGACAACAAAGCTTCCAACCTACATTGTACAAACATTTAGTCACAGGCTTTCTTTGAGCTAAGAATTTGCATTTTCCTCATTAACCTTGGACCCAGGCAGGCTGGTCTTTAATTTAGACCATCCAGGCCTGCAGGACGAGTCCTGATTGTGTGCAAATTCCTAGAACATCCCATGTATACAAGTGCACAGTTGAGATATAAACATATTAGCCACTCTGGAATGAGACAATTAAAGAGACTGAGAACTCTCCATAAAAGTTTCATTTATCAGAGACACTGGTAAATTGAATGAACCACTTGAACACAACGATGCACCTGGGCCTTGGTGACCCAGGCCAATCACAAGAAGAAGCAAACAGCAACAAAAAAAAGCAGTTGACAGTCCGGGCTCTGACTATATAACACATTATGGCTCCATGAATACAGGGTGTGCAAAACGCGTCTGCTAAAGGCGTATTACTTTTTTTTTCAGATTTGATTAGGGGGATTTAACGAAGGCAAGCCTTTCCATTTCAAGGATCAGCATAGAAAGTACATTGTGAAACAACCAGCTTTTGTTTCTTCTACGGATATAGGTAGGCATCAGCAACCAAATTTGCTAAAATACTTGCAATGTATATACAGTAGTTAACCTAGAGGGGATTGTGTCTTTTTTTTAACAAAACTAGAGTACACATTATTTGAACCCTCCGACATTGGGGGTTACCAAAATCAGAGAAAACACCAATTTCAGCATTTCCCGAAACTGTTAAAAATTGTCACTTCTTCCTCCATCTGTCACTACTGGCCAGTAAGCAGAGTCCTATATGTGCTTGTCTTAAGCTGGCCATACACTATTAGATTTTCGAACATTCGTATGAAATTTCTCATTATATTTGATGCCTTGACTAATGGTGTGTGAAAGTACTTGAAAATTTCTTGAATGAAAACCAAATATACTGTTAGAAAATTGTTCGTTTGAGATTCATTTTCCATCATTTTCTTGTCATTACAGTCAAAAACGAACATGGATCTGACCCCACTAACCATTAGAAAATCTAATAAACGTTCCTAAAACAAAAAATTTCTAAACAAAATGTTACTATTGTATGGCCAGCTTTAGTTAGTTTCATACTAACAAGATTAAGCACAAGATAAGTCAAAGCTTGGGACAGATAGGCTGCAGGAGACAGCTTTCTAACTCAATGGAAGCACACCTGAAACAAACTACTAGAAGGTTTTTACTACTATGTTTTTACTTCAGCATCTTGTCTGTGAACAATGCTTGGGGTAAAAGGGCCAGTATTAGCTCTCGGTCTGCTGGAAGGGCTTGGAGGGCAGGAGGCACTGTTTGGTGGAAGCACCCAGGTGGGGTGCCAGCGAAGTCTATAACAACTAAACTGTACACATTTTCAACCTGCCTACATGGGTGTTCTGGTAGACAATAGACTTAATAATGGCATGCAATTCCGAGCTGCGGCTTCTAAAGCTGGAAAACTCCTTTCATGTATTAAAAGAGGTATGAACAGCAGAGAGAGAGAGCATCATTTTGCCCCTGTTTAAAACATTATTAGGACCTCATCTGGAATATGCAGTTTGGTTTTTGGCACCAGTTCAAAAAGAAAACTGCTCAAAATAAACAATGATAAAAATAAAGATAAAACCAATATCACCAATTGGGCGAGCAGAGGCAGACGCGGACTGGAAGTGGCGTCAATGCGGAAGTAAAGCCCGAGAATTTTGTATTGAGGCACAATTGAAAGTTTTAAAGTGTAAGTGCATTGGATTTTAAATAAACTTTTAACTTAACCATAATACTGCACAATAGGAGGCTATTTGATATCTCCCCATATATGAGCGAGGCATGCGGGCAGCATGAAACTGATGCAGTCTTAAAGGCACAATCCTCCCAAGTATTGTATCCAGGAGGAGGTATTAACGGAGAGCCCCCTAGCGGTACAGAGGAGGAGGAGACGATTACTACCCCAATCTGGGAGGACAATCATATATATGCTGTATAACACCTTTTCGGAGGAGAGAGTTCTGAGAGCACAGAGCACCAGGAAGGCACATAATGTGTGAAAGTTTCTGGCCTCATTTGGAGACACAAAATGTGGATTAATTCACTGCACTTGTTTTGCACTATTAGTATATATGTATAATTTGATAGAATCACAGGAATTACTTATTTATTACTGGACTACATATTAAGGTTTTGCACCATTAAGTTGGACACGAGCATGTTGTTTTTTGTTCATTGCATTTATTTATTTCATTGCATATATTCGAGTATTGGTGATGTAAGTTTTTATTGTTTTTTTTTAGCACTTAATTTGAGCAATGCAGCGCCTATCATATTGTCACTTTATCTAAACATAGTGTGGGAACACACATTGATGCTAGCAGCAGCTCCAATATAGTACACCATAAATCTCTAATAACATACTTCAGAGCTCCACACGTAATCTATAATGTAATGCAGAAGTAACATTCTCACTGATTTTCAGTTCACAAAAAGGATATCGGGGAACTGGAGAAAGTGCAGAGAAGGGCAACCAAACTGATAAGAGCTATGAGGAAAGATTAATGGAACTAATGTACAATAGTCTCTCTTGAGAAAAGGAGATTAAGGGGGAATATGATCAACATGTATAAATACAGTTTTACAAAAGTCAGTACACCCCTCACATTTTTGTAAATATTGTATTATATCTTTTCATGCGACAAGACTGAAGAAATGACACTTTGCTACAATGTAAAGTAGTGAGTGTACGGCTTATATAACAGTGTAAATTTGCTGTCCCCTCAAAATAACTCAACACACAGCCATTAATGTCTAAATCGCTAGCAACAAAAGTGAGTACACCCCTAAGTGAAAATGTCCAAATTGTGCCCAATTAGCCATTTTCCCTCCCTGGTGTCATGTGACTCATTAGTGTTACAAGGTCTCAGGTGTGAATGGGGAGCAGGTGTGTTAAATTTGGCGTTATTGCTCTCACTCTCTCATACTGGTCACTGGAAGTTTAACACGGCACCTCATGGTAAAGAACTCTCTGAGGATCTGAAAAAAAGAATTGTTGCTCTACATAAAGATGGCCTAGGCTATAAGAATATTTCAAGAAAAACAGAAATGGAAGGCGCGCACACCTAGTTGCACTAGGTGTGTGCGCCTTCCATTTCTGTTTTTCTTGTAGTTCCTTTCGGATTACCCCATCTGAGGAAGGCAGCATCCACCCAGTTTTGGATACCATTATATACCTTTCACACCACCATTTTATATGAAGATTTCCAAGACCCTGAAACTAAGCTGTAGCACGGTGGCCAAGACCATACAGCGGTTTAACAGAACAGGTTCCACTCAGGACAAGCCTCGCCATGGTGGACCAAAGAAGTTGAGTGCACATGCTGATCGTCATATCCAGAGGTTGTCTTTGGGAAATAGACGTGTGAGTGCTGCCAGCATTGCTGCAGAGGTTGAAGGGGTGGGGGGGTCAGGCTGACAGTGCGCAGACCATACGCCGCACACTGCATTAAATTGGTCTGCATGGCTGTCGTCCCAGAAGGAAGCCTCTTCTAAAGATGATGCACAAGAAAGCCCGCAAACAGTTTGCTGAAGGCAAGCAGACTAAGGACATGGATTACTGGAACCATGTCCTGTGGTCTGATGAGACCAAGATAAACTTATTTAAATAAGATGGTGTCAAGCATGTGTGGCGGCAACAAGGTGAAGAGTACAAAGACAAGTGTGTCTTGCCTACAGTCAAGCATGGTGGTGGGAGTGTCATGCTCCCTGGTGTTGCCGGCACTGGGGAGCTACAGTTCATTGAGGAAACCATGAATGCCTACATGTACTGTGACATACTGAAGCAGAGCATGATCCTCTCTCTTTGAAGACTGGGTCGCAGGGCAGTATTCCAACATGATAAAGACCCCCAAACACACCTCCAAGATGATCACTGCCTTGCTAAAGAAGCTGAAGGTCTCCAAGCATGTCTCCAGACCTAAACCCTATTGAGCATCTGTGGGGCATCCTCAAACGGAAGGTGGAGAAGTGCAAGGTCTCTAACATCCACCAGCTCCATGATGTCCTCATAGAGGAGTGGAAGAGGACTCCAGTGGCAACCTGTGAAGCTCTGGTGAACTCCATACCCAAGAGGGTTAAGGCAGTGCTGGAAAATAATGGTGGCTACACAAAATATTGACACTTTGGGCCCAATTTGGACATTTTCATTTAGGGGTGTACTCACTTTTGTTGCCAGCGGTTTAGACATTAATGGCTGTGTGTTGAGTTATTTTGAGGGGACAGCAAATTTACACTGTTATACAAGCTGTACACTCACTACTTTACATTGTAGCAAAGTGTCATTTCTTCAGTGTTGTCACATGAAAAGATAGAATAAAATATTTACAAAAATGTGAGGGGTGTACTCACTTTTGTGAGATAATGTACATAAGGGGTCCATAAAGTGAACTTAGTGTAAAGTTTTTCACTTTAAGGTCATCACAAAGGACAAGGGGGCACACTTTACATCTGAAAAAGAAAAGACATTTAACCTCCACATATGGAAAGGCTTCTTCTCATTAAAATGTGGAGTAGGCATCCTCAAGAACTAGTTCTGGCCAGCTCAGTAGCTTGTTGTATTCGTAAATGGACAGAACGCAACTGGATATTAACATTTATAGGTAACGATCCAGGGAAATTTGGGGGATCAGGAAGGAAGGAATTTTTTCTACTCCTGAAGAAAATCTGACCACACCTTATAAGGGTTTTTGCCTTCCTCTGGATCCACTGTGGGTATGGGATTGTTTATATGGAGTTTTTTTTTTTTTTGGACCTGCGTCCTTTTTCAACCTGACTATGTAACTATGTCAGGGAAACTCAGGCCCCTATAATAAAATTAACAACATCAGAGAGGGGCACAGAAAAACACTTTTTTAGTTATGCTTTAATAGTTGGGTATCTATCTTCTCTTCGGTAGGCCTTTTAAAAGTTTAAACTGAAGCATTCCTTTACTTTAAACTGCTGTGCCTTGCACACAGCAGCCAGTAACAGAGCATGCCATCTGCAGCAAATCAATGCTTGTCTTCACAAGCTCCTATTAAGTGGATCAGCCAACCGCAAGAGATAAATGCCAGGATGGAAATTGCAGCCACTCAGCAAGTAGTCTCTTTCCTTTCCCAGTTGCCAGGTAGGACAATTACTAGATTAGGCTGTACATATGGCTCTTACTGTCTGTCACCAAGCCTAAACTCCGTTTTGACTCATGACCAAGCCTGAGCCGAAAAACTCTGCTGATTGTTCCATGTACCATAATCTGATGGAACGCAAATTAAGGAATTCATTTCATACATTTTCTTTCCCTCTTTGTTATTACTGGAATGTGCGGTTTCTCACTTGGCAACAGACCAAATGGTAAATCGTGAAAATATATGCACACGGTGCAATCAAGTGGAGATGTCAGTTCGGGTAAGGGATCAGAATGGTATGACTTCCTCTAATGAAGTCAGGCAGAAAATTGGCTAGAGAGCCTTCTATCCTTCTATATCGATATACTAAGGGAAACCAACAGAGAAAAACAAAATTACAGAAATATCGACAACCTAACAATTCTGTGACGTTACCTAGTTACATAGTAGGTGAGGTGGAAAAAAGACACAAGTCCATCAAGTCCAACCTATGTGTGTGATTATATGTCAGTATTACATTGTATATCCCTGTATGTTGCGGTCATTCAGGTGCTTATCTAATAGTTTTTTTAAATCATCGATGCTCCCGGCTGAGACCACTGCCTGTGGAAGAGAATTCCACATCCTTGCCGCTCTTACAGTAAAGAACCCTCTACGAAGTTTATGGTAAACCTCTTTTCTTCTAATTTTAATGAGTGGCCATGTGTCTTATTAAACACCAGAAAAGTTTTATCCCTATTGTGGGGTCACCAATTTGTAAATTGAAAGCATATCCCCTCTCAAGCGTCTCTTCTAAAGAGAGAATAAGTTCAGTGCTCGTACCCTTTCTTCAGAACTAATATCTAATAACTAATAAAATAATTTCCAGTACATCCTTCCTGAGGACTGGTGCCCAGAACTGGACAGCATACTCCAGGTGCGGCCGGACCAGAGTCTTGTAGAGGAGAATTATTGTTTTATCTCTGGAGTTGATCCCCTTTTTAATGCATGCCAAGATTCTGTTTGCTTTGTTAGCAGCAGCTTGACATTGCCATTACTGAGCCTATCATCTACTAGAAACCCCAGGTCCTTTTCCATCGTAGATTCCTCCAGAGGTTCTCCCCCCAGTGTATAGATTGCATTCATATTTTTGCCACCCAAATGCATTATTTTACATTTTTCTATCTTAAACCTCATTTGCCATGTAGTTGCCCACCCCATTAATTTGTCCAGATCTTTTTGCAAGGTTTCCACATCCTGCGGAGAAGTTATTGCCCTGCTTAGCTTAGTATCGTCTGCAAATACAGAGATTGAACTGTTTATCCCATCCTCCAGGTCATTTATGAACAAATTAAATAGGATTGGTCCCAGCACAGAACCCTGGGGGACCCCACTATCCACCCCTGACCATTTCGAGTACTCCCCATTTATCACCACCCTCTGAACTCACACTTGTAGCCAGTTTTCAATCTGGTACTCACCCTATGGTCCATGCCAACGGACCTTATTTTGTACAGTAAACGTTTATGGGGAACTGTGTCAAATGCTTTTGAAAAATCCAGATTCACCACGTCTACGGGCCTACCTTTATCTGGATTGCAACTCACCTCCTCATAGAAGGTAATAGATTGGTTTGGCAAAAATGATTCTTCATGAATCCATGCTGATTACTGCTAATGATACCGTTACTCCAAGCAAGAAAAAAAAAACGGTTATATAATTAATGGCCTGCCTGTAAAATCTAATTTTCTATGGCCAATACTAGTGTCTCCCCTGCTATACAGCCTTTAGAAAATGCCAACATTTTCCAATGCCCAGTGGAGCTCACCTTCTCTCACTTGAACAGCCACTTAAGCTTGCCATATACTAGTAAAATTTTGTTTGATGTTTTTCATTTTTAGAATGTTAATTTCTCATTCGGTGATGACAAAATGAAAAGGAGTAGGATAGAATTTTTTTTTAATTGATTTTTTAACAGTGTATGTAGATTTCATTTGATAAAGTCTATTAGGTCCAAAATTGAATGTTAAAAGCAAAGAAAATTTTAAAGTTCTTTCAGATTACATTCATCGTCAACTGAACTGTTTGTACCAATATTTGTACACTTGATCATTCAAAAATCTACTAGTGTATGGCCAGCTTTATTGTCAGCATTAAAGCCTAAATGCAAAAAAAAAAAAACACAAAAAATGTACAACTTCCCCCAAATCACTAGCACATGGGACATAACAGTCATAACAGTCATTAGGATGTGTTCCTTGGGCTGATGCCTCTTCTACTAGGTGAAATATTCCTCCAGTGAATCGCCCCCTCCACTCCTGCCACCTCAATCTTCTGGTGCAGTGAGAAAATCAAGAAGAGCCGGCACTGCTGGACATTTCATCTGTGATCTTTATTTGAGCATAACCAAGTTAAAAGACAGGCTGACGCATTTCGTCATAAGCCTTGTTCACAGCACCTGGTGCAGTGAGGGTTTAAAAAAACTAAGGGGGCTGTTACAGGCTCTCCTTAAGAACTCCCAACGATGCCCTTTTTTCCTGCCCAGCTCCTCCATTCATAGAAGCTGTACTACAGCTTCTGTGCAGGAAAAACCATGGTTGGGTCCACCCCATCCATTTATACATCTTTTTCATTCATATAAACTTTTGTACAGGCTTCTATGAATGGAGGAGCTAGGCAGAAAGGGCGGTCATAGTCAGGCACTCTTGATGAGATCTGTGAATTCCTACAGTTCTGTTATGCCCCCCCCATGCCAAAAGATTATGGTGGTAGTGGTTGGAGAGATCGATGGAGGAGGATTTTACCTAACAGAAGAGGTATCAGCACCAAGGACACATCATACTGACTAGGTACATCCCTTGTGCTGAAATGGGTGTTTTTTATTTTGACCGTACTTTGGGCTTCTTTACACTTGCAGTTTGGGGGCAATAAAAACACATAGCTGATAGCATTTTTACCAGCCATAAGCTGCAAAGGCAACGGGCAGGTGTAGACATGCTGCAGCTGTGATACTTGGCTTTGTTGGTATTTTGCAGTAGGAATGATATCAGATGGGCGATCCTGTCACTGCTTACAGTTCTCCAGTTAATTTTTTGCTATGGGGTTACCCTCCTTCCCCTCAAGAGAGCAACTTTATTAGTGTGAGTGATTCTGCTGCATAGTAAACCAGGTATGTGTTGATGCAAGGCTATCAGCTTTGAACATAAGTAAAGTCAATGTGGATTAATTTAATACTTAGATCAGAGTTCACTGTTTCAAGTTATGAGTATCAATATCTGAGTTCCAAGATCCAAGTTCTGTATTCCAAATTCTGAGATCTGAGATCCAGGTTGAGAAAACTGAAATCCGTGTTCCAAGTTTCCAAGCTCAGTGTTCCAATTTACTAGATCTAAGATCCGAGTACCTAGATCAGAGTTCCGAGTTCCAAAAACTTTCGCGTTCCAAATTCCGAGATTAAAGTTCCAAATTCAGATATTCAAGGTTTGAAAACCAAGTTCTGAATTCCAATTTTCTGAGATATAAGTTCTGACATCCAAGCTCAGTTTTACAATTTGAATTCTGAGATCTGGGTTCTGCATTCCGAATTCCGAATTCCAAGATCCGTGTCCTGAATTCAGAGATCAGATGTGCGAATTCAGAGATCCATGTTTCCAGTTTTGAAATCAGAGTTCCAAGATCTGAGTTCTAAATTCTGAATTCAGACATCAGAGTTCTAAGTTCCCTGTTTGGACTTCCGAGTTACAAATTTCAAGATCCGAGATCTGAGTTCCCAATTCCAAGATCCAAGTTCCCATTTCTGAGATTTGGGTTCTTAGTTCCAAGGTCCTAATTCCGAGATCCAAGTTCTAAATTACAAGTTCCAATTTCTGAGCGGAGTTCCAAATTCCAAGATCCAAATTTAAAATTCAAAGATCCAAGGCCTGAGATCCAAGTTCTGAATTCTAAATGTGGAGATCTGAGTTCTGAGATCCAAGTTCCCACTTCCAAAATCTGGATTCCAAGCTCTCAGTTGTGAGATCCTTGTTCTGAGTTCCTGGTTTCGAGTTCCGAGTTACTAACCTAGCCAGAGACCTACAGTGCCTTGAAAAGTAATCATATCTCTTGAAATTTTCCACATTTTGTCATGTGACAACCAAAAACGTAAAAACGGGATTTTATGTGATAGACCAACACAAAGTGGCACATAATTGTAGAGTGGTAGGAAAATGATAAATGGTTTTCAATTTTTTTTTACAAATAAATATCTGAAAAGTGTGGCGTGCATTTGTATTCAGCCCCCCTGAGTCATATTTTGTAGAACCAACTTTTGCTGCAATTACAGCTGCATGTCTTTTTAGGTATGTCTCTACCAGCTTTGCACATCTATAGTGTAAAATGTTTGCTTATGCTTCTTTGCTCAAGCTCTGTCAGATTGGATGCAGTGTCTCTGGATAACAATTTTCAAGTCTTGCCACAGATTCTCAATTTAATTTAGGTCTGGACTTTGACTGGGCCATTCTAACACATGAATATGCTTTGATCTAAACCATTTCATTGTAGCTCCAGCTGTATGTTTATGATCGTTGTCCTGCTGGAAGGTGAACCTCCGCCCAAGTCTCAAGTCTTTTGCAGACTCTAACAGGTTTTTTTCTAAGATTGCCCTGTATTTGGCTCCATCCATCTTCCCATCAATTCTGACCAGCTTCCCTGTCCCTGCTGAAAAAAAGCATCCGTACAACATGATGCTGCCACTATCATGTTTCACGGCTGGGTTGGTGTGTTCAGGGTGATGTGCAGTGTTAGTTTTCCGCCACACATAGTGTTTTACTCTTATGCCCCGTACACACGGTCGGATTTTCTGACGGAAAATGTGTGATAGGACCTTGTTGTCGGAAATTTTGACCGTGTGTGGGCTCCATCACACATTTTCCATCGGATTTTCCGACACACAAAGTTTGAGAGCAGGATATAAAATTTTCCGACAACAAAATCCATTGTCGGAATTTCCGATCGTGTGTACACAAATCCGATGGACAAAGTGCCACGCATGCTCAGAATAAATAAAGAGATGAAAGCTATTGGCTACTGCCCCGTTTATAGTCCCGACGTACGTGTTTTACGTCACCGCGTTTAGAACGATCGGATTTTCCGACAACTTTGTGTGACCGTGTGTATGCAAGACAAGTTTGAGCCAACATCCGTCGGAAAAAATCCTAGGATTTTGTTGTCAGAATGTCCGAACAAAGTCCGACCGTGTGTATGGGGCATTAGGCCAAAAAGTAAAATTTTGGTCTCATCTGACCAAAGCGCCTTCTTCCACATGTTTGCTTTGTCCCCCCACATGGCTTCTCGCAAATTGCAAATGGGACTTCTTATGACTTTATTTCAATAATGGCTTCTTTCTTGCCACTCTTCCATAAAGGCCAGATTTGTGGAGTGCACGACTAATAGTTGTCTTGTGGACAGATTCTCCCACCTGAGCTGTGGATCTCTGTAGCTGCTCCAGAATTGCCATGGGCCTCTTGGCTGCTTCTCTGATTAATGCTCTCCTTGCAAGGCCATTTCTTGGTAGGTTTGCAGTTGTGTCCTTCCATTTGTCTTTCCATTTTCAGATGATGGATTGAACAGTGCTCCGTGAGATGTTCAAAGCCTGGGATATTTTTTTATAACCTAACCCTGCTTTAAACTTCTCTACAAATTTACCCCTGACCTGTCTGGTGTGTTCCTTGGCCTTCATGATGCTGTTTTTCACTAAGGTTCTCTAACAAACCTCCTGAAGGCTTCACAGGTGGACTCTATTTACTAATTAGGTGACTTCTGAAGGCAATTGGTTCCACTAGATTTTAGTTAGGGGAATAAGAGTAAAGGGGGCTGCCACACTTTTCAGATGTTTATTTGTAAAAAAATGTGAAAACCATTTATCATTTTCCTTCCACTTCAAAATTATGTGCCAGTTTGTGTTGGTCTATCACATAAAATCCCAATAAAATGAATTTACATTTTTGGTTGTAGCATGACAAAATGTGGAAAACTTCAAGGGGTATGAATACTTTTTCAAGGCTCTGTAACCAAGACTTTCCACACAATCTGAACTTTAAACCCTAACATAACAACCCCTAAAACCAACCTTAACTTGGCTCAGACAGAAAGTGATGGAAAAGCCAAACATTTGAGTTTTGACAAAGACAAGAGGTGATGAAAATCCTCCAATAGACACATCTGTTCCTGTGACAACTCTCTGAAAGTTTTCTATTCACTTTGGAGAGTTTTCTTTTTATTTGCTGTTCTTCAGGACAAAAAGTGAAAGGAAATTTCCCCAGCGGCACAAGAACAACAAAAATAAAATTGGCTGATCTGAAGTATAAATGTAGTTTCACAGTACACACACATTAAAGGGAATTTTTTAGTCTTTTTGAAAATTTCTTTTTAGATATACTCATGAAAAAGATCATCCTGAAAGCATTTAAAAATGTATTTCTATGTTTTTTAATATAGATATTTTGGGAAAATAATGTACATGGTGTCTAGCTGATATCTTAACCACTTGCCCACCGTTAAAGTCTATGGGAGGTGAACGTGACAAAATCAAAAGAGCTAATTTTTAAAGCTTATATGCAAGTTATTGCCATAAAAAGTGTTTGGGGACCTGGGTCCTGCCCTTGGGGACATGTATCAATGCAAAAAAAAGTTTTAAAAACTGACATTTTTTTGGGAGCAGTCATTTTAATAATGCTTAAAGCGAAACAATAAAAATTAAATATTCCTTTAAATATTGTGCCTGGGGGGGTGTCCTTAGTATGCCTGTAAAGTAGCGCATCTTTCCTGTGTTTATAACAGTGCCACGGCAAAATGACATTTCTAAAGGAAAAAATGTCATTAAAGACTGCTTGCGGCTGTAATGTATTGCCGGATCCCGGCAATATAGATAAAAATACCAAAAATACCCCAAAAAAATGGCGTGGGTGTCCACCCCAAAATCCATACCAGGCCATTCAGGTCTAGTATGGATATTAGGGGGAACCCTGCAACCAATTTTTTTTTTTAAATAGTGTGGGGGTCCCCCAGGTCCCATATACTCTGAGCAGCAGTATATATACTATACAGCCTGCCCTATATACTCTGCAGAAATTAGGGCCTTAGGTGTTGGTGGTACCAGAACACTGTAAGCCCTCACAGTTACTCTTGTTGGGTGCAGGAACGAGCTCTGCTGTGAAATATTAGATCAAGAATTGTAATTACATGCCCCTGTGATTAGATACTGTGTACACCGCCTGCACTATATTAGTAACTGTACAATGGCTGCACTGTATTATATACTGTGTACACCACCAGAAGTGTATTAGAAACTGTATACACTGTATTAGATACTGTGTACACCGCCTGCACTGTATTAGCAACTGTACAACGGCTGCACTGTATTGTATACTGTGTACACCACCAGAAGTTTAGTAGAAACTGTACCCTGAAGTGTATTAGAAACAGTACACCACCAAATGCACTGTAGATATAGGCTACACTTGATGCAGAGCATATATACAGTATATATACTATATATATATATATATATATACTGTATTACAAGTGTACAGCCCTAAGGCTAACACTGTGCTATAACTAGAAACTTGTGAAAATAAAATAATACATAAATAAGCTGCTAGCATCGAAAAGTCCAGTACAGAAACTTCACATAAGGTGCAATATTCAACAAGAGATGCAGCGCTAATTAAATCATACATATATAAATACAAAAATTGGTGAATAAGTACCAAGGTAAAAAAAGAAAAAAGTGAAAAAGAAAAACTAAAGCAAGGTCCCATCAAGAAAAAAGTCCATAAATTCTTAAATAACAGTGTCCATCAAAGTAAGCAAAATTAATTGCAGAAAAGATTGTGATAGAGTCTTCAAAACAAACAAAGATCACCACCCAAAGTGTATGGATAACCTGCTTACCAGAAAGCCATGACCGCCACAGCAGTCTCGCCCAGCCTAGGGAAGTAAGGTCTCCCTCAACCTTTATAGAAAATCCAGGACTCCCGCTGTTGCTAAAAATACTCAGAGACATAGAACAAAAAAGACTTGTCTCGCCAAGTGTCAGTCACTTCGTCAGAGTGTTATTTTCCTTTTTTTCACCTTGGTACTTATTCACCAATTTTTGTATTTATTTATGTATGATTTAATTAGCGCTGCATCTCTTGTTGGATATTGCATACATATACATATATATATATATATATATATATATATATATATATATATATATATATATATATAATATATATACTATACTGGACTGACTATATATATATATATATATATATATATATATATATAAAAACACTGCCACTAACTGAATAACCTGCCTGCTTAATCTAACTCAAGCTATCTCTCTGTCCACGCCAACGGCCGCTCTGTAAGCAGCCTTATATAGTGTGGAGCGTGGACTTAGTCCATTTGAGCCATGATGGACGTGGCATGGATGAGTACTGATGTGGCATGGACGTGGCATGAATGAGTACTGATGTGGCATGGACGTGACATGGATGAGTACTGATGTGGCATGGACATGGCACAGATGAGTACTGATTGGCATGGATGAGTACTGATGTGGCATGCATGGAAGTGTCACGGATGAACACTGATGTGGCATGGATGAGTAATGATGTGGCATGGATGAGCACTGATGTGGCATGGTTATGGCATGGATGTGTACTGATGCGGCATGGACGTGGCACGGATGAGTACTGATGTGGCATAGATGTGGCACGGATTTGTACTGATGTGGCATGGATGTGACATGGATGAGCACTAATGTGGCATGGATGAGGCATGGATGTGGCATGGATGAGTAGTGATGTTGTACGGATGAGTACGGATGTGGCACGAATGAGCACCAATGTGGCATGGATGTGGCACGGATGAGCACTGATGTGGCACGGATGAGTACTGATGTGGCATGGATGAATAATGATGTAGCATGGACATGGCATGGATGAGTATTGATGTGGCATGGATAAGTATTGATGTGGCATGGATGTGGCATGGATGAGTACTGATGTGGCACGGATGAGCACTGATGTGGCATGGCTGGTCATGGATAAGGCGTGGCTGGGCATGGATGAGGCATGGCTGGGCATGGATGAGCACGGATGAGCATGGCTGGGCATGGATAAGCACGGATGAGCATGGCTGGGAAAGGATGAGCATGGCTGGGCCCAGATGAGCATGGCTGGGCATGAATGAGCATGGCTGGGCATGGCTGGGCACGGATGAGCACGGCTGGGCATGGATGAGCATGGCTGGGCACAGATGAGCATGGCTGGGCATGGATGAGCATGGCTGGGCACAGATGAGCATGGCTGGGCATGGATGAGCACGGATGAGCATGGCTCGGCATGGATGAGCACGGCTGGGCACGGATGAGCACGGCCGGGCTCGGATGAGCATGGCTGTGCACTAATGAGCACCGATGAGCATGGCTGGGCATGGATGAGCACAGATGAGCACGGCTGGGCTCAGATGAGCATGGCTGTGCACGGATGAGCATGGCTGGACACAGATAAGCACGGATGGGCATGGCTGGGCATGGATAAGCATGGCCGGGCACGGATGAGCCAGCTGTCCAATAAAAATGCTGCAGTGAAGGCACGACTCTCACTGCAGTGTCATAGAAGGGGGCATGTGTCTAAAAGACAAATGCTCTCTTCCAGCCCAGCCTTCAGTAATTTGTCCGTAAAGCCATCTGCTTAAGTACAGATTTTGAAAATGTAGTAAATTCCCTTAAAAACAATATATAATAATTATTTGTATATTACTTTGTCCACGCCAACAACACCACACACGGCCGCTCTGTAAGCAGCCTTATATAGCGTGGAGCGTGGACTTAGCCCCCCTGAGCCATGATGGACGTGGCATGGATGAGTACTGATGTGGCATGGACGTGGCATGGATGAGTACTGATGTGGCATGGACATGGCACGGATGAGTACTGATGTGGCATGCATGGATGTGTCACGGATGAACACTGATGTGACATGGATGAGTAATGATGTGGCATGGATGAGCACTGATGTGGCATGGTTGTGGCATGGATGTGTACTGATGCGGCATGGACGTGGCACGCATGAGTACTGATGTGGCATGAATTGCAGCTTCACAGCCTGGTTCCCTACTGTGCATGCACGAGTCATGCTGCGCGTCCTCACTGGTCCCTGCTGTCTTCTGGGACCTGTGTGTCTCCCAAAAGACAGTGGGGGGGTCGGAGGAGGGGCCGGACATGGTGTAGATCCTCGCGGAGCCTGCGGTGATCTATGCCCAGGAGTGGGAGCAAATACCTGGATTAGACAGGTATCTTCTCCCCCCTCCCTTCTGAAAGGTGCCAAATGTGACACCGGAGGGCGGGGAAGAATCAGATCAGTAGAAGTTCCATTTGTGGGTGGAACTCCTCTTTAAGTGGTTAAAATTGTGCACACTTGTGGAATGGCGCCAAACTTCAGTACTTATAAATCTCCATAGGAGAAACTTTAAAAATGTTTACAGGTTACATGTTTAGAGTTACAGAGGAGGTTTGGTGCTAGAATTATTGCTCTCGCTCTAACGATCGTGGCGTATGTAACCTGTGTGTATCTGGCTCTGATACTAGGGATAATATAATATAAACAGTGTGTATTTAGTATCACTTTAAGGCTCCATTTACACTTGTATGACTCCAAAGTTGCGCCGACTTTGGAGTGCAACTTTGGTGCAACTTTCATGCAACTTTGACGAATTGTTGGATGGGTGTGACTTGGATAAGTCTTTGGCTTTGACCAGTAATAATGGACAATTGTTGCACAGTTGTTGCATTGTATACCATTTAGGTACAACTTTCATGCAACTTTTGAGAGTTAACATTGAAGTCTATGGCCCTCGAATTGTATGAAAGTCGGACCACAGCAGTGCATGAACTACTTTGAAATTGCTGCAACTTTAAGTTGCACTTATATGAATAGCTATCATTGGAAAACATGGGGAACAATATGTCATACAACTTCAAAGCTCCAATTGGCAATTGTGTGGCAATTTGGCCACACCCACTGGTGCGCTCTGTGAGCTACAGTACTACTCCTCTTGGGGCACCCAAATGTGTCCCAGGTCTTTTATAATCCTATAGTGTTTACTGCAAAAAAATATATAAAAAATGCCCTGTGCCGCAAAGTTTGGCTTGAAGAAAAGGTGGCAACCCTATTCTCATCTCAAAAAGTTGGGAGGTATGCAACTTTGAAGTCCGAAGTTGCATGACAAGTCACACAAGTGTAAATGGAGCCTAAATCAACATAAAGCGGAGCAATTTGAAACTGAGTGTTTTCTCCCTCTAGTGGCTAACCTGCATACTGCTATATTTAGAAAAAAAATGCATATAAGCAAGCATGTAAAAATGTAAAGTCAAATCAAAAATGGCGAGCAATGCAATGATAACTCTGAATATATGCTCAATGATAATACAGTATTCTTACTTCTTAAAACCTGAATTACCACTGCTCCAGGAAAAATACATTTGTTGAAATGATCTCAGACCACATCCTTAAAAATGCCCAATATGGAATTTTAAAAAACAAAGGTCCTCTGACGTATAAGGTGGATCTCCAGCCCAAACATTGCAAAAGCAAATAAGTAGAAATCTTCCCAAGAGTGGGGAAATCACACCTTTGATAGCTGTTACTGGAGCACCTAATTGGAAGATTTCCATCGAATTCTTGTTCCAGTGAGAACTCCATACATCTGGATTTCTCCTTAACTTCTTTCAGGCTGACAATGGTCACCCATTGTCATCCTGACAGTAAACACAAACCTCTCAAATGGAGATACAGCTAGTGAAAAAAAAACTGAACAGCCTATGAAATAAAACAAACTTGGAGGTTCTAACCCTTTCCCACAATATCCAGAACAAATATTTTGTTTGTGTTTAATTTTGCTATGGACTTTTATTTTTTAATTTTTTTTTTATAGGGGCAGCAGAATGAGGTTGTTGATGACACCACAAAAGCAGCCCTTTGATCTCAGCACAGCACTACATACTGTTGTGGTGCAATTTAATTCACAAAAGCACCACGGTGTCAAGTGCAGCAGGGCACCACATCCAGCTCTTGCCATAACAGGTAATAAAAGTAGGGAATAATCCATTGCCACCATGTCTGGAAGGCTTAAACGGAGAGGCAGAGGTTGTTCCCATGCAGCTATTACATGGAGGAGGTGGTGGAGTGACTATCCAAGCCTTTGTCACCCTTCTCTTCCTACGAGGTGCAGAGAAGCGTAATGTTGCCTACAGCTGCAAAAGTGCTCTGTTCTTCTTCATCCACAGCTAATTCTGCAATTGCTGCACAACCTGGCATGGAAGAGTCGGCTGAATTATTTGAGCACAGCATCAATCATTTGCTGCAGTAGGATGAGCAACATTTAATTGTATCTGCAGTTGAGGAGGCATGTAACAGAAGCACAGAAGGAGGGGACAAAAGGCAAGGAAAGCCAATTGGCCTGATTGTTGCTGCAGCTTACTGCCAAATTGGCTCATCGATGAGAAGGGTAGGGATGATGATGATATTTCTGACCATATACGTGAATGCCGATGATAGTAGAGGAAGAAAGTGAGGGAGAGACACAACATAAGCAAGGCAGAATGTTGGTAGAACTGCATGGGTGCAGGCCACTGTTATGCCCTGGTCTGATCCCCATAGCTCAGCTATGTGGGCCTTTACCCACACATGTGCTGCAGACAGCACTTAGTCATTTACAGTCTCTGCCAGCAGCATATGAACCATGGTAATTCCATTGGTCACTTGGGTACCACATGTATGGCCAGATACATGACTGCTTACCACAGAGCTTGGTGGCAGCAGCACTTGAATGCTAGGGATCAATGTGTAGGTAGCCTGTAGCAGTTGCATAAAAAGGAATGCACCATAGTATGCCAAGGTTAGGAAAGGGGTAATGCTAGTTCTGCAGTACCTGCTCTTTCTGGGCTCTACCCCTGTGCTGTTCAAAAAAGAGGGAGCAACCAGACGTTAGGTGTTTACCTGATAAGGTCACAGGTCCTCCCGTAGCGAGGGAGTCAATGTTCTTACTCCCTCCCTAGCAGTTGGTGTCCCATAGCAACCAGATCCAAACCCACATTATGGAGAGCTATGGCCTGGTCATGAGGTACATGAAGTGGAAGAGTTAATAAGTGCACGCATGAGGTCCATGCTATGTGTGACGGGACCCCATTCTGTTACTGGGACTGGTGGAGTGGGCGCAGGCTCAGTATGTCCCTCCCAATGCAAACATACAAGTTAAAGTGTGTAGTCACATGGGACAAGTCACTTTTCAGAGGAACCCTGTATTTTATTTGCTGCCCACAGTGAAGGCTCATCTTTAAGTCAGGGAACTGCCTTAATGTTAGATTCTTCACCGCAGTCTCCACCTGGTTCCAGGCATTGATGAGCCTGCTCCGCGTGAAAAGGTACGCCCGCATGTAGGACGAGTAATCCAGCTCACAATGCCTGGTGTAGCCCAAGAACCCTGTGCTTACAGCTCAGAGGAGTTAGCAAGGATGCGCCAGCTCCACGCTGCCTACAAGCAGCAAAATAATCCTTCTCCTCCATTTCCTTTTCCACTTCTCATCTCTCTTGAAAATCCACAGGAGCAAACCTAAAGGTGGTTAACCCCATACCAACTTGTGCAGGAAAGATCATGTGTGGTTCCTAGTTAGGTACCCTGGCTCACAGGATCTTCTGAGGCAGGCCAGAAGAGTATGTAATCATTTTAGATAGTCATACCCAGCAAGTGTTCAGCTGGGTGAATTTCAGCAGCAACTCCACCTGCCAGCAAACTGCCTGATATGCAATGTGCCTACATGGTGGAACTTGACTTTGGCCATGTTGCACATGCAGCAGCAGGCCATAAATGAGTACCTGTGCAAGTATGGCATGACAAGACCAGGGAAGCTGTTTTATCACCACAGAAGTGGCTCCTCATTGAGGAGGCATTGAATGTATTATCATCATTTGAAGAGGCAACCAGAATGGTGAGTCGTATCCATTAATGAAACTATTCTTATAGTTTTCTTGCTGGAGCACACACTGTGTTGTGTAATAGACTAGGCACTGGAGGCACAGGAAGAGGAGGATTTTCAGGTTTCTAAGGGCCCACTTTACCCTGACTCCATCCCAGTGAGGCCACACCAAGCATAAGAGGAGCCAGTGAAGGAGATGAAAGAGGATGGTTGCATTAATGGTGTTGAGGAGGACATAGAGCCGGCTTCTAGGGGTGGGTTTCAACCCTTGTACATGGTTGGGGGGAAATAACTGAGGACAATGTTGTCTCTGCTTTCACCCTGGTGGGCCTGAAAAAATACCACCCTGGCCATCTCCTGCCCCCATGAGCACACTCTGCAACCATTAACACCTCCTTCTGTGGTTACACTTTAATCATCTCCTGCCACAGCTGTAGGCCTGCTACTTTTACCATGTACTGGCTCCATTGCTGTAGTCTGTTGCCACTGAATTTTTACTTTGCCACACTGATGTTTCCACAGCTGTTTCACGGCAAAATATGTAAAGTGATACTAAAGTCTAATTTGTTTAAATGTAAAAATAACAAAAAAACATGTTATACTTACCTGCTCTGTGCAGTGGTTTTGCACAGAGCAGTTCAGATCCTCCTCTTTTCTCATCCTTCGCCAGTGCTTCTGGCCCCTTTGCCGAGTGCCCCCACAGCAAGCAGCTTTCTATGGGAGCATCTGAGCTGAGCCACTACTTGGTGTGTCAATTCAGAAATGGAGACGTGGTTCGGCCCGCCCCCACTCTCTCCTCATTGGTTCACTTACTTTGATGGACAGCAGCGGGAGCCAATGGCGCCCTGCTGCTGTCTCAGCCAATGAGGAGGGAGAGGCAGCCAAGACTCTCGTGCAACATTGCTGGATCAAGATGGGCTCAGGTAAGTATGAGGGGGGCAGAGGGGGGCTGCTGCACAGTGATTTTTTTTTTTATCTTAATGCATAGAATGCATTAAGATTAAAAAACCTTCTGACTTTAGAACCACTTTAACATTTCTTGCTAAGGGCCTGCGCTCTGCATGAATATTTGTGTTAGGTTACTTCAGGACTAAGAATCTAAAAGCTAATGTTTCACATCTGTTTCTAGGATGTAAAAATTAATCAATTTATCTACAGGATAAATCCTGCATTGACAATAAATATTTCTATTGTATTATGTTACATTAAAAAAGGACAACACTAATATTAATAAAAAAAAAATTAGCAAAAAAAAAGACACTTTGGAGATCTATTTATGAAAAACATGCATAGCTATTTGTCCAGTGAATCTGCATTTACATTTGTTCTGAATGAATTGAAAAACAAAGGTTATTTAGTAGGGCTGGGGAAAAAATCAATTTGAATCTTGAATCGAGTTGAGAGGTCAAATCGATTCAAATTTTCAGCAAATACATTTTTTAGATTTTTTTTTCATCAGGACCGGCGCTGACACTGCGCCGGTCCTGAGGAGCTGCGGGTAGGAGTTTTCAGGCGAGGCTGCGGCTTCGGCCTAGTCCGTAGGCCAGACGCCGTGGACTAGGCCGAAGCCGCAGCCTTGCCTAAAAACTCCTACCCGCAGCTCCTCAGGACCGGTGCGGTGTCCATCAAATTAAAGAAAAAACTTGATTAGAATCGTGAATCAAGTTTTTTTTTTTCTAAATCTCAGATTTTTTTTTATTGAGAGAATCGCTCTATTATTTAGGCCATTTTCTCCTCTGAACAAATGTTCTTTTATCTTTTGCAGTGGTAAAATACAACATTTTGGCCACTAGAATTATTACTCTGTGTTTCCTATGTCCCTCTAGCAGCAAAAATGTGACATTTTACAGTGTGGCCTGGTCTCACTCCTTTTCTCAAAAACTATGGTCTATAAAAATGCTTAAAAAAATTGCTCCTTTGTCACAGGAAGAATAAAATGTAATTCTATAATGGAGTCTGCCTGTTTTCTCCTTATGGAATTGCCTCCTATCAACCACCTCCTGCCCGCTGTATTGTCTTTCTATTAAAAAGGATGAAATGATTTCCTTCTATTAAAAAGCATGATCTTTTGTGCAGTAAATCTGCCATTTTTTTTCGATCTCAGACAAATGTTATATTTCTGGATGAAATCTGCACACCCTCTCCCTAAGAAATAGCAATCTATCCAAATAGGTATAAAAGCTGTGGTGCATCTCTTTAAATTGTGTCTGTCCAAAAATGTAAAAGTCTGTAAAAGACTGTCTTAAGTCTAAAAGGATAAAAATGTTATTTTCAGATGCAATCTGCCTGATCTCATCTTCAGAAATTGTGGCTTATTCAAGAAGGCTCAACATGTGTACTTGAAATAGGTAACATGTTTCTGTTCTGAATTTAAAATAAAAAGAGATTTTTTTAAGTTCCAGATTCAATATGCTTGCTCTTTACCTCAGAACTAGCTTAGCCTGAAAAAAAAACACAATCTTTTGTTACAAGATGCAATCTGAAATAGCAGCCTGTCCAAACAGGCTTAAAATCTGTGCTGCAAATGTGTGATTTTTAGACATGTGCGATTCGTTTCATTAGTTAGATTAGTTTTTAGGGTGAAAATTTTGTTTTCCGAGATTCTAAAGTATAGCAATTCCTGAATGGACATAGTAACAAATGTCCAAAAACTTGAAAAAAGTAATAACAAAATTAATAAATGCATTTGTTTAATTTGGATGTCGTCACATGATGCAGTAGTAGTTCAAGTCCATGGGGAAATTAATTACATTTTTTAATTCGTTTGATAATTCATATAACGAATGGATCAGAATTTCGTTCTATCCTTCTATTAACTATTGTTAATTTGGATGCACATTACACCAATCGATATTGTCCAATCAGCTTATGCCGTTTCTCTTGGTATACTAGCATCCGAAAATATTGAGTCCTTCTGATTAGAATCTGTCCAATTCGACAATATATTGAATATATAACAATCTTCTGGAAAAAAATTCTTTTAATCCACCCGGACCAAAGAAAATATACAAAACTAATGCTGAAGATACAGAACAAATTCCGAAACGAAACGGTTCAACATAATGAATATGAAAAAAATAAATTCTTCAGTGAATGAATGCATCCGAAATTAAACAAAAATTGCTGCCGTGCACATGTCTAGTGATTTTTTTCTGTTTGCAGTTTCAAACAAGATACTCTTTTTCAGTTGCAGATGTAATACGGCTGGTAGTATGCATTGCATACTAGCACATTATGACAGACTTACCTGAAAACTGAGCCCTCCAGCAGCACGCTGTCACCACTAAAGGCTCAGTCATCTTCACCCGGTCTTCTTTTTTTAATCTAATAATAAAAGACACACATTTTTCATTTCTATATGCAATATGCCCGATCAATCCTTCAAAAATTGTGGCCTATCCAAAAAGGGCTAATAGCTGTGGTGCAAATGTGTGAAAAGTTTTTGTCTTCATTTTCAGAAAATAATTTTTTTTCTTTTTATTTCCAAATACAATTACATAGTAGGTGAGGTTGAAAATAGACACAAGTCCATCAAGTCCAACCTATGTGTTTGATTTTATGCCAGTATTACATTATATATCCCTGTATGTTGTGGTCATTTAGGTGCTTATCTAATAGTTTCTTGAAACTACCGATGCTCCCCGCTGAGACCACTGCCTGTGGAAAGGAATTCCATATCCTTGCCGCTCTTACAGTAAAGAACCCTCTACGTAGTTTAACCCCTTCAGCCCCGGAAGAATTTACCCCTGTCCTGACCAAGCCCTTTTTTGCGATACGGCACTGCGTCGTTTTAACTGACAAGTGCATAGTCGTGCGACGTTGTACCCAAACAAAATTGACATCTTTTTTTCCCCACAAATATAGCTTTCTTTTGGTGTTATTTGATCACCTCTGCGTTTTTTATTTTTTGCGCTATAAACAAAAAAAGAGCGACAATTTTGAAAAAAATAGTAATATTTTTACATTTTTGCTATAATCAATATCCCCAAAAATATATAAAAAAACGAATTTCTTCCACAGTTTAGGCCAATATGCATTCTTCTACATATTTTTGGTAAAAAAAAATCAAAATAAGCATATATTGATTGGTTTGGGCAAAAGTTATTGCGTCTACAAAATAGGGGATAGATTTATGGCATTTTTATTAATAATTTTTTTTATTAGTAATGGCGGCGATCTGCGATTTTTATCATGACTGCAACATTGCAGCAGACAGATTGGACACTTTTAACACTATTTTGGGACCATTGGCATTTAGACAGCAATCAGTGCTATAAAAATGCACTGATAACTGTGTAAAAGTCATGGCAGGGAAGGGGTTAAACACTAGGGGGCAATCAAGGGGTTAACTGTGTTCCCTCAGCATGTTCTAACTGTAGCAGGATGGGCTCATTAGATCCCTGTCATGTTGCTAGGCAGAACAGAGAAATGCCTTGTTTACACAGGCATCTCCCCGTTCTGCCTCTCCGTGCCACAATCACGGGCCACCGGCGGACATCAAGTCCGCGGGACCTGCGGCCACACTCCTGTGGCGTGCGTGCGCCCGCTAGCTGTGAATGACGCAGTGACGTACGGGTATGTTGTTTTGCGCACCCGTGTCACTTAGGCGACATATATCGGCGTGAGCCAGTCGACAAGTGGTTAAGGTTAAACCTCTTTTCTTCTAATTTAAGTGAGTGGCCCCGAGTCTTATTAAACTCCCTTCTGCAGAAAAGTTTTATCCCTATTGCGGGGTCACCAGTACGGTATTTGTATACTGAAATCATATCCCCTCTCAAGCGTCTCTTCTCCAGAGAGAATAAGTTCAATGCTCGCAACCTTTCCTCATAACTAATATCCTCCAGACCCTTTATTAGCTTTGTTGCCCTTCTTTGTACTCGCTTCATTTCCAGTACATCCTTCCTGAGGACTGGTGCCCAGAACTGGACAGCATACTCTAGGTGCCGCTGGACCAAAGTCTTGTAGAGTGGAAGATTTACCACTTTATCTCTGGAGTTGATCCCCTTTTTAATGCATGCCAATATTCTGTTTGCTTTGTTAGCAGCAGCTTGGCATTGCATGCCATTGCTGAGCTTGTCATCTACTAGGACCCCCAGGTCCTTTTCCATCCTAGATTCCTCCAGAGGTTCTCTCCCCAGTGAGTAGAATGCATTCATATTTTTGACACCCAAATGCATGATTTTATGTAGTTTCCCACCCCATAAACCACTTCCCATCCCAGCCATCATTAAATGACGTCCGCAGGAGGGATCTCCCATCCTGGGTGGGCGTCATATGACGTCCTCGTCTTCCCGGCCCTCTAAGGGGCGCGCGCACCCGCCGCATCACTCGGGAGCCGATGCGCATGCCCGACGGCCACGATGTCCTCCGGGCACCCGCGATTGCCGGTAACACAGCAGGACTGTGGATATGTGTGTGTAAACACACAGATCCACGTCCTGTCAGGTGAGAGGAGACCAATAGTGTGTTCCCAGTACAGAGGAACACCAATCGGTCTCCTCCCCTTGTGAGTCCCCTCCCCCTAAAGTTAGAATCACTCCCTGGGTAACATATTTAACCCCTTGATCGCCCCCTAGTGTTAACCCCTTCCCTGCCAGTGACATTTATACAGTAATCAGTGCATTTTTACAGCACTGAGCGCTGTATAAATGTGAATGGTCCCAAAATAGTGTTAAAAGTGTCCGATATGTCTGCCACAATGTCACAGTCACGATAAAAATTGCAGATCGCTGCCATTTCTAGTAAAAAAAAAATAATAAAAATGCCATTAATCTATCCCCTATTTTGTAGACGCTATAACTTTTGCGCAAATCAATCAATATATTCTTATTGCAATTTTTTTAACCAAAAATATGTAGAAGAATACATATCGGCCTAAACTGAGGAAAAAATGAGTTTTTTTTTTAAAAATTGGGATATTTATTATTGCAAAAATTAAAAAATATTGTGTTATTTTCAAACTTGTCACCCTTTTGTTTATAGCGCAAGAAATAAAAACCGCAGAGGTGATCAAATACCACCGAAAGAAAGCTCTATTTGTGGGGGGAAAAAATGATAAAAATTCATTTGGGTACAGTGTTGAATGACTGCGCAATTGCCATTCAAATTGTTACAGCGCTGAAAACTGAAAATTGGCCTGGGCAGGAAAGGGGTGAAAATGCCCTGTATTGAAGTGGTTCATTTGTTCAGATCTACTTGTAAGGTTTCCACATCTTGCAGAGAAGTTATTGCCCTGCTTAGTTTAATATTGTCTGCAAATACAGAGATTGAGCTGTTCACCCCATCCTCCAGGTCATTTATGAATAAAATAAATAGTACTCCCTATTTATCACCACCCTCTGAACTCGCCCTTGTAGCCAGTTTTCAATCCATGTACTCAGCCTATGGTCCATGCCAACTGACCTGGAATTTGCTGTCACTCTTTCTGAAGTAGCTGCCTATTAAAAAGAATGAAGGGCTGTTGTGCAAATCTTTAAGATTGTCCTCTCTTTAGTCTCAGAAAACAGACATGAATTGTTTATTTCCAGCTGAAATCTGCTGACCTTCCTTCTACAATAACAGCCTATCAAAAAGGATAAAAGGTTGTGCTGCAAATCTGTACAGTTTTTCTGTCATCAGTCTCAGACAAAGGGCGCATTTTTTTTTATTTCCAGATTAAATCTGCTTACTCTCTCCCTCTGAAATTGAGACCTGCCAAAAAGGCTGAAAGGCAGTGCTGCAAATTTGTATAATATTCCTGTCTTAAGTCTCAGAAAAAAAACACTGATATTTTATTTCCAGATGCAATCTGCTTGCTTTCTCTCTCTGAAATAGAAGCATGCCATCTCATCATGCTTTCCCTCTGAAAAGTATGAAAGGATTTGTGTTGACATTTTATTAAACCTTGTACACAATACAGTGTGGTAGTGAAAAGCAGTTCACAGGCTATGCCATTAAACTTGTTTAAAGAATTGTATGAAGTTTATGGCTTTAGCTTCACTTTTTGATAATATAGCTTCCAGCATATTTTGGCTATGTGTCTGCTACTTTCACCACTCAATTCTGCCCTATTGCTTCAAAAAAAAAATCAGCTGTCTGCAAAAAGTAACCAATACATTTTTTGGGGGCAAGGAAATCAATCCTATTGGGTTGCTGCTGCTGTATGTAAACCAATGAATAATGTAAATGTAAAAAATAATAATACACATGCAATGTATGTAGTGCCAGAATGTGGTGTCCCAGAGAATCGTAATGTTCTGAAAGACCACGTACAGTTTTCAAGGTATCCCCCAAACATGTTATTTGAAAGATATATGTATTTTCAATGTTCCTTGTTATGCTGAGTGTAAATACCTTTCCCCTTACTGAACGATAAAAAAAAAAAAAAAAAAAAGTTTGCATTGCTATACTTCCCCCGGGGCAGTGCCCAGCTCTCGATGCCATTTTTTGACAATTCTTTGCTTATTAGCCCTGAAAATGGTCAGAATTGAATTTTAAAGTTCGACATTGATTTCTATGGGGTTTGGATCAACATCTGAATTTTGGACAAATTCTTTGAACGTCCTGCAACTTGAAAATAACCCTCACTGAGCACTATCAACTTAAACATTTTGACTATCCAATGCCAACCACTGTTCTGGTGACTGAAGATTAAGTCCTTCGGCTGACCAAAGCTCAGATTTTGTTCTGAAGGAACATTTGACAATTCGCTGAAATGAAGTGTCAGGATACAAATATGGTAGAAACTATTAACTCATTTGAGGACCATGACTGATAAATATAGCAGCCAAATGTTGCTTTATAGCATATGTGTACAGTATATCATTCAAAAAAAAAGGAGAATTTTTGCAAAAATTAAAATAACCCCACTCATGTAAATGACCACCACATGAGTAAATTAAGTTGTTCACCAACATTTATATTAAAGCGGTTGTATACCCGCAATTTTTTTTAACCCTGTAAAGCAAAAGGCATAATGAGCTAGTATGCACCGCATACTAGCTCATTATGAAATACTTACCTTAGAACGAGGCGTCAGTATCTTACCTGGTCCACGCCGAGGGAGCTGTCATGTTGCCTCGGCGTGTCTTCCGGGTATCGCGGTTCCAGCGCTGTGTGTGGCTGGAGCCGCGATGTCATCACTCCCGCGCATGCGCGCGGGAGATTTCTTACTCGGCCAGGTCCGGAAGCTGCCGGGCTTCAGCCGAGAATCCCCTGTGCGCATGCGCCGCTGCAGTCAGCGGCGTATAGCAAGGGGAATATCTCCTAAACCGTAAAGGTTTAGGAGATATTTTTTTTACCTACAGGTAAGCCTTATTATAGGCTTACCTGTAGGTAAAAGTAAAAAAAAAGACTATACAACAGCTTTAAGTAGTGTCCCAACAAACATTACTATGTCAATATGTTCTTTTCCCCTAGGGGGCAGATTAACTTCATTATTCACTGTCAGTCTCTAGCTTACTGTTTGGGAAGGTGTTTTGTGAGTAGGATTTTGTGAGAGTGAATGAAACTAGCAGCTTTAATCTGCACTCTAGGGGACATCAAACATTATGTGAGAAACAAGGGTGTACACTGATTAAATGTACTATTTTGGCAACCACATAACAAATGCGTGTAATAACAAGGAAACTTCAGCAAACTTAAAAAGCTTGCAATTAGAGTACAAAAGTATACCTGCCATTAAAACTGGATTCAAGACCCTATAGTTAAAGTGGTTGTAAACCTCAGACATGAAAAATTAACAAAGCATATCCCTCTATGTTGTGTACTTGTCTCAATTCAGAGCACTAAGTGTAATTTCTATCTGCTGCCTCGTTCCTCTGCTATCAGCATGAGTCACTTCTGACAAGTTTTCCTGACAACAAGAGGTAAAAAGGTGACAGACGAGGGAGCTCCAGCACACAGCCTTTGATTAACAGCCTCAGCTCTGTTCCTGTGTGCTGTGTGAAGGGGGGGGGTGTCCCTTCCCTAGAATCAGTTCTCACGGAGCTCTGCAGACTGCAGAGTGTCTTTTCAGCCCCATGTTTTCTGAAAGCTCAGACAAGTTGTATACATTCTGCACTTTTAATGGCTGTAGAGAAGAGAAGAGTGTAGATAAACAGGCACAGCTTATGGAGGAGGATTTGTTTAATCTCTGTGTATCACCTGAGGCCAGTCACTTCATTGGATATATGTAAGGGTTTACAATCAACTTAAGTAGTAGTGAACCCACCATGGTTCATTTAGCCAAAAGGTTGGTGAATCCATTAAAAAATTGTCAAACAGTAAAGTGGGGGGCAGGCAACATCACACAACTAATGACATTTGTTACTGATACAGAAAGTAAGATTCCAAGGACAGGGAATCTCTTTTTTTTATTTTGCACTGACTGTGATAGTGGAATATCTGCTTTGCTACACTGCTACAGAAAGTCTTTTCAACAAGGGGCTATGTGAATAAGTCTTGTAAGAACAGGGACAATGACAAGACAAGGTACCCCACTACTGCAATTCACATCAAAGATTAGTTCTCTGTAGTACAGATTTCTCTCATATATATATATATATATATATATATATATATATATATATATATATATTATTAATATTAATACACCATATTATATACTGTACACTACTGAATGCACTCTATATATAGTCTACACTGAATGCAGAGTATATATGTATATTAATACACTGCCTGAAGTGTATTATGTACTGTACACCACTAAATGCACTGTATATATAGTTTACACTGAATGCAGAGTATATATACCCTGTTTCCCCGAAAATAAGACCTAGCGTGATTGTCGGTGAGGGCTGCAATATAAGCCCTACCCCCCAAATAAGCCTTGTAGTTCTTATTTTCAGGGTAGGGCTTATTTTCGGGGAAACAGGGTAGGGCTTATTTGGGGGGTAGGGCTTATATTGCAGCCATCACTGACAATCATGCTAGGTCTTATTTTCGGGGAAACAGGGTATATATATATATATATACACACACACTGCCTGAGGTGTATTATATATTGCACACCGCCAAATGCACTGTATATATAGTCTACACTAAATGCAGAGTATATATATATATATATATATATATATATATATATATATATATATATATATATATATATATATATATATATATATATATTACACTGTATATATATATATATATATATTAATACACCACCTGAAGTGTATTATATACTGTACACCGCCAAATGCACTGTATATATGGTCTACACTGATATATATATATATATATATATATATATATATATATATATATATATATATATATATATATATATACACACACACTAGACTGTATATATACCTCAGATGAAGATGAAGTCAACTCGACGAAACATGTCAGGGATCAAACACACGTTTATTTAGGGTCAGCTAGGCTGCCGGAGAGACGAGAGGGGGTTTTAATCAGCTATCATCTGAAAATAAGAGAGCGCATAGCGGATACCCTATCATCATTTTTTTGTAAGGATCCAAGTCTTTGAACCTTTGCACATAGCATATGTGATTTTAAAAGTTTTCTATCAATAAATCACTTTTCGGAATTACGCTATGGTGCTGCTATCTGTTTTATGAGATCACAGTATCTTCTTTGGGATCTCTGAGTGAGGACGATCGGGCGGTGGATAATACAGACGGAACGATCAGCGGGACGAGCCAATCATTCCCTGATGTCCTGATACACCTAACACATAATCATCCAGCAGCATTACTAACAGCCTACGAGGAGGATTGCTGAGGCCATCCATCCAGGCTCTTTACTTGCCAAGGTCTGGTAAGTGTACACTTCATAGGGAGAGGGCTTCACTAATAGAGTGAGGAAGATGTAGGAGCGCTGTTCGTTTCTGTCACATACATTGTTTGAGGATCTTTCCTTGAAGGTTTTTTTTTTAAACAGACTGGTTATATTTGTATTTATTTCATTGATTGGTGTTTAATAAGTGTTTTCTTTTTAACTGTGCCCTCAAGCACTTGTTGGTGTGGGGGGGGCATATACACTGTTTTATATATATATATATATATATATATATATATATTAGACAGTATATATATATATATATTAATACACTGCCTGAAGTGTATTATATACTGTACATATATATATATAAAGTGTATAGTGTATATAGTCTATACTGAATGCAGAGTGTATATAGATATATAGATATAGATATATATATATATATATATTTTGATACACCGCTTGAAGTGTATTTAACTTGATATATGCTTAGATTTGCACCTTTGGCATGTTCCCTTGTCCCCCCTCCCGTTTGTGCTAGTTAGTACCATCCCTTACTAGATACTCCCTGCCTTACCCTGTTACTCAGTTAAGTTTTACTTTCTACCACAGAGACAGGGTTTAGGAAAGTAATTATCTGCTTACATCAGGGGCATAACTTGGATTGTAAAAGACACAGGCACCCCTGGGCACACTTAAGGGTAGCTGCGATGTGATGTAATGGTGGGTGTGGCCTATTGTGCTAACAGTGGGAGGTTATATAAATCCTATGACTACTCTGCTCTAGGTCAAGAATAAGTAATGCACAAAATGCAGGGGCTAGGAGTAAGTAACTCACAGAGCGCAGAGCTCAGGAGTAAGCAATACACAGAGAGTAGGGGTCAAGAGGAAGTAATGCACACATTGCAGGGGTCAGGAGTAAGTAGTGCACAAAGCACAGAGATTAGGAGTAAGTAACTGTCAGGAACCATAAACCTGATGGAGACAGAAAATGAAGTTAAACTCACACACCTGTAATAAAATAGCAAAAAATAACACAGTTTAGCAACGTAATCAAAACTGAAGCCTGGGTTTGGATGCCAGAGTGGGTAATCAGATGAGCTGGGGTCAGGAAGTCAAAAGTCAGCATAGTAAGGAGCAAAAACAGGAACAGGTATCAGAAGAGAAGTCAGGAAGGCCAAGTCATACAAAGAAACACACTGGAGAGCATAGACAACGCAAGGGCATGGAGGAAATGAGCAAAGCTATTTAAAGCTGAGTTCCACCTGTTTTTTAGTTTATTAAAAGTCAACAGCTACAAAAATGTAGCTGCTGACTTTTAATAAACAGACACATACCTGCCCCACGGTCCAACGATGCGGGCGCCCGGAGCCTCGCTCCTCTCCCCCTCCTCTCCGCAGTGCCATCATAGCAACTGTGGGCGCCCCTTATGGCTTCACGGCCAGGAGCGCAGTGCGCATGCGCGAATTACGCTGCGCTCTGCTATTGGCCAGTCAATCATCTGGGGCCTGTGACGTGTCCCAGAAGATTGCTGGCAGGGAGGGGCCGCCTAAGGCAAGAGGAGGAGTCGCCTAGGTGGCCAAGAAGAGGAAGAAGGAAGTGGGAAAGGAAGTCCCACTAAAAAGAAGTTACCCGCTCCCCCAAAAAAAAATTACATGCCAAATGTGGCATGTAAGGGGGCGAGGAGTGCTTAAAGCGGAAGTTCCACTTTTGGGTGGAACTCCGCTTTAAATAGCCAAAAGGGACTGGGATTAGGCTGGAATAATGAGGCAGGTAATGGTAACCAGGTGAGTCACTGTGGAAATGAGTGACTGGTAATTAAAGTGGAGTTCCACCCACTTTTACAACTCTTTAGCATCCCTCACCAAACTGTGCACTGTAAATGAATTGGATTTTTTTTTTTTTTTTCTCAGCAGCTACTGTATATCTGCTGTATTCATTTTTCACTTCCTCCTCCCTGGCCGCAGCCCATCGCATCATTTCCTGTTTGCAATGCCTTCTGGGAAGGGCCAGCAACTTCCTCTGACACTGCCGTTGCTATGGAAACCTGACCTGAAACCTATTACACTGCTTGTGCTGCACTGAGCATGTGCGAGATCTGAAAGGATGAGATCCAAGAAGAAATACAGTCTGGCTTCAGATGCCCATACTTAAGATGGCCACGGCCTGCTGTAAGTTTATAAAATAACAAACTACTGCTATAAACTAACAAAACAGACCTTAGTTTACAGACTAACTTTACTAGAACACATTAAGCTTGTGTATTATAGGGGTATTTTTATTTAAAAAGTATAATTTCGGCCGGAACACCACTTTAACTGACAGCTGAGCAGCCTCTGTGCACTGAAAGAAAAGAGCTGCTCCTGAATAGCAGGAGCCCAGCCCTGACAGTAAGGCACAGTGTTCAGAAGTAAGCAACACCAGAGTGTAGGGATCGGGAGTAGGTGACAGAGAGAGTGCAGGGTCAGGGGTACATAACATACAGAGAGCCAAGAATAAGAAAGCAGGCCAACAACTCACACATATGTCCTTATAAAATACTCCTAATTACTCTGCTAGGTGTGACAGTGTCACAGAAACACATACAGTAAATCTCAGTAGAGTAAAACCTTGGTTTGAGAGCATTTTGCAAGACAAGCAAAATTTTTAAATAAATTTTGACTTAATATACAAGCAATGTCTTGATATACAAGTAGCGTCATGTCACAACTGAGTATAAAAGAGGAGAGAGGCGCCTCTAAGTGTAGCAATATGGTTACATTTAATGGAGGTACAACATTTATCAACTCCCATGGTTTTTGATTAAAACAGGCAAATCTAAGTATGCAGGCATCTAGGGTAAAGCTGTCTACATAGACTGTCCTGCGCACAGCCATCGATGTCATCCCTTCCACGCTGCACTCCACGAACGTTTCAAGCCTCGCTTTCAGGGTAGTCTTCCTGGTCATGATTGCAGACTGACAGCGGTGAGAGCCGGTGGTGCGGGGGATGAAACAATGACATTTTTTTTTAAAAATAATCCCTTGTACAGTAAAACCTTGTTTTAATCACCAACCATGTGAGTTGCTAAATGTTGTACCTTCATTAAATGTAACCATATTGTTACACTTAGAGGCGCCTCTCTTCTCTTTTATACTCTGTAGCTCCTTCTGGATTTTGCTTCTAATCCCCTTGTGGAGGCTGCCATTTGTGGATGGACATTTTATGGTTAAACACATTGCTATAATCTTTTTATATGGACCATATACTGAAAGACCTATGAATAAATGGTTGTGGAACGAATCATCTGAGTTTCCATTATTTCTTATGGGAAAATTCGCTTTGAGTGCTTTGGATTACAAGCATGTTTCCGGAACAAATTATGCTCGCAATCCAAGGTTTTACTGTACAAGGGATTATTATTAAAAAAAAATTATTTCATTATACTATATAAGATTTTCTACACACAAAATCTATCACTTTGTCTGAGCTCACCTTACAGTAGAACAGCAGCTGTTGGGACACTAAACACTTTGGTCAGGCCTATGTAGAGGGAGAGGGGAGAGAAGGGGAGAAAGGGTGGTGGGAGGTGGGAGAGGAGGAAAAGGATGGAAGAGGGTCTGGCAGAAAGCAGACAATTTAAATCAGCCACCCTTTAATCCGCCTTTCATCTGCCTCCATGGGTTTAGCGTTCACCTGTGGATGATCAACCCAAGAGTTGGAGCGTGGGCAGGTACACTAAGCTGCCAGCACCTGTCACAGCTGTAGCCCAGAGCTGAGGAGGACTTTCAGAGCACTCCCTTCATATCTGCGCTGATTGATAGTGGAATATTAAAAATGGCAGGTGGTCGTGAGTGACAGACATCCCAACCTGGAAAAACTCATTTCAGGGAGGTGACCATAGGTGATGCAACCTATTGCATTAGGGTTCGCACTCCAAAGCTCAAATACACATGCGCAGTAGAGCGGTAGATCTTGTCAGTAGAGCAGTGGACAGTGTCAGTAGGGAATGAGATTGGTGTCAGTAGTTTCTTTTGTTTTTATTATTTTATTTTGTTATTTTTTTTTTTTCAATTTTATTTTTTCTTATTTTTTTTTTTTAGAATATTATTTCTTTATAATTTTTTTTTACAATTTGTTAGGAACTCCATTGAGGGGCTTTGGTGAAATTGCAGAGAAATGGACTGAGGACAGGGATTCCCCAGTCCCTTTCTCTGTAGCCTGTGTGCACGCCTGTGGAGGTAACACATTGCGCTGGCGCCCCCCCGCCCCAATGAAATGCAGACTTACCAGTGCCAATGAAATGCAGCCTTACCTGTCCCAATTAAATGCAGCCTGATCAGTGCCAGTTTAATTGCAGCCTATCAGTGTCCATCAGTGCAGCCTATCAGTGACCATCAGTGTCCATTTGTGCCACCTCATCAGTGTCTACCAGTGCAGCCCATCAGTGTCCATTAGTGCAGCTTATCAGTGTATCAGTGTCAATCAGTGCCCATCAGTGCAGCCCATCAGTGCCCACCAGTGCAGCCCATCAGTGTCCATTAGTGCAGCTTATCAGTGTATCAGTGCCCATCAGTGCAGCCCATCAGTGCCACCTCATCAGTGCCCACCAGTGCAGCCTATCAGTGTCCATCAGTGCAGCCTATCAGTGTCCATCAGTGCAGCCTATCAGTGCCCACCAGTGCAGCCTATCATTGCCCACCAGTGCAGCCCATCAGTGCCACCTCATCAGTGTGCACCAGTGCAGCCTATCAGTGTCCATCACTGAAGCCTATCAGTGTCCATCAGTGCCCACCAGTGCAGCCTATCAGTGCCCATCAGTGTCCATCACTGAAGCCTATCAGTGTCCATCAGTGCCCACCAGTGCAGCCTATCAGTGCCCACCAGTGCAGCCCATCAGTGCCAACTCATCAGTGCCCACCAGTGCAGCCTATCAGTGCCCACCAGTTCAGCCTATCAGTGCCACCTCATCAGTGCCTACCAGTGGAGCCTATCAGTGCCCACTAGTTCAGCCTATTAGTGTCATCTCATCAGTGCACACCAGTGCAACCAATGAGTGCCCACCAGTTCAGCCTATCAGTGCCACCTCACCAGTGACCACCAGTGCAGCCTATCAATGTCCTTCAGTGCCAACTCATCAGTGTCCACCAGTACAGCCTATCAGTGCCACCTCATCAGTGCCCACTAGTGTAGCCAATGAGTGTCCACCAGTTCAGCCCATCAGTGCCACCTCATCAGTGCCCACCAGTGCACCCTATCAGTGTCCATCAGTGCAGCCTTTCTTTTCATACATCATGGGACACAGAGTCAGGCTAATATTCATTACCTGCTGGGTTATACTTCATCTCCAGGTGAATGGACACTGGTAGACCAAAGGTCTTCAGACAGGAAGTGATCCCCTATATAACCCCTCCCATACAGGAAGTACTTTAGTTTTTTACCAGTGTCTGCAAGGTGGGTGGCACGGTTTGTTTGAGCTCTCTGAGCTCTAGGTCTCTAGTCCCACAAACGGTTCAAAAAATGAATCAAGGGATTGACCGATCGGATCCATTTGACACAGGCGTTTATGCTTAGATAAATGGTACCCGAGCCTTGCAAAGAAGACTCAAGATCCTGCTAGGTTTTGCCTGTAATGTGGCCTCTGGGCACTGGAACCTGCAGAGTGGAAATCCTGGACACTACAGCGCTAAGGCATTTCCTGCAGGGTGCTGTACAGGTCCAAGGGAGTGGACCCTAAAACATGAAAGGGTACCCAGTCCTTGAAGGTCCAAGTGACAGGAACCAGCCATGAAGGTTGAAGATTGGGCCCTTAGTGCCTAAGTGGCCCTGCGCCTGGACGGGTAAGTGAAACCCCTTTATTTTATTATTGTGGGGTGTCCCAGTGATTGTAACACTCAGTCAAGCTAGCTAAAGGCTGGACACCTGTGTGCGGTGACCATACAGGGGAGTTCTGGGCTAGCTGTGGCTGTTTGCAAAGTGTACCTTTTTTGCTTGTGTCTGGCTGTTTTTTTACCTGTATGATGGCACACCACGGTGCACCATTTTTCCTTGGTTCGCCATGGCACACATGCATTCGCAAGAGCGCCGCTGGGCTCAGCAGTTTGTTTGTTTGGCCGCCATGGCACATGCGGATTCGCTGCACATGCGCCGTAGCCTCTATCTGGGCACACGAAGATTCACGACGTACGCGAATACAGTCACGCCCACTTGCCGGGACCGCGCACATGCATGCGCACGCACGCATAGGAAGTTCCGGCGCACACCCAGCTTATTTAAGCTGAGTATACCAAGCATGTCGTACTTCCGGAAGGCAGCGGTGGGACACAGAGCAGGCTCTGAACAGACACCTGCAGTGGTTCATTTCTCCTTACCCAGGTCACATGAGTCAACAGGTGTTGCTTGGCAGGCTAAAGGTGCTTAGCAGGATTGTTGTATAGGGGCTTGGTGAGCCCTATAAAAGGGTCTCCTTTTTGAGGTGTTTTAACTACACCCAAGTACTGTTTGTTTGCAGGCATTGAATGTCTTCCAAAAAGAGGAGTGGGACTAACACCACGGGGAAGGGCACACCTACGCCATCAGTAGTTCCCGATGAACCTAGTCGTATCCCTAGTGTTGTATCCCCTGAAAGACCAGAGGCTCCCAGGCAATCTGAGCCGCTGGGCCTATCTGGTATTGTGCCTACAGTCAACGCTGCTGCTTCACCCTTTATCACTAAGGATGAACTGTCCTCAGCCCTAGCCGGGTTAAAGCACAGGATTGCCGGCATGATTGCCTCCATCCTGCAAGGTGGCAGGAAGAGTGACAGATCCCCTCCCCGGAGTCTCCTTGTCTGGAACAGGAATGGGTTCAGGATGGGGAAGAGTTTAAAGCTCAGCATTCAGTGGACTGCCCGGCAGATGAGTCTGCTTGCGAGCAATCTGGACAAGAAGATATCCACTTGATGTGTGCCTCTCAGTTGCAGAGGTTTTTGATCCTGACTCTGACCGAAATGGTTTGTTCTGCCTTTAAGTTGCCTCTTGCAGAGGTGACTGAGCCCCCCTGGTCCTCTTTGGGATCTTTGAGACCTTTTCAGGTTGCACAGACTTTCCTGCTACACCCCCTGTTGGAACAGGCGGTGTATGCTGATTGGGAACATCCTGACAGGACTTTTTTGCCTTCCCTTTTATATCCCATGGATGAAAAGTTTGTTAAAAAATGGAGCATGCCAGCCATAGATGCAGCAGTCTCTTCCTTAAACAAGAACGTAACTTGTCCGGTAGATAACGCACAGGGCTTGAAAGACCCTGTTGACAAGAAATTGGAGTTATTATTAAAGGCTTCCTTTTCTTTGGCCAGTTCAGCTATTCAGCCAGCTGGTGCAGCAATTGGTATCTGCCAGTCCATAAAGGATCAGGTCAAATGGCCGGATAGGCCTAACCAGGAGGATGATCTGCCTGAAAGTAAGACAGATATTCCTCGGGCACTGTGTTTGGCTGCTGATGCTTTAAAGGATTCAATACAGCAGGTTTCTTGTCTGGCTCTCTTGTCTGTACATACATGCAGACTTTTATGGCTTAAAAACTGGTCAGTCACGCTTCCTTGTAAAAACTTATTGGCAGGTTTCCTGTTTCATTCAGTGATCACTTGGATAAATAAATCCGAAAGATTTCCGGAGGGAAGAGTTCTCTACTTCCTTTGAAGAAAAGCAGCAAACGTCCCTTGTTTAAAAACCCAGGGACTGCTTCCTCAAATTCCTCAGTGTCAGGGCGGTTCCGCCGCCAACAGGGTGCTAGGGCCAGGGGAAAGCCGCAAGGCCAGGGCCAGAAAAAGCCCTGGGTCCAAAATTCTTCTAAACCCAGCATCAAGAGTCCTCCTTTTGAGGGGACGCCCCCATTCCATCGGGTGGGGGGAAGGCTACTGCACTTTGCAGACATTTGGAAAACAACAATTCAGGATGAGTGTGTCACCTCAATTATATCTCGCGGTTACAAGCTGGAGTTACGGGGGGTGCCCCCTCAGAGGTTTCTAAGATCCAGCATTCCCTCTGATCCTCCAAAAAGAAACTTATTGCTTCAGGCACTACATCATCTAGTGCATCAAGGAGCGATTGTGGAGGTTCCGGTATCTGAAAGGGGCACAGGGTTTTACTCAAACCTGTTTACGGTTCAGAAACCAAACGGGGACACAAGGCCCATTTTGGACCTAAGGTCTCTGAACAAGTATCTATTGATACAATCCTTTCGGATGGAATCTGTTCGCTCAGTAGTAACCTCACTCCAGAGGGGAGACTTTTTAGCCTCCATTGATATAAAGGATGCGTAATTACACGTACCTATCTTTCAGCCTCATCAGAGGTTCCTACGTTTTGCAGTAGGGTAATGTCATTTTCAGTTTGTGGCTCTAGCTTGCTACAGCTCTCCGGGTGTTCACAGAGGTCCTAGCACCAGTACTGGGTCTTTTAAGGGCCCAAGAGATACTAGTGCTCGGGCATCTGGACGACCTCCTGCTCAGAGATCACTCAGTACAGGCTCTAGAACAGAGCATAATATACACAGTGAGGTATTTGAAAAGCATAAGCTGGATCATAAATACCGAAAAGTCAGCTTTAAGACCAGCTCAAAGTCTAAAATATTTAGGTCTGATTCTAAACACGGTCCAAGCAAGAGTATTCTTGCCACCCGTGAGTCAGATAAGGGGCACTAGACAACCCTCCATTCGGCTCTGTATGAGTCTTCTAGGGAGGATGGTATCTTCCTTCGAGGCAGTGCCCTAAGCCCAGTTCCATTCCAGGCCTTTACAACAAGACATCTTGTTGGCTTGGAACAGAGGAAGAAAAGCCCTGGATTATCCAATGTGCTTATCTCCTCAGGCACGCTTAAGCCTAAACTGGTGGTTGCGGGATCAGAACCTGCGAAAGGGAAAATCCTTTCTCCGGGTAACTTGGAGAGTACTGACTACAGATGCCAGTCTCTCAGGCTGGGGAGCGACCCTAGACGGGCTCACAGCCCAGGGGAAATGGTAGGGACAGAGCAGACCTGCCCATCAACATCCTAGAATTACGGGCAGTACGCCTGGCCCTACGATCCTGGACAGTGGAGCTTCAGGACTGCCCCATCAGGGTTCAGTCCGACAATGCCATGGCAGTGGCCTATATAAACCACCAAGGCAGTACCAGGAGTCATTCAGCTCTGAAGGAGGTGAACTACATACTAGCCTAGGCAGAGGGACATGTGCCGATAATATCGGCAGTCCATATCCCGGGAGTAGAGAACTGGAAGGCAGATTATCTCATCCGCCAGCAGATCTGCCCGGGGGGATGGTCCCTACACCCAGAGGTGTTCCAGGAAATTAGCCAACGTTGGGTATGGCTAGAGGTCGATCTACTGGCATCCAGGTTCAACAACAAGCTACAGCAGTTTGTGTCTCAAACAAGAGATCCTCTGGCAATTGGAGCAGATGCTCTGATAGTTCCATGGAGCCAGTACTCCCTGGTTTATGCTTTATGACACATCACAGGAAGCACCTCCATGGTTAACAGAGGACAGAATTAAAATTAGACTTGGGAAACCTAATATTAATAATCACCAGGACCAGATGGCTTGCATCCGAGGGTACTTAGGGAACTCAGTCAAGTAATTGCTAGACCATTGTTCCTAATTTTTACTGACAGTCTACTGACTGGAATTTTACCAGCTGATTGGGGAAAAGCCAATGTAGCACCAATATTTAAAAAGGGCCCAAAATACATCCCTGGGAATTACAGACCAGTTAGCCTAACATCAATAGTATGCAAGCTCTTGGCCTTCTTACCACGTGATCAGCTGTGACCAATCACAGCTGATCATCGCGTGAACCAGGAAGTGCCGGTAAACGTCATTCCTCGGTTTGCGCTGACAGGGAGAGCCGATCGGCGGCTCTCCCTGTCGGGGGGGGGGGGGTCTGTGCTGATAGTCAGCACATTGATTATCAGCACAGCCCCCTCAGATGTGCCAATCACATGCCAATAAGTGCCCAGCAGTGTCCTGATAATAAAAGACTGCCAGTATCCACCACAGTGCCAATCAGAGCCCACCACAATGCCAATCAGTGCTTATTACAATGCCAATCAGTGCCCAGCAGTAACACCTGTCAGTAACACATCAGTACCTCATCATCAGTGCTGCCCATCAGTGCCACCTGTCAGTGCCAATCAGTACCACCTATCAGTGCCGCCTGTCAGTGCTGCCTGTCAGTGCTGCCTGTCAGTGCCCATCAGTGCAGCCTATTGGTGCCCATCAGTGCTGCATATCAGTGCCGCCTATCAGTGCCCATCAATTCTACATATCAGTGCCTCCTCATCAGTGCCCATCAGTGCCACCTTATCAATGCCGCCTCATCAGTGCCGCCTCATTAGTGCCTGTCAGTGAAGGGGAAAATAAAATTTTATGACAGAAACTGAGAAAAACTAGATCAGCAGTTTTTGAAATACTCAGACTAGCCCGTCTGGCACCAACAACCATGCCACGTTCAAAGTCATTTAAAGAGGAGGTCCAGCCTGGGTGAAAAAGATGAAAAGTCAGCAGCTACAAATACTGTAGCTGCTGACTTTTAATATTAGAGCACTTACCTGTCCAGGCAGCCCACGATGTCAGCACCCCAGCTGATCTTCGGATCGACTCCGGGGTGCTGCCGCTGCCATTCCCAGTAAGGGAACCCGGCAGTGAAGCCTTTCTGCTTCACAGCTGGTTCCCTACTCCGCATGTGCGAAGCGCTGCGCTTTTTAACCACTTTCCACCCAACCTATAGCAGAATGACGGACGGGCGGTGGTTCAGCTATCCTGACTGGGCGTCATATGATGTCCAGCAGGATAGCAGCCGTTGCGCGCCCGTGGGGGGCGTTCATCGCGCCGATCGGTGGTGCGGTGTGTCAGTCTGACACACCGCTACACTGATCTCGGTACAGAGACTCTGATGGAGGCTCTTTACCATGTGATCAGCCGTGTGCAATCACAGCTGATCACGATGTAAACAGGAAGAGCCGCTGTTTGGCTTTTCCTCACCCGCGTCTGACAAACGCGAATAGAGGAGAGCCAATCAGCTGCTCTCCTGACAGGGGGAGTCTATTTGTTTATCAGCGCAGCCCCCCTTCGGATGCCCACCCAGGACCACCAGGATGCCGCCAGGACCACCAGGGATGGCCACCGCACTGGACCACCAGGTATGCCACCCTAGTCCACCAGGGATATGTCAATCAGTGCCCAGGCAGCTGCCAATCAGTGGCAATTAAAAATGTCTGCCAGTGCCACCAGTGATGCCTATCAGTGCAGTCTATCAGTGCCACCTTTCAGTGTCCATCAGTGCCACCTTTCAGTGCCGCCTATCAGTGCCCAGCAGTGCCACCCATAAGTGCAGCCTTTCAGTGACCCATCAGTGTTGCCTATCAGTGCCACCTATGAGTGCCCATCAGTGCCGCCTATCAATGCCTATCAGTGCTACACATCATTGTCACTCACCAGTGCCGCCTATCAGTGCCACCTCATCAGTGCCATCTCATTGGTGCCACCTCATCAGTGACGCTTTATCAGTGCCCATCAGTGCAGCTTATCAGTTCTCATCAGTGAAGGAGGAAACGTACTTGTTTACAAAGTTTTATAACAGAAACAAAGAAACTTTTTTTTTTTTTCAAAATTTTCTGTCTTTTTTTATTTGTTTAGCAAAAAATAAAAACCACAGAAGTGATCAAATACCACCAAAAGAAAGCTCTATTTGTGGGAACAAAATTATGAAAATTTAGTTTGGGTACAGTGATGTATGACCGTGCAATTGTCAGCACTGAGAGCTGAAAATTGGCTTGGGTAGGAAGGGGGTGTAAGTGCCTGGTATTGAAGTGGTTAATTGGCCCGGTGGCAGGGGGAAGGAGGGGGGGCACTGAACTTCCGGGGCCCAGTCTAAAGAAGTGGGGGAAGGTGACCTGTCAAAAACAGGCCCATGTTCCCCCCTCCCACCTGAAAGGTGCCAAATTTGGCACCGGAGGTGGGGAGGGAGCATATAAGCGGAAAGTCCACTTGTGGGTGGAACTCCACTTTAAATCCCATTTCTTCCCCATTCTGATGCTCGGTTTGAACTTCAGCAAGTCGTCTTCACCACGTCTAGATCCCAAAATGCATTGAGTTGCTGCCATGTGATTGGCTAATTAGCAATTTGTGTTACCAAGCGATTGAACAGGTGTACATAATAAAGTGGCCGGTGAATGTATATGCACTGCAAAACACATAGGTGGAAACGAGGCCTTACATGCATTTTCATGTGCCTCCATAGACTTTATTAGGCCAGAAAATGCAGATAAATGCAAGTAACGTCAGACATGCCTCATTTTTTACAACGCAGCATAACGTAGCACACAGATGTGAATGGCCTCATTGGAATCAAGGTGTTTTCATGACACATGCTTTTTTTATGTGCAGCAAAGTGTGAATAGAGCCTAAGGCTTGCTGCGATTTTGATGTGACTTGAAACAATGCCTGTGTATTCTTGAGGTCTATGGACCTCAAGTCGCATCAGAGTGGGGCCAAAGTAGTGCAGGGACTACTTTGAAGTCGCTGTGACTTGAAGTCACACAGATATGAACGGTATTCATAGGAAATCATGGGCTACGACTTGTCATGTGACTTTGCAGTCCCAAATCGCATGACAAGTCGCACTATTGGAAAACGAGCCTCAATGCCTTTATCAGCATAGTGGGAGCTTCAAATCTCAGGGAACTATAGGAAGCTCATTTAGACACTTCCTGGCAGTTTTTTTTTTTTTTAAAGCAAGCCCTCTCCTTTACATTTACTTAATTTTTCTATTGGTTTATCGCTAGCACAGGTATCCTCCTGACCAATAGGAAAGCTAGCTACGAACACTGTTTGGAAAGCCTGAAATGTGCATAATAAAGTCTCAGACAGTTCAGCATGTTTATAATATTGATAGGTGCAGTTTGCTTAATAGCATCACAAATTAAAATAAATAAATAAATAAATTAAAAAAAACAACCAAACAAAGATCTGCTACACATAGGAAAATCAGTTAGATATGGCTCTGGTGCCATCTAGTGTTTATATTTTGTAATGTTCTGTACATGTCTATTGTGTGTTCTGTAGTTTGACAGAACTTGAAGAATATCATATATATATATATATATAGATATATAGATATATATATATCTATATATCTATATATATATATATAAATGATGTCCCAGTGGCAAATATGACTGCCTCCTCCGTGGCTTTGGTTAAATAATGGGGTATCCACATGCAATTGAGTGTAAAAAACGGGCACATTTGATGGGTTTATATATATGTACTTAGTATTATGGACACTATACACTAGAGGCAGTATTTATTCACCCATAGGAGGTTTTTATATAGCCTCTATATACATCTCTATATCTATCTATCTATCTATCTATCTATCTATCTATCTATCTATCTATCTATCTATCTATCTATCTATCTATCTATCTATCTATCTATTTTTTTCACATTATTCTAAAGTTTACTACCACTTGTAGGCTTGGCATAGGAGTCTTGGGATACACACATATGTAATTTCCACCTGTAAAGTTTTCCAGAAATGTAAGTCCTGCTAGATACTTCAGGCTGGCTCCTGTTGCAGGTATACTTATGTAAAACATTAAAAATAAGTGTCTATACTGGTTAAAATTCAGTAATACATCATCTCACCCTGCTCTGCACATGCTCAGTTGCTCTGTATATTTAGGCATTGTGCCGAACTTGTAGAGTCTGATCTGATGACAGCCTAAAGATTTACTGCTGCTCAGGGGCTCTGGGCTTCAGCAAAATGGCAGCCTCCAGCAAGAAGAAACAGGAGCAATGCTGGAGGCAATTTACAGCACATGCTAATTTTGGTAGCATAATTATTTTTAATGTGGAATGTATGTTCCTTGTCCACAGTGGCGGTGCATCCATAAGGGCACACGCCCCCTCTCTCCAGCCACCCTTCTACACCCAATGGATAGATTCTTGCATTGCCATAGGCTCTAATAGGCTTCAAAAAAGGTAAACAGCAAGCGCCATGCTTAGCGCTCGCAGTTCACTCAGCTGTGTTAGGAAAGTGAATTGCTGGCACAGTGGCTGCAATTGATGTGCACAGTGCCACCGTTTGATGGGCACAGTGGCAGTGTTTGATGTGCACAGTGGCTGCGTTTCATGGGCACAGTGGCAGCGTTTGATGGGCACAGTGGCAGCGTTTGATGGGCACAGTGGCAGCATTTGATGACACAGTGGCTGCATTTGATGGCACAGTGGAAGCGTTTGATGGCACAGTGGAAGCGTTTGATGGCACAGTGGAAGCATTTAGGCACAGTGACAGCGTTTAATCGGCACAGTGGCAGCGTTTGATGGCACAGTGGCAGCGGTTACTGGGCACAGTGGCTGCAATTGATGGCACAGTGGCTACAATTGATGGGCACAGTGACAGCATTTGATGTGCACAGTGGCTGCGTTTGATGGAACAGTGGCAGCGTTTGATGGGACAGTGGTAGTGTTTGATGGGACAGTGGCAGCGTTTGATGGGCACAGTGGTAGCGTTTGATGGGCACAGTGGTTGCGTTTGATGGACACAGTGGTAGCGTTTGATGTGTACAGTGGCAGCATTTGATGGGCACAGTGGTTGCGTTTGATGTGCACAGTGGCAGCGTTTGATGGGCCCAGTGGCAGCATTTGATGGGCACAGTGGAAGCGTTTGATGGGCACAGTGGCAGCGTTTGATGGGCCCAGTGGCAGCATTTAATGGGCACAGTGGAAGCGTTTGATGGGCACAGTGGCTGCGTTTGATGGGCACAGTGGCAGCGTTTGATGGGCCCAGTGGCAGCATTTGATGGGCACAGTGGAAGCGTTTGATGGGCACAGTGGCAGCGTTTGATGGGCACAGTGGCTGCCTTTGATGGGCACAGTGGTTGCGTTTGATGGGCACAGTGGCAGAGTTTGATGTGCACAGTGGCAGCGTTTGATGAGCACAGTGGTTGTGTTTGATGTGCACAGTGGCAGCCTTTGATGGGCACAGTGGTTGCGTTTAATGGGCACAGTGGCAGCGTTTGATGTGCACAGTGGCAGCGTTTGATGGGCACAGTGGCAGCGTTTGATGGGCACAGTGGTTGCGTTTGATGGGCACAGTGGAAGCGTTTGATGGGCACAGTGGTAGCTTTTAATGGGCACAGTGGCTGTGTTTGATGTGCACAGTGGCAGCGTTTGATGTGCACAGTGGCAGCATTTGATGGGCACAGTGGCAGCGTTTGATGTGAACCTTGGCAGCGCTTGATGGGCACAGTGGCAGCATTTGATGGGCACATTGGTTGCGTTTGATGGGCACAGTGGCAGCGTTTGATGTGCACAGTGGCAGCTTTTGATGTGCACAGTGGCAGGATTTGATGGGCACAGTGGCAGCGTTTGATGGGCACAGTGGCAGCGTTTGATGGGTACAGTGATTGTGTTTGATGGGCACAGTGGCAGTGTTTGATGTGCACAGTGGCAGATTTTGATGTGCACAGTGGCAGCGTTTGATGTGCACAGTGGCAGCGTTTGATGGGCACAGTGGTAGCGTTTGATGGGCACATTGGTTGCGTTTGATGGGCACAGTGGCAGCGTTTGATGTGCACAGTGGCGTTTGATGGGCACAGTGGAAGCATTTGATGGGCACAGTGGCTGCGTTTGATGGGCACAGTGGCAGCGTTTGATGGGCACAGTGGCAGCGTTTGATGTGCACAGTGGCAGCTTTTGATGTGCACAGTGGCAGCGTTTGATGGGCACAGTGGCAGCGTTTGATGGGCACAGTGGCAGCGTTTGATGTGCACAGTGGCAGCTTTTGATGTGCACAGTGGCAGCGTTTGATGGGCACAGTGGCAGCGTTTGATGGACACAGTGGCAGCGTTTGATGGGCACAGTGGTTGCGTTTGATGGGCACAGTGGCAGTGTTTGATGTGCACAGTGGCAGATTTTGAAGTGCACAGTGGCAGCGTTTGATGGGCACAGTGGTAGCGTTTGATGGGCACAGTGGTTGCATTTGATGGGCACAGTGGTAGCGTTTGATGTGCACAGTGGCAGCGTTTGATGGGCACAGTGGAAGCATTTGATGGGCACAGTGGCTGCGTTTGATGGGCACAGTGGCAGCGTTTGATGTGCACAGTGGCAGCGTTTGATGGGCCCAGTGGCAGCATTTGATGGGCACAGTGGAAGCGTTTGATGGGCACAGTGGCAGCGTTTGATGGGCCCAGTGGCAGCATTTAATGGGCACAGTGGAAGCGTTTGATGGGCACAGTGGCTGCGTTTGATGGGCACAGTGGCAGCATTTGATGGGCACAGTGGAAGCGTTTGATGGGCACAGTGGCTGCGTTTGATGGGCAGTGGCAGCGTTTAATGGGCCCAGTGGCAGCATTTGATGGGCACAGTGGCAGCGTTTGATGGGCACAGTGGAAGCGTTTGATGGACACAGTGGCTGCGTTTGATGGGCCCAGTGGAAGCATTTGATGGGCACAGTGGCAGCATTTGATGGGCACAGTGGAAGCGTTTGATGGGCACAGTGGCTGCGTTTGATGGGCACAGTGGCAGCATTTGATGGGCACAGTGGAAGCGTTTGATGGGCACAGTGGCTGCGTTTGATGGGCAGTGGCAGCGTTTAATGGGCCCAGTGGCAGCATTTGATGGGCACAGTGGCAGCGTTTGATGGGCACAGTGGAAGCGTTTGATGGGCACAGTGGCTGCGTTTGATGGGCACAGTGGCAGCATTTGATGGGCACAGTGGAAGCGTTTGATGGGCACAGTGGCTGCGTTTGATGGGCCCAGTGGAAGCGTTTGATGGGCACAGTGGCAGCATTTGATGGGCACAGTGGAAGCGTTTGATGGGCACAGTGGAAGCATTTGATGGGCACAGTGGCTGCGTTTGATGGGCCCAGTGGAAGCGTTTGATGGGCACAGTGGCAGCATTTGATGGGCATAGTGGAAGCGTTTGATGAGCACAGTGGTTGCGTTTGATGGGCACAGTGGCAGCATTTGATGTGCACAGTGGCTGCGTTTGATGTGCACAGTGGCTGCGTTTGATGGGCCCAGTGGCAGCGTTTGATGGGCACAGTGGAAGCGTTTGATGGGCACAGTGGAAGCGTTTGATGGGCACAGTGGAAGCGTTTGATGGGCACAGTGGTTGCGTTTGATGGGCACAGTGGCAGCATTTGATGTGCACATTGGCTGCGTTTGATGTGCACAGTGGCTGCGTTTGATGGGCACAGTGGCAGCATTTGATGGGCACAGTGGAAGCGTTTGATGGGCACAGTGGAAGCATTTGATGGGCACAGTGGCTGCGTTTGATGGGCACAGTGGCAGCATTTGATGGGCACAGTGGAAGCGTTTGATGGGCACAGTGGAAGCATTTGATGGGCACAGTGGCAGCATTTGATGGGCACAGTGGCAGCATTTGATGGGCACAGTGGAAGCGTTTGATGGGCACAGTGGCTGCGTTTGATGGGCACAGTGGCAGCATTTGATGGGCACAGTGGAAGCGTTTGATGGGCACAGTGGAAGCGTTTGATGGGCACAGTGGCTGCGTTTGATGGGCACAGTGGCAGCATTTGATGGGCACAGTGGAAGCGTTTGATGGGCACAGTGGCTGCGTTTGATGGGCCCAGTGGAAGCGTTTGATGGGCACAGTGGAAGCGTTTGATGGGCACAGTGGCAGCATTTGATGGGCACAGTGGAAGCGTTTGATGGGAACAGTGGACGCGTTTGATGGGCACAGTGGAAGCGTTTGATGGGCACAGTGGAAGCGTTTGATGGGCACAGTGGAAGCGTTTGGGCACAGTGGAAGCGTTTGATGGGAACAGTGGACGCGTTTGATGGGCACAGTGGAAGCGTTTGATGGGCACAGTGGAAGCGTTTGATGGGCACAGTGGAAGCGTTTGATGGGAACAGTGGACGCGTTTGATGGGCACAGTGGAAGCGTTTGATGGGCACAGTGGATGCGTTTGATGGGCACAGTGGAAGCGTTTGATGGGCACAGTGGCTGCGTTTGATGGGCACAGTGGCTGTGTTTGATGGGCACAGTGGCTGTGTTTGATGGGCACAGTGGAAGCGTTTGATGGGCACAGTGGCTGCGTTTGATGGGCACAGTGGAAGCGTTTGATGGGCACAGTGGCTGTGTTTGATGGGCACAGTGGCTGCGTTTGATGGGCACAGTGGCTGCGTTTGATGGGCACAGTGGCAGCGTTTGATGGGCACAGTGGCTGCACTAGTGGCTGCACTTGATGTTTTTTTTCAAAAAATGTTTGCCCCCCCCCCAAAAAAAAACAAATTTTGAGCACCAGCCGCCACTGCTTGCCCAAGAACATTATTTTTATCACGTTGTTATAAGTAAAGTTCGGCTCTCAGAAGTCTCTATATGTAAAATGTACTATGAGGAAAACCACTTGCAGTAACCAACAAACTGTCAGCATGCTTCATTAGTAAATCTTTGTGTGAATATATTTGGAAGCTGCTTGGCTGTTATGAGCCCATTCCCCCTCCCATTGCACACTTTCTCCCACTGGTCCCTCTCAGATCATAACACATTTCCTTTCCAGTTGTTGGCGTCCGTCAAAGGTGTTAGGAAAGGCCTGTGTTGCGCATGCGCAGACGGGCTCCACCGATCACATGTGCTCCAGTTGTCTCCGAAGCAGTGCGGAGTGAGGCTCCTCCGGTCAGTCTTCCCGCTAGACATACATTACCCGCCCGGTAAGTAGCGGTGGGTTTCAGCATCTTCTGCAGCTCAGCACCAGAGGGACAGACGGGTTTATTTGTAGAAGGAGGTTGGGAGAAGGCGGCCGCCATTTTCTTGTAGCCCTTGTGGCTGACAGTACTCCTATTTCTAGGGGGTTAACATGGTGTGCTGATAACTGTGGATGTAATACCTCTAATGACGTCATACAGTGCATTCCTATTTCATTTGTCTTTAGTCATACTTTTTTTTTCTTTTTTTTTTCAGAGTTACATGGGGATTTACCTTTTCTTTGCTCTCCAGACAAAGTTTCTGAGGTCAGAGGTTATATTGGGTTAGGCTCCTCCCCCATCCCCCCATGTGATCAGTATCAGGTGAGTACTTCATGGGGGGGGGCGGGGTCACATGTCTTCCTCAGGGGGTCATTTATAATAGAGAACTGATACAGTGCCTTGAAAAAGTATTCATACCCCTTGAAATGTTTCACATTTTGTCATGTTACGCGCTAAACACAGGCTTCACAACGCTGTATGCATTTTAGGAATGGGCTGTAAAATGGGCTTTTAAAATGTAAACATCACAGATGTTAATATACTATATTTCTTTATATACGCTCACTTTCTTGCTAAAATGACTCTGAATTTCAAGAAGTAGCTGGGTGTAGTACGATGCCCGCTGCCTTCTTCTGACTGCAGGTGTTCTGTCAGATCAGCAAACCTGGTAGCACTGGAACACATACACAGCTGATGGAACGTCACTTCCGTTCGCTGATCTGACAGAACACCGGCTCCAAACCACTGTATGCATTTTAGGAATGGGCTGTAAAATCCGTCATATATGGAGTAACTTTGCTGTGTATTAGACGAGAGTGTTACAGTGCCTTGAAAAAGTATTCATACCTCTTGAAATTTTCCAAATTTTGTCATGTTACAACCAAAAACGTAAACGTGTTTTATTGGGATTTTATGTGATAGACCAGTGAAGGCGAACCTTGGCACCCCAGATGTTTTGGAACTATGTTTCCCATGATGCTCTTGCACTCTGCAGTTTGGGTGAGCATCATGGGAAATGTAGTTCCAAATCATCTGGGGTGCCAAGGTTCGCCATCACTGTGATAGACCAATACAAAGTGGCACATACTTGTGAAGTGGAAGGAAAACGATAAATGGTTTTCAACATTTTTTACAAATAAATATCTGAAAAGTGTGGCGTGCATTTGTATTCAGCCCACTTTACTCTGATACCTCTAACTAAAATCTAAAGGAATCAATTTTCTTCAGAAGTCACCTAATTAGTAAATAGTGTGTAATTTAATCTCAGTATAAATACAGCTGTTCTGTGAAGACCTCAGAGGTTTGTTAGAAAACCTTAGTGAGCAAACAGCATCATGAAGGCCAAGGAACACACCAGACCCGTCAGGGATAAAGTTATGGAGAAGTTTAAAGTGGTTACACACGATCAGATTTTTGGAAGAACAGTCGTCCGTTTTTTGTGGCATGCTAGTCTCATGTCGAAAGTGAGGAGGTTACTCACCATATAAAAATTCTCATACAACATCAGAAGTCACGTAATTTGTTGAATTGTTTTGTATGTGTTCTTTCGTTTCTGAGCATGTCTTGCTCTTACGATTTTTTTCGGACAAAAACTGTACTAAACAAAAGAAAATGTGATGTTGTGTTCACATCCGACAAAAAATTTATAGTTTGCACATCCAGCTTTTGTTGTACGAAAAATTGGAATGGGCTGTGGAAAGCACAGTACTAACAATCCGGAAATCGGCAGATCGTTCGTTAGGACAAAATTTTACTTTTGGTTTTTGTATCGTTTGTCTTTAAGCAGGTTATACAAAATAAAAATAAAAAAATATCCCAAGCTTTGCACATCTCACGGAGTACTGTTCAATCCATCATCTGAAAATGGAAAGAGTATGGCACAACTGCAAACCTACCAAGACATGGCTGTCCACCTAAACCAGGGATCCTCAAACTACGGCCCTCCAGCTGTTGCAGAACTACACGTCCCATGAGGCATTGTAAAACTCTGACATTCACAGACATGACTAGACATGATGGGAATTGTAGTTCCTGAACAACTGGAGGGCCGTAGTTTGAAGACCCCTGACCTAGGGCAAGGAGAGCATTAATCAGAGAAGCAGCCAAGAGGCCCATGGTAACTCTGGAGGAGCTGCAGAGATCCACAGATCAGGTGGGAGAATCTGTCCACTGGACAACTATTAGTTGTGGACTCCACAAATCTGACCTTTATGGAAGAGTGGCACGAAGAAAGTCATTGTTGAAAGGAAGCCATAAGAAGTCTCGTTTGCAGTTTGCGAGAAGCCATGTGGAGGACAAAGCAACATGTGGAAGAAGGTGATCTGGTCGGATAACATGTATAGTGAAAAACTAACACTGCACATCACCCTGAACACACGATCCCAACCATGATACATGGTGGTGGCAGCATCATGTTGTGGGGATGCTTTTCTTCAGCAGGGACAGGGAAGCTGGTCAAAGTGATAGGAAGATGGATGGAGCCAAATACAGGACAAACTTAGAAGAAAATCTGTAATGCCGCGTACACACGAGCGGACTTTACGGCAGACTTTGTCCTGCGGACTTTACGACAGACTTTCCGAATGAACGGACTTGCCTACACACGATCAACCAAAGTCCGACGGATTCGTACGTGATGACGTACACCGGACTAAAACAAGGGAGTTTATAGCCAGTAGATAATAGTTTCCCTAGCGTCGGTTTTTGTCCGTCGGACTAGCATACAGACGAGCGACTTTTCGACCGGACTCGAGTCCGTCGGAAAGATTTGAAACAAGTTCCATTTCTAGGTCTGTCGAACTTTTGGGGGAAAAAAAGTCCGCTGGAGCCCACACACGATCGAATTCTCTGACGGACTCCGGTCCGCCGAATCAAGTATGCCGTAAAGTCCGGTTGTGTGTACGCGGCATTAGAGTCTGCAAAAGACTTGAGACCGGAGGAGGTTCACTTTCCAGCAGGACAACGACCCTAAACATACAGCCAGAGTCACAATGGAATGTTTTGGATCAAAGCATATCCATGTGTTAGAATGGCCCAGTCAAAGTCCAGACCTAAATCCAATTGAGAATCTGTGGCAAGACTTGAAAATTGCTGTTCAGATGCTCTCCATCCAATCTGACAGAGCTTGAGCTATTTTACAAAGAAGAAATGGCCAAAAATGTCACTCTCTAGATGTACAAAGTTGGTAGAGACATCCCTAAAAAGATTTGAAGCTGTAATTGCAGCGAAAGGTGGTTCTACAAAGTATTGACTCAGGGGGGCTGAATACTGTACAAATGCACCCCACACTGCACCCCACACTTTTCACATATTTATTTGTAAAAAAAAAATTGAAAACCATTTATCATTTTCCTTCCACTTCACAATTATGTGCCACTTTGTGTTGGTCTATAACATAAAATCCCAATAAAAGAAATTTACATTTTTGATTCTAACATGACAAAATTTGGAAAATTTCAAGGGGTATGAACACTTTTTCAAGGCACTGTATCACTCTCCACTAATACACAGCAAAGTTACTCCATATTGCTGATTTTACAGCCCATTCCTAAAATGCATACAGCAGTTTGGAGCCGGTGTTCTGTCAGATCAGCGAACGGAAATGACATTCCATCAGCTGTGTATGTGTTCCACCGCTACCAGGTTTGCTGATCTGACAGAACACCTGCAGTCAGAAGAAGGCACCGGGCATCGTACTACACCCAGCTACTTCTTGAAATTCAGAGTCATTTTAGCAATTAAGTGAGAGTATAAAAATAAATATAGTATATTGACATCTGTGATGATTCATTTTAAAAGCCCATTTTACAGCCCATTGCTAAAATGCATACAGCGTTGTGCAGCCTGTGTTTAGCACTAAGCAGTGCGGGGTGTACCAACATGGCCTCCGCCACCTTCCTACTGCTGGCGTCCAGCTTCTTTCAAAATGTAAAATCAAAACAGCATCGCAAATGTCAGCATACTATATATATATATATATATATACTTTATTGCTAAAATTGTTCTGAAATTCAAGACATAGCTGGGTGTAGTAAGATGTCTGTTGCCACCTTCTTGTTCTGTTAGATTAGCAAACCTGGTAGCGGTGGAATGCATGCGCAGCTGACAGAACGTCTCTTACGTTCGCTGATCTGACGGGTTCACGATTCTGACAGAACATCGGCAGCATGTCACAGAGTTTCCTCGATTTAAAGTGGAACTAGGCCTCATTCAAACAGTACGTTTTGCTATTTCTCCTGGCAGCAGCATTTTGGCAGAAAAAAAAAACGTTTGACGCCTTCAAATGTGTGTAATGCGTTTAGGCGCATCGAGCATTTGGTTGTTAATTAATTAAATTGGCCAGAATCATTTATTCTGATCATTGAAATTGAATTCATGCTTAATCACATGCCTACTGGGCACTTTAACCCTCTTCCTGCCCAGGCCAATTTTCAGATTTCAGCACTGTCACAGTTTGAATGACAATTACGCAGTCATGATACACTGTGTACCCAAACAACATTTTTATCTTTTTTTTCTCAAAGAAGTTTATTAGAAAAAAAAATAAAGAAAAACAGTACATCTCACAGAGAAACATCAGCATCTGTCATAAATTCCGATTACAGAGAATACGTTGGCTCGGTCATCACAAAGAGCATTCACTGCACATCAGTGTGTGATATGGGGAACTTCAGTCCTATGCACCACCTGGACACAGTATAGATTAAAATTCTGAACCTTACTATGAATAAATCACCAGTCTATCCAATACAAGGTCTATAGGAGAGAGGCCTGGGCTATCCAACCAGGGTGACCTCAGTTTATCGAACTTCCCAGGGCGTCCCCCATGTTGGAAGATCTATTTCTCTAACCGTATAGTGTCTCCCATCTAAACAATCCATTCCTTCAATGTTGGAGGGTCAGCCGCCTTCCAATGTCTAAGGGTTAACTTGCGGGCTTAAAATGGGGCTCTAGCTATGGCCTGTTTTGGATTGTCATCTATGGGGATGTCATCCACAATCCCCAATACACATGGCTTCGGGTCTCTCGGTATAGTAATCCGGAAGACTCTATTAATGGTGGACAGGACCTCTGTCCAGAACAAATGTAGCTTGGGACAGCGCCATAACAGATGTATTAGATCCCCATTGTCTATCAAACATCTCGGGCCATTTGAGTCCAGTCTCACTCCCGTCCGGAACAATCTAGCGGGTGTAAAGTGTACTCTGAGGACTATGTACAACTGGGACAGGCGTTGAGCTACGTTCAGGGAGCACATCTGTACTGCTTGCAGAGCCTCCTCACACTGTTCTTCCTTGAAGGCACCTACATCCCTCTCCCACTTACACACCGCTCCCAGAGGGAATCCACCTAGGTATATATGGAGAATAGTGGAGTAGCATCTGGATATAAAGCCCTTGAACTGAGACGCCTCAGTCATATAGTGGAATATAGGGGTTGGAGACAGATCCCACGGAGTCCCGCTGGACTGTGCTGTGACCGCATGCTGCAGCTGCATGTAGTAAAAAAGCATTGACGGCGGGAGATCAAATTGCTCCGCTATTGAGCCGCTAAGTCAGGGGTCTCAAGACAAGTTTTCATATCCCATGGGGGCCACATGCAAATCTTCAATCTTCAAAAACAACAATACTGATGTGTTAGCGCACGCATTATTAACCCCCAGCACTGATGTCAGCAGACACATTATTAAACCCAAGCACTGGCGTTAGCGGACGCATTATTACACCCCAGCACTGATGTCAGCGGACGCATTATTAACCCCCAGCACTGGTTTTAGCGGACACATTATTAACCCCCAACATTGGTGTTAGCAGACGCATTATTAAACCCAAGCACTGATGTCAGCGGATGCATTATTAAACCCCATCACTGGTGTTAGCGGACGCATTATTACACCTCAGCACTGTTGTAAGCGGATGCATTATTAAACCCCATCACTGGTGTTAGCGGACGCATTATTACACCTCAGCACTGTTGTAAGCGGACGCATTATTAACCCCCAGCACTGGTGTTAGCGGACGCATTATTAACCCCCAGCACTGGTGTCAGCGGACGCATTATTAAACCCCAGCACTGGCGTTAGCGACGCATTATTACACCCCAGCACTGGTGTTAGCGGACGCATTATTAAACCCCAGCACTGGCGTTAGCGGACGCATTATTAAACCCCAGTACTGGCGTTAGCGGACGCATTATTACACCCCAGCACTGGTGTTAGCGGACGCATTATTAAACCCCAGCACTGGTGTTAGCGGACGCATTATTAAACCCCAGCACTGGCGTTAGCGGACGCATTATTAAACCCCAGTACTGGCATTAGCGGACGCATTATTACACCCCAGCACTGGCGTTAGCGGACGCATTATTGCACCCCAGCACTGGCGTTAGCGGACGCATTATTAAACCCCAGCACTGGCGTTAGCGGACGCATTATTACACCCTAGCACTGGCGTTAGCGGACGCATTATTACACCCCAGCACTGGTGTTAGCGGACGCATTATTAAACCCCAGCACTGGCGTTAGCGGACGCATTATTAAACCCCAGTACTGGCATTAGCGGACGCATTATTACACCCCAGCACTGGCGTTAGCGGACGCATTATTGCACCCCAGCACTGGCGTTAGCGGACGCATTATTAAACCCCAGCACTGGCGTTAGCGGACGCATTATTACACCCTAGCATTGGCGTTAGCGGATGCATTATTAAACCCCAGCACTCGTGTTAGCGGACGTATTTTTACACCCCAGCACTGGCGTTAGCGGACGCATTATTAAACCCCAGCACTGGCGTTAGCGGACGCATTATTACACCCTAGCACTGGCGTTAGCGGATGCATTATTAAACCCCAGCACTGGCGTTAGCGGATGCATTATTAAACCCCAGCACTGGTGTTAGCGGACGCATTATTAAACCCCAGCACTGGCGTTAGCGGACGCATTATTAAACCCCAGCACTGGTGTTAGCGGACGCATTATTAAACCCCAGCACTGGCGTTAGCGGATGCATTGTTAAATCCCAGCACTGGTGTAAGCGGACACATTATTACACCCCAGCACTGGTGTAAGCGGACACATTATTAAACCCCAGCACTGGCGTTAGCGGACGCATTATTACACGCCAGCACTGGTGTAAGCGGACGCATTATTAAATCCCAGCACTGGTGTAAGCGGACACATTACACATTATTACACCCCAGCACTGGCGTTAGTGGACGCATTATTAAATCCCAGCACTGGTGTAAGCGGACGCATTATTACACCCCAGCACTGGCGTTAGCGGATGCATTATTACACCCCAGCACTGGCGTTAGCGAACGCATTATTACACCCCAGCACTGGCGTTAGCGGATGCATTGTTAAATCCCAGCACTGGTGTAAGCGGACACATTATTACACCCCAGCACATTTGTAATGCAGACGCTGTACTAAATATGCCATTTTTTGTAATAGCGAGTGAAGGAGGCTGCTAACCTGCCAGACAGTTACTCTAGTCTACATGGATTTTATAGCCTTAGTTTAGTTTTATTTTTTGTTTACTGCATTAGGGACATCCTCCGTCACCCACACATTCTGTGAGTGGAGGAGGGTATGCTGTCCTTCATGCAGCCCTCCTCCATTCACAGAATGTGTTGTGGAAATGTTTGGGTCACAGTGATTCTGTGGAGTAATTGGTTAGTGGTTCCCAATAGTCCCGATCAATTATTATTATTTTTTTTTAATGCAGTAAAGAGAACAGACACTCAAGGTATCATGTGAAACTGTTCTAAATTTTATTATGGCGTGTTGAAGAGTTTATACATTGTGCATATGTCACGTGCCCGCATAAAAATTGCCTGTGAAAGTGGAACTTAGCCCCTGACTTGGCAGTTCGGTTGAGAGTACAAGCAACTGTGACAGTTCTAATTCATGGCATGACTTGAATATAATTTTTCTGGAAACCGTTAAATCAAAGGGTTTAGTTCCGGTGTACACCTCGGTTTTGGGAAGTAAACACCTCAATTGAGCAAGACATTGCCGAGGCCAGTGTGTGTGTTATCAGAGTTCTAGGAATGTACTTGACAGTGCAGATCAGAGTAAAGTGTTGAAGGCCTTACAGTGCTAAATATGTATAGGGTGGGCGGACGGGCATCAAGAGACTTTCACCGTCACGGCTCTTTCCATTAACCCATGCAGCACCGATAGTCCACAGCTGCCAGGAGGATCCAACATCAGGGAAGCAGGACGAAGGACACCCCCTTTACTGGAGGCAAGTTGTGTCCCTCATGTCCCTGGTGCAGCATACCAAAAAAAATCACTAAACCAGCTTTAACCAATCGAAGACCAGCATGTTAAACCTCCTTCCTGTCCAGGCCATTTTTCAGCACTGACAGTCAGGCCTCGTTCACACATGGTGTATGAATCCATACTCTATGTGTGGGCCGTGTTTACCTGCATGGGGATACACAGGTGTTCTGTGCAGACAACCCCATTGCCATCAATTGGGCAAAGCAACTGCATGGGCACAGCCTCTGCCCCTAATATGACATCCATATGGGCACACTTTCCCGAACACAGACAATGTGAGTTCGGGGACACACACCCAAACAAAGGTCATATTGGGAGCAGCAGCTCTATCCGTGCAGCCGCTGCACCCCAATTGACAGCAAAGGGACTACCTGCATGGGGATGGACAGAACACCTATACATCCCCATGCGGGTAAACACAGCCCTCACACAAGGTACAGATTCATACACCATGTGTATGAGGCCTTAGTCATGCAACACTATATCCAAAACTAGTTTTATATAGTTTTTTCTTTTTTAACTAGGGATGCACCAAATGGGTTTTTTGGTGCCGAAACCGATACGGAAAATGAAAAATACACTAGGCCGAAAACCGATACCGAAAGTGACTGTTTTTAAAAAAATTTTTTATACAGTAGATGGTCAGAGACTAGGGACATAGTACAGGAGATTGTCAGAGACTGGGGACACGGTACAGGAGATGGTCAGAGACTAGGGACATGGTGCAGGAGATGATCAGAGACTAGGGACATGGTACAGGAGATGATCAGAGACTGCAGACATGGTACAGGAGATTTTCAGAGACTGGGGACATGGTACAGGAGATGATCCGAGACTAGGGACATAGTACAGGAGATTTACAGAGACTGGGGACACGGTACAGGAGATGGTCAGAGACTGGGGACATGGTACAGGAGATGGTCAGAGACTGCAGACACATTACAGGAGATGGTTAGAGACTGGGGACATGGTATGGGAGATGGTCAGAGACTGCGGACATGGTAGAGGAGATGGTCAGAGACTGAGGACATAGTAGAAGAGATGGTCAGAGACTGCGGACATGGTAGAGGAGATGGTCAGAGACTGCGGACATGGTAGAGGAGATGGTCAGAGACTGCGGACATGGTAGAGGAGATGGTCAGAGACTGCGGACATGGTAGAGGAGATGGTCAGAGACTGGGGACATGGTACAGGAGATGGTCAGAGACTGCAGACACATTACAGGAGATGGTCAGAGACTGGGGACATGGTATGGGAGATGGTCAGAGACTGCGGACATGGTAGAGGAGATGGTCAGAGACTGAGGACATGGTAGAAGAAATGGTCAGAGATTGCGGACATGGTAGAAGAGATGGTCAGAGATTGCGGACATGGTAGAGGAGATGGTCAGAGACTGCGGACATGATACAAGAGATCAATGCAGCCTCACCAGTGCCCGTCATGCAGCCCGCGTTTGCCCTTCAGATGCAGCCTCACCAGTGCCCGTCATGCAGCCTGCTAGTTTCCTAATCAGAGCGGCGATCTCCGTGTGTCACGGAGCTGCATTTGAATTGCCCGGGTTGCAGTAACAATGTCTCGCCTCCTGTAATCACATCACACTGATTCAATGTCCCACCATTGGATCAGTGTGCCGTCTGTCACAGGAGGAGGGACATTGTTACCGCGGTCTGTCTAGTTAAGCTCCGTGACACAATGGAGATCGCGGTGAGGAGGGAGGGAAGGAGAAGAGAGGACTGCGGCGCGCCACGCCAGAAGGACCCCCCCCCCCATAATGGGCGGCACCAGGGACGGGGCCCCACCCCCATTTTCGTCGAGATTCCATTTTCGCCCAAAATTTCAGTGCATCACTATTTTTAACCACTTCAGCTGCGGAAGGTTTTACCCAATTCATGACCAGGCCATTTTTTGCTATGTGACATTGCGCTACTTTAATTGACAATTGCGCGGTCGAACAAAACAAAATTAATATAATTCTTTTCACACAAATAGAGCTTTCTTTTGGTGGTATTTGATCACCACTACGTTTTTTTTTTTTTTTTTTTTAATTATATAAACAAAAGACCGACAAAAAAAAAAAAAAATATTTTTTACTTTCTGCTATAAAACATATCCCATAAAAAAATTTATAAAATTAAATCTCTTAATAAATTTTGGCCAAAATGTCTACATGTCTTTGTATATAACTATAGTTTGTAGATGCTATAACTTTCACACAAACCAATCTATATATACTTATTGGGATTTTTTATTACAAAAATCCCAATAAGTCTACCGTATATACTCGAGTATAAGTCGAATTTTTCAGCCCTTTTTTTTGGGCTGACAGTGCCCCCCTCGACTTATACTCGAGTCACCGCCGCCTGTCTGCATGATCAGCGTGTCATGCAGGCAGACGGCGGCCGGCGTGTGATAATTCCTTCGGAGGCTATTCCAGCTTTCAAAAGCCACGCCTCCTGCTCGTCTGTGATAGGTTGAACAGCTGTCAGTGTACAGCCTATCACGGACATTCTCTCATCCTCGTCCGTGGTATGAGAATGAGAGAATGTCTGTGATAGGCTGACTGCTGAGTGTTCTGCCTATCACAGACGAGGAGGAGGCACGGCTTTTGAACAGTGGAATGCCCGCCGAAGAGTATTATCACACGCCGATCGGAGGATGGAGATCGCCACAGGGAGGCTGCACAGGACACAGGTAGGCTGCACAGGGACACAGGACACATGTACAGAACACATGCACAGGACACATGCACAGGACACATGTACAGGACACAGGGACACATACACATGTTCAGGACACATACACAGGACACATGCACAGGACACATACACATGTACAGGACACATATACATGTACAGGGCACATGCATAGGACACATACACATGTACAGGACACATGTACAGGTCACATGCACAGTGCACATGCACAGGACACATGCACAGGACACATACACATGCACATGCACAGGACACATACACATGTACAGGACACATGCACAGGACACATACACATGTACAGGACACATGCATAGGATACAGGTAAGCTGCACAGGACACAGGGAGGCATGCAGCTGCAGATGGCCATTGTTGACCCTCTGCATTTCTCACCCTCGTCTTATACTCGGGTCAATACATTTTTCCCAGTTTTTTGTGGTAAATTAGGGGCCTCGACTTATACTCGGATCGACTTATACTCGAGTATATATGGTATATTAATTGGTTTGTGTGAAATTTATAGCGTCTACAAACTATAGTTATGTACTGGAATATATATATATATATATATTTTTTTTTAATACTAGTAATGGCAATACTAGTAATCAGCAACTTATAATAGGACTGCGATAGTGTGGCGGACAATCTGACACTAACTGACACTGGGGGGAACTGACAAACTAACATCACCAGTGACATTATTACAGTGATCAGTGCTAATATATACTGTCACTGTACTAATGAAACCGGGCAGGACAGAGTTAACATTTGGGGTGATCAAGGGGTTAAATGTGTGCCTAACAAGTGTTTGTGTGTGCTGCTTTTACTGGGGATCCGATTGTTTTCATTCCCTTCTTAGCAGGGTATAAAAAACCAACTAGACCCCCTGTCACTGAACATAGCTCTATGTTGTTTACATTCACAGAGCTGTGTTCGGTGAAGCTCAGAGCCGATCACCGGGTGCCGGTGGTCAATCATTAATTGGGACCTGGTGATCGGCATGTGCTGTGACAAATCGCAGCACAACTGGGGCGGTGGGCGCACGTAGATCACGTATCAGGTATATGGTCCAGCGCAGGGAGGCGCTCTGCCGCCACATATAAAAGTTATATGGTCGGCAAGTGGTTAAACCGGTATCACGATTTAACCAATGTCTATCAAGAAGACTAAACATTTGGAAAATAGACTGTTTTCCCCAGTTGCCATAAAACTTTGCAAATGAAAAATCTTTCTTCATACATTTAAGCCAAAATGTATTCTGCTACATTTCCTTGGTTAAAAAACAAAACAACAAATAAGTGTAAATTATTTAGACTGCGTGAAAGCTGGCGTCTACAAACTATGGTATATATCTGAATTACAATTTTAAGGAGATCTGGTCAGTAAAAATTTTCTTCTGGCAGAGGTCCAAATCTCATTTTGATTGCTTGACAGTTCAGTTTTGAGCACAAGGAAATGTAACAGTTATTTGTGGCATGCTTTGAATGTAACTAACATGACTGAAACCTTTTAAATACATCAATGAGATGAATAAGGTTCAGATGGGCAGTATTTTTAGTATGAAGCCAAGATCAAGAATCACAGGGACATGACCTCAAACTAACAGGAAGAAAGTTCAAAATTAATCTTAGAAAGTATTATTTTACCGAAAGAGTAGTTGTTGCTTGGAATAGACTTCCAGCAGAGGTAATGAGTCAGACAACAGTAATGCCGCGTACACACGAGCGGACTTTTGGACCAGACTGGTCTGACAGACAATTCAACCGCGTGTGGGCTTCATCAGACCTGCAGTGGACTTTTTCAGTCGAAAAATTTGACAGACTTGGAACATGTTTCAAATCTTTACGTCGGAACTCCGCCGGACCCAGTTCCTGTCGAAAAGTCCGCTTGTCTGTATGCTAGTCCGACGGATGAAAACCAAAGCTAGGGCAGCTATTGGCTACTGGCTATCAACTTCCTTATTTTAGTCCGGCCGTACGTCCTCACGTACTAATCCATCGGATTTTGGTGTGATCGTGTGTAGGCAAGTCCGTTTGTTGGGAAAGTCCGTCGAAAGTCCGTCTGATAGACCGTCGGACCAGTCCAGGCGAAAAGTCCGCTCGTGTGTACGCGGCATTTGTGAACTCGCACATGCTTGAAACAAACAGATCTATTTTAAAAGCAAAAACATATACAATATAAATACAATAAAAAACAGGGCAGACTTGATGTTCCTCTTGGTCTTTTTTTTTTTCTGCCATCACCCTTTCCTTTACATCACAGCCCCCCTTTACAGCACTGTCCTCAGTCTCCCTTCACATCACGCAATAACTATAAAAACGTGAGCAGTGCTACAGAAATTAAACATAATGTGTAAAATCAGGATCAGGAGTCCATGACGGACCAGAATGAACAATATAAGTGCAAAAAAAGACATACAAAAGAGTGTTTATCAACATAAAAGGGTGGTAAAAATAAGTCCCAACAGTGAAAATATAGGAAAAATTAAAGTTCCGTAAAAAAACTCCTCCAAACAAAATAAAGGTGAAATAAATCGGTCACACCAAGAACAACTTGTGAGAAGATCCACCACCATATGTCCAAAATCAGTAAAATGAAGTTTTAATAAAGCTTAAAAGTTGCACTTACATGCGTATGGTAACTAAAAGCATAGACACGAAATAGTAACAGCCGGCCGGCTAGCAGTCACCCGTTTGAGACGAGGCAGTCAGCGATGACGTCAGCGTGTCAACCTTTCCGACGTACGTTTCGTCTCACAAAGACATCATCATTTTCCCTTCACATCACAGTTCCCCACTTAGGGCCCTTTCACAGTGGGGCGGGGGCCGCGTTGGCGGTAAAACTATTGTAAGCGGCGCTTTACCGTCGGTATTCGGACACTAGCGGGGTGGTTTTACCCCCGGCTAGCGGCCGAGAAAGTGTTAAAAACCCCTGCAAAGCGCCTCTGCAGAGGCGCTTTGCCAGCGGTATAGCCGCGCTGTCCCATTGATTTCAATGGGCAGGAGTGGTGAAGGAGTGGTATACACTCCGCTCCTTCACCGCTCCGAAGATGCTGCTAGCAGGACTTTTTTTCCCATCCTGCTAGCGCACCGCTCCAGTGTGAAAGGGCCCTTACAGATCCCCTTACATCATGTCCCCCCCCCCCCCACTGTGCTGGTGTGGCAGTGATCAAGAATACAGTTGCTGGCTGCCTGGTGTGGCTAGTAATCGGGAACACTGTTGCTGGCTGCACTGGTCTGGCAATAATAGCACTGGTGTGACAGCAATCAGGAACTTAGTTGCTTGCCTACATTGGACTGGTGACACTGGAACATGTGTGTTAGCGATCAAGAACACTGTTGCTGTCTGTGCTGGTCTGATGATGTTTTAATACAAAGACCAAACAACAAGTGGTTTAAAGGATTTTAGCAAACATTTAACATTTAGCAAACATTGTTCATCCTTACCTGCTTTAGTTTTGTAGATACAGAGGCGTTTAGAGTGCTACTGCTGAAATCATCCAGTGCTGCTGGCTCCTGCTTTAGTTAATCTTCCTCTTTCCAACCCCCCTACCTACCCCCTGTCATAGACTTTTGATGCAGCAGGGGTTAATAGAGCCGTGGTACCTGTCTATGCACTCATCAAAATGTGCTGATTACACCTGCCCTTTCCAACCCCTCCTCTATTCAGAGAAGATGTACTATAGCTTCTATGAATGGAGGATGGGCATATGAATGAAGGATCTGCCTCCTCCATTCGCTTGAACAACCCCCCTACTCCCCTTTCCCTCAGCACAGTACCTTTCCCTTATGTTAATGAGGTCTAAGGCCTCTTCCCCACAACCTTGGCCTGGTGGTTATGGGGGTCATTGGTTCTAGGGGCTTAACGGGGGTATATGAAAGCCCCCTTCAACATAAGGAGGTCTCCAAATATCCGCCTTTACCCTCCTATATGAATGGGTAAGGGGTGCATAATACCCCAGGTTACTCTTTCACATAAAACATCTAGAATGTAAACAAGAAAGTTTAGGGTTGCCTGGTCAGAAAGGACACCACATCCCAATTATTATGAAAAATACATGAAAAAAAAAGGAAACTTGGACTTTTAAGGTGTCATAAAATAAACAATGTAGTATTTTTAACTATAAAAAATATACTTTACTTTATTTTTGCCAATAAAAATATTTTCATAAAAAATCCCTTGTTGCATATCAAATTCATTTCATATATTAATACAGACACTACCGCTCTACATGTTTCGCTTTGAGTGAGCTTCTTCAGGAAATTCTAGAGTGCTGTATGAAATGATTTGCTAAAGAAAGTAAAACAACAACAGAAAAGGGATTAATTACTATAGAATTTGTCATTTGTTTTCCAATTTATCAGTTTGTCAATATGAAAGTGCATGAAAAAAAAATATATATATATATATCTATATATCTATATATATATAGTTATTGAAAAATATATTTTACAATCAAGCATTAGTTGTTGAAGCACTAAAGGACCTACCGGGTATGCGAATTTTACACAATACGACGCCTAGGCGTTTACTTTCCAGCAGACAACTCCATGTTGTGGACATGATAACCACAGGGGGGCGATGTAGAAAAGAAGACTGAATCCTAAAAAAAATCTAGAATGTAAATAACCACAACTGTTACTTTTTTCATCCATAGCATACAACACTGATCAAATATAGTAAATAATATATGTAAAGTGGAAAAAAGCAAACACAACTGAGAGGCCATTGGGGTGCTGAAATTTATTCCACATTTTAATTTTTCAGAATTACTCTTCTGATTGCTAAACAATGGAGAGCATGTTACAAACTGCAGTCTTCTCGCACCAGAGTCAACCCAACAGGATAACTGAGGATAAGAACAACCTGGCTGAAAGGCTGCTACGTCTGGCCGTTCCACTCCTTTGTCTTCAGACTGGAGAGGTGAGTGGTGAAAAAAATTCTAAGGAGATCCAACAGGAAATTAAGTGGGGGATTTCAATTACAATTTGTTTTTTTTAGGACAAACCCATGTATGAAATTTGCTTTATAGATACCGTCACCGGATCGATTATTTTTTTTTTTTTTTTTAATTAAACCTTTGTAACATTACAAAGACCAAAAATACACACTGGCATGACTAGTCACCTATATTAGGGGGGTGAAGAAGTCTATATGTTGCCTGTGACAGAAATCATCACACCCTAGGCAAAGTCACTAATTGGGGCTCAAGGATGCCTATTTAATAATGAAAAAGATGGAGCTATCCTGAAAACTCTTGCTGTATATTGTGACACGTCAGGATTGTACTAATGCATACTTGTAAAGTTACTGACAGGTTCACTTTAACCACTTCAGCCCCGGACCATTTGGCTGGCCAAAGACCAGAGCACTTTTTGCGATTCGGCACTGCGTCGCTTTAACTGACAATTGCGCGGTCGTGCGACGTGGCTGCCAAACAAAATTGACGTCCTTTTTTTCCCACAAATAGAGATTTCTTTTGGTGGTATTTAATCACCTCTGTAGTTTTTATTTTTTGCGCTATAAACAAAAAAATAGCATCAATCAGTTTTGAAAAAAACGCAATTATTTTTTACATTTTGCTATAATAAATATCCCCAAAAAATATAAAAAAAACATTTTTTTTCTTCAGTTTAGGCCGATGTGTATTCTACATATTTTTGGTAAAAAAAATCGCAAGAGTATATTGATTGGTCTGCGCAAAAGTTATAGTGTCTACAAAATAGGGGATAGTTTTATGGCATTTTTATTAATAATTTTTTTTTACTAGTAATGGCGGCGATCAGCGATTTTTTTTTATTTTTTTTATCGTGACTGCGACATTATGGCGGACACATCAGACACTTTTGGCGCTATTGTGGGACCATTCACATTTATACAGCGATCAGTGCGATTAAAAATGCATTGATTACTGTGTAAATGTGACTGGCAGTGAAGGGGTTAACCACTAGGTGGCGCTGTAGGGGTTAAGTGTGTCCTAGGGAGTGATTCTAACTGTGGGGGCAGGGGCTATATGTGACAAGACACTGATCACCGCTCCCGATTACAGGGAGCGGTGATCAGTGTCCTGTCACTAGACAGAACGGGGAAATGCTTGTTTACATAATTTCCCCGTTCTTCCTCTCCGTGAGACGATCGTGGGGACCCGCGATCACACTCATGGAGCTCGCGGCGGACGCGCCGCCGGCAAGCCTCTTCTTGAAGGGCAACGTACAGGTACGTTAATATGCCTGTACGTGCCCTTCTGCCGACGTATACCGGCGTGAATCAGTCGGCAAGCAGTTAAGACATGAAAACCCAATTAAGGGAAACTAATCGCCTAATAATTAGTAGTAATAGTGCCTGATATGTAATATACAACCGACAAGTTTGGAAAAAAGAGTAGGACAAACCCCCCAGAAATTCTTCAAATGAATTATTAGTAAAAAGGTCAGGTCTGAATATGAAGATTCCAATGAAAGGAAAAAAAAAAGGGAATCCAAGAAGTGCTGGGACTTTGATATAAGTTTATACAAAGTAGTGAGAGGGCAAACTGATTTGAAAAGCCCACTGGCTCTGGTAAGGCTGCTCACGACAGACAAGGCTACCCTCCAGTGGGTTCTCCAGCAGGTTACTAGAAAAAAAGTGCATACATACAGTGCCTTAAAAAAATATTCATACCCCTTGAAATTTCCACATTTTGTCATGTTACAACCAAAAACATAAGTGTATTTTATGTGATAGACCAACACAAAGTGGCACATAATTGTGAAAGGAAAATGATAAATGGTTTTCAAAATGTTTTACAAATAAATATGAAAGTGTGGCGTGTTTTTCTATTCAGCCCCCCTAAGTCAATACTTTGTAGAACCACCTTTCGCTGCAATTACAGCTGCAAGTCTTTTTGGGGATGTCTCTACCAGCTTTGCACATCTAGAGAGTGACATTTTTGCCCATTCTTCTTTGCAAAATAGCTCAAGCTGTCTCAGATTAGATGGAGAGCGTCTGTGAACAGCAATGTTCAAGTCTTGCCACAGATTCTCAATTGGATTTAGGTCTGGACTGGGCCATTCTAACATGAATATGGTTTGATATAAGCCATTTTTTTCTAGCTCTGGCTGTATTGTTGAATATTAGTGTCAGGAAGCTAGTTGTTAGTTAATTTGGACAGGGTATAATCCTCATTAAATTAGTAGGTATGATGCCCGGCGGGTGTGGAGATACGACTCGGTGTACTGTACATCTTGCGGCATGTATGCGTTCCTTGATCATCCGATCGAGGGCAAATACTGCTGTGCAAAATGTAAGCACACTGTTTCCTTGAAAGCCCAGGTTCTGAATCTAGGCAATCAACTGTCAGCACTGAGAAGACCCTCCATACTAAAGGAGAGCTGGGAACGTACCCATATCAGCTGTCGGCAGGGGCAAAGACCTGAAGCGCCGAACTGTATGCTGTCTACCTGGCGCTCGGGTTCGGCACATCACGGATCTAGTGGACAGGTTACTGGGAGGGGCTGGGGAAGACCCGGCTGTCATGGTGCACGTTGGCACCAATGACAAAGTCAGAGGCAGATGGAGTGTCCTAAAGAATGATTTTAGGGACTTAGGAGCTAAATTGAGGAAAAGGACCTCCAAGGTGGTATTCTCAGAATTACTACCGGTACCTCGAGCCACACCAGAAAGGCAGAGGGAGATTAGGGAAGTAAACAAGTGGCTGAGGAGTTGGTGTAGTAAGGAGGGGTTTGGGTTCCTAGAGAACTGGACCGACTTCTCAGTTGGTCACCAGCTCCATAGAAGGGACAGACTGCACTTAAATGAGGAGGGTGCAGATCTGCTGGGAGTGAAGATGGCCGAAAAGTTAGAGGGGCTTTTAATCTAGGCGATGGGGGGGAGGGTCCAGAGGTATAGATAGTCAGCGTGGAACATATTCCAGAGGGTAGTATTGGGGGCATTAGTGGTAGTTTGACTAAAGCACATAAACTCGAGGTAAGTATAGTAACAAGTCCGATGTGCAACCTCGGAACACCCAATAAGAGGACAGTATGCGACTGGTCTAAACTACGTGGCATGTACACCAATGCCAGGGGTCTAGCGGACAAGATGGGGGAACTAGAGATACTGTTGTACGAGGAGGATTTGGATTTTGTGGGGATTTCAGAGACCTGGTTCAACAGCTGTCATGAATGTCTGGCAACCATTCAAGGGTATTCCCTTTATCGCAGGGATAGAGAGGGTAAAAAAGGGGGAGGGGTATGCCTATATATCAAGAATAATGTACAAGTGACTGTGAGAGATGACATCACTAAGGGAGCTAGGGAGGAGGTGGGATCCTTATGGGTAGAGCTCCAAAGGGATGAAACTAAGGGGAAAGTAATACTGGGAGTATGCTATAGGCCCCCTAACCAGAGGGAGGAGGGGGAGGCAGACCTCCTATCACAGTTTGGATTAGCGGCAAGGATGGGAAGTGTTCTCATAGTGGGGGATTTTAATTATCCAGATATAGACTGGGCGGAAGGAACCGCGCATTTGTCTAAGGCTCGCCAGTTCCTAAATGTCTTGCAGGACAATTTCATGGATCAGATGGTAGAATCACCAACTAGAAACAAAGTGTTACTAGACCTACTTTTTACCAACAATACAGACCTGATTACGGATGTGGAAATACAGGGCAATTTAGGAAACAGCGATCACAGGTCAATTAGCTTCAGTATAAATCACACAATTAGGGAACATAAGGGAAATACAGAGACACTCAATTTCAAATGTAAGGGTGCAATTAGGGCGGCTAAGATAGAATACGAAAGAAAGAGATCTGACAGGGAGTAGCCTCCATGGGTGTGCCACATCCCAAGTGCATAGAAAAAGCAAAGGTCCATGATGGATTGAAAACTGGCTACAAGGGTGAGTTCAAAGGGTAGTGATGAATGAGGCATACTCGGAATGGGGGGTCAGGGGTGGGTAGTGGGGTCTCCCAGGGTTCTGTGCTGGGACCAATCCTATTTAATTTGTTCATAAACAGCCTGGAGGATGGGGTAAACAGTTCAATCTCTGTATTTGCGGATGATACTAAGCTAAGCAGGGCAATAACTTCTCCGCAGGATGTGAAAACCTTGCAAAAAGATCTGAACAAATTAATGGGGTGGGCAACTACATGGCAAATCAGGTTTAATGTGGAAAAATTTTAAATAATGAATTTGGGTGGCAAAAATATGAATGAAATCTACTCACTGGGGGGGGGAGAACCTCTGGGGGAATCAAGGATGGAAAAGGACCTGGGGGTCCTAGTAGATGATAGGCTCAACAATGCCAAGCCGCTGCAAACAAATCAAACAGAATATTGGCATGCAATAAAAATGGAATTAACTCCAGAGATAAAGTGATAATTCTCCCTCTCTACAAGACTCTGGTCTGGCCACACCTGGAGTATGCTGTCTAGTTCTAGGCACCAGTCCTCAGGAAGGATATGCTGTAAATGGAGCAAATACAAAGAAGGGCAACAAAACTAATAAAGGGTCTGGAGGACATTAGTTATGAAGAAAAGGTTACGATCACTTAACGTATTCTCTCTGGAGAAGAGACGCTTGAGAGGGATTGTGATTTCAATTTACAAATACCATACTGGTGACCCCACAATAGGGATAAAACTTTTCAGCGAAAGGGACTTTATTTAATAAGACACAGACCACTCATTAAAAAAAATTAAAAGAAAAGAGGTTTAACCTTAAACTGCGTAGAGGGTTCTTTACTGTAAGAGCGGCAAGGATGTGGAATTCCCTTCCACAGGCAGTGGTTTCCGCAGGGAGTATCGATAGTTTCAAAAAACGATTAGATAAACACCCTAATTACCACAACATACAGGGATATACAATGTAATACTGACATATAATCACACACATAAAACACAAAGGAGAGCAGGGCCATCTAAGTGCAGCAATGTTAAAACATTTTAATACAGGACAGACAATTTGGAACTCACAAGATCGTAGAGATCACAGCGCAAGTAGGAAGGTATAAATGATTAATCCACTCCTGGGGGCAGGCGTTGGGCTCGCAGGTGGAGAGACAGCTGATGATCCCGGCTGCGCTGGTGGCTCCTAGTGTTTCCTGATTCTCAGAATGGGCTCAGGGGCGGCTGGACACGTCAGTTCCGGATGGAGAGGGAGTGGGGAGGAGCGCGCGTTCGGAGCATGTGTGCTCCTTCATCAGGCAATAGTAGTGGCCTTGTTGGAAGTGTTTTTTATAGTCTATTTTGCCAGGAGATGTTGATGCAGTGCCATAGCAATCGCTTGCAAACAGACCTCTAATTACAAAGTGGGCGCTGGTTTGACAGGCTGGATTGGGCAGGTATAGCTCATATAAACAGAAATGAGCGTTAAAATGAAACAAATGTTGTATACATCGCAATTGAAATAATATTATACAAACAAAGGTGGAGGGGGGGGGGGACTTATTATTACAACAAGAGAGAAAGAATCAAAATATATATATATATATATTTATATATATATATATATATATATATATATATATATACATACATACATACATAAAATAATCAAGCAATCTAAAAGCAACTAAGGTGGGAGGTGGTTGAACTGAAGTTGAGAATGAGTGGAAGAATGAAGACAAATGAGAATGTGAGAACACCAGCCAAGCCCAATTCATACTGGAAGTCACAAAATTCTGTCTGACACACAATAATTTTGAATTTAATGGCGACTTCTACCTACAGACCCATGGCACAGCAATGAGGACAAATTTTGTCCTAAGCTATGCCAATCTCACCATGGGCCTGTGGGAGAACCAATACATCTGGAATAATAACCCTTTCACTTCTCACCTGATTTTTTTATGTCCGCTATATTGATGATATCATCATCATCTGGGATGGTCCGAAATCCTTAGTCCAACAATTCGTAGCTCACTGTAATGCCAACGACATGGGTCTTTCGTTCACCTTATTCTGTGATGAGAACTCCCTAGCCTTTCTTGACCTAACACTTAGTCATGACAATGGAACCTTACAATCACAAAACTACACAAAACCCACTGCAGGAAACTCATACCTACACTACAAATGTTGTCACCACCCACTCTGAATCAAAAACATTCCCAAAAGCCAATACTGCTGTCTCAAGCATAATTGTATCAGAGATGAAGATTATGCAACACATGGCCAACTTCTCAAACAAAAATTCTTAGAGAAAGGTTACCCACCCACCCTCATAGATGAAGCCTTCATGTTTTACAAACACAACAAGAGACAAACATAATAACACCAACCCTCCCACACAACCGTTGAGATTCACAACTAATTTCCACACCAAATTCAAAAATATGGAACGAATCTACCAAAAACATTGGTCCAACCTACAAGAGGACCCACACCTCAAATCTATCACAGCCCGACCGCTCATCTCATACAGATGTGCCAGGAACCTTAAAACCAGAATATAACCCAGTAAAATGAAATCAAATCCACCCATCATCAGTGCTCCTCTGAAGTTTTTTAATATCTGAGGCATGTACCAATGCTGTAAGCCCCTATGTCTGACTTGCTCACACGTCGCCAGACAAAAAGAATTCCACTCTAAAGGAAAATTATATCCCTTATCTGATTTTTACACATGTTTATCCGAGTTTGTGATATACTGTCTGTCATGTCCGCGTGGCCTATTATATGTAGGCCACACGATCCGTACACTGCGTAAAAGATTTAGGGAACACAGGCGCCTGGTGGACGCAGGGTCAGACCCACACAGTGTCCCCAAACATTTCCTTATTCATCATGAACATTCCACCCATGATCTGAAATTCTGGGTAATCTACACTATACCCAACACTCTTCCAGCAGCCGAACGCTACCAACTGTGCGCACGGGAATCATACTGCATTTAAAGACTAGATGCCCTCACGCCAGGTGGGTTGAACGAGGAGCTGGAAATTAACCCTTTACTCTAAATTACTATCCAATAACCATTCCATCTTTCCCCTTAGAAAGATAAGTAATATTTAGATATATACATATTCTGTTCTCATTCTGAAATCTTCATTTGTGTTTTGGCTAACCTATGTTATCATTTATCATTAATAATCAACCCTTATGGTCCTTTTCCCCTCCTAGATATCCATCAATAGTAATTACTTCTCTCGTCAGCTCCCCCCCTCCTAAATACTCTCTCCCTTCATCCCAAGAATGTCTCTTGGCACCCTCTTACCATTCCCCTATCACCTCCTTCATCCTCTCATCGTTCTCCAGCCCCTAACACCCCCCCCCCTTTTTTCATTTAAATGAATTTGTATTTGTCTCAATTAATAGTTTAATAAACACAATTTCTTCTCCCCGCTTTCTCCCTCATGTACCCCCCCCCCCCCTTCCCATTATACAGTTGCATTCATCTCTTTTCCAGTCTCATTTTTATTTATCATCTTTTTTTCATTCTTATATCCAACTATACCTTTTTTCCTTTCTCATTTTCTCATTTTTTTTTATTATTACTTTTTCAACACATTTTTTTCTCTTTTTTTTTTTTCATTTTTATTTTTCCCTTTTTTTATATTTTTTATTATTTATAAATTTTATTTTATTTATTTCGAATTTTTTTCAGTCCTACTTCTCTCATTCTCATTTGTCTTCATTCTTCCACTCATTCTCAACTTCAGTTCATCCACCTCCCACTGTAGCTGCTTTTAGATTGCTTGATTATTTTATGAATATATATATATTTTTTAATTCTTTCATGTTGTATACGTTTTTTACCACCCCACCTCTCTCTCTCCACGGTTTTTGTATAATATTTCAATTGGGATGTATAGAACAATTCTTGTTTCATTTTAATGCTCATTTCCGTTTATATGAGCTCTACCTGTCCAATCCAACCTGTCACACCAGCGCCCACTTTGTAATTAGAGGTCTGTTTGCAAGCGGTTACCATGGCACCGCATCAACATCTCCTGGCAAAATAGGCTATAAAAATCACTTCCAACATGGCCACTACTATTGCCTGATGAAGGAGCACGCATGCTCCAAACGCGCGCTCCTCCCCACTCCCTCTCCATCCGGAAGTGACGTGTCCAGCCGCCCCTGAGCCCATTCTGAGAACCAGGAAGCGCTGGGAGCCACCAGAGCAGCCGGGATCATCAGTTGTCTCTCCAGCTGTGAGCCCAACGCCTGCCCCCAGGAGTGGATTAATTATTTATACCTTCCTACATGCGCTGTGATCTCTACGATCTTCTGAGTTCCAAATTGTCTGTCCTGTATTAAAATGTTTTAACTTTGCTGAACTTAGATGGAGCTGCTCTGCTTTGTGTTTTACTGTCTGCAAAGCCCCTTCTAGCTTGTTATGAGCCGGCAGCCATCCACAGTCAGCCTATCCGTGACCACCAACACACCTTGTGCTGCATTTGAACTTTCATACATGGACTCCCTGCTATAGAGAGCTGTCTAATTGCCCACTCGCTCTATTGAGCTGACAGAGCGCACATGAGCATATGTACATAATAATCACACACAGAGGTTGGACTTGATGGGCTTGTGCCTTTTCTTCAACCTCACCTACTATGTATGTTTAGGGTCGTTGTCCTGCTGGAAGGTGAACCTCTGCCCCAGTCTCAAGTCTTTTGCAGACTCTTAACAGGTTTTCTTCTAAGATTGCCCTGTATTTGGTTTCATCCATCTTCCCATCAACTCTGACCAGCTTCTCTTTCCCTGCTAAAAAAAAAAAAAAAAAGAAGAATGTCACCAACATGTTTCACGGTGGTGTGTTCAGGGTGATGTGCAGTGTTAGTTTTCCGCCACACATAACATTTTGCTTTTAGTTCAATTTTGGTCTCATCTGACCAGAGCACCTTCTTCCACATGTTTGCTGTATCCTCCACATGGCTTCTCGAAAACTGCAAATGGAACTTCTTATGGCTTTATTTCAACAATGGCTTTCTTCTTGCCACTTTTGCATAAAGGCCAGATTTGTGGAGTGCACGACTAATAGTTGTCCTGTGGACAGATTCTTCTACCTGAGCTGTGGATCTCTGCAGCTCCTCCAGAGTTACCATGGGCCTCTTGGCTGCTTCTCTGATTAATGTTCTCCTTGCCCGGCCTGTCAGTTTAGGTGGATGGCCATGTCTTGGTAGGTTTGCAGTTGTGCCATACTCTTTACATTTTCGGATGATGGATTGAACAGTGCTCCGTGAGATGTTCAAAGCTTTGGATATTTTTTATAACCTAACCCTGCTTTAAACTTCTCCATGACTTTATCCTTGACCTGTCTGGTGTATTCCTTGGCCTTCATGATGCTGTTTGTTCACTAAGGTTCTTTAAAGAGGAGGGCCAGTCAAAAAAAAATAAATAAATAAAAGTCAGCAGCTACAAATACTGCAGCTGCTGACTTTTAATTGGACACTTACCTGTCCCTGGGTCCAGCGATGCGGGGGTTTGAAGCCCCGCTCATCTCCCCCTCCGTTCAGTGGCGCCGGCATTGCAACTGTGGGCGCCGGGCTGTGGCTTCACAGCCTGGCACCCACTGCGCATGCGCGAGTGGCGCCGCGCACCGTGATTGGCCGCTCAGTCACCTGGGACCTGTAATGGGTCCCAGATGATTGACAGGAGGGAGGGAGCAGAGCTGAGCCCTTCCTGTGCCAAGGGGGAAGTGATATCACCAGCCCAGGCACTGGAAGAGGCAGACTACAAGGGACCCCCTAGCAACAGGCATTTAGAGGTAAGTAAAAAAAAAAAACAAATATATCCAAATGTTTTTTTTTATTATTTTTTTAGGCACAATCATGACTTTTTTTTTTTTTTTAGGGTGGAACACCACTTTAACAAACCATATCCTAAATATGGGTGTAACATGTTATTAAAGCTGAGCCTATTCTTTAAATATTGCTTTGCAAAAGCCAAAATAAATATTGCAGAAAGTTATCAGTAATTAGAGAAAGAAAACTCTTTCTTTTTTTTAGGATGGTGGAAAGATTTCTCCACTGGAAGTTGAGCCGAGACCCTGAGAGATGCAGTATAAAAAGAGCTATGTGTAGACTTAGAAAAGTATGCCCACAGTGAAACTGCTAGGTAACATGGTAGACGCATATTATTATTTTTTATAAATCGTGACCATTATTTTAAATATATAAATATATAGATACGTTGTTTTTGTATTTTCTATATCCAGCATTATGCCATATTGAAAAAGTTTGGCACTCTTAACAACCACTGCAGTCGTTCCCGAAGTTCAGAAACAGTGAGTAGAACTCAGCGTTCCATCATGGAGCGTCCACCTCCCTCCCTGATACCAGAGAACAACAAGATTCTAGAAGCCACCAACAAGATCATTGAGCTTCTGACAGGAGAGGTAAGTGGTGCTGGGAACTCTGGGACATTATATAGTAACAGAAGGGATGTTTCTGTGTGGTGATGGTATCTTTGTGTGTCAGGTTCCTATAAGGTATCAAGATGTCACAGTCTATTTCTCCATGGAGGAGTGGGAGTATATAGAAGAACACGAGGATCTGTTCAGGGATGTCCTTGTGGAGAATCAGCAGCTGTTTGGATCAATTGGTATGTTACAGAGAAATCATAATTGTGTTTTAATGGATATGATTAAGTTATGGGTTCAATATTGTAATCTCATTTAACAGCTTGTAACGGCTATTAGTATATATATAGTAGTCTGTTTACTTTTACCTTTTTTTTAGCAGCTTTCTTGACTCCTGTGTTTTCAATAATCGTCAGTACATGGAAGGTTTAAGGCCTAGTACACACCACTATTTTTTTTTTTTCATTCAACCCAGCGGGTTGTACAGCCAAATCGATGTTAGTACAGCCATTTCCCCTGCTGTGCTATTGTGTTCTGACAGAGGGACGTAACCCTGTTACACCACTTTTACCTACAGGAAAGCCTATAACAAGGCTTACCTGTAGGTACCTTGAATATCTCCTAAACTTGCACAGTTTAGGAGATATTCAGTATATGCGCTGCTGCCTACGTCATTGGCGCATGCGGTCCGTTTCTTCAGGAGTCATGCCGTTACCGGCAGCTCCTGCGCGCATGTGCTGGAGAGACGTCATCGCAGCTCCGGCCAATCACAGCGATAGGAGCCACGAACCCGGAAGTAACTCCGGTGGAAGATGCCCGAGCTGTACTTGGAGGGCCGATGCCGATCCAGGGCATCGTTCTGAGGTAAGTATTTCATAAAGAGCTAGTATGCGATGCATACTAACTTATGCCCTTGTCTTGCAGGGTTTGTTTTGTTAATTTTCCTGTGGTTTACAACCTATTTGATTCAAAATACAAAACTGATATCCCAAATAAATGATGAATACAAAAGTGCAAAAAAAAAAAAAATAATAATGAATGAGTGTCCAAAGAATGATGTGGTGACAGCAATCCAGAATAAAAAAGTGTCCACTATGTGTAATAAGTGTCTTTAAGTGCTTAAACTCTAATCCTCGATGCACTCACCAGAAATCTAAAAAACCAAGAGCAGAACAGCCAGCGATCTCCATCGGGTGTTATGAAAAGATCCAATAGAAGTGAGTCTCCACCAAAATATGCACTCACCAGAAATAAATCATATGGGAGCTTCAATGTTGTCTCTTTAGCAGACAACCCCCCCCCCCCCCCCACTTCCCCTTGTTTACAGCATGGAATCCCCATCACAGGAAACAACAAACTGCATAGAGCCCAGATAGTGCTTACATAGTGTAGTATTGTCTTATCAAAATATTGAAAGTTTTTACATAAAAAGCTGCAGCACAATAAATCATAAAGACAAACTGGTCAGACCTACAGTAATGGCCACCTCCCGCGGACACAGCAGCGTGACGTCAGCGCATAGGCCCCTCCCGTCTCGATTCGGGACACACGCACGTTCTCAAGGAATACTGCTCTAGCTAACATCAAATTAAAACCACCTGTGTGCAGCAGCCCCCTAATACTTACCTGAGCCCCATCTCGATCCAGCGGTGTTGCACAGGAGCCTCAGCTGTCCAGGACTCTCCCTCCCCAGTGGCTGAGACACAGCTGTCAATCAAAGTCAGTGAGCCAAAGAGGAGAAAGAGGGGACTGTTTGCTGTGGGGGCACCTGGCAGGAAGGAGAGGCCAATAGCGCCAGCAAGGGACCCAAGAAGAGGAGGATCCAAAACCACTGCACAGAGCGGGTACAGTAAGTATAACATGTTTGTTATTTTTAAACAAAAAAAAAAAAAAAAAAACAAGACTTTAATATCACTTTTTTCAGGAGGCATCTATTGACACACAAGCACAGCTTGGCCCCAACAACCCTACACTCACACACACATTCCCTCTCCATTGGATTTGACTGACTGTAGCAACAGCAAACACTGTTCCAAGCCAAACCTGTGAGAGAGGGGAGAAGAACTGCTGCAGGCAGGCTGACGCTGGATTAAGAGAAGATTCAGGTGAATGTTTAGGGGGGGGGACTGGGGGGAGCTACTATTGAAAGGTTTTCATCTTAAAGGATATTTAAAGGTTCGTTTAAAAAAAAGCAAACATGTTATACTTACCTCCTCTTTGGTTTTGCACAGAGTGGCCCGATCCTCCTCTTCTGGGGTCCCTCAGCCACGCTCCTGGCTCCTCCTCTTCTCGAGTGCCCCGTTGGAGAGTCGCTCTCCCTTAGGGCACTCATGCGGGCGTGCTCCCGTGTCCTGCTGCTGCGTCTATTGACACAGACAGCAGGACTCGGCCCCCGTCTCCCGCGTCATTGGATTTGATTGACAGCAGCGGGAGCCAATGGCTGCGCTGCTATCAATCTGTCCAATCAGGACCCAAGACAGGGGCTGGAGCTGGTGTGCTCGTCCCCATCCGTGGAAAGACCGCGTTCAGATAAGTAAAAGGGGGGGCTCTGGGGGGCAGCTGCATCACAGGAGGTTTTTCACCTTAATGCTTAAAATGCATTAAGGTGAAAAACCTTGAGGGTTTACAACCCCTTTAATGCAGAGAATGCATTAAAGCGGGGGTCCACCTATCTATCGTTTTTTTTTTTTTTGGAGTTCATTCACAAACTTTTCTTCTCATGATTATCTACTCACATGTTCTGTGTAATATGTCCGCCTGTGTCCGATTTCGTTGTAAAGAATAACTTATAAAATTCACTGAAGGCGGTTTCCATCTTCATTGTGGGCATTTGAAGCCCACAAGCATGTATTTTCTGGATGCGGTGAATGCTGTGCTCCCAGCATTCACTGAGATGTTGTGATGACGTTGTTGCACAATGCATGCTGGGAAGCCTGAGACTAGCTCCCAGGGGACTGTGGGAGGTCTGGGAGAGGCTAGAAACACGCCTACTCCCACGGGAGGAAAACCAGGAAGTGCAAAGAAGATTAGAAAAAAAAAGGTAATTACGGCGATTTAAATTTTTTTACACAGCATGTCAGCATCTAGGCAAGGAAGAGAATGCATAGAGCTAATGTTCAAAATTTGGGTGGAACCCCGCTTTAAGGTAAAAAAAAAAAAAACCTTTACAACCACTTTACCACCTGATACAAGCAAAAGTGCAATGTTAATTTGTCATTGGAGAAGAAATACTAGTAGAAAAAATCCAAGTCTCTCTCCAACTGATTGAGACAAGATTTTGATGTCACACCAACTGGTATCACATGCAATTAATATTAACCACCTCCCATATGACATCCTGGAGTTTGAGTGGGGATATCTGGATGATGGGTGCAGCTGCAGGCATCATTCAGATATCATCCTTTTCTGCCGGCGATTCCCTTCACCGTAAATATAATCATAGCAGCTGTTCAGTGCTTCTACCGGCTCGCCCATGCGATCGACGACCTGGAGAAGGAATCTGCCGGTGACAGAAGTTCACCATAGAGAATACCACGGACCAGATGGTCCCCGGCAGTCTCTATGACCTCTGGAGGCCGGGCGTGATGTCATGACGTTACATCTGGTCCCGGCAGTTGATAACACTGCCGTGTATTTGGCTGGAAAGGCTGAGATCGTGTTTTTTTTTTTTTTTTGGATCTCAGGTCTTTCCAGGCTGAAGGAGAGATGTGGGGTTATGGACCCCAGATCTCTGTAATGAGGACCTGTCATGCCCTATTCCTATTACAAGGGATGTTTACATTCCTTGTAATAGAAATAAAAGTGATAAAAAAAAAAAAGAAAGGGAAAGTGTAAAAAAACAAAAACATTTAAAGTGCCCCCGTCTACGCATGCTTGCACGCAGAAGCGAACAGATAAGTACGTCACGCTCACATATGTAAAGGCCTAGGGAGATTTTTAAGTATCGAAGTTTGGTGCCATTCCACGAGTGTGCGCAATTTTAAAGCATAACATGTTCAGTATCTATTTACTCAGCGTAACATCATCTTTCACATTATACAAAAAAATTGGGCTAACTTTAGTGTTTTGTTTTTTGTTAATTCATAAAACAGTTTTTTTTTTTCAAAATACTGCACAAATACCGTGTGACATAAAAAGTTGCATCTACTGCTATTTTATTTACTAGGTTCTTTGCTAAAAAAAAAAAAAAACACATATATAATATTTGGGGATTCTGAGTAATTTTCTAGCAAAAAAAAATATTATTTTTACATGTAGGAGAGGAGTGCCAGCACTGGCCCAGTATTAAACTGATACAGTTGTATATAATACTGATAAATTGATACAGCTGTGTATAATAAAAATTTGGCAGGCAATTAAAAAAAAACAAAAAAGGAATTAGACAGCAACATTTCCTACTAAACGCCCGCAAACCTCCTTTCACCGTCGGATCGCTTTTTGGAGGGAAAAAACTGTCGCACATACTTTCCGGTATTTCATGTGATGCTGAAGCATGCTGTATTACTTGTAAACATCAGACTTTGTACAATCACTTATACCTGCTCAGTCCTAAAAATCAATCCTACAACTCCCTGAAAAGCTGTTTAATAGGTACTTAGGCTTAGATTGATCATTTATGCATTTTCTTTGTTTTCTGTTATTTATATCAGGCTGCTTCAAGAGTAAAAGAAGCTCTGAGACAACCAGTGGAACAGGGAAGCCGGGGAACTGCAGAGCGGAGGCGGTGTGGAATGTCACTAAAGAGTTAATTGACCTGCTGACTGGAGAGGTGAGAGGGATTCTGGGAGTGTCACATGTCATCACTGTTTTTGGGAATGTCATATGAGGTCACTGTTATCTATATTGTTAAAACCCAGGCCTGCAGATATTGCATTTACATAATTACATAGTAAGGAGGAAAGACACAAACAAATCCATCTAGTTCAACCAATAGGAAAAAAGAACCAAATGGAAAACCTTCATATACACCAGGAGTCTCCAAACTGTGGCCCTTTGCTAGGCTTTATCCGGCCCTTGGGGCACTATTCCTCCCACTGACAGCCAACAATGGGGCACCATTTCTTTCTCTGATACCAATGATGGGATACTATCCCTCCTACTAATAGGGGCACGACTCCATCTCCTACTGACCACCAACCCCGAGGCCATATTTATTCTCACTGATGATGGGCCCAGGACATTTTCTGCCCCCCCCCGCTGGCCACAATACGACCCTCCTAAAGTCTAAAGCACAATAAACTGGCCCTTTGTTTGAAAAGTTTGGAGACCCCTGATATACACAATCCTATACACACAGTTGATCCAGAGGAAGGCAAGAAAAAAAAAACAGTAAAGCATGATCCAATTTTCCCAAGAGGGAAAATAGATTTGTTCCTGATCCCTCAAGTCAGTCCCGTTCCCCCACAGTTAGAAACACCTCCCAGGGAACACATTTAACCCCTTGATTGCCCCCTAGTGCCAAGAGGCAATCAGAGATTTCCAACCACCCCTGGCATTATTACTTAGAAATATTAATATGTAATTATATTTTGTGCATTTAGGAACCAGCTCAGGGAGTCTATTTCACATTTTCACAGCTCTTACCCGTTTCATATGTGGAGTTTAAATCTGTTTTCCTGCAGCAGTAGAGTCTGGAGGACTCTGTAATAACCTGAAAGTAAGTAGCTCTACACCAAGTTCACTATATGGACCACTTATGTATTTATAGATGTTGATCATCCCCCCCCCCTTAATCTCCTCTTCTCAAGAGTGAATAAATTCAGTTCCTCTAATCTTTCCTCATAGCTGAGCTCCTCCATGCCTCTTATCAGTTTGGTTGCCCTTCTCTGCACTTTCTCCAGTTCCCCGATATCCTTTTTGAGAACTGGTGCCCAAAACTGAACTGCATATTCCAGATGAGGTCTTACTAATGATTTGTACAGGGGCAAAATTATATCTCTCTCTCTGGAGTCCATATCTCTCTTAATACAAGAAAGGACTTTGCTCACTTTAGAAACCACAGCTTGGCACTGCATTCTATTATTGAGCTTATGATCTACCAAAACCCCCAGATCCTTCCCCACTACAGATTCCCCCAGTTGTACTCCCCCTAGTATGTATGATACATGCATATTCTTAGCCCCCAAGTGCATAACTTTACGTTTATCAACATTAAACCTCATTTGCCACATAGTTGCCCAATTAACCACTTGCCGACCAGCCGCCGTCTTTATACTGCAGCAGGTCGGCTCCCTCCCGCAAATCGCTGTAGGTGTACATCGGCTCCTTTAAGAGCCACAGCAGGTGTGTGCATCCGCTGCATGGGGGAGGACCTGATGCGCGTGGCCGGCGGCCAAGATGTCTGCCGGCCACCCGCGATTGCGGGAAAGAGAGCCAGAACAGGGATCTGTCAATTTAAACGGATCCCCGTTCTGACAGGGGAGGAGAGAGAGCTTTGCTGTTCCTAGTGATTAGGAACAGCGATCTCTCTCCTCAAGTCAATCCGGTTCCCCTACAGTTAGAAACACCTCCCAGGGAACACATTTAACCCCTTGATCGCCCCTAGTGTTAACCCCTTCCCTGACAGTGACATTTATACAGTAATCAGTGGCTATTTTTAGCTCTGATCGCTGTATAAATGTCAATGGTTCCAGAAAAGTGACCGATCTGTCCGCCACAATGTCGCAGTCCCGCTAAAAATCGTAGATTTTCGCCTTAATAGTAAAAACAAAAAAATACCATAAATCTATCCCCTATTTTGTACACGCCATAACTTTTGCGCAAATCAATCAAGTTACGCTTATTGCGATATTTTTTTACCAAAGATCTGTAGAAGAATACATATTGGCCTAAACTGATGAAGAAGTGGGGGGGGGGGGGGGGGTTTAATATATTTATTATAGCAAAAAGTAAAAAAAAAATAATAATATATATATATATATATATATATATATATATATATATATATATTTTTTTTTTTTTTTCAAAATTGTCACTCTTTTTTTGTTTATAGCGCAAAAAATAAAAACCTCAGAGGTGATACAATATCACCAAAAGAAAGCTCTATTTGTGGGAAAAAAAAGGACGTAAATTTTGTTTGGGTACAGCATCGCACAACCGTGCGATTGTTAGTTAAAGCGACGCAGTGCCGTATCGAAAAAAAATGGCCTGGTCATTAAGGGGGTAAATCTTCCGGTTTGTATGTGGTTAAACAGAGCATTGAGGTCGGCTTGTACGTTGGAGACATCCTGTAAGGACGTTATTTCACTGCATAGCTTGGTGTCATCTGCAAAGACAGAAATGGTACTTTTAATCCCAGACCCTATATCGTTTAGAAAGATATTAAACAGTAAGGGTCCCAACACTGAACCTTGGGGTACACTGATACCCTTAAACCTTTCAGAGTAAGAACATATCATTACTTTTAAGGGCCACTATCATTTAAAGGTAAATTGTAATAACTTTGGATCTTTGAATGTTCAAGTTTTTATGTTTTTCATGTATAAAACTATATTTATATTGCCGCTTACCAATCTTTAGAAGTGATGGGTACATTTGTTTTTTTTTTTAGGCTTTTTTCCTGTTTTCACCTGGTGATTAGGCCAGTAACGCACCCCCTTTATTAGAGTGCCTCCACTCTGGATGAAGGAGCACAGGGCATTGTCAGTCTGGGGGGAGGAGAGTGTTTGATGTACTAGCAGATTTAGATACACTAATCCGTTTGAAGCCAAACTCCAGCTCACACTGCAGTTACACAAGCAGTTAAAGCAATAGAATTTTTACTTTTTTCAAATAAAGGTTTTGGATAAATAAATAAAAGCCGATCATTGTAATCACCCCTCTTTGTCAGTTTGTCTCAACAATCTTTGATGGGTTATAAATGTTTTAAAATCTGTATTAAACCCAATAGCAAACATTTATTATGTTACCAATTCTTAGATGTGGTGGCTGCCCTAGTTTTCTATTTTAAGTTTTCTTTGTTTTATTTTTATCTGGTGACCTGGACAGTTATGCCGCGTACACACGGTCGGACTTTTCGTCTACAAAAGTCCGACGGACGCCGTTGGACAAAATACGGCTGACAATCCGATCGTGTGTGGGCTTCCCCGGACTTTCAGCTGACTTTTCCAGCCGCAAATCTGACGGACTTTAGATTTGGAACTTGCTTCAAATCTTTACGTCGTAACTACGCCGGACCCAGAAATCCGCTCGTCTGTATGCTAGTCCGACGTACAAAAACCCACGCTAGGGCAGCTATTGGCTACTGGCTATCAACTTCCTTATTTTAGTCCGGTGTATGTCATCACGTACGAATCCGTCGGACTTTTGTGTGATCGTATGTAGGCAAGTCCGTTCGTTAGAAAGTCCGCCGCAAGTCCGTCAAAAGTCTGTCAGATAGGCTGTCGGACTTTTGTAGCCGAAAAGTCTGACCGTGTGTACGCGGCATAAGTCTGTATTTGAACAGAACAAGCACTGCAATTTTAATTAGCACTCTCATACCCACTCATAGTGTCTAGACCCGGGTTTCTTAACTGGGGTTCTATGGAACTCTAGGGTTCCTCCAGAGGTTGCCAGGGGTTCCTTGAGCAATGGGCAATATCTGCCTCTCAGATACACTATATTGTCAGAAGTATTGGGATGCCTGTCTTTACATGCACATGAACTTTAATGGCACCCCAGTCTTAGTCCATAGGGTTCAATATTGAGTTGGCCCGCTCTTTGCAGCTATAACAGCTTCAACTCTTCTGGGAAGGCTGTCCACAAGGTTTAGGAGTGTGTCTATGGGAATGTTTGACAGTTCTTCCAGAAGCGCATTTTGTGAGGTCATTTGTGATGTTAGAGGAGAAGGCCTGGGTTGCAGTCTCCGCTCTAATTCATCCCAAAGGTGTTCTATTGGGTTGAGTTCAGGACAGTCAAGTTCCTCCTTCCAAATTTGCTCATCCATGTCTTTATGGGCCTTGCTAGTCATGTTGGAAAAAGAAGGGGCCACCCCAAACTGTTCCAACAAAGTTAGAAGCATGAAATTGTCCAAAATGTTTTGGTATGCTGACGCCTTAAGAGTTCCCTTCACTGGAACCAAGGGCCAAGCCCAATCTCTGAAAAACAACCCCACACTATAAACCCCCTCCACAAAAATATTTGGACCAGTGCACAAAGCCAAGTCCCGGGAAGTTGTTTCAAGGGTTCCCCTGTGTTGAAAATGTCTCCTGAGCAAGCAGTTTTCTGCGAAAAGTGTTGAGAAAGTGTGCTGTCCCACTGGGTGATATAGTTGATGACAGAATTTAGTTTTAAGTGATTCAAATAAGGTTTGTTTTTTTTTTTTATATCGTGTTGCTAAAACATTATCCTAAGTCTCTTTTACATATACCTTTTTTCTTGTCTTTTCTCTCTCTTATTTCTCTCTTTAGAGTTATATACTTGTCAAGACATCTAGAACAATGACAGACAAACAGAGCTCGGGATATCTTAGTAGAGGTCAAGACGCCATCACCGAGTCCTTGCCTGACCCCACAATACCTGAAAGAAACAGCAAGATTCTGGAAGCCACAAATATGATTCTGGAGCTGCTGACAGGAGAGGTAAGTGGTGCCAGAAATGATGGGACATTATTCAGTAACAGAAGGTATGTGTCTGGATGGTGACTTTATTATTGTGTGTGAGTCAGGTTCCTATACGGTGTCAGGATATCGCTGTCCATTTCTCCATGAAAGAGTGGGAGTATTTAGAAGGACATCGGGACCTCTACAGGGATGACGACATGGAGAAGTCCCAGCCTTTCATATCTTTGGGTAAGTGTTTAAATGAGATGTTAATTTTAATGCAATTTTTTGCATTTTCTGCCACTAATGCCACGTACACACGGTCGGACTTTTCAGCTACAAAAGTCCGACAGCCCGTCCGACGGACTTTTGACGGACTTTCTAACGAACGGACTTGCCTACACACGATCACACAAAAGTCCGACGGATTCGTACGTGATGACGTACACCGGACTAAAATAAGGCGGTTGATAGCCAGTAGCCAATAGCTGCCCTAGCGTGGTTTTTGTCCGTCGGACTAGCATACAGACGAGCGGATTTCTGGGTCCGGCGGAGTTACGACGTAAACATTTGAAGCATGTTTCAAATCTAAAGTCCGTCAGATTTGCGGCTGGAAAAGTCCGCTGAAAGTACGGGGAAGCCCACACACGGTCGGATTGTCCGCCGGATTTGGTCCCTCGGACTTTTGTAGACGAAAAGTCCGACCGTGTGTACGTGGCATAACAGTAACAGAAAGGGTCCCCACCACCTACATCAATCTAGTAAGTAGTGGAGCCTTTATCTTGTTGACATTTACATTGACTTGTGAACTAAAGTCATCACACCAGAACAATGGAGTATATAGAAAAACGTTTTATGATCTTCCCAAACTACAAGACTTCACAAACTGCTCTCAACCCAGCTCAAATCTGAAATTGTGGTTGTTGATTCCAGTAGAACCCAGGATCTGAAGAGTTTGTGTTACAGCTTATCATTTCTGTTCACTGTCATTGCTGTTTCTCTTCTACTCTTACATCCCCCCCAATCTCTGGTACCGGTATAACCGCTAGGCCTAGGGAAGTGGTGCAGGAGGAGGAACTGTCAATAATGGGGATAGTTTTACTGTGCCATTTGGCCTCTGGTGTAAGACAGGAAGCATCAAATACTCTTTTTCTGCCCAGCAAAAAAAAAGGTTTTTTTGTGTAAAATGTATCCTCCTTTTTTTAATTTTTTATTATTTTTTTAAGAAATGAACCATTTACGAAAGAAAACAAAAGCATTTTTTTAAACTCTTCTAACCCGGGTTACAGACAAGACAGGGTCTGTAGGTTTGTTCTTAAGTTGAATCTGTAAGTCGGAACAGGTACATTTTTTAAGTGTAGCTCCAGCCAAAAAAACAATTTTTAAGCTTTTTTGATAGCATAGCGAAGGGTTATCACCCCGGTAACATTTGTTTTGCTGTCTGTGCCGGATCAGAGTGATTCCCATTGGTCATATGCCAGCACATTCTGTGCATTAAGGTGAAAAACCTTCTTTGCTACAACTGCCCCCAGAGCCCCCCCCCCTTTTTTTTCTTACCTGAACCTATCCATTCCAGCGATGTGCAGGAGCCCAGCGGCTCCAGCTGTTGTCTCTGTCCTTACTGGATAGATTGATAGCAGCTGCTCTCAATCAAATCCAGTGACGCGGGGGGCGGGGCCAAATCCTGCTGTCTATGTCAATGCACGCAGCAACGGGACCCGGGAGCACGCCCGCACAGGTGCCCCATGGAAAGCGGCTCTCTGTAGGGTCACCCGATGAAGAGGAGTAGCCAGGAGCGCCAACAGGGCACCCCAGAAGAGGGGGATCGGGGCTGCTCTGTGCAAAATTTTTTTATTAAAAAACAAACCTTTACAACCCCTTTAAGCACTAATGGCATTAATAAAACTATTGATTGATAAACATTTATAAGGGAGATGAATAGTTACTCATTTGTGCTGTCAGATACCTAAACACCTCGTCTTATATTCAGTGGGACCATCAGATGTTGTTGGTAGACTGTTCTTTACATTTTAGTCATCTGATGAATGAACAGACTATTCCAACTAATCTGATTATCTCTCGCTTGATTATCAAGACTTAAAGTTGTAATAAACCCAAAACCAAAAATGTAATATATTGCAGGTTACCAATCATTGGATGTAGTGGCTGCATTAGTATTGTTCTTGTAGGCTTTTTAACCCTCTGTTCTCACCTGTTGATCTGGCCAGTAACACACCTGTATTGGAGAGACACCACTCTGGAGGAATCCACACAGGGGGCTTATTTGGACAGCTTTGTCAGTCAGGGGAGAAGGAGTGTTAGTTATTCTAGCAGATTTAAATACAATAACAAATTCAAGCAAAACTCCAGCTAATACTTTATAAGCAATTACACAAGTTGTTTGTACTTTTTGCTATAATAAATATCCCCATTTTTTTTCTTTTAAAAAAGCTAATTTTTTCTCAGTTTAGGCCGATATGTATTCTTCTACATATTTTTGGTAATAAAAATCGCAATAAGCATATATTGATTGGTTTGCGCAAAAGTTATAGCGCTACAAAATAGGGGATAGATTTATAGCATTTTTATTATTTTATTTATTTTATTTTTTTTTATTAGTAATGGCGGTGATCTGCGATTTTTATCGTGACTGCGAAATTATGGCGGACACATTGGAAAATTTTGACACATTTTTATGACCATTGGCATTTATACAACAATCAGTGCTATAAAAATGCATTGATTGTTGTATAAATGTCACTGGCAGTTAAGGGGTTAACACTAGGTGGCGATCAAGGGGTTAACAGTGTTCCCTAGTGTGTGTTCTAACTGAAGGGGGGATGAGACTAGCTAGGGGAAGAGATAGATCGCTGTTCATACTTTGTATGAACACACGATCTGTCTCTTCTCCCCTCAGAGAGCCGCAATCTTAGTGTTTACACACAGAGATCCCAGTTCTTGCTGTGTCACGAGCGATCGCGGGAGCCCAGCGGTCATCGCGACTGCACTCGCAGCGGCTCCGGGGGGCGCGCGCCCCTAATGACCACATATAGAAGCAACGTAACATGAAGGCGATTCGCACAGCTGAGCCATGTTGCCGCAGTACAACTGCGGCGGCTGGTCGGCAAGCGGTTAAATAAGTCTGTCTGCTATTGCTATTAAGAAATTATTGTAATTGGCCTCATTAGATAGCTTAAAGTGAAACTGTACTTTGCCCAGGGCTGCTGTTAGTAATCACGGGGCTGCTGGGGCCCCCCCTTCCCGGCCGAAAGTGACTGAGGACCTTGATTTATCAGTCCCTTTCTTTGCAGCCTCAGCAGCATGGAATAATGAATAGGAAATGCTCTGAGGCTTCCTGCTCATTCACAAATTGAATCATAGTAAACTATGAAAGGTGGACATAGGAGTAATTGGAACCGATCACTCACTGTGTTTATTCAGGAAAGGAAAGGGCCAGTAAATGACATATTTACCGGCCCCTTTTGCTGCTTTCTATCCTGGAACCTCTCCTTTGTGTCCATCGTAGCTGCCGGTAAGAGAGGAGAGTAGGGAAGCCGGAAGTGCTGTGGGGAAAAGGGGCAAACGGGGGGCCCGGACAGCAGATGGAAGGGGCACATGTGCTATGACCAATCCCCCTGCAGTGCAGCCGGAGGGGGTAAGAGAAGCTGGCAGCGCTGCAGGGGAAGGCAGAGGGTCGGTGGATGCAATAAGACAGTATGCCTGGGCCCCTCTTTTAAACTGATGGTGCCTGGGCCCAGTACAGGAGGGCTGGCTGTACTGCCTTGTCAGCAGCCCTGGCTTTGCCCATGTTGCATCAAGCGGTTAGCCTCTTCAATTAACAATGGGGTTCTTTCTATAAATTAGAGGTACTACTGCAGTTTAAAGTGTCTGAGCAAAAAACATAACTCGAGAATGGATATTAAAATGTAAGTCATTTCCAATTTCTATTACTTGCAATATAGTTCTGTCCTAGGAGCCCACCTCCCTTCATTTCTAAAAGGCTCAGCTAGGAATCCTGTTCCCACCCGCTTGGACTTGTGTGGTAGCCTTCAAGGCAGGTGCTTTCTGCAACTTATAGAAAGATGGCACAACTGTACCTATCCTCCATATTGTGGAGCTAATGTAATTTCATGTTCTTTTCCCTAGATGGAGGTCTACCTGTCTATGAGCCCGATGGATATCCCCTTCCTGCTCACCATTTAGAAGATAGAAACAAAAACCTTTTTGTTATGAAGTCCTCCCAGAGCAGGGCAAGCAGCGTTGATGAAAGAGAACTGGAAAATAACCTTTCCAGCTCCGAAGACAGTGTCCAGGCCGTCCCGGTCAATACAAAGTCTCCAGTTTCCAACAAAGCAGCACATCGCATTACAGACGAAAACTTCCCCTGCTCCGAATGTGGGATCTGTTTTTCCAGCCAGCAAAAACTGGACTTCCATCGTCGGCTTCATACGGCGAGAAAAACATATTCATGCGCAGAGTGTGATAAAATCTTCATAGCAAAACACCAGCTTGAGAGTCACCAGATCAGTCACACAGGAATCAAACGCGTCAGCTGCGCTGCGTGCCACAAATCCTTTGCCACCAAGGGTACCTTAACTGTTCATCAGCAGCGCTACTGCCTAGAGGCACAATATTATAGATGCTCGGCATGCAGACAAGACTTTGAAAGTAAGCATGAATTGGAGGACCACATGAAGAGCCATCTAACGTTACAAAGCCAGGCCACCTGTACCGAATGTGGAAAGCACTTCCTCCACAAAGGGAATCTTAAAGCTCATTACCGAATTCACACGGGAGAAAAACCATTTGTCTGTCTAGAATGTGGAAAAAGTTTTGCATACAAGTCCCACCTTGTTTCCCACCAGCGCTATCACACGGGGGAGGGGCTAACATGCCGGTATTGCGAGAGGTTTTTTGTAGACAGGGTACGTCTTGTGGAACACGAGCGTGTTCATACTGGAGAAAAGCCGTTTGCTTGTTCTGAGTGCGGAAAGTGTTTCAACAGAAAATATCATCTCATATCGCATCAGAGGACTCACACGGACATTCGGCCATTCGGGTGTACTGCTTGCGGGATGCTTTTTACGTCTAATGCAACTGCAGAAAGACATCTGAAGGAGAGGAGATGCAAAAAACAAAAAGCTTTAAAGGGCTGAAAGTGATTGTAAAGTCTTGGTTTTTTTTTTCTATTAAAAGAACAAACATTTTATACTTACCTGCTCTGTGCAGTGGTTTTGCACAGAGCAGCCCGGATCCTCTTCTTCTCGGGTCCCTGGCTGGAGCTCCTGGTCCCTCCCTGCTGTTGGGTGCCCCCACAGCAAGCAGCCTGCTATGGGGGCACCCAAGCCGAACTGCAGCTCCATGCATTCTTTTAGACACGGACCTGTGGTTCGGCCCCGTCCCCCCTCTCTCTCCCGATTGGCTAATTGAGTTTGACAACAGCGGGAGCCCATGGTGCCGCTGCTGTGTCTCAACCAATCAGGAAGGAGAGTCCCAGGCAGCCAAGGCACTTGTGGACATTGCTTGATAGAATGCATTAAGATAAAAAAAACTAATGACTTTACAACCACTTAAGTTAAATGCCTGGTTGTTTACATTATGTTAAAGCGGACCTTCAGTCATTTTTTCATCTTTCCATCTATTAAATCTTCCTGTTTCTTGTCTGGGAAAAAGCCTAGGCGTATGACATCATGCACAGCTCTCTCTCTCTCTCTCCTGAGAGTTTGCCAGGAAGGGAGGGGGGATGAGTCATAAGAGGGCCAATGACAGCTGCAGAGCTGGAGGTGTGTGTCTGTAAATCAAGGAAGTGAACAGGCAGCAGCTTCAGCTGCCCACGGTTAAAATGGTTGCAGCCAGACTCAGTGGAGGGAGATTTCTGCAGCATATTTGACAAGTACAGAATCACAGTATATATAAAATGATATGCAAAGTGGTTGGAGGGAAGCTTCAGAATGGCAAAGATGTTTTTATTACAAATTATGTGAGCAGACTACAGTTCCTCTTTAAAGGGATTTAAATAGGACATTTCAGTCCTATAGGGACATTTTATAAACTGTATGTAGAAACAGGGATTTTTAATTTGTTGTGGTGATTAAATACATTTTTATTAATGTGCTTTACATTTTTATAGTTGTACTGCTTGATTTTGCTATTTATTATGTATATATATATACAGTATATCTCAAATCAATAACATCATAACATGATCTGCCACCAGTCTGGGGGTGTTCAGAGAGAGGAGAGAACAAAAAAAAATCACTCTGGGAGATGGTGGGTTGTTGTAAGGAGCAATGTGTATATTTTTCCCTTTTCTCTTTTTCTCCTTTTCAGACTGTACTTTTTAATATTTTATTATAAAAAAAAGTAAAAGGACAACAAAACGAGTGCAATATTTGACACGGTTTTTGATTAAACACATCAATAACACAATTCTCAGTGAATTTTCATGGTGCTCATCAGATATTTGGTTCTAAATGTGCCCTTCATTCTTGAAAATGGTCGCTCATAAATATTTATGCTGGGGTTGAAAAAAAAAAACACACCTGACGACATGAATAAGGAGTGATTGTGAAAAGTGGGAGATTTTTTGGGGGGGATGATAAAAATTTTGGCAAGTTTACCATTTTGTGTTGGGCCGCATTCATAGCCGCATCTTGGACACCCCTGCATTAGGACAATGAAGTGTAGCTTGTTGGAAGCATATAAATAGAACTTCAAAAATGGTGCGTTATGCCAAAGCCCTACTTGTAGGCACTCAGTAAGTCTACCAATTAGAGAGCGCTTTGGCAAGTCACCTCCCATTTTCATGAAAAAAAAATTAAAAATTTCTTTCCAAAAAGTCACAACTTCATAAAAAACAATTTATTGAATAAAAACCAAACTTAGTTTGTATACTACACACACACACACGCACACTTTATATCGATTGTGTCAGGAGGGCCACCAGGAACCCCAGGGTCACAGCAAGAACGTTGTATTTGGATTTGATACTGAAGGCCCCGCTGACATTGCAGAGATCGGTGGAACAGCAGGAAGTTTTGGCAGAGACAATGAAGCTGAAGCTGACCGCCTGACAAGTGACATTGCAGTTCTTGGTGATTACGTTATAGCCACCAAATCCACTCGACTGTGGTCAAGCAGAAGCTCTGGTTGGCAGAGCAGGTAGCAATGGTCGTGCAATTTGCATTGCTGGGCTCCGAGTCACAGGTGAAGCATTTTAGTGAAACAGCTCTGGAGGAACCCTAGGTCAGTGGTCATCAACCCTGTCCTCCAGCAATGTGTATATTTAACCTTCCATAATGGTCATGCAATGGACTTTCCACATCCTGTGCTTTGTTAAATCCTACATTATCCTCTTGCCGACCCGCTCACGGGAGTGGATGGCACAGCCAGGCACCGCAATGTACCTGTGTATGTCTGTCAGAAACCATGAAATCAGACTGAGACAGAAGTACAGTTAAATCACACTTGTTTAATAATAAAAGTAAAATGAACAAACGTAGTCAAAACATAACCAAAGTTCAGTAACCAGAACATATAGTCAGACAAGCCAAACGTCAGGGATCAATGTAGTGGAACAGCAAGCAGGATCTGGAAGGCAGCGCTCCTCTGGACTGGATGGCTTAAGTAGGCAGGACTGACGTGCAGGATATCATCAACAGCTGAGTAACTGTAGAGAGATAGGAGTTGGAAATTAGCCGACAGCTGAGCGGCCAGCTCTGAGAAGGAAGGGCTGGGCCCAGCTCTGACAGTGTCATAGTGTATTTCCTAGTTTGTCTGCGCACATGAGCACGCCCCCTGCTGACCTGTGCTGTGATTGGACACAGCACGAGTTTGTTAGCAGATTGCAGCCAATGATTTTGGCTGAAACCTGCTAATCGGCTATGGCCAATTTACAGTGCATAGTTCTGTGTTGACAAACACACAGAACTCTGTGCACAGACAGTGATCTGTGTGTTTCTTCTCCCTGAAATCAGATTTCAGGGAGAAAACAGACAGATCTGTTAGCAAAAGCAACACACATTACACTCTTTAGGCACACAGTTAACTCACCGATCACTGTATTAGTGTCCCTAGCGTCATCATTGTCAATTAGCGTCCCTCCCAACCAGTGTCAGTTAGCGTTAGATTGCCTGTCATACTATGACAGTCACACTAAAAAACCCAGTTGTGATCAAATACCACCAAAAGGAGAAAAGAACAAAGGGAAGGAAGCGCCAGCTAAGTGTAGTATCCCGGGTTACATTTTTAATAACCATGGATAAAAAAACACCCACAAGAGGTATCAGATAAAAAAGCTCATCTGATGCAAAGTATGCATGTGTAGAATCCCCCTTAGGCCCCTTTCACACTTATATGACTTCAAAGTCACGCGACTTTACCGCGATTTCGCGGCCGCTATTTTGCGGCGATTTGGGAGCAGTACTACTTTGTACGACTTTGGCACAACTTTGGCATTAACCATTCTCAGCTTGTGCTTACAAAGTAGTGCTGAAATCGTGTCTATATCATTCAGGTATGATTTGCATGCTACTTGAGGGTTTAACATTGAGATCTATGGAGTACAAATCATATGGAAGTTGGACTAAAGCAGTGCAGGGACTACTTTGAAGTCGGCACGACTTAAAGTCGTGCCAATATGAATGGTAGTCATTGAAAATCATGGAGAATGACTTGTCATACGATTTTGCAGTACAAAATCGTGGGACAAGTCATATAAGTGTGAAAGGGGCCTTAATGCGACCCTCAGGATCGCTGTGGGCTGTTCCAGCTGCTGGAAGAAGAAGATGCCTGGAGAAGCCCCAGAAAGCCTTCGCTAACCAGCGTGGAACGCACACCAGAAGTGACGTCCTGTCAGCGGTGACAGCACACCGCTGGAGAGCTTTCTTTTAAGTAAGTATTTCATAATGTGCTAGTATGCGATGCACATTATGTTCTTAATTTGTAGGGGGAGATTTTTTTCTAAATGGCCTTTACTGTAAAAATCATCTTTTTTTTGCTAGAAAATTACACAGAACCCCCAAACATTATATACGTTTTTTTTTAGCAGAGACCATAGAGAATAAAATGGCGGTCGTTGCAACTTTTTATCTTGCGCGGTACTTGCACGTATTTTTCAAACACGTTTTTTTTTTTTAAAACAATTTCATGCATTAAAAAAAACAGCCCAATTTTTTTGTATAATGTGAAAAATGATGTTACGCCAAGTAAATAGATACCTAACATGTCCTGCTTCAAAATTGTACACGCTCGTGGAATGGCGCCAAACTTCGGTATTTGAAAATCCCCATAGGCGACGCTCTAAAATTCTTTATTGGTTACAGGTTTTGAGTTACAGAGGAGGTCTAGTGCTAGAATTATTGCTCCCGCTCTAACGTTCACGGTGATACCTCTTATGTGTGGTTTTGACGCCGTTTACATATGTGGGCGCAACTTATGTATGCGTTTGCTTCTGCGAGCGGTCACGCGGGGACAGGGACGCTTTAAATTTTTATTTATTTTTTGTTAATTTTACTTTCATTTTTCTAGCTTGATGCTCTCTTTTTACATTTTTTTTTCTTTGATCACTTTTATTCCTATTACAAGGAAAGTAAATATCCCTTGTAATAGGAATAGTGTGTGACAGGTCCTCTTTACATATAAGCCCCCAGATCTCACCTCTAGGCCTAAAATAAAATAAAATAAAAAAGACAAGATCTCAGCTTCCCAGCCGAGGTGGCGGCATTTTTTTCAAATGCAGAGGCCGGGCGTGACATCATAACAGCATGCCTGGCCTCTGAACGATCATAGAGACTCCGGGGACCATCTGGCCCGCCGGAGATCTCTATGATTAGCATCCGGCGCCAGTGGTTTCCTTCTCGGGCTCACCGATTGTATGGGTGAGTTGGCAGAAGAACTGGAGGGGAGGGGGAGGAAGTCCCCTCCCACCGCCTGTAAGAATGGTCAAGCTGCTGAACGCTATGATTGTTCTAATAGTGTAGGGAATCGCTGGCTCTAAAAGAAGATATCTGAATGATGACTGTAGCTGCAGGCATCATTCAGATATCACCACTTAAAGTCTGCAACGTCATATGACGTTGGGCGGGCGGCAATCGGTTAATCACCCCTAGGTTTTTTATTGTTTGCTAATCCAAAAAAAAGGCTGATATTTTTGAGGAAAAAAAAAAAATTCATAGTTTGTTATAAAACTTTGCAAACAGGTAATTTTTCTCCACTGATGTGCGCTGATGAGGTTGCACTGATGGGCACTGATAGGCGGCTCTAATGGGCTCTGATAGGCCGCACTGATGAGGGGGCAATGATAGGCAGCACTGTTGAGACTGCACTGATAATCAGGACACTGATAATCAGTGCCCTAAGGCTCGGTTCACACTGGGGCGACTTGTCAGGCGACCTAGTCGCCTGACAAGTCGCCTCCCGTTCTGTGCTATGGAACCGTTGCGTCGCTCCGACTTAGAAAAAGGTTCCTGTATTACTTTGGGGGCGACTTGGGGCGACTTGCATAGACTTCTATGCAGAAGTCGTCTCGCAAGTCGCCCCGGCAGTCGTTTGCAGGTCGCCTCGCTGAGGCGACCTGCAAGTCGTGCCGCCCATGTGTGAACCGAGCCTAAATATCAGTGTCTATGTCCCTTTAACACAAGCCGGATATCAGCTCTCTTTTTCTCTCCTCATGGTGTCTGATGTCGGCGCGAGGAAAGAAAAGCCAATAACCGGCTTGTGTTGACATCTGTGATCAGCTGTCATTGGACACAGCTTTTCACGTGGTAAAGGGCCACTGTGATTGGCTCTTTACCCCCGATCCAAGGGACTTAGCTATCACAAATCACACCGACCACTCATCGCGATCCTGGCTTTGCTTGGCTGTCCGGCCAGCCGGCGGATGCACCAGCTGGTCGATCAGGTCTCCCGGTGGGACGGGAGAGGCACGGAAGGGGGACATCCCCTCCCACTGCTTGTAATAGCAATCGAGCGGCGATTACAAGCAGACAAAAAGACTTGCAGCTGTAATTGCAGCAAAAGTTGGTTCTACAAAGTATTGACTCAGGGGGGCTGAATACAAATGCACGTCACACTTTTCACATATTTATTTGTAAAAAAAAATTGAAAACTATTTATCATTTTCCTTCCACTTCACAATTATGTGCCACTTTTTGTTGGTCTATCACGTAAAATCCCAATAAAATACATTTTTGGTTGTAAAATGACAAAATGTGGAAAACTTTAAGGGGTGTGAATACTTTTTCAAGGCACTGTATTAAAATTCATTGAAAACCAGTGCAGTGCTACTCCAAATAAATCAAAGCATCACTTTTGCAATTTGTGCATCAACAAAGTCTTAAAGGATCGTTTTTTAATTTTTTTTAAATAACAAACATGCCATACTTACCTCCACTGTGCAGCTCGTTTTGCACAGAGTGGCCCCAAACATCCTCTTCTGGGGTCCCTGCAGCTCCTCCCCGCATTCGATAACCCCCTTGGAGAAGCACTCTCCCGAGGGGGTTACCTTGCAGGCGCGCTCCCGAGTCCAGCATATGGCGTCCATAGAGGCCGAATGCAAGACTCAGTCCCGCCCCCCCAGCGCCCGCGTCATTGGATTTGATTGACAGCAGCGGGAGCCAATAGTTGCGCTGCTATCAATCTATCCAATCAAGAGCCAGGAACCCGTGGAGAGAGGGACGGCGGGGACGCGTTGACAGAAATTTGGGGCTCAGGTAAGTAAAACGGGGGGCTAGGGTGCCGGTGACTGCAAGGTGCATTAAGGTGAAAAAACACAAGACTTTACAACCCCTTTAAGTCTTCTTTATGATTAAAGCTTCCCACACCAAACAAAATCTCGTTCAACATTCTCACTTTACACTGTGTTTTGTGCATCCAACGCTTCAACTCAACACCAGCTGTGCTCTTCTGTCCATGACCATATATTATATTAGGTCATGTATCATATGTTTCCCCTTTTAATGTGGTCCACTGATTTTCCAATCCAGCATGTACCTTTAATCTCCTGCAGTCCTTAGTGCAAACAGCAAAAAAAAACAACAACCAAAAAAAGCACCATATAGTGTTTTACTGTTTAAGAACCTTTTATTAAAGTGATTGTAAGCCCCGGTTCACACTGAGGCAGCGCGACTTGCAGCGCGACTGCCTTAGGCGACCTGGACACGACAGGGGCGTTGACTTGCAAAACGACTTCTATATCGAAGTCTATGCAAGTCGCCTCAAGTCGCCCCCAAAGTAGTACAGGAACCTTTTTCTAAGTCGGAGCGACTTGCATCGCTCCGATTAGAACGGTTCCATTGTACAGAACGGGACGCTACTTGTCAGGCGGCCAGGTCGCCTGACAAGTCGTCCTAGTGTGAACCAACCCTAAAGGTTTGGGGTTTTTTTTGTTTTAATAACAAACATGTCATACTTACCTCCTCTGTGTAAGAGTTTTGCACAGAGTGGCCCCAATCCTCCTTTTCTGGGGTGCCCCAGCAGCGCTCTTGGCTCTTCTTCATCGAGTGCCCCCACAGAGAGCCACATTCAATGGGGCACTCGTGCAGGTGTGCTCCCCAGTCCTGCTGCTGCGTTCATTGACACACACAGCAGGACTTGGCCCCGCCCACCTTTTCACTGGATTTTATTGACAGCAGCGGGAGCCAATGGCTCCTGCTATCAATCTATCCAATGAGGACCCTGGACAGCGGCTGGGGCTGCTGGGCTCGTTCTCATCGCTGGAACAATCACGTTCAGGTAGGGAAAAGGGGGGCTCTGGGGGCAGCTGCAGCATAGAAGGTTTTTGACCCTAATGCATAGAATGCATTAAGGTGAAAAACCATGAGACTTTACAACTCCTTTAACAACAAATTTCAGTAAAAGCCACTCGTATTGTATAGTGCACCTAACACCAGTGCGCAGAAGTATTAAAGCTCAATGGTATAGAACACTGCGGATCATCAGCGACTGGTATACATACTGACAATCAAGGTTACTTCCTGGTTCATAATGTGCGCCATGACTTTACTCATGCTCCGCCCCAACGTGTTTCATCACTTACTTGTGACTTCCTCAGGGGGATCTCTATTAACCTCCTGCTCTCCCACTGTTGTATAAAAACAGCTGGATAGCTTTTGCCTTAAGGTGAAAGACTGTTGTAAAACAGCCCATCCTTTGCGACGCTTGTGCGCGTCCTCTGTGATTGCTGTGCAGATCTCTGGGTGGGGTACAAAGCCAATAAAATTGGCCTTTTACCATGTGACAGCTTTTACCAATCACACATGTAAACAAAGACTGCATGTTTACGATAGGTCGTTCTTGCCAAACCAACCTGCTAACATTCTAGAAGAAAGGTAGATAAGGGAAGGCCAATGGATGTGGTGTACCTGGATTTTGCAAAACATTTGATACAGTCCCCCATAAATGCTTAATTGAGCATGTTCTCAGAGTGGTCTGGAGTGGTAAGAGGGGTGCCCCAAGGCTCTGTCCTAGGACCAATTCTGTTTAATTTATTTATAAATGATACAGAGGATGGGATAAATAGCTCAATCTTATGCCGCGTACACACGATCAGATTTTCCGACAACAAAACCGTGGATTTTTTTCCGAAGGATGTTGGCTCAAACTTGTCTTGCATACACAAGGTCACACAAATGTCGGAAATTCCGAATGTAAGAATGCGGTGACGTATAAGACCTACGACGAGCCGAGAAAAAGGAAGTTCAATAGCCAGTGCGGCTCCTTCTGCTTGATTCCCAGCATGTGCGGGCTTTCATGCGACGGACTTGTGTACACATGTTTGGACTTTCTGACAACAAGTGAAGTTGGAGGAAAATTTGAGAACCTGTTCTCAAACATTTGTGGCCAGAGACAGTGGCGTAACTAGAACCTTCAGGGCCCTGGTGCAAGAAACCATGATGGGCCCCTCCCCCTTCCATTCAAGCCCTGGGCTTCCAATTTTGGGAGGGTGTCCATGTACATTGTCCCAAAACTGTGCTTCCCCCTGGGACGTGCATCCAGCGCAATCACAGTGGCCCTTTACCATGTGATGTCAGCTGATCACATGTAAACGGACTTGCCAGATATCCGCAGCCCTTTCCTCCCATGATGTGTCTGTGTTAGGAAAGGACTGCCATTAACTGTCAAGAATGTCAGAAAATTGTTTACACTGATAATCAGTGCCCCAATCATCAGTGCCCATCAATGCCGCCTACCAGTGCCCATCAATGCCGCCTGCAAGTGTTACCTATCAGTGCTCATTAATGCTGCCTATCAGCACCACCTATCAGTGCTCATTAATGCTGCCTAACAGCGTCCATCCGTGCCACCTATCAGTACTCTTCAATGCTGCCCATCAATACTGTCTGAGTTCTGCCTATCAGTGTTCTTCAGTGCCCATTAGTGCAACCTATGAGTGCCCATCAATGCCTCCTATCAGTGCCCACCAGTGCCTCCCATCGGTGCCCGTCTCAGTGCCCCCTAGTGCCTTATCAGTGCCCCCTATCAGTGCCCGCTAGTGCCTTCTCTATGCCCCCTATCAGTGCCCCCTAGTGCCTTCTCAGTGCCCCCTAACAGTGCCCCCCTAGTGCCTTGTCAATGCTCCCTATCAGTGCCCCCTAGTGCCATCTCAGTGCCCCCTAGTGCCTTCTCAGTGCACCCTAGTGCCTTCTCATTGCCTCCCTTCAGTGCTCATCAGTAAATCCTATAAGTGCCTCCCATTGGTGCACCCTATCAGCATCCCCTATCAGCACCTTCTATCAGTGTCCCCTATCAGCGCCCCCCATCAGTGCCTTCTATCAGCGCCCCCTATAAGTGCCTTCTATCAGTGCCCATCAGTGTCTTCTATTAGTGTCCCCTATAAGTGTCTTCTATCAGTGCCCCCTATCAGTGCCCCCTATCAATTTCCCCTATCAGTGTCCCCTATAAGTGCCTATCAGTGCCCATAAGTGTCCTCTATCAGTGCCCCCTATCAGTGCCCATCAGTGTCCTCTATCAGTGTCCCTATCAGTGCCCATCAGAGTCCTCTGTCTTCTCAGGACAGCACGGCTCTGAGCAGAGAGCTTGTCTCTCAGGTAACAGCAGCACAGAGACACCGGCATTGACAGTTTTATATCCCTCTCTGACAGAGACCGTCCAGTCTGTCCTCTCTCGCACGGGATGACAGAGGACACACAGCTGATCTCTCCCTTCTCCCCCCTTCCCTCTCCTGTGTGCTCCGCGGGCAGTCAAGTGAGAAGCTAACGAGCTCACATTTCCTGCGGAGCACACAGGAGAGGGAAGGGGGGAGAAGGGAGAGATCAGCTGTGTGTGCTCTGTCATGCTGTGCGGGAGAGGACAGACCGGACGGTCTCCATCGGAGAGGGATATAAAACTGTCAATGCCGGTGTCTCTGTGCTGCTGTTACCTGAGAGACAAGCTCTCCGCTCAGAGCCCTGTGAATAGCAACCCCGCCGGGCCCCCCCACAATGACAGAATGCCAGGGCCCCGTCGCAAGTGCGACTGTGGCGACCCTGGTAATTCCGCCAGTGGCCGGAAACTCCGACAACAAATGTTCCATGGAGCATACACACGGTCAGACTTTCCGACAACAAGCTCACATCGAACATTTCCCGTCGGAAAGTCCGACCGTGTGTACGCGGCATTAGTGTTTGCTGATGATACAAAGATATACCAACACAGCAGAATATAGAAACTTAACAAGAAGACCTGAATAAAATAATGGGGTGGGGCGCATGCGCAAGGCTCGACAAGGCGGACGCAACCCACTAGATATCCGCACTTCCTGCTGCATCTTTGGGACTCTAATCCAGACCTGAGCCACCCTGCACATCCACCCTCCTTGCGATCACCTCCCAGGAACACTCCACCATACTCCGGGCATACTTACGATGGTCCGGACTGGCCATCGAGGGAAAAATAAACCGAAGCCTATCAAAGAAGCATTAACCCGCACCACCTCCAAGATGGCGGCGAAGGCCGCAGCTCAGCACCATGCAGCTTCCCCGGCCAGATCCAGACTCAAGGACACCGATGACGAGGCCAATGCAGGGTTCAATCTCAGCGGGTCTCCTGTCATACCACAATCAGGTATGTCTCAGAAAGACTTCCATAAACATTTGGAAGCAATGCTGCAGAAGGCCCTTAAAGTCACCTCTGACCAGATCACCAATAGGCTCTCCCGTGAGATAAGGGAACTAGGCCAGCGTACAGCTGACCTTGAAACCAGGGTAGATGACATGGAGCTCACACTGCAGGAACATGCCCAGGAGCACGAGGCGCTCCGAGAGGAAAACAACATGCTCCTCTCCCGCTTGGAGGATGCTGAAAATCGTTCATGCAGATCCAATTTGAGGCTCCGCGGCATCCCTAAATCCATCGATGACCTGATCTCTTTTACCACTGCTTTATTCAAGGAACTTGCTCCATCTATCAGATTATTGTATTATTATACATTCTCAAAAATTCTGTTTGGGTACAGTGTTGCATGACCGCGCAATTGTCATTTAAAAAGCGACAGCGCTGAAAACTGAAAATTGGCCTGGGCAGGAAGGAGGGAAAGTGCCTGGTATTGAAGTGGTTAAAGAGAAGGTTCCTTCTGGAAAAAAAAATGAAAAGTTAGCAGCTATGAATAATGTAACTGCGGACTTTTAATAAAAGGACACTTACCTGTCCAGGGTTGCAGTGCCATCCTCACCCGGGCTTGTTCTTTACAGCCTTCGGGTGCCTAACTGTGGGCAGCCGGCTATGCTGCTTTCGGCTTCACAACTGGTTGGCCACTGCACATGCGTGAGCCGTGCTGCCCTTTGTGAATGGTCCCGCAGTTTTCTGAGAACTGTGACATGTGCCAGAAGACTGCAAGGAGCGAGAGGGAGAGGAAAACTTCTACTTGGATTGCCTAGATGTTTTGAGCGGAAGTAGGAGCGGGTACCTGTCAAAACTAGGTAACCGCTCCACCCCTAAAAAAAAAATGACATGCCACATGTGGCAGGGGAGGAGGACTTAAAGTGAAGTTTCCTCTTTTGGGTGGAGTTCCACTTTAATTCTATTTCCATTTTTTTCTGAATTCAGTGTGGCTGTTCATGGCTCCACCTTCACAGCCACACCATTCATACATTCATTAAATAAAAAAAATAATGCAAGACCAATCAGCCACCATAGCAGAGATGCTCAGCAAAGCAGCAGGGTGGTGTCATCATGACAATCCAGCCCTTTCTTGAGCCCAATAACAGGCACTCCATACAGACCTGGGAATAAATAATACAGGGGCCTGTGCAGTGCACCCACAATACACTAATCATGGCTATAATGCTCTGCAGGCAAACATTTTTTTTATAACTGTGTTGAAGTATATACAACGTTTTTGCAAAAGGCAGACTTTGCCTTTAAGAGTATTAGTTACAGATGGAGTTTGGTAGTTTTCTCTTCACTTCCTGTCCTGGAGACACAACAGGAAATAGGAGGAAATCTCTGCAAAGTGAGGGGAATTCCCTGTTTGGTTGTCCCTCAATTTCTGTCCCATTTCCTGCCTCCTTCTGTCACAGTGGCAGTGGTCTCCAGTACAAATAAATGTGTGAATTATATAGGGAACAATAAAAAAACACGAAAGGGACCCTAGTTCTTTCCTACTGCATTCAAAACTCAAAGTATAACTGAAGGCAATTTTTTTTAGATAGATTGGATATGGAGATGGAGAGGGATTAGTGGTTAGAGGATGACATCATGGACAAGTGGCAAACTATGTACATATTGTTAATATACAGTATTGCCTGAAGCCAATTTATTAAACTGGAAAACCTTTCGCCCTTTGGCCCCTGATGTTCAATTTGCAGCCTGGGGGCACCTGTGGACTTTAACACTTATGCCCTGTACACAGGGTCTGATTTTCCGACGGAAAATGTGTGATAGGACCTTGTTGTCGGAAATTCCGACCGTGTGTAGGCTCCATCACACATTTTCCATCGGATTTTCCGACACACAAAGTTTGAGAGCTTGCTATAAAATTTGCCGACAACAAAATCCGTTGTCGGAATTTCCAATCATGTGTACACAAATCCGACGCACAAAGTGCCATGCATGCTCAGAATAAATAAAGAGATGAAAGCTATTGGCTACTGCCCCGTTTATAGTCCCGACGTACGTGTTTTACGTCACCGCGTTCAGAATGAATGGATTTTCCGACAACTTTGTGTGACCGTGTGTATGCAAGACAAGTTTGAGCCAACATCCGTCGGAAAAAATCCTAGGATTTTGTTGTCGGAATGTCCGATCAATGTCCAACCGTGTGTACGGGGCATTATTGTACAACCCTCAGGGGCCACCAAGGACAGTATTCTATGTTTTCGTGCTTAGTTAAGCCAGTTAAGAAAAATGATTCTTTAGAATGGATTTTAGTTAGTACAATGATATAATATGGGCAATGTCCCTATAAGGGCCCTAACATCACCAGCCTCTTTGTTTACATGTGTTTTATGTCAGAGTATGACTGGTTTGCAGCTAATTGGATTAGAATATAGCATGAGCTGTAGATTGGAAAGAAATTATTTTGGAAGCCCTCCGAGCTTATCTCACATCTCCTGCAACTACAATGTCATGTCTCCAGTTTCTGAACTTCTCCTATAGCTTATCTGCAGTCTCTGGCCATCTTTTGTAGAATGTCCAGTCTTTGACCAGGGATGAGTTCAGTTGTATTCGGACGGGAGTCCCAACCCACCCGAGCTATCCCGTTGGGAAGTTCTCAAAGCCAACAGTCAATGATGGGTGGTGGAGGCAGCTAAGTGCACGTATAGCTACAGGGTGGGGAATGCCACCGCCATCCATGATTGGCTTTTAACTTTGACAAGTTTCCAGCAGGATAGCTCAGGCAGGTTCGGACTCGTGTTCAAAAACCCCTAAACTCATCCTTGTCTCTGACCATCTGTTGTAGAATGTCCACAGTAGGGATGAGATCAGGCATGTTTGGACACAAGTTACAATCTGCCTGAGCTATCCAGCCAATACGCTGCCACTATAGACAGCCAATCATAACCAGCATAACTGGCAGAGACAGTCTGGTTCTGTCCGAAGCAGGGGTCCGGTGCTTCCCTGTTCACCGTTTCAGGTTAGAGCTGCACGATTCTGGCCAAAATGAGAATCACGATTTTTTTTTGCTTAGAATAAAAAGATCACGATTCTCTCATGATTCTCGCAACGTAAAATCTTTCACATTATACAAAAAAAAAAAGGGATAACTTTACTGGTTAGATTTTTTTTTAATTCATTAAAGTAATTTTTTCCAAAAAATTTGCATTTGAAAGACTGCTGCGCAAATACAGTGTGACATAAAATATTGCAACAACCACCATTTTATTCTCTAGGGTGTCTACTAAAAAAATATATATGTTTGGGGGTTCTAAGTAATTTTCTAGCAAAAAAAAATGATTTTAACTTGAAACCAACAATCTCAGAAAAAGGTGTAGTGTTTAAGTGGTTAAACTTTTTTCACTTACACAGGAAGTCTATTCCATTGACAAACTGTTACAATGTTTATACTTAAGTTCAACTGATAAAGAATGTTTTGTTTCTTGGCAGACTGCCTGGTTTTTCTCTTCCTTTCTTTTGATGGCTGTGGCTTCAGAAGAGCAGAGACAATTCTTTGCATAGAAAGAATTGTGAAACACTTTAGTCAAGATCGCGATAATGATTCTTGACGATTAATCACGATAATGATTCTTGACGATTAATCACGATAACGATTCTTGACGATTAATCACGATAACGATTCTTGACGATTAATTGTGCAGCTCTATTTCAGGTCTGATTTCAGTCCAAATTTTTGGCTGAATTTGAACCTGAAATGGACTAAAAGACGCACAGGACTCCTGTGCAATTCGCACCGGAGCCGCGTGAACCAGCTCCATATAGAGCTGGTCACAATCTCCTGACATGCAAATTGGATGCGGAGAAAACAATTCGCAATAGTGTGAACCCAGCCCTAATGTCTTTGCCAGTTATGATTGGCTGTCCACAGTGACCTTCAGAAGAGTGATAGCTCAGGCGGGTTCAGACTCTTGCCCACACACGCTTGAGCTCAACCCTGGTCTGCAGTCTCTGACCGTCTCTTGAAGCATGTTTGCAGCCTCTGATAGCTTTCTGTAGTATTACATTGAGGCTCCATTCACACCTGAACGTATCAATTCACTGGTGTTTTTCGGGCGTTTTTTTAAGATTTTTTTGCAGCTTTTTACAAGCTTTTTTAAAGCGTTTTAGAAGCATGTTACAAGCATTTTACAGCTTTTGTTTAGCCAATAGAAAGCACTAGGGGAAGGAGAAGGAGAGGAAATTAGGGGTAGAGAACTGCTGTTTGAGCATAAAAATTCACAACACTCATGAAACACTCAAGTCAGGCGTTTCTATTGAAGTCTATGGGCTCCAAAAATGCTTGTAATCTGAGAAAAAGAAGCTCGTGTACGTTCAGACGTTTTGCTTCAGGCGACAGAACGCTCAGATGTGAACAGGGACCATTAAAATGAATGGGATTTGGCTTATTGAGCGTTTTGGAGCTACAAGCTTCAAGCAGAAAATCGCTCAGGTGTGAACGGGGCCTAACTGAATATTATGTGTGGTCCTTTGGTGATGTCCAGGTAGAGTTGCCACCTCATCCCTTTAAACCCGAACACCTTTGAATTACACAGATTCTGAGGCTAATTAAATGCAGATAAGGCACCGAGTGAGTTTAATTACCACCTTAATCAACCACAGAACCTGTGTAATTGATATGTGTTCAGGTTTAAAGGGATGAGGTGGCAACCATATGTCCAGGGCTGCACTTGAGGCCCCTTATATTGATTGATTCATTAGGCCTCCTCTGCTGTAGACAACAGAGGTAAGTTTGTCCATTTGTTCTAGAGTTCTTAAAACAGAGCACAATAAAGTTTTGTGAGATCCTGAGCCCACTGAGTGTCCAGGAAAGGGTTAATCTGCAAGACTCTCCCAGCTGATCCCCAGGTTACAAATAAGTGTCATGGAGCCTTCAATCTGCTGGGCTATTGGGGGCAGGAAGGTTGAATTGTATGTGGAAGTGGCATAGGTTAAAGTTTAGGTGTTGAAGATTGAGTTTAAAAATCTTTATTGTCTTTCAGTTATTCAGCGATCGCGTCTTTGTAACAAGAATGGAAGAAAAATTACACCAGACATATTCTTGGATTCCTACCAGAGCCAGAGAGAAGAATGTTCACAGGTAAAGATTGCTGTTCTATATTTTTCATTGAGTTTTAAGTGAATGGTATTCGTGTACATTGGTTATCTAGACCTTGGTTATCTTTTAGGCCTCATGCACACCTAGGGGGTCAGATTTTTTTTTTCTGCCTCTAAACTCCCCTATGTGTCCATGCACACATAGGCTTTTTTCAGCGTTGAGGCCCGGCTCACACTACTGCGATGCCAGACACTGCATGTGATTCGCACTTCATTGCTGTTCAGATTGCATGTGATTTCAGCCATACAAACTGACTGAAATTGCATCACATTTTCACCAAAATGGTGAAGGACCCCTTTTTTTTTTTTTTTTTGGTTCGCACTAGAATCGGATCACATGGGTTTTCACACCTATGCGATCGGATTCCTGCACCATTTCACTGTGATCTGCGAACCGATCTGGGGGTGTAGTTAACTTTACATTGACACCCGCAGCGGTTCGCACATCTCAGTGTGAACCACTGTGCGATTCAGGTGCGATGTGGGATTTGCAGGGTTCTCGCATTGCGTTAGTGGGAACTGGGCCTTAGTGGCAGGTGAGATATTAGAGGCAGGAGAAAAAAACACTGCCGGTGCGTTCAGGAGAGCAGAAGAGTTTGGGCAGAGAAAGTGCTAAATGTGTGTCAACGCTGGGCATGTTTACTGCTTGAGCGTTAATGCATTTCAATGGGCAGAATAAATTTATTTACTCTTGCCAGTTAAATGAATTAACGCTCAAGCGCTTGATGCCTGTAAATGGGCCTAAATGCTTGTGAAAGCACTAGACACTTTTACACGCGTTAGATGTTTTTCTGCAAAAATGCTGCTTCCAGGAAAAAGGCTTCTAGGTAAGGTAAAAAAAAATGTCCTGTGTGCATGAGACCTTAACCAATTGACCTCTGAAAGATTTACTCTCTTCATGACCAGGCCCATTTTTTGTGAAACGGCACTGCGTTACTTTAACAATTGCGCGGTCATGCAATGCTGTACCCAAAACAAAAAATTTAAGTCCTTATTTTTTTCCCTACAAATAGAGCTTTCTTTTGGTTGCGTTTGATCACCTGTGTTTATTTTTTGCGCTATGAACTAGAAAAGGCTGACTATTTTGGGGGGAAAAAAAAAAATTATTTTCTACTATGAAACCTGAAAAATTGAAAAAAATCACTTATTTTTTCTTCTGTTTAGACCAATATATATTCTGCTACACATTTTTGTTAAAAAAATAAAAATATCTCAATAAGCGTATATTGGTTTGCGCAAAAGTTATAGCATCTACAAACCACGGGATATTTTTATTAACTAGTAATAGCTGTAATCAGACTTATAGCAGGACTGTGATATTGCGGCGGACATACTGACAATTTTTGGGGCCAGTGATACTAATACAGTGAGCAGTGCTAAAAATATGCACTGTCACTAATGACACTGGCTGGGAAGGGTTTAAACATCAGGGGAGAGCAACGAGTTCATTGTGACTACCCAGTATTTTACTGTACTGTACATTTTAGTGTAGTATCTTTTTGAGTGCATTAGTGGTCATTGAAATGTGTGTCCCTGTCATGTATGGAGGGTCAGTGCAAAGGCCCATGTTATGCTTTCGCAGATAGTGTAATTAGGACCATGTTATCCCTTGGTAGGTAGTGTAAATACTCGCATAGCATTCATTGGTGGTCAGTGCATAGGAAAAAATGCCCTGGCTTCAGTGATTAGCAAGTAAAAAATGTCCCAGCATCTATATGCCATGTCATTGGTTGCAAGCAGAAGAAAGAGGTAGAAATACTTTGGCATTGATGGTGAGTGGAAAGAACACTTTAGTGTCTGTGCGCTATTGTGTGAGAATGGACTTGTTTGGTGGTCAGTAGGAGATAGAACACACTGCTAAAAGAGGTCAGTAGGAGGAAAAAAAATTCTCTTATGGTGTCAGCAGGAAAAAAATATATAGAGCCTTAGAAGTGCATTACAGGCTCTGAACAGGGCTGAGTGGGGGGTTGGGGTCTCTCCAGGGGTTCAGGGGATGCATTTTGGAGGTCTGGTGCTTTTATAGGAACTGGAGGGTTTCTAGTAGGCTGGGGGATGTTGGATGGGGACTGTAGGAAATAGGGCTTTTGAGGTGGTCTAAGGCACTGTTGGAGGATGGCACTGTGGGCCACTATGTAGGGTTGGGGGGCATTGTTCAGTATGAGGGCAGCATGGTAGCCTAGAGGCATTGTGGGAGGTATGGGGATACTATAGGATCTGGGGGGCACTGTGGAAGCTTTGGAGGCACTTGAGAGCTGCTGGGCACTGTAAGATTTGGGGGCACTATAGGACGTGGGAGGCACTGGGGAGATTAGATTTCCAGCTGCCTGGAGGCCTTAAGGGGGCTAGGTATTGCTCACTGGGAAGTGAAACTCTTCTTAACCCTTGTCATATGATGGGTCATATCATGATTAGGAAAAAGAAAGTATGGGACTTCACTCTCCAGTGATGCCCATACTGAAGCCAGGACTGCTGCTTTGCATTACAGGAAGCATTGATCCACAAAGCCTCTTTGTGATGGCCAGTGGAGTAATTCCCAATGTTCCAGCACAGGGCACCAGCTTCTATGTTGCAGCCCTGGTAGCAGAGAGGCTTCGTTCACTTTCATCACAATGTTTTTCATATTTAAGGTGCAACATGAAACGCGGTCAATGCATATTTGATTTGACAACACTGCTATCTTTACTGTATAGTAACTACTCACCAAAACCACTTTTAATAAAAAAAAAAAATTGTTTGCATTGCATTTTAATGATTTTTTTATTTTTTTTTCTATTTTACAAATAGGAAATCTGTTTTCTGGTATAGTCTTCTAATTCGTTGTAAATGATGATGAAACATTTCCATATCTCTCCGCAGACACCTCTGCTGCGCCTTACCCAAGATCCGCAGGAAGTCTCCAATCCATGATTGTTCCGTGGACCCAGATGCTTTCCAACAACGGGCAAAAATGCATAATGAGGTTTTAAACTCTGTGTTCAAAGCAAACTTGTCAGCTGTTTAGTAATCATATCTAAAGCCTAGTACACGGGCCAAATGTCGGACAGCATCGGCCGGTTCAATGGAAACCGACTGAAATTCGGCCTGTGTCTACGGCAGCCGGTCCGACAAAAGCTTGCTGTTCGGCTGGCTTCTGTCGAAGGGTCGTATCGGAAAAAGGTCTGCCGACCGACACCCAATCAGCGCTCTCAGCCAATGGCCGGAGTGTTCTCGCCAGGGTGCTGTCCCCCTGTCAGGACACAAAAGCACACCGGGGGTAGATTGCTGTACCAATGTTGGAAGTAATGACCGTTATCACTGAATCGAGGGGCCCAGAGCAAAATGTAAAAATTGCTCTGGTGCGGAAGAGGCTATAAATTTGTGAGAACTGAATTAGTGTAAAATGTATCTAAAGTCAAACTTTTCAATGTTGGGTTCAGGCTGCTTTTGAGGCCTGTGCCCCTAAGACTGTAACAATGCTTGGCATTTGGTAATGATCACCTCTGGTTTGGCCACATAAGAGCCAGTTTACAGCAGAACGTCGTTTGTGCACGTTTCCCACACTGCGTTCAAAATGCACTGCAGTTGCGATCTGCAATGGGTGTCCATGTTAATGACGCCCCAAACCCAGGTTACAAATGCAGCGTTTGCCTACACCAGATCGCGTGCTACAGAAGTACCATGTGATCCAGTTGCTGTGCAGCCCTTTAAATGGGTTGTGATCGCCAGAGCTGGTAGGTGCAGGGCTCCCAAACATTGAGCGCTGTTTTGCTGCGCATTGCTAATGTCATCGAGAGCCATGTCAATTGGCTTCCAATTGACAGCAGTTGACCGTGAGCTGTCAGTGACAGCTTGGTTTTGGGGGCACTGATGCCGCACACCCCAGAACAAGAGTTTTAAGACCCTGCCATTAAACAGCCACTTTTCATGTCAGCTTTTAATTGGCTGCAAAATAAAATCATTTAAAATGTAAAAAAAAAAAAAATGTATTCTGGCCTGAAATGTTGCTAGATATTACCTACCGTATATACTCGAGTATAAGTCGAATTTTTCAGCACATTTTTTTTGTGCTGAAAGTGCCCCCCTCGACTTATACTCGAGTCAAGCACTTTTCTGCAGCAAAAAATTTCATTTTCCGAACCGAATTTGGGGCCCCGTATCTCAGGGCCACTTGGTGCTAGAAACCCCATATTTGGTATGCAAACCCAGTGGACCTAGTACTACAACATATCCAACGCGGAAGTTCCTAGCACTAAGGGGCCCCGAGATACGGGGCCCCAAAATCGGTTCGGAAAATGTCATTCTCTCCTGCAGAAAAGTGCTTGACATTTTCTGAACCGATTTTGGGGCCCCATATCTCAGGGCCACTTGGTGCTAGGAACTCCAAATTTGGTGTGCAAACCCAGTGGAACTGGTACCATAACATATCCAAAGTTGGGGTTCCTAGCACCAAGATACGGGGCCCCAAAACTGGTTCGGAAAATGTCATTTTCTGCTGCAGAAAAGTGCTTGACATTTTCTGAACTGATATTTGGGGCCCTGTATCTCAGGGCCACTTAGTGCTAGAAACCCCAGCTTTGGAAATTTTATGGTGCTAGTTCCACTGGGTTTGCACACCAAATTTGGGGTTCTTAGTACTAAGTGGCCCCGAGATACGGGGCCCCAAATTCGGTAAACTGTGTCTATCTGCAGCAATGTCATTTCGGAGACCCCAAATTTTGGCGGCATCTAGGAACCCTTAACTACCGAGTTTGAAGTTCAGGGGACCTATGGCTGCAAATGGGCACAGTGAGGCATGCAAATGGGCACAGTGATGCTGCAAATGGGCATTGTTGACCCTCTTTTCCACTTACAGTAGCTGTGCATTTCTCACCCTCGTCTTATACTCGGGTCAATAAGTTTTTCCCATTTTTTTGTGGTAAATTAGGGCCTCGACTTATACTCGGAACGACTTATACTCGAGTATATACGGTAGCTAAGATTATAGAGTAGTTTAACAAGAACTGCTTTAAAAAAAAAAAAATCTTTGATACAAAGAGCAATTGATTTATAGTAAAATTCTAATATACCAGTCAGTCCATTTACACTGTTGGTTCTTCCTAGTTTCTAAAGGATTTTGGCTACACACTGGATAATCCAGGGACCTGTAGATGTCAAGAGTCCTCCACCCATGGCTTGGGTCCTGTGACCAGATTTCTGCATCCTATATTCAAGTTTCTTAGTGGACGATATGACAGTGGCTTGAGCAGGCTACACAGGAATCTGGAGTGAGTATTTTGTTACCTCTGTGATGAACAGTACAGGAGATATAAGGCCATAGCCACACCAGTGCATGTTGATGTGTATAAGAAATGGAGGAATAACCTAAAACTGAACTCTGAGCACACAACTTTTATTAATAGATTCATCAAGTCCACAAAAAATATAAATCTGCTTGTTTTACCAAACCCAGTTATTACTGTATTCTACATAAACTGTGCAGAGCTGTGGGAGTGACCCAGCAGGCTTCACCGCTAAAGACTGCCTGCAGGAGGGGGGTGGAGTTGGGACCAGTCGCCCTGCATAAGTTGAAAGAGCAGCAGTGACCAGTCTTTATTATAAGGATCTCCTGCACAGATACAAAGTGTCACCCTGGATTACTGCTCTGATCTGGAAGAAATAGGCAAGGCCCACCAAGATTCAAGTAAAAATATCCATGGTTGTTGTGTTTAGACAATATTTGCTTATCCTGGATTTCAGCTTTAAAGGATAAGTTCACCTTAGGGAACAGAGTTCTGTGAATGAATGCACAACAAGTCCTGAAATCCTTTGCGGCTGTCGGCTTACAGCTCTCAATGAACTACCAGGGCGCTGTTGAGTGCTCTAATACTTGATACATCTTGATACTGCCTGCCCGTACAATGTATGGGCACAAAGATTACACTGACGTCTGCAGGAGTCCTGCATGGCACCTGGGATCTGCTAATTGCTAGTGCAATGCTTTCCAGGCTCCAAAAAAAAAAATTAATGCACTTTAAGTTTTTTTGCAGGTAAAAAAAAATGTAATTATTTTTTAAAGTGAACTTATCCTTTAAAGTTTAAAGCCATATTTTTGGAATAGGGTTGTTTGTTTTTACCAAGGACATGTTCACAACATACCACCAAATGTCTTGTCTACAGTGTACATTTTAGAAGCCTGGAGAACAGCAAGTTGTCATTAATACAAACAAATGGTCACTGCCCTCAAGCAATAACTGGTCCTTGCAGTAAGGAGCACATGGAAGGGCAATGCATGCAGAACAAATCCAAAGAAATTCCCATCTCAACTTGCCAACCAGCCTGCTAACCAGCAGAATGCGTTTAAAAACAGGGGTTTAGTTTGCACACCTTTGCAAATACATGCGTAAGCTACAGAGCCCCGTCAAGGCACCCCAGTATTTGTGTGCAAACTAGACCCCAGTTTTGAACACATACTGTTAGTCTGGACAATTTGGTTGGTTAGCAGGCTGATCGGTAAGTTGAGCTGGGAATATTTTTGGTTTTGTTTTGCATGCTTTGTCCTTCCATGTGCTGCTTGTTGCAAAGGCTAATTAAAGGTGAGGGCAGTGGCCATTTGTTTGTACTGTTGAAATATTGGTGAGGGGACATACTGGACACCTTTGCTGTCTGTGGGTGCCCAGTGCACCCCTGTGCCTTTTTAAGGAGGGGTGGGCTCTCTCCGGGCTCACCTGCCCATTATAATGCATGTGCTTCCACTGTGGAGGCTTTAGGACTACAGAAAATACTGGGGTGCCTTGACGGGGCACTGTAGCTTGCATGTGTATTTGCAAATGTGTGCAAACTAAACCCCTGTCTTTAATGCATACTGTTGATTAGTAGACTTGTTGGTAAGTTGAGCCGGGAATTTCTTTGGCTTTGCAAGTTGTTGTGAGTGCTGTGCTTTTTTTTTTTTTGGTGCTTTTTTTGGGCCTGACGCTAGGTCTGAGAGAGAGATCTATTTTTTTTTTCCAGATGCCCATTTGATCTATTGCACAGTTGGATCTTGAAGCTAGAATCTGTGCATTGGCATCGACTTGCCATGGTGGTGCCATGGCTTCAAGATCTTCTGGAGGTGAGTGACCATGCCTGATCTTCTGTTCAGGTCAGAGTGGATTGTAACAATTTGATCTAATATGTAGCATCAGGAATAAAGTGGGGAAGTGTTAAGACCTCGATCAGGTTTTTACTCCTGTCTGGTGCTCAACTGGAGAAATTTTGCCTTGCTTCCTGTCCTGGTGAGGGGACATTTTAAAAACTGCAATAAAAACATGTTGGGGTTGAGGAAAGCTAGAACCTCCAGCTTTATTAATATCTGTGTAATCCTAGTGGACTTGCCTTTTGCCTCTCATCTGGTGACAATGTCATCAGAACAAGAAGTGGGTTGGTGGATTTTCCTAAATGGGTCTCGCCGCAATAAAAACCTGACATGTTCTAAGTGTTCCTCACTCTAAAGTTTCAGTTACTTTAAAGTTGCTGATCGGCTCTGAAATCCGCAGAAACTAGACTGAGCAATGTCTTGGCTACACCACCCTCCTCCACAATCTAATTAGGAACACTTTGACCTAAGCATCTGTTTGTATCCAAAGATAGACCAGAAGACATCTGTTGGTTGTCAGATTGTATCTCCATGCTAAAATCTCAATAGATGTCTGTGCTCCTACTATTGTCAGATGTTAGGAGTCTCACAATCTGAAAATTGGTTAGAAATCCCAATCCAATATTTTTATCTAAATGAGCTTTCTGCACAAAACAGGGTGTCAAAAACACAAAATGGTGTTCCCAGGATTAAGGTTCCTAAAGCAGCTCATAGATTGTGCAATTTTCTTTTCTTCCAGCACAGGTGGAAGGAAAGAATTGCTTGATTCCCCCATCAACACAGTCATTATTAATGTGGGAATCCTTCCCACAGCACTATTGTGTTTTTCCGGCGGAGAGCCTTCCCTGCCAGCAGAAAACAATGGTCGCTGCTGGCGATCACATACAAAACATCCAATAAACTGGTTGTGCTAAGTCGGTCTGGAGCCTGCCCATAGATGAATCAAATCTCTGCTGGTCCCTGTTGACCTGGCTGTGGTTTGGTACAACTATGACTGGCTTTAGTGTACTAAAAATGTGTTTTTATTTTGTCAGGCTCAATTGGATTTATGATTAAGAAAATTAAGTGACCCTTGGTAAAAACTGAAGGTCATGGCGATCAGAGACAGGGGCTCATCAGCTTGTGCCCCAACCCCTGTTGGTCCTTGTGTTGAGCAACCTCTCTGGTCGTTGGACACTCAGGTGGAATGGGGTGGCACCAAGCTTAACCTTTAGAGAAAAAGCCAAAATTGGCTTCTGAAATTTGCTGCCAAAATCACTTCATCTCTAGTTTTCTTTCTCTGCACATCGTTTTTGTCTGCATTTACAGGCCAAGAATACTTTCTGGATGCTTGGGCCACAGGGAATGTGTGTACCGTGCAGGAAGTGGCAGGCTGAAGGGTCAGATACAATAGTAAGAGTTGTTTGTCTTTTTAAATACCTAAAAGAATCCCTGTGCAAAATGCAAAAAAGCAAAAACAGCAGCATACTAATCCTCCAAATACTAGCCCAAAAATATATAAAACACAAGGTCCGTTATCCCATTAAACATTAATTGGTAATACAAATTAAACTTGCAGTGCTGCTCTAAGCTAGGACAGAGCTCTCCCCAGACAGTTGTAGTGAAGGGAGCCGGTGTTGGTGCACGATTCAGAGGTGTAGAAGCATTATCATAGAGAAGAAAGGGTGCCGCTCACTAACCCAGTGCATTAGTAGGTAGATGAATGTGGCCTCAGCTGCATCGGGACGAAACCTGTCAGTGGGATATGACTGGCTGAGGCCACATTCATCTACATACTAATGAACTGGGTTCGTGAGCGGCACCCTTCTCTTAGGCATTGGTAATAACTCAAACAAAACATCAGGCGAGTAAATCGTTTGTGATAAATGCATCAAGTCCATATGCAGATCTAATAAAAACAAATGGTACAAGTCCCACTCATAAAGTGCAGTATATCTTGCAAAGTATCTAATCTTGTGAAAAGCCCAAAATGGCCACAATAACAGGGGAAACTGATGTGCATGTCAATGTTCCCCTATGCTCAAGCTCCTGACCATGAGAAATTGGAAATCCCAACTATACCCTAATCCTTCCGAAGTACTCTTCTTGCTCAGAACGAACTTCTCTTATGAAAAAGCCCTTGCCATTAGTAATAATTTCACGTGTCCTTCTCAAAGGTTTGGCAGCCTTGGGTCAAGTGGAGTTCTGTTCAAAACACCTGAATGCCGGTCCATTGTGTCTCCTGGTTTCAGTGACACTTTACCACCAATTTTTTCTTTATATCGCAATCCAAATGAGTTGTGTAGTATTTTTAGTTTCTGTTACTATTCATTTTCTAAGCGCTTTTAAAACCTGAGGAGTTCGCTCTTTTGTAATACATTCACTTTCCTGTAATACCTCAGGCTCATTGGCATCTACATATGCTTTTTCCCGTGTATATGTTATAAACACTAATAAAAACATATTAAAATCATTAGAGAAGATTAAAAAAGCTCCTGACCAGATAGTAAAGATCTCACACAAAAGCTGTCATACAACTATGGCATCCTCACACTCCACAATACTCCATTGCTCTACAAAAATCAGAACATAAAAAAAATACAGGCAAACTTCTTCATAGTTTAGTAGTTTGGAAATAAAATCCTGTTTAGAAAATCATTCACATCCAAGAGATGAAAGACCAACGGTTACAATGGACAGCCTTGCGACTCCACCGGTGGGCGTTATGTTTTCACATAGCAAGCCCCATCCAACGTGTTTCATCTCTACACAGACTACATCAGGGGAGAGTGTCCCAACTCCTCTAAAATTTACTCTTCAAATGTCAGAGGTGTCTCTAAACTTTGTGTATTCAGCATCCTGTAATGAATGAATAATAACTAAAAGATAAGGGTATTATTCAAGCACAATTAAACAATTGTAAAAAAAATGCATTCTAGTTCCAATATTCACCAAAATGACAGGTAATGAGCCTTAACTCTCATCCCAGTGTAAGAATGCTCTACTGCCAGACTACAGTCTATCATTTTCTGTTCCATTAGCCTGTAGCTAAGGACTGCTGCTCTGTGTATGTATATTGCTTATATTTATACTTTATATCTGGGGTATATCCATCCACTCTCCATTTTCAGGGTCAATACTGTTCAATACTGTTGAAGTGTATATTGGATACTGTTCTGCATAAAAATATACAGGAAAATAAGATTTGGCTACATTTTCATAGACCTGTAGAAAAGATTTCCATCGTAAGGAAAACATTTCTATTAGTCGCCACATATGACGATAACTAAAGGAAATTGCAGAGGCAAATTACTGGCCTTTGTCCTGTGTTTCTTCCAGTTCAAGCCTTTGTGCCACCAGCCATGTGACCAAAGTTTAGGCATTGGTCACCTGGTCTTTCCAAAAGGTTCCAGAAGCATTCATAAGTGGAACATTAGAACTAAGATAAGCAAATTACTTCTATTTAAAGTCCACTTGAAATAGATTTGTATGGGAGTTTGCAAGTAGTGGAGCTGCACCGTTGGTCTCCTCAGCTAACATACACTTCCTTCTACCGGGCTCAACTTCTTTCACACCCACCACCACCCTCCCCTTACTAAAATAAAAAAGCAAATGGGATTGACTGCCTCTAAATATCAGAACTAATGACCTACACCTTGTACATGGTTTTGTAAGATATGATGTCTAGGAATGTACATTTGTAATGCCATTAATGTTCCATTTTTATTGGAACGGTGTAAAATGTGTGTTCATTACACATGGACCCCTGTTGAAGAATATATTTTACCAAAAAAATGCTAGGTAACAAATATAAATCTGAAATATTTGTAGTGCCTAAAACATAAAAAAAAAATTCAGTTTTAATGTTCACCTATACTGCCCCCAGTGCTCTCGAAGGATCCCTCCTTGCTGATTTTTTTTTTTTTTTTTTTGCGATGCTGGTTCCCCATCCAGGTTCATGGCTTCTTTCACTCTCAGGGTGTTCCTAGTCCTCTGGGTTGTAGAATGCTTGGACCTAGGTCTTGTCACGTTGGAGGATTTATTTAACATGGGCTATATCAGATGTTTTTGTTCAATAAATATTTCAAGGGCATTTCCAAGCAAGATGACAGTTTTTACTTAAGCGCTCCTAACCACGTATTCAGAACTTCAATAAGGAAGAAAAGGTTAGAACTGAGAACTTTCCTCACATAATTAATTTACACACTTTGGTTTCTCAGATGTCACACAGGAAACCAAAAAGTCACAGACCGCGTTCATTAAGCAGGAAGTTGCAGAGGTGTCAACCAAGTCTTGAATCCCTATCTGGTGAGATTTGCCCTAATTTCAGACCAGTTTTTGTTTTAATTTTGAAGATAAAATTTTAATGGTTTTTGGTCAAATTTATTTTTACTTTGTTAAATTTTTATAAGCAGATTTTATTTTCTTGCTATTTTTTTTTAGATTTCCATTTATTACAAGATGCTTCATTGTATGCTGTGCATTTTAGTCTGTCTAATAAGACAGTCCAAAACTAGAACTAAAGAACACCACCTTGTCCTAGGGTGACAACATTGCTTCTCCTTATACACAGTACAGTGAGTGAGCATAGTCAGCCTAGGAAAGGAATTGTGTTATTGGCAGGATCACTAGATGAAAATTAATATAAGAAAACAAATGCAGTCACCACGTCCAAGGGTAATTAGCTGAAATATTACATTTTTATTTCTTGCGTTTAGATGTACTTCATGCATGGTCTGTCCTAAAATTTTAAGGAAGTATAGTATAATTGAACTGTAAAAGTGCTAATGGTGTTTAGTAGAAATGTACATATTTTTAAGTATTGTGAGGCCTTGACAAATGAGCTTAAAAATCATATCTTGTCATCTAACCCAGAATTGCAGAGTAACGTTTATCAAACTGCTTACATGGAACTGCCCAAGAAGGTCCCTTATGAGCCGGGGCAAGAAGAGGTGGGTTACTAGTGTATAATGGTCATGGACTGCTGCTTTAGTATCCAGAACAATGTTAACTCATTCATGAAAATTCTGTTCTTGTAAAGCTTGAGACTGATCGGAACTATAGATATTTAAAATATAAAATGGTTCACATTTACTGCATATATTGTATAACAGTGCATTCAACAGTTTGAATGCAAACCTAGACCAAGAGGGCTATGTAGGCTGCCATTGCAACCTCTACTAGTGAAAATGCGTTTTTTTTTTCTTGGCTGTGAAACAATACTTTGTCAGGCCTGGAACACATGTGCAGAAAGAAGATATGTACACTATATATTGTACTAAGTATTGGGACGCTTGCCACACACATGAACTTTGATGGCATCCCAGTCTTAGTCTGTAGGGTTCAATATTGAGTTGGCCCACCTTTACAGCTATAACAGCTTCAACTCTTCTGGGAAGGCTGTACTCGAGGTTTAGGAGTGTCTATAGGAATGTTTGACCATTCTTCCAGAAGCGCATTTGTGAGGTCAGACACTGATGTTGGACAAGGCCTGTCTCGCAGTCTCTGCTCTAATTCTTCCCAAAGGTGTTCTATCAGGTTGAGGTCAGGACTGTGCAGGCCAGTCAAGTTCCTCCACCCCTAACATGCTCATCTATGTCTTTATGCTTTTGTGCACTGGTCCAAATCATTTAGTGGAGAGGGGATTATGGTGTGGGGTTGGGCTTGGCCCCTTAGTTTCAGTGAAGAGAACTCTTAAGGAGTTGGCATACCAAGACATTTAGGACAATTTCATGCTACCAACTTTGTGGGAACATTTTGGGATGGCCCCCTCCTGTTCCAACATGACTGCCCACCAGTGCACAAAGAAAGGTCAATGGACATGCACATACTCCATGTATCCCTGGTGGCCATCTTGGGTCAAGCATTCTATTGAAGACTCTGACCCCTGGATTTGGTGAGCTTTAATCAAGTGGCTAGAGTAGGGACAGGTTCCCCATCGATCAGGTACAGTGCCAGTGATGGGGAAAGGTTTCAGGGGAGTAGGAAGAGAGCAGGGACTAAGGTTTCCTTCTCAGGAAGCTTCCCTTTTGGGCCAGAACGCATGCAGCTTCTTGTGGCGAATGCTGTCGGCATGCCTGAGTCTTCAGATAGCTGTGTCTCCACTACACGGTTGTCAGTGGCACTGGTTGGGTGGGCCTGTTTATACTGTTAATCTACTGTTTCAATACATTGTTCTTTGCAAATTGGGACCCTGTGTGCTTAATGCCTACCACACCATGCTGCACATACACAACAAGCATAAATGCTGGTATGTGTCTATTTTTTAGGTTGATGGGAGAATTCTTTTCATTATGGAGATTGTTTAACGGTCATCAGTTTGTAATAAGGTTACTTTGCCTTAATTCAGGAGCTAAAGAACTCTCTAAAGGTGGATTTAGAGAAGCACCAGCTTTATCTGACCCACATAGAGTCCCGTTTATCCTCCCTGGAGCGCAAGGCAGAGGATGTTACCAGACATCTGGAGAAAGCAAGTGAGTGTTCCAGGGACTTTGATCACACATACAGCCATGGAGGTCTCATGTAATAACCCAAGGACAGGATTTTATCAGTTATGGGGTAGCCATACCTTTATTGCATTTTCTATCCAACTAATTGAGGAATACAGAGGTGTCTGAGCCTATTGGGAATATAATGTGACATTTTTGAGGAGAGCACTTTTTCTTTTTTTTTTTAACTTTTCATTAATTTTATTGTTTGGGAGCAATTTCCCTATTACCAATTTGCTTTGTGCTTTGGAGGTTTGCTCCCAAATGATACTATGGTAGTCACAAAAACTCCAGCATATCTCACAATTTTATTAAGTGTCCATATAGCAAAGTATTTTCCACCTTACACAGTCATGTTGCAGGCTGCTATACAACATTTTAATGAGTGTAATCAAAACAGTAGAGAAAGTCATAGTTTTCTACATTTAAGGATTCTGTTGGAGTAGGTAGGAAGGACAGAAGCAAAGAACGTTCTACCTTATTGGAGGGTCATGTTGGAAGGTGTGATATCCCAACAGTAAGTGTAATCAGAAGGGTAAGGCGAAGATCAGGAACATAGTATTCCACCTTATGGAGTGGCATGTTTGAGGGTGAGATATCCGGGTGATGGGGGTTATAGAATATTCAAAGAGCTGAACATTACTTTTAGGAGGGCAATGTTGTCTCTGGTTGTGGGGGGGGGGGGGGAATCAAAGAAGTACAAAGGGGATCAGAGCGCTTTGGCCTTATGGAGGGTTATGTTGGAAGGTATGATATTGTGGTGGAAAATGTATTTAGAAAGGTAGAGTGGGTCAGGAACAGAGTATGTTCTACTTTGTGGTGGGTCATGTTGAAGGTTGTGATGTTGTAGCGGGTTGGCACATTGATGTCAGTAAATGCATTGTTCCTCTGATACAGATCTAGAGCTGCAAGCCATCAAGCGTGGGAGTGCCACTCTGCAGACATTGGTGGACCAGCACATGTCTCCAGCCACAGATGACTTTGAGAACTTGGACTTGCACATCTTGGACAGTCTCTTTGAAGATGTCATATGGAGTGGGGGTTCTCTACGGACACAGAGAGCATGTTGCAATCAGATTCTGCGGCTGGTATGGAAACCGATGTCTTGTCATGAAATCCAATGTGATGACTGTAAATTTGCAGAAGAGAATGGTTTCTGTGAGTGTAGGGAACTCTTAAGCTGTTCCTGTTGCAAGAAAGTTTTGTAGCATAAGTAATGAGTTTTTTTTTTTTTTTTAAAGAACAAAATCTTGTAGCAATTGCACATATTCTATATATATTTTTATTTTTCTGTTCATTTCTGGCAGGTCTTTACCTCATTTGTAGCTCACTTTGTATACTTCAGATGGGTTGTAAGGGTAAATATCATCCATGCTTTTAAGCTTCAAATGAGCTTTTACGCTTTTTAAATGATATGATGTAGTTGATGGTTCACATTACATAAGACTGGTATAGGTCTCTTGTTGCAGCCTCTTTGCAATTTAATACTTTAAAATTTTTGTTCTCAACAGCCTCTGAAAATAAAGCCAGCTGTAGATGGAATGAAATTCCTGCTAAGCCGGTCAAATTTTGTTCTGTCTGTGGGCAGGCTGGTTGTACTGAAGTCAATCCATCAATTAACTTCAGTACAACCAGCCTGTTGGGTTTTTTCCGCCTGATCACTGCCAGCGGCTATAGCTGCCAGCAGTGATCATTGTATTCTGCTGGTCACCCAGGAGGGCAGTCCGGAGCAAAGATGGTCAATACTGGAGCGCGTGCATGTAATAGGAATTGACGAAGACGCTGGAGGACAGCAGCACTGTATTCTACACCAAGAAAAAAAACAGATACACATAGCCTTGATAAACTAAATGCCGTCTATTTATGGTTTCGATAATTTTTAATTTGAAAAGACTTGTCCATTATAAAACCACAAACTGGATGGATGATAATCCTGAAAGTTCTTGCTGTACTTCTAATTAAAGAGATCATTATTTTTCTTTTACGATTGCTATGTGCAGTATGGCATGAACATCTTACAGCCAGACTCCAGGCAGAGATGAATGGTGTTTGCATTGTGTATGCGTATAGTTGTATATGTACCTTTTTTTTAATGTATACTATAATCTATAGTAATTCCCTGCACAGCACCACTCAAACAAGGTGGGGTCATCCTTTTTATGACAGGGCTCTATAGTTGTGCACAGTTCTACTACTGCATGCTTTTACAAGTGCGATGAGCAGAAGGATGACCCCACCAGTTAACTTCTGCTCCTTCATTGAACAATGAGGCAGACTGAGGTGTGAGTCCATGGCGAACCTGTAATGCTTAACTGTGATGGAGAAAAGGTGGGGGCACCAAACTGGATCTGCTGCCCACAAGGACTGCCTGAATTACAAGACTGGCAGACTTAAATTACAAATTGCATGCAGGTAAAAGTTCACAAATACCTTTCTCAGTCATGTGTTCAGCTGTCTGTCTGGAGAACAGAATTCACAATAATGATGATTTCCCTATATTGATAAATTTAGTTCTGAAAGGTACCTACTGTATATGACCTGATCCTAAAGAAACTTTCAAGTTTTAAGTCTTCCAGCAAGATGCAAATGGAATATGTTCTGAAGTGCATTGATTGGGTGGTCACCATTGAACTTTGCAGTCAATTAACAGGCTCTGCTGTTTACCTCGGCACTTATGGTTAAGGAATCATTTGTGCTCCATGGACTGAACTGTACATTGGATGCTTGGGGTAGAATTGCCTCATCTGCTTCATGATGTATCTGCTGCTGTTTTCTTCACACAGGTTGGTTCTTGTAGGACAGGAGACTCGAGTCCCAAGCCAGAGCGGAGTCACCCAACAGCTGGCAGCAGAGAGCAACAAAGTGATGTAGAGGCTGGGATCTACCAGTGCCAGGACCAGATAAATGTGAGCGCCATTAATCTACAGAAGCCCTTGACTATTTATTTCCGGGTTCAAACCCTCTAATTCTGCCACGATACCACATCTTCAGTATAAGCGGAAGGTGGATTCTAAATCTGTAAATACCACAACATACTGTGTGTGTGTGTGTGTGTGTGTGGGGGGGGGGGTGTTCAGTTTACTTAAATATTGCTTTAATTTTTGCCTTAAAAACACTCATGCAATATTTTTCTCAAAATCAGTCAATTCTATTAAAAAAATATATTTTTTCCTAATGAGTTACAATTTTCTATATCATATGTATGTGTGTGTTTATGTTTATGTTTATATTTTTGTTCTACTTTTTTTTTTTTTTTTTTACAGGCTGTAACAATGCTCAGGCAGGGCCGGTGCTAGACTATTCTGCGCCTTAGGCAGGACCAGCTACTTTCACTCGCCAAAAAAAGAACTTCAAATTTGTTTAAAAAACATAGAAAATTATCTAATATAAGCACACGCCAGGCATTCCCCATATACCCCCTATAAACGCAGCACGCTCTATGCATTCCCCATACACCCCCTATACTTGCAGCACACGCCATGCATTCTCCATACACCCCCTATACTTGCAGCACACGCCATATGTTTCCCATACACCCCCTATACTCTCAGCACACGCCATGCATTCTCCATACACCCCCTATACACTCAGCACAGGCCATGCATTCCCCATACACCCCCTATACGCGTAGCACATGCCATGCATTCTCCATACACCCCCTATAGACTCAGCACAGGCCATGCATTCCCCATACACCCCTATACGCGTAGCACATGCCATGCATTCTCCATACACCTCCTATGCTCGCAGCACACACCATGCATTCTCTATACACGCCTATACTCGCAACATGCCATATGTTCCCCATACACCCCCTATACTCGCAGCACATGCCATACGTTCCCCATACACCCCCTATACTTGCAGCACATGCATATACATTCCCCATACACCCCCTATACTCGCAGCACACACCATGCATTCTCCATACACCCACTATACTCGCAGCACACGCCATGCATTTCCCATACACCCCCTATACTCGCAGCACACGCCATGCATTCTCCATACACCCCCTATACTTGCAGCACACGCCATGCATTTCCCATACACCCCCTATACTCTCAGCACTTGCCATGCATTCTCCATACACCCCTATACTCGCAGCACTTGCCATGCATTCTCCATTTCTAGGGTCTCTCGATACCCCGCCCACATATACCATTCTGTACCTTATCCTCTATATCTGGGATGTAGTGGCATGTGACACACCTGCCCTTCTGCTGAGCAACTCATCAAGTTTGGGAAGTTTTCTGATGTTTGAATAAAGTTTTCCCCACACAAACCCTTGCATTCTGCAAAATGTAGTTCAGAGCTGTGTCGGCCGCCCCTACACAGAGGAGGATGCGGGTCATGGAGAACTACATCTCCCAGAGTGCAGTGCGCGCCCCCCGCGTTCTGCATTAAGCAGGGATTGGCTGGGAGAGAAGTCGGTGTCTGTGCTGGAGCTGGTGTGTGGAGCCGGACTCTAGTGCCTCCGAATCACCGAGACCAGACAAGATATACTTCCTCTGGAGGGGGAGCCAGGATAGCAGTTGTGAGAAACTGTAATCGGTATACCAGCAGCTGTGGCTGCACCCTAGGCAGCTGCCTAGTTCGTTCAATGAGGACACACTTTAGAATTGTAAAACAATTCTGTAACCTATATGAAAATATTTTGTGTGCCTCTAGTAACAGAATGATCCCTCTGGTGCAATGTTAGATTATTTACATTCCTGAGCTTAGATTGCATTCTCACGTTGATGTATTGTTTTCTTTTTAACTTGGTAGCCAGTTCATATTTCCACTATTGTATTGTTTATTGAATGCCTATACCATGAGATACTTTATGATTGCAGAAAATGTGTGTATGTGTGTATGTTTGTGTGTATATATAAATGTATGTGTGTGTGTATATATGTGTGTATATGTATGTGTGTGTATGTATGTGTGTGTGTATGTGTGTATGTGTGTATGTGTGTATGTGTGTATGTGTGTATGTGTGTATGTGTGTATATGTGTATGTATATGTATATATAAATTTTATGATCTAACTGATCTGTTTTGTGTTTTTCAGGTTCTGCTCCAGCAGATATCCCAGCAGATTGACCAGACTGAGATGGATCTGAATATTGCCATCAATCAAGCATGTAGAGGGTGACGAAAAATGATCTGATATACATTAAAAGTTCCCCTTATTGCAGGAGTACCCTTGAGCTCCATTCACCTGTGTGATTTCTGTTTATATGTAATCTATTAAACTATTTATTAAATGCACTTCGCAGTTAGTCTCCTTTGTATTCTGTGCTGTCCTAGAGGATACTGATGTTAGACACGAGGACAGTCAACATTTCTCCCAAAAGGGGGGGACCTTTCCTGTAAACTGCTTATAAAGTGTTAGCTGGAGTTCGGCTTCAATTGGTTAGGGTATCTAAATCTGCTAATACATCTGACAACCACCCACCCCCAAGCCCCCCCCCCCCAGAATGATCATGCTGCTGTCCAAAAGTGCACCCTGCGCTCCTTCATCCAGAGTGGGGTCACTCTTAACATTAAAGGAGGGGTTACTGGCCACATCACCAGGTGAAAAGGGGGGGGGGGGGGAGTCTAATGCAGATACCACATCCAATGATTGATGAGCAGCAATATATTTCTGGTTTTGTGTTTAATTCCACCTTAACCATTTAGATTAACTGAGTACTGTCTGATACTTTTATTTGCACCAACATATACAATTTAGCACAAGTTTTTGGAGCATCCAAGTTTTAGCAAAATGTTAAGTAGGACATTCTTTGAGGATGGGGAGAACACCATGCATACACAGCGATGCTAAATACACTGGGATAGTTTCACGATGAGGAAAGTGGGCTATGGAATGGGGTCAGGTGGGGGGCTGTGAGTCAGGGGTGAGAATGGTCAAACTGCTGGACAGTGATTTAGGGTGCATTTAAATCTGCGTATGCACCTGAGACAAATCGCATGCGAGAACCCCAGTGTGGCTCCCAGGGACGAGCTGTGCGAAACGGCTCAATTGAAAGCAATGGCAGGCTGCTAGTGCCCACAGCTAATTGCGGCCACTTCCATGTGATTGCTTATTATATTATACAGGATTTATATAGCGCTAACAGTTTACACAGCGCTTTACAATATAAAAGGAAGACAAGACAAAATACAAGAGGATTAAGAGGGACTTATGCATGTGATTAGACCTAGAAATGAATGGGCTACTGTGTGTGTATGTAGCATAACGCACAAAAATGCGCACATATGAGCAGCACCTAACATGTTCATTCTGTGATTGGGACCTTAATGTGGAACTTGGCTTTTCTGACTCTAAAGCTGGTCATACACTAGTCAAATTTTGTTCTTTTGAATTTTTTTTTTTTTTGTCCGATATTCTTTTTTCAACCACAGTGAGGAGAAAATGAAGGAGTGGGATGGACACGTTTCTCAAACAAATTGATAACCATGCCTGTGGTTTTTCATTTGGGGAAATCGGTTAATTCCAAAATCAAATATTAAAAGCAAACCAATGTAGCAGAATCTCTTACCTCTTACAGTCTAATGAGGACCTTCAGGGCCAAAGAATAACGGTCATCCTTCGACGGTCATCTTCGTAGTGGGTTGTGAGGCTCAGTGGGTGCAAAGGTGATAAGTCATTGGGTGCCAGACACTTCTTGGATGTAAAAGAGGTTTTATTTCTTTGACAGTGATTCTTATATTTTGTAGGGGAAAGAGGGTTAGGGCCAGGACAACTTGAAGTATTTGCAATTTCAATTGGCAGACTTAGACTTCAACAGGAGGACAGCCGTACAGGGAAAGGCCCCAAGCAAGGTGTCACTTCTGCACATGCAGGTTTTCTGTCTCCTATGGTAACAGTACTTAAACAGTTCCTAACTCAAAGTAGCAGTTCTCTCAGCTGTACTACAACTTCTCCTTGTAGTTCTTCAGCTCATTGAGCTCCTGGTCTCTCACTGAACCCTCTGATTCACTAACTCTGAATCCTGTGAGCTTCTCAAGGCTTTTGCGGTGGTATCTCCCTCAAGCGTCACCCATGCTTCCCTGCTGGGTCCCTAGTTTGGGACTTTGGATACCTTCAAGCATGATCAGAATCAGCATTATGCAAGCCAATGCCTAACCAGATGAACAACACCCACGGCCACTCTGTTCTTATGTTAAAAGGTCCCTCACGGGCACACCGTGGCGGCCGTCCTCCCACGGGACCTTTGTGTGGGCTCTTCTGGGCACTGGCGGGGACCATCACCTCTTTGATGGACAGCTGGTAGCGCAGGTTTATTTAAAACCCTCAAGGATAATATTTTCTGCATATATTTATATACACATTTTCTTGCATCAATACTGAATATACCCAACTTTCTCTCCTATAAAACCGCCTCTGAAGAAGGGACATCGTCCTAAAACATGTTAGGCTTATGGAGAAATCTGGATTCAGTTTGGAATTCATAGAATACTGATTATATGCAAACTGATATATACGACTTATGTACAGATTGTCATTATGGTTTTTACTGATCATTCCCCTTTTTGAATATTTTTTTTTCTAAATAAACAATATGGTTTTATAATCTTTGACTGTTCGCCTTTAAAGTCCCAAGTACCGGGGGGGGGTACAAGTGTTCCCTCTCTTTTGAGGGTTCCTTACATAAATATATATATTTCGGGATGTTGGCAACAACTTTTAGAATTTAATCTTCTCTTTGTGGTTCATTATTTTATTCATAATAAAAATACATAGACTGTGGAATCTGATACTTAGTTTGTAATTCATTTATCCTTTGAGAAAATGTGAAGCAGGTGCGTGATTCCAAACTGTTTCCACCTAGCCCCACACTGCAGGGATTGTAAATCCTTGTATTACCCATTATCCCATATAGGGCTGTGGCTAGTAAAGCCGGTGACCTCCTGCAATTGCCGAACCTTATTCCACACCTTTTGCATCAAGACATACTTGGGGAAGAGTTTATTGGATTTAGCATAAGCCAGTGCCTCCAGTCCCATGACCACATCATTTATCCCTGTTGCATAACGCAGAAAGGCCTCCCTCCTCCCCAGACTCAAGGTGCAAAGCAGTGAATTTAATTTGTTAAATTTCCTTTAGCTAACCCAGTAACTGTGAGTTCAGATATCAAATAATGTGCTGAAGATTAAACATAGTAAAAAAAAAATATGGTTGGTTAATCATTAATGCTTTTGTGGTGTTGTAATAATGAAACTTCCCGAAACCAAGTATTTGTTCAAAGGTAACAGATTGATGTGGTCCAATTAGGGCCTATCCTAAAATAGGGTCTGTGAATAGCAATTCCAGGCAATAAAGGAAAGGGTATGTAAACGCGATCAACAAACTTTTCTTATTCTGTCCCTTTCAGTCTGTTCAGTACACCAGCGTTTCTCAACCTTTTTCCGGCCGCGACGCCCTTTAAAATTATGCAAAATCCCAAGACACCCTAGTCCAAAATGTAAATGTTACTTCTAATGGAAAACCCAAGCCTGGGCTGGTGTACACATCCACCTTGATGAAATTAACTTCACATCAGAAGCACCCATTCACATCAGAGGTCTCCCCATCCAATCATAGGCCCCATCATACCTGAGGGTTCCTCCTTCACATCGATCCTCCATCCATCACATCATAGTCTCCCCATACATCAGAGGTCTTCCCATCGAATCATAGTCCCCCCTTCATGTAAAAGGCCCCATCATACCTGAGGGTTCCTCCTTCGCATTGTTCCTCCATCCATCACATCATAGTCTCCCCATACATCAGAGGTCTTCCCATCGAATCATAGTCCCCCCTTCATGTAAAAGGCCCCATCATACCTGAGGGTTCCTCCTTCACATCGATCCTCCATCCATCACATCATAGTCTCCCCATACATCAGAGGTCTTCCCATCGAATCATAGTCCCCCCCTTCATGTAAAAGGCCCCATCATACCTGAGGGTTCCTCCTTCACATCGTTCCTCCATCCATCACATCATAGTCTCCCCATACATCAGAGGTCTTCCCATCGAATCATAGTCCCCCCTTCATGTAAAAGGCCCCATCATACCTGAGGGTTCCTCCTTCACATCGATCCTCCATCCATCACATCATAGTCTCCCCATACATCAGAGGTCTTCCCATCGAATCATAGTCCCCCCTTCATGTAAAAGGCCCCATCATACCTGATGGTTCCTCCTTCACATCATTCCTCCATCCATCACATCATAGTCTCCCCATACCTCAGAGGTCTTCCCATCGAATCATAGTCCCCCTTCATGTAAAAGGCCCCATCATACCTGAGGGTTCCTCCTTCACATCGTTCCTCCATCCATCACATCATAGTCTCCCCATACATCAGAGGTCTTCCCATCGAATCATAGTCCCCCCTTCATGTAAAAGGCCCCATCATACCTGAGGGTTCCTCCTTCACATCGATCCTCCATCCATCACATCATAGTCTCCCCATACATCAGAGGTCTTCCCATCGAATCATAGTCCCCCCTTCATGTAAAAGGCCCCATCATACCTGAGGGTTCCTCCTTCACATCGTTCCTCCATCCATCACATCATAGTCTCCCCATACATCAGAGGTCTTCCCATCGAATCATAGTCCCCCCTTCATGTAAAAGGCCCCACCATACCTGAGGGTTCCTCCTTCACATCATTCCTCCATCCATCACATCATAGTCTCCCCATACCTCAGAGGTCTTCCCATCGAATCATAGTCCCCCTTCATGTAAAAGGCCTCATCATACCTGAGGGTTCCTCCTTCACATCGTTCCTCCATCCATCACATCATAGTCTCCCCATACATCAGAGGTCTTCCCATCGAATCATAGTCCCCCCTTCATGTAAAAGGCCCCATCATACCTGAGGGTTCCTCCTTCACATCGTTTCTCCATCCATCATATCATAGTCTCCCCATACGTCAGAGGCCTCCCATCACCCCATTACATCTGAGTGCCATCTATACCTGAGAGCCCCTCATCACATCAGAACCCCCATAAACACAGAACCCCCCCCAGCCCCCATCAGAGTTTTTCTCATCCATCTGTGATCCAGGGCAAACTAGGTCTCATGCTCGTGGGCCACCCCCCCCCCCCACCCCCCCCAAATGCCACCCTGACGGAAAAACACAAATACACCATTAAACGTGTTTTGTTATCTGTTCAATCAGTGCAAAAAAAAGACTTGTCAATCCTGCCAGAAATCTTTTCAATAATAACTTGCTGTGTTGTCCGCCTGTGCTGACTGTTGGGTTAGGTTCACACTACAGCATTCTCTCAAAAGAGATTGGCGGTTTCCATGTGTTCAGGAGCTGATGCTGCCACCTCCTGAATGGCTGTTTTATTTAAAGAGAAAAAAATGGGCACTAATGCGCTGCAAACACGAGCAAAGCACTTGGCTTGCATTTGCGGTGTGATGTCATTGACTTGTGTGGGTGAGTTTGACAAGCTGCAATAAATATGTCATGGCCACAATGCTTTGCATGTGTACAGCCCTCTCCAGCTGAATGTTAGATTTTAGGTGAGCAGTCAGGTGGGGGAGGTATGTAGGCACGTGCAGTTCGCCACTTTGCCACTAGGTGGCTCTGTTCAGAATAGGGTCTGGTACAGCAGGTAGTGACACTAGGTGTTAGGCCCCTTTTCGGTGGAGCCCTCCCACAAGTGATGTCAGGGTGAGTCAACACCCACATTTAAGCTAGGTGGGGAGGGAACATGGAGAGTCTTGGAGCATGGGAGCCCAACACCTCACCTGTAGGCATGTGATCTACACCCATGGGCCCTGGACAGGGCAGGAGGCTGGGTGAAATGGACCTGTATGCAGGTGGAGCCGGCTGTAGCCATTCTATCTCTGATGGAGGTGGGGGGCCAGGGATGATTGCAAAAGTTTTCAGGCAAGGCTGGAGATCCTGTATGAGGCTGCTTCCCTGGAGGGTCCCTGAGAGAGATGTACCCAGCTAGGAGGTGTCTACAGAGAACACAGACCTGTGAGAGAGACTCTAGGGAGATGGCTGTGAGGTTCTGCATGTGCTTTCACCTGAGACTACTGCAGATTGTCCACTTTATATTATAGACTGTGCATGTCAAGTGACTCTGGATTGTATGTCCTTGTAATGTGACTGTCTTGCAAATTCCCTGAACACCTCCAGTAAAGTGCAGTGAAGTTATTTACTGTGTGGACAATCCTTCCTTCGGATATAAAGATCTATGTCCGAGGATGCCCTGAAGAGAGGTCGACCTCAGCAGGTGGGGTTGTAGCAGGGCTGGAGCGGGAGTAGAGCCCTGTACCTAAGTACCAAAACTAGATAACCACAAAGACCCTCTTACATGTAAAACCACAGCTTAACCACTTGTTTTAACAGCTTGTTTTTACCACCCCTTGGCTGCCCATGTACAAAGAGACTTACATTGGTCTCACCTATCTCTAGGGAATGCAGAAATACACCCCTTTATGTTATGGCAAAGACCATACCTCCCAACTTTTTGAGATGGGAATGAGGAACACTTATTAGCAAAAGTATGTAGGCATAGGACATGCACCCTGCTACGCCCCCTTCAAGGAGAATTATTTTAAAAAAATTATTAGTTAAACCCACAAGTGCTTTTTTTTATCACTACTATTCCTTTATACTGGTTTTTAAATTTACAAATGCAGCAATTTAGAAATTTGGATGAAAGGTTTAGCACTTTTTGATAGATAAATAGTGCATTTTATTTACAACCAGTGGCGGTGCATCAATAAGGGTGCACGGGCACCGCCCCCTCTCTCCAGCCACTCCCTCTGTGACCAATGGATAGATTCATGCATTGCATGGTGTTTTTGAAGCACCTGATTAGAGCCATAGGTTCTAATAGGCGTCTTGCTTGGCACTTGCAGTTCACCCAGGTGTGTTAGAACAGCAAATGAATATTCGCTTTCCTAGCACTGAACTGCATCTCCGCCAGTCATGTGCTCGGGTAGGAGAGGATGGGAGGAGAGGACAGGAGAAGACATATGGAGGACACTACTCGCTGCTGTCACCTGCTGCCCCACTGAGACAGGGTAAGTGCCAGGCGAGCGGGGGGGGGGGTGTCACAGTGGCAGCATTGGATGGGCACAGTGGGAGCATTCGCTGGGCACAGTGGCAGCATTTGATGGACAGAGTGGCAGCATTTGATGGGCACAGTGGCAGCATTTGATGGGCACAGTGGCAGCATTTGATGGGCACAGTGGCAGCATTTGATGGGCACAGTGGCTATATATGATGGGCACAGTGGCTGCAATTTATGGGCACAGTGGCTGCAATTGATGGGCACAGTGGCAGCATTTGATGGGCACAGTGGCAGCATTTGATGGGCACAGTGGCTGCATTTGATGGGCACAGTGGCTGCATTTGATGGGCACAGTGGCGGCATTTGATGGGCACAGTGGCGGCGTTTGATGGGCACAATGACGGCGTTTGATGGGCACAGTGGCTGCGTTTGATGGGCACAGTGGCTGCGTTCGATAGGCACAGTGAGGCTGCAATTGATGGTTTTTTTTTCAGTTTGTTTGCACCCCCCAAAAATTTTGAGCACCAGCAGCCACTGTATATAACTATACAGATCAGACCAAAATGAGGGGCAGAGGGACTTTGTTTCAAATCAGGGACAGTTGGGAGCTATGCAAAGACCATTCAGTGATAGTGTATTTATTGGAAACAAAGAATCGTTTTACCTTTTAGCCTCCCTGGCTGTATTCCTGAGTGTGGCTCGGGGTTAAATCTCAGCACCATTAGCGGTAACCCCGAGCCACACTCGGGATTGCATTGCAGGATCCTGGTGCGGTATACTTACCTTGTCCCCAGGATCCTGCGATGTCCCCCCGCGGTGTCTGAGGGCTCTGCCCGAAGCCTCTCTGTGCCGGGCTCCGTTCCCTGCGTGCGTCGCAACGCATGGGGGCGGAGCCTTGCGGCAAATTCAAAGAAGTGAAAATTCATAACACATACAGTACAGTGTAATCTTACAGATTACAGAACTGTATGAAATCATTTCACATCCCTTTTTTTCCCAGTGCTTTGTCCAATGCCCTGCATGTAGTTTTATATGATATATAATGTTCTTTCTGCCTGGAAATTGGAGATTGTCCATAGCAACCAAAAAGTGTCCCTTTACATCAAAAGTGGTTTTAGACCAGCTATAAAACAGCGATAGTAAATTAGAACACTTGCAGAATTGAGCGATAGTGAATCGTGGGGAAATTTATTTTAGTATTATTATACTATTATTTTTTAGAATCATTCATATTTATTAATTATATTATAAGTTATGATTTTGTGTTTCAAACTTCATCATACCCGGGATATCTACTAGATTCTGGGTGGACAGATTTAAGTGTGTTATTGTTAAGAATTACAGGCCTACAATATAAAACGCCAAATTTCTATGCGAAGTAATTGTACCGCTTTGAGACGCAAAAATCTGAAATAATCATACCGCCAGGGAGGTCTAAGTGGATCAAAAAAGTATCACCCAGAAGGGTAACCCAAGAACAAGAATGTAAAATATTGCATCTTACTATGACAACTGAATATGTTTTCTTTTTTGGGCCTTTTGTCCTTTATGTTTACCTGGTGATTCTGCCTGTATTACACTTCCTATTAATAAATCCTAATCAATAAATGCTATTAATAAATAATAATAAATTATCATTATAGTTATTATTTACAACACTGCTCTAGGTTGACAGCACTTGCTGACAGTAGGCTACCTAAACCCAAAACCAAAATAATACAATTCAGCTAAGCAGTTTTCTTTAGATGTAGTGGCTGCATTCGTTTTTTATTTTTCAGGATAAGTATATTTTCTACAAAGACAAAAAAAAAATGATGATATTTCCAGAAATCCTGTTCTCGGAACTTAAGTGACATATAAAACAAGGTTATCAGCCTTTACAAAACAAAGGGAGGTGTTTGAAGTCCATCTTAGAAAAGCAGCCTAAAGCTGAATACACACTATACAACTTTTGTTGTTCGATTTCCTTTAGATTCCCCTTCAACTATGTAGTGCCAGGGTGTACCTGATTGCATACAAATTGAATGTGTTTAGGTTTGACCTCATATTATATGGTTTTGGTAAATTTAAAGGAAAAAAAAACTAAAGAAAACTGGATTCCAGTGGGGGGTTTGAAGCAAGTGATTAGAGCCAGAGGCTCTAATAGGCTTCAAAAAAAGGGTGGGCTCGGGGCGCAGAGCACTCCGCTCCGAGCCCACCCAGTTGTGTGGAAATAGCGAATGAATATTCGCTATTTTCACACTGATCCTGTGTTGCAAGGTTAGCAGGTAAAAATAAAGGATAATAAACCTGAAAAAAAAAAAAGAAAACAAATTCATCCACCACATTTAGAGATTGGTAAACTGCAATATATTTCATTTTTATTCTTTGGTATTGATAAGCATTCATGCTAATTCAAACTCAATCCAATCGCTAGCTGATGCTGATGCTAGCAGCCTGCTATTATGGCCCTGAAATGTCTTCAGCTAGTATACAGGGAATTTATACTACTAAAGGTACATTCATCAAGAATACTTTATCCTACTGTGAAAGAGAAAATTGTTAATAATAATATGGCAAGCCCTACATTCTCAACCATTGGTTTCTGGTTTCTCGTGTGTGTCCAATTTTTAAATTAGCAGACATGTGACAGTAAAATGAAATTCCTCCTTTGTGCAAATGGCTTGTCCAATTATTACATTATTATGAGCGAGGAGCACGAAACAAGCTAACTATTGTCTTTAACTTAATGTGAATGATGATAGTCTAGAACAAGTTGCTGACATCTGACTTTAGACAACAAGTACAGGATCCAGGTTGGGTCCTGCTCCCCAACAAGATCACAAGAAGGCTGTATGTCTGCTTTAGGCAGGTTCATTACTTCAGACTAACACTGTCATGATCAGGTGCAGCTGGTCATTAAGGGTGCCGCCCCCCCTAGTTTGAATGCGGGGCGCCAGACTCATAGGTTTATGAGTTTTTGGGTTTTTTTTTCAAGCCACATGATTAGAGTCTGAGGCTCTAATTGGCTTGAAAAAGGTTGAGCTTGAACCCACTCACTTGTGACACTACCGAATCAATATTCGTTTTCTGGCTTCTCCTCCAGACCAATCAGGATAGGAGGCAGATCAGTTGGCCAGGAGGAGAAGCCGAGGAAGCCGCGGAGGGGCTGAGTGCAGGGGACCGTAGAGGGCTGAGTTCGGACCTGGGTGGGTTTGTTTGCCAACCCCCCAAAAGTTTAGCACCAGCCGCCACTGGTCATGATAGAAATACTGGGGCTACCATTATTAACTGCATTTATATGTCAATGGTTTTTAGCTTCACTGCTTTTTTTTTTTTTTTTTTTTTATTTATTTATAGAAAGATTAATCATACAGTACATCGAATAAGGGTTACATTAACATTTATATCTCAATAAATACAGCATTAGTATTGAAAATATCTCTGTAACCTCAGTGCGCCTTTCGGGTCACCGAGCCTACCCTATCTTTCAGTATATATGTGCTTTTTTCCTCTTTTTTTTCCAAAAACCAGTCAAAAAATTACCAACAAGCAAAGAAACCCCCCCCCCCCTCCCCCCTGGGATGTCAACCTTCAGCGTTATGTTTACTAAGATACAAGAAGGCCTAACCTGTCTGTAGTGAAAGGAGGAGGCCAACTATACTCCTTTTACCATGAGTTGGTAATAGCAATAGGTCTTACCTATCCAATGGTCTAGGACCCCTCCTCATCCAGTGTATTCTCAGAGTCCACCCACCAGAACCATACCTTGCTAAACTTCTTGGGAGCCCCTCTAGCTTCATAGGTCATTTTATACATCATCACATCTGCATTTACTATTCTCATCCACATCCCAAGAGTCAGTTGCTCATCATGTATCCAGCGTCTAGCAATGAGTCTCCTCGCTCCAAAGTATAGGATCCTAAGGAATAGTTTAGTGTATGCATTTATCTCTTCTTGATCAAAAACCCAGAGTAGACAACGTAGGGAAGAGCAAATGTTTGGTAAAGCAAACTTATCTGATATAAATTCAGTCACCTGTGACCATAATGGTCTCACCTTTGTGCACTCCCACACCATATGAAAAAAAGTGCCTTCCTCCTTCCTGCATTTATGGTATACAGCAGACTCCCTCCTATGCATTCGATAGAGTCTAGCTGGTGTATAATACTGCTGGTGAAGATGTGGATACTGGATCATTTTATCCATAGAGGAGATAACAGACACCAAGTATGTGTCCAATGCCTCCTGCCACAGTTCTTCCGACAACTCCGGGACAATCAACTCCCACCGCGCCCTGGCCTTAGAAGTTAAGGTCACTACTCCCGGGCCCACTGCTCCATAATATCTAGAAATCCACTTGGACGTATCTGGGTCAATCAAAACCTTTTCTAGATCTGTATTCTGTGCCCGTATCTCAGGCCCCCCAAACTGGGCAATAGCTGCATGTCGCAGTTGTAGATAGCGGAAGAACCAAGTCTTGGGTACTTTTAGCTTCACTGCTTAGTGAGTCACTGACGTAGACTAAGAAAGTAGGCTGAACAAATTCCCCCATCCACACAATCAAGGTGGATGGAGGAATCCTCGCCGCTGTCAGAATATACTAATCAGCGCTGTGGCTGATTGGCTGCAGGCACAGATCAAATGAAAATATACCAACAGTCCTGTTCGAGGAAAGTCAATCATTAGATTGACTCCTCTTGGATAGGAACAGCCTAGATGGATCAAAATTTGTCTGGTCCCTGCTGAACCAGCCAAATTTTGATCCACCTGTGGCCTGCTTAAAACTAGCCATTTGAAAACGAGAAAACTAGCTAAATGGGACTTTAAATGAGGACATTTGAGAAAATGTACCTCCATCCCCAAAATGTATACAACAAAAGGAAAAAAGGGGGGTTTTGGGACTTTAATTGAGACATGCAGCTGGGAAGGGAAAAATAAAATTGCTAAATGTGATTGTATAATAGGGCAAAAGTGAGATAAAATAATTATCATTGAATGAATATAAGTGGATATCAACGTGAACCAAAGAGTATAGAAGTTACAATGTTTTGAAATGTAGGGGGAAAAAAGAGAGAGCGGATATATACAGGTAGATAAATATGTAATGACCAATCCAAGGAAAAAGTAGTAAAAAGAGGTAAAGTTTCAATAGGTAAGCCTATACCAAAAAAGGGGGGGGGTGGGGAGGGCTGCCATACCATCATGCTGTTATATGACGTTTTTAATACTATGTATTTGGCTATCCAATAAAGCTTTCTTGTTTTATTTTACTTGACTGTTTACTAACTTGTTACTATGCAACATGATTCGGTCGCATATACAGTGCACTCATTGGATATCCTTTCTAGTACTATGTTGTGTTCCCTTCCCAGCTGCATGTCTCAATTAAAGTCCCCAAACCCCCCTTATTTCCTTTTGTTGTAAAACTAGTCATTGGCTCCTGCTGCTATCGATCACAGCCAGTGGGGGGGGCAGGGCTGCTGCACTTTCTGTGTCTATGGACACAGACAGCCAACTCGGGAGCGAGCACACTCAAGTGCCCCTATAGCAAGGGGCTTGTTATGGGGGCACTTGGCAAGGGTAAGGGGCCCAGAGCACCGGTGGGGGACCCGAGAGGAGGAGGATTGGGGCTGCTCTGTGCAAAACCATTCCATAGAGCAGGTTAGTATAACATGTTTGTTTTTTTTTGTTTTTTTCTTTACAAACACTTTAAGATTTGTTTTACCTTCAGACATAGAAGAGTTAATGAACCAAATCACCACATTGTTAAGTGCAAAAGCCCAGCGTCCTCTAATCCCTATTTCCATAGCTGCTAATATAGGAAAGCAATTCCCTGAATTCATTGTGTCTGGGATGCCTGGAGGGCCTAGCAGGGGGCAAGCAGGTTCCTTATCTGCAGGACAAGTCAGTGGTCAGAGGCAGGGCATGTCCACCTTTTCTTTCTGGCAGTAGGCATGCTATGCACCTGAAGCAGGAGGAGGTTGTAGAGTGGACAACAAATCCTTCCTTATCTTCCTCCTCCCAGGCGCAGGCCTGCACATTTCTGTCAACAGCTAAAAAATGCGCCATCCACTGTTGCCCTGCACTCTGGCATGGAAGATTCTGCTAAATTATTTCCACACAGCATCACTAACTTGCTCCTGGAGGATGCACAGGACATGGTTTTATTTGATGTTGAAGAATAGAATGTGATGAGCATAGAAAACAAAAGGCAGGAAGAAGCTATTGCCATTGATGTACCTGCAATTTCAGCTTACTGCCAAGTGGGCTTGAGTGATGAGGAGGGTGGGGATGATGAGGCAGAAGACCACACATGGGTGCCTGAGATTGTAGAGGTAGAATGCGAAGGAAAGACACAACAGCAGTGCAGTAGGATTTTGTCCAAGAGCAGAGTTAGCTTTCAGAGGAGTGAAGGGAGAGGCTGTCCTATTTCACAGGATGGCACTGCCCCATGGGTGCAGGTAGGGGCTATCTCCAGGGCCACGCCACAAAGCTCAGCAGTCTGGGCCTGTTTCAAAAATTTGCTGTTGACAGCACCAACAGCACCAAGTGTGGCAAATGTATCAGTCATTTGTGGGAGCAGTACATGAATGATGAATGGAATTAGGAGTGCCACGTGAATTATCAGCAGCAACAGGCTCACACATCTTTCTGCTGTTCCTGTTATCCCAGCACTTCTATGCTTCTAGGGTGCTTCCTGTTCTGTAGCATCCTGTTGAGATGAATCTAAGGGCAGAAACCACGGAGTGGTCCTGCGGCAAAGTCCATCATCTATTGCAGGCGGTTTCTTATATTCTGCTCCTCAGTCCTACTTGGGGCTCTCACCTCTACTGAACATGCAGAGTTGTGTTCCTCCTGAGTCCTTGGAGTTTCTGTTTACCCTGTATCTGGTGTTACCCCATGTCTCATCAGCCTCTGCTGTGACTCTGTGCTACCATGAGTATTACATATCTTTTCTGGTTACCAGATTGTCTTCTGCCACTCCGTGACCCAAGCTTCCTGAGGTCTCTGTGACCCCCAGGGAATAAAAAACCTTCACTGAGGCCTGCACCTCCATGCACCCCCAGTTAAAACCACCTAATTCCTAGTCAGTCTATTTCTAGGGGATATGGACTCCTGTCTCTGACACTTTACTTGAACCACAACCTTCTTTGACGCATCAATCTAGTTTCTACATCTACCAGCCCTGCCACGCTGTTGTGCAGGCCCGTCATGATTTTTTGAATCAATGCAACATCTATTTTGAACCACAACCTGCAGAACTTTGCGATGGACCATGCCAAAGTGGTGTATATACTTTCCATGCTTTCTTGGGAAGCCTTGGCTCGGGCCTTTCCCCTCTGGGAGAAGATTGATACTGTAACCAGTGATATTGCTGTATTTCACACTCTTGTTCTGATAATCTTTGATAAACCAGCTCCAGCTTCCTTTTCTGCTGGTGCTCCCCATCGCCTCCACCTCCATACTCTCACAGTAGAACTTTACTTACACAACAAGGCTCCTAAAACTACCCTCTGGCAAGGTTTAGCAGATCGCATCATAGATGAATTGGCTAGTTGGAAGGTAGATTTCCACCACCCTTGATGATTTTATCTCCTTGGCCATACAGAATGGCATCAGCGTGATTTGCAGCATGTCTCAGTAATATTTCTGCAAGTCTGTCTCTGGCATAAACCACTGTAATTGTTATAGTATCTCACAAAAGTGAGTACACCCCTCACATTTTTGTAAATATTTTAATCTATCTTTTCATGTGACAACACTGAAGAAATGACACTTTACTACAATGTAAAATAGTGAGTGTACAGCTTGTATATCAGTGTAAATTTGCTGTCCCCTCAAAATACCTCAACACACAGCCATTAATGTCTAAACCGCTGGCAACAAAAGTGAGTACACCCCTAAGTGAAAATGAAGCTCAATTCAAATTAGCCATTTTCCCACCCAGTGTCATGTGACTTGTTAGTGTTACAGGGTCTCAGGTGTGAATGGGGAGCAGGTGTGTTAAATTTGGTGTTATCGCTCTCACTCTCTCATACTGGTCACTGGAAGTTCAACATGGCACCTCATGGCAAAGAACTCTCTGAGAATCTGAAAAAAAGAATTGCTGCACTACATAAAGATGGCCTAGACTATAAGAAGATTGCCAAGACCTTGAAACTGAGCTGCAGCATGGTGACCAAGCCATACAGCGGTTTAACAGGACAGGTTCCACTCAGAACAGGCCTCGCCATGGTCGACCAAAGAAGTTGAGTGCACGTGCTCAGCGTCATATCCAGAGGTTGTCTTTGGGAAATAGACGTATGAGTGCTGCCAGCATTGCTGCAGAGGTTGAAAGGGGGGGTCAGCCTGTCAGTGCTCAGACCATACGCCGCACACTGCATCAAATTGGTCTGCATGGCTGTCGTTCCAGAAGGAAGCCTCTTCTAAAGATGATGCACAAAATCGTATGCTCTCCTCTATTGAGCCATACGCTCCGTGACGGAAAATTGCTTCCCTTACTTCAGTGGTCATCAACCCTGTTCTCAGGGCCCACTAACAGGCCAGGTTTTATGTATTACCTTGGGGGATATGCAGACTAGAATACTGCAATCACTGAGCAGCAAATGATATCACCTGTGATGTATTTCAGTTATCTTGCAAACCTGGCCTGTTAGTGGGCCCTGAGGACAGGGTTGATGACCACTGCCTTACCTAAAATGCTCTCTTCCTGCCTTAACCCTCCTGGGGCCCGGCTTGAACATACTCAATTAACACATCTTTTTAGACAAACTACTGAATGTTGACTGAATTGAATAGCCCAGATTCAGCCTTTGAATCATTGTTATCCCAGTCGGACAGACCAGAGCACTCGCTATCCCAGGTATATCAGATACTGGCTCAGAATTCTTATCCAGATTCACTGCCATTCCTTTCAAAATGGGAAAGAGAGATGAATGGATATCTCCAGATACTATGCAATGGGGAAAAACACTGGCACTTTCCTTTAAATTATCTATCTCATGCCCAAGAACGGAAATATCGCATTTTCTCTAGGTGGTATCGCTGCCCCACTGTTCTACATAAATTTGATCCTAATGTATCGGACATATGCTGGAGATGCTTGCAAGCTCCGGGCACCATGACACACATTCTGGGTACGTGCCCATGTGTTACCCCCTTTTTAGATAAGATTCTCCATCTCCATGACAAACTTGTAGAGGACAAATATCCCAATGAACCCCGCATAACGATCCTGTCTATGTTGCTGGGATCCTACAAGACATAATCCACTGTAATTTTCATTTCTGAATAAAAAATGCCACATCTCTCTTTCTTCAAATGTGGCCTACTAAAAAAGGCTTATATAATATGCAAGTGTATCTCTGCAATATTTCTGGTTCTTGACTCTGACGCTACCACCCCCTATTCAGGCATCCGGACCCTTTTCGGATGCCGAGCACCTGAATTACAGCGGCGGGGGTGTTTTTTTGAAGCACCTGATTGGAGCCATAGGCTCTAATAGGCTTCAGAAAAGGTGGACTGCGAGCGCAGAGTATTGCGCTCGCAGTTCACCCAGATGTGTTAGAAAAGCAAATTAATATTTGCTTCTCTAACACAGAACCGCCTCTCCGCCAATCAGGGAGCGCGGGTCTAATACCCATCAGCTGATTGGCTGAAGGCACAGGTACCCCTATTGGAAGCCTAGCAGAACGATAAGAGACGCATGGAGGACAGCATGGAGGACACAGGAGCCATTCCACAGCTCGCCGCCTTCACCCGCTGCCTGACCCGCCACCAAGATGGGGTAAGTGCCGGGCAGACAGCGGAGGGGGGGCACAGTGGTGGAATTTGTTGGGCACAAGTGGTTGGATATGATGGGCACAAGTGGTGGCATTTGATCGGCACAAGTGGCGGCATTTAATGGGCACAAGTGGTGGCATTTGATGGGCACAAGCGGCGGCATTTGATGGACACAAGTGGCTGCATATGATGGACACAAGTGGCTGCATATGATGGACACAATTGGCTGCATATGATGGGCACAAGTGGCTGCATTTAATGGGCACAAGTGGCTGCATTTAATGGGCACAAGTGGCTGCATATGGGCACAAGTGGCTGCATATGATGGGGCACAGTGGCTGCATTTAATGGGCACAAGTGGCTGCATTTAATGGGCACAAGTGGCTGCATATGGGCACAAGTGGCTGCATATGATGGGGCACAGTGGCTGCATTTGATGGGCACAGTGGCTGCATTTGATGGAACAAGTGGCTGCATTTGATGGGCACAGTGGCTTCATTTGATGGACACAGTGGCTGCATTTGATGGGCACAATGGCTGTAATTGATGGCACAGTGGCTGCATTTGATGGGCACAGTGAGGCTGCAATTGATGTTTTTTTTTCAGTATTTTTCAGTTTGTTTGCGCCCCCCCAAAAAAAATGTTGAGCACCAGCCGCCACTGCGGTAAACATTGCTAAAGTTCAGATTCAGAATTCGAACACCATTGAAGTCAATGGAAGCTGAATGTTGAAAAAGTATTGGCCAGTTTTTAGGCTAATAGGAAAGGAATTGTACAACAAATTACATGGGGGCATGTGCCAAAGGAGAAAAAAAAGTTTTATTTTTTGGGGGATGTGCAGTGATTTTAGTAATGCCTAAAGTGAAACAATAAACATGCAGAACTGCTCGAGGAGGCATACCCATGTTAATGAGAACAAAGCTGTTCCCCACAAGCCTGGCCCGATGGTTGTGGAGGTCTGTGGGCGGAGTGGGACTTATCAGAATTTGTAACCCCCCCTAGATACAGCCTCCCCATGTAAATGAGTAAGGGGTACATGTATGTAACATACAGAATACAGGGATCAGGAGTGTGTTGTACAGAGAGCTGAGATCAGGGATTCATAACCTACAGAATGCAGGGGTCAGGAGAGTGTATGATTCACAGCTTTATGATTCACATAATAAAGTTCAGGGGTATGTAATGTAGAGTGTAGGGGTCAGAAGAATGTATCATACAGAGTGCAGGGGTAAGGAGTATATAATGTACAGAGTGCAGGGATCAGGAGTGTGTATCATGCAGAGTGCAGAGGTCACAAAGGCATAATGTACAGAGTGCAGGGGTCGGAAGAATGTATCATACATAGTGCAGGGGTAAGGAGTATGTAATGTACAGAGTGCAGGGGTCAGGAGTGTGTATCATACAGAGCGCAGCGGTCACAAGGGCATAATGTACAGAGTGCAGGAGTCAGAAGCATGTATCATACATAGTGCAGGGGTAAGGAGTATGTAATGTACAGAGTGCAGGGGTCAGCAGTGTGTAACATACAGACTGCAGGTGCCTGGTGTGTTATGTGCTGAGTGCAGGAGTCATACAAATGGACAGTTATCTCCTGGTGAAGGGGTAAAGCGTATGCAATGTACAGCATACAGGGGCATACACACTCTAGTGCACAACACCCTTATAGTTTATTTCCCCCTCCCTTCCCCCCACTTTTTCATAGCACAGCAGTATAACACCTTTGAAAAAATTCAAAAACACACACATACGCTGGCAAGGACCTTAGGTGTCCTTTCATGTGCACTCATCTTCAAAAAATATAGCTTGCCTGCATGCATCCTGCTCCGGCTCACCACCACCCAGCCCGCTGTCTCCCCCTGATCTGTGCCAGTCTGTGGATTCCCTCTCACCTCCTCCACTGTGGGACTTTTATTTTCCATTTTTAACCACTTCCCACCCAAGGTACGTCCAAGGACGTCCTCAGGTGTCAGTGGTTATACCGGAATGATGCCCGCACCTACCTACAGGTATCAACTTGGGGGGACTTAGTGTGCGGAGACCTAGAACTCATTACCCACCATTCAGATGTACCCTGCTAGTCCTATACCTACCCGACACAGGGGGGGCCCCACGGCTTTACTAAGCTAGGGGGCCTTTTGCCCTGCCGTGCACTTTTGCTAGGCAGGAACCCCTATGTCGGTGGTTATTAGCCCTTCTTTCCCTACCCCCTGGATTAGATCTCCTTTTCTGGGGGGGGAATTTTTGTGGTATCTATTCAAGCCTTGGAGGGATCTACTGTTTAATATCATGTATCATCATTATTATTTTCTATTCCTTTTTTATCCCCCCTTTTTTCTCCCTTTCCCCCCCCACCGGCTCTCTCCGACCCGGTCAATCTGACCATGGGGGGAGATGCCACTGGGGTATCATTAGGGGATCCTCCGGAGTGGCTGCATCTACTTTTCATGTAGCCTTACCCCCTTACTCCTAGCCACAACGACAATATTTCCTAATGTGGGCGCAGCCCACTTCAAAGATGGCCGCGGGTGTCCATTAGCATCATCCCTCACCCTCCCAGTCTGACGCACAGCGTGCCGATACGTCGCGCATGCGCAAACCCGTCTAACGGAGCGGGCTGCCTAGGTAACACTCGGCGTCCTCACGCTGAGTGCTCCTGACAGCAATGACCCCTAGGAGCCGCGCTATTGGCCAGCGCGGCGTCGGGTCCCCGCCCCACAGGCCGCGCCATTGGCCAGCGCGGTGTCGGGTCTCCGCCCACCTACTTACATACACCACAAATAGGACGCCAAAGACGGCAAATGGCGCCATTCTTTCCTGGATACACATCCAGGCACATGGGGCAGGCTACAAATCCTGGACACCACGAAATACCTCCACCTGGTTCTCATTTAAGTGACCAGCTATTCACCCCAAAGTAAGTGTGTTTCATTCTGTATACCCGGGACTCCCCATTCCTGGGAGGCATGGGCGCCCCACACTCAGGATCTAGGGGATATTCTTTTCCCTATGAGACTCAATGGGGGTTTGCCCATACTCATTACCCACTTATTTATATATATATTTTTTACTTATATTTATTTATATTTTTTCTGCCCCATCATAGATAGCCTTCAAAACTTTTTTGAGGCCAAGGACGCCGAACTGTTGGATTATTTATCTACATCCAGCCGCCTTGTAGAGTATTAGGACAGACCGGGCCTTTCTGATGTGGGGGGTTCCCGGCCCTCTGGCATATAGCCCCCTATCGAGCTGCCTTGGGAGAACGTGAGTCGCATAAGAATACAACTGTTGCAGGGGATATATATGGTAGCCATTTGTACAGCTCATAATAGTCTTGTTTTCTGATTTCTTTAGATTGTGATGTATTTTCCCTGAAGAAGACTTGTATCACTATGATCTAAACGTTGAAACGCGTTGGAATTCCACTACCACACACCAGGGTGGCCATCTTGGGTGACCACACTGGGTAGTGGGATACATCACACTTCTTCTCAAGTTATTTCAGCCAATTTTCTATATTCATCATTTTTTTGTATTGGATGTTTCTGTAGAATTGCTATATGCTTGAGCCAATTATTTTACTCTTTGTTTCATGACCATTTATTATCATCTGGATAAACTACTTACCCATATATTTTTAATGTTGTATAATAATAAATAAATTGATTTTAGCAATATTTTTGTTTTCATTGCCTTAAAAATCCCGCTAGAGGTATTATTTATTTTTCTTTAGACTTACATGGGATGATGGCAATGACACATCCATACCACCAAGGTCATATTTATTCAAATCAGCTCAGTAGCATTCTTTTCAGCCGGCGATTCTCTTTCATACAGAAGTGATCCGAGTGGCTAATTAGGGGGTCCCACCCTCCCTGTACAGAGAGAGTAACTGATGTCATTCCCCTCTCTCTAACCCTGGAAACCGGGAGCGACATCGGGAACGACGAGCCAGGAAAGCAGCTGATTGGCCCGGTCTCTGTCTGATCGGCCGCAAGAGCAGAGATTTGGGGTCTAATAGACCCCAAACCTCTCCATAAAGAGGACCTGTCACAGAACATGCTGTCACAAGGGACGTTGTTCATTCCTTGTGATAGCAATGAAGTTAGTATAAAAAATAAAAAAAAGTGTAAAAAAAATAAATGAATAATTGTTTGCATGAAATAAATAAATAAAAATTGAAAGCGCCCCCATCCCACCGTGCTTACACGCAAATGCGAATGCATCCGTTACTCCTACACGCATATGTAAACGGTGATCGCACCACACATGTGAGGTATTGTCACAAACATCAGAGCGAGAGCAATAATTCTATCACCAAACCTCACGTGCAACTTTAATGCCGCGTACACACGAGCGGACTTTACGGCAAACTTTGCCCGGCGGACTTACGACGGACTTTCTGAATGAACGGACTTGCCTACACACAATCCACCAAAGTCCGTCAAATTCGTATGTGATGACGTACGACCGGACTAAAACAAAGAAGCTCATAGCCAGTAGCCAATAGCTGCCCTAGCGTGGCTTTTTGTCCGTCGAACTAGCATATAGACGAGCGGACTTTTCGACCGGACTCGATTTCGACGGATTGATTTAAAACATGTTTCAAATCTAAGTCCGTCCAACTTTTGAGAAAACAAAGTCCGCTGGAGCCCACACACGATCGAATTGTCCGACGGGCAAAGTCTGCCGTAAAGTCTGCTCGTGTGTACACGGCATAATGCCCGGTGCACACGATGAGATTATCGGACGAATGATCGTCCGTTTTTTTTTTTTGCATGCTAATCTCAGATCGAATCTGATGAGTTTACTAAAGTCACGAAAACTGCCGTACGACAGAAAAAAAATTCGGAAGTGATGTCATGTGGTGTAATGCATTTGTATTGCATTTTCGAACAATAGCTGTATTAATTAAACAAAAATCGTACGATCTGGCATTGCACGGAAAAAAATGTTGTGCATGTCTGATAAAAGAATATCGGATGAACTGTTATGATTGGCTCTTGAAAGCTCTGTACTAACGATCCGATTAGCATACGATCATTTCGAAAGCGGTATTTTTCCATACGATTTTCTGATCGTGTGTACGGAGGCTTAAACCTGTAACCTGTAAAGGTGTTTAAAGAATCGCCTATGGAGAATTTTTAAGCACCGTAGTTTGCCGCCAATCCACGGGCAGACTCGATTTTAAAACGTGACGTGTTAGGTATCTATTTACTCAGTGTAGGACCATCTCTACACATTATACAGAAAAATTGGGCTAACTTTAATATTTTTTTTTTTTTTTAAATTCCTTAAAGTTTTTTTTTTTCCAAAAAAATGGAAAAACCGCTGTGCAAATACTGTGTGACATAAAAAATTGCAACACCCACCATTTTATTCTATAGGGTCTCTGCTAAAAAAATATATATATATATATATATATATATATATATATATATATATATATATATATAATGTTTGGGGGTTTCAAGTAATTTTCTAGCAAAAAAAAAAAAGTAGATTTTTCATGTAGAAGCGAAGTGTCAGAAATGGCCCGGGTACAAAGTGGTTAAACTCCATGACAGTTGCGAATCCTCTGCAACCTTTTTACTGCTATTTTTAGAGTTAACAGTTGCACATCCCTTGCAGCCTTTTTGCAGCCACTTCATATGCATGAATAATTCCTTCCATTCCAGTCCATTGTGAGTGCTTGAATTAGTGTCTAATGGCTGTTTTGTTTTTCATAAAATACAGGATAGGGAGAATACAGGAAGGTTAAAGCACCAAATGTTTTATTATAATTCCCAGGGCCTATGTCTACTGCTGTCATACTAGGGGCATGGGACAATCTCTTTTATGGGCTATTTTTATTATGTGGAAAGGAGTGGGAACAGCCAACAATGGGAGCAAAGCCAGGAACGACAGCAGAAATATCTTGTATTGGTCTCGAAGTGAGATAAAAACCCTGTGGGGGTCCTAACTTCTTCCCCTATTGCAGGGATATGCAATTAGCGGACCTCCAGCTGTTGCAGAACTACAAGTCCCATGAGGCATAGCAAGACTCTGACAGCCACAAGCATGACACCCAGAGGCAGAGGCATGATGGGACTTGTAGTTTTGGAACAGCTGGAGGTCCGCTAATTGCATATCCCTGCCCTATTGCAACCCAAATGACAAAAATGTACTTTATTTCAAGTGGCGATACTTTTTAACAGAACAGATTCTACAACATTGTAGATTAAGGACACTCACACTGTTTGAAAACAAGTTTCTAAGTCAAGGCTGGGCTCACACCATTGCGAATTGGATAGCCGCATCCAATTCGCAATAGCAGGAGATTTTGAACGGCTCTCTATGGATCCGGTCTGGCATGCTTTTGATGAAGGCCTAAGGCCGAAACGCGTCAGTATTTTTAGATGATGTTATTGCTGTAATGCTCAAATAAATATTTTCTATGAAGAAGCTGTCGAGTTGCCGGCCTGTACTTTCTATGGATCCGGTTCAAATATTTCCGCAGCGGGTCCGATGCGTCTTGCAGAAAAACGTTGTGCCCAAAATTCGGGCTGAAATCGGACCTGAAACAGTGAACCAGGACGCACCGGATCCCTGCTGGGAGCCGCATGTGGCTCATATGTGAACCCAGCCTTAAGCAAAAGGGAAGCAAATGTCTTTAGATTGCAAAATACCTACAAAAAAAGAAAACCGGTTCAACTGGTTTTGTGATCTGCAATGTTTCTTATGGAGCCACTTTACTGCCTTTGCTATCACTGCAACCAACCTCTGCTTTAGCTATGGAACATAGAGAAATTGGCATATGGTGTGCTATTGGTTACAGATAATTGTGCAACTTCCCTATACACTAGCAAAATAATCGTTATAAGACTCAAGCTAAATGTCACATTTGCAGCTTATTGATCATAATGAGACAGATCTTAAAAGCTCAATAATCATCATCTGCCTGAGAGATACCAGCATGATCCACTCCGCAAGGTAGAAAATCGCATGCTCTCATCTTTTCCCTACTTTTCAAAAAGAAGGGAATTGATCATGATGGAAATATGGGTGCTGCCACTGCATGCAAAACAGATGTCCCTACACTGCACCTGATGCATGCCCGCTCCTAATCCATTGCCTACCGAGCAATAACGCTACGTTCACACCTATCCATTTTTTGGTGCGTTTTGCATCTTGCAGAAACGCACAACAGACCATTTAACATTATTTCCTATGGATGTAGTTCACATCTGTGCGTTTGCGGTGCTGCATTTTTTGCAAAAGGGTTGGGGATTTTTTTCCCGCAGCAGATTGCGTTTTCGCATGTTATAAACCTCAATGGAGTCGCACCAAAAACGCAAGTGTTGCTTTTTTTATGTATTTTTTGATACTTTTTTTTTTTTCCCTATAAAAACACTGTATATATCTGGTTACTAAAGAGCAGGCCAGGAAGCCGGCCGCCGCGTCCTTAAAGAGGAAGTAAACCCTGGTGGGTTTTACGTCCTCTTTATTTCCCTGCAAAGGTAAATGCTTCGCATAGTAGCCCATTATGTGTCACTTACCTGACACCGAAGCCCGCGATGTCTCTGTTGTCCCCACAAGCAGGGAGCGTCCATCTTTGCCCCTCTTCCTTCCAGGGCCGCGAACTCCGGCTCTGTGACTAGCCGGAGTTGCGTGATGTCACTGGCCAGTCAAGGCATGACCCCTATTAGAAACGTCTCAATGTGCCCTTTCTAAAGGGCGCATGCGCGGATAAAATCGGCGCATGCGCCATAGTCATCGGTGCTTGTCTTTTTAGTAAATATCTCCTAAACCGTGGAGGTTTAGGAGATATTTCAAGCACCTACAGGTAAGTCTTAATATAGGCTTACCTGTAGGCAGGGCTTTTTTTCAGCTGGAACGCGGGGGAACGCAGTTCCGGCACCTCCAGCACTAAATGTATGTAATAGCAATGGGTGCTGGGGTGTGCTGGAGGGTCTATTAATGCTGGGGAATCTATTGTTGTTGGAGGGGATCTATTTTTGGGGAGGTCTTCTGTTGCTTGTGGGGGATCTATTGTGGCTGGGGGTGGGTCTTATGTTGCTGGGGGGTCAATCGTTGCGGGGGGATCTACTGTTGACGGAGGGGTCTTTGTTGCTGACTGCTTGATGGTCTATTGATGCTGGCTGCTGGGGAATCTATTGTTGCTGGAGGGGAGCTATTTTTGCAGTGGGGTCTATTGTTGCTGGTGGAAGATCTATTGTGGCTGGGGGTGGGTCTTATGTTGCTGGGGGGTCAATCGTTGCGGGGGGGATCTACTGTTGACGGAGGGGTCTTTGTTGCTGACTGCTTGATGGTCTATTGATGCTGGCTGCTGGGAAATCTATTGTTGCTGGAGGGGAGCTATTTTTGCAGTGGGGTCTATTGTTGCTGGTGGAGGATCTATTGTTGCTGGGTTGGGTCTTATGTTGCAGGGGTCAGTCAGTGCTGCGAAAATTAGGGTCTAATGTTCCTGGCTGTTGGAGGGTCTATTGATGCTGGCTTTTGGGAGCCAATTGTTGCTAAGGTGGATCTATTGTCGCTGGGGTGTTCATTGTTGCTAGATTTATTTTACTGCCTTTCTTGTTATCAATAACAAATTCCATACAAAATACTTAGCACCACAAAATGATACTTGGTTCTGTATTCTTTAAAGGAGTAAGGGGTGGACAAAGGAATGGTTGCTTGAAGGTGGGTAGGGGGCGGAGTCAAGGGGTGACTCGGAAGGGAGGAGTTCCTGCACCCATTCTCTGAGAAAAAAAGCCCTGCCTGTAGGTAAAAGTGGTTGTACAGGGTGTACAACCACTTTAAGAACCAATGAGTTATCAGGTATCAGGGGGGTTCCCCATTGACAGCTGAACGTAAAAAAAAAAAAGAATTGCCGGCAGAAAAAAAAATGCAGCGTGGCCATGAATTTGGAGGGGAACCCCTCTCCAAAAAAAAAAAAAAAACGGCACGTGTCCCCCCCAGATCCATACCAGACCATTATTCGAGCATGGTCAGGAAAGGGAATGGACGAGCAAGCACTCCTCCCCTTCTGAACCATACCAGGCCGCATGCTCTCAACATGGGGGGGTGCTTTGGGGCAGGGGGATCTGATCCCCGCTGAGCGGGCGAATGACGGGTCCGTGTCCGCTCCGCTCTGCAGAGCGAACACAGACACAACCCGCTGTTCTCTATGGGGCTGTCAGATGGAAATGGACTGCCTGTCCATTTACATCCGACTGTCATCCAATCAGATCCGCCAGACAGTTGGGGAACGGATCCTCATCTATCTGTTTTTAGCAGACTGGATTGGATCAGATGCCAGTGGGTGTCAGCAGACACATCTCTGCTGACATCCACCACTCCATAGAGAACAATGGGTGAAAAAAAAGGCAGGCGGACCTATTCGGTCCGCTGGTGTGAAAGGGGCCTTAAGTTGCGAAATATTTGGGTTAAAAATTACTTTGACCCCTTCCGGCCTTCACCTCCCGGCCCTTTAACAGAATCGAAATGCCTGGGAGGCAGAAGCGGGCATTTGATCATGTGACCGCTGTAATTGGCAGTCACATGATCGGAAGTCTCCTGATCGCTAGTATGCATTGTGAGCTTTTCAGTACCCGCTTGTTACTGTGCTGGGAGTGTGCTCTCAGCACAGGAAAGTGTTTACCTAGGGACACATATATATGGGGCCACTCTACGTTAAAGCCCATCCACATATATGTTGGTGTTCAGTGAGAAAATAGACGTGCAAAAAAATGGCCATTTGTTATATAGCAGCCAAAGAAAATCCAGCTCCACATCCAGGTGGTTCTAGTGACACTGGTCTGCTGTGTCACAGTATTAGTTGACCCTCCGCTTCCCCAGGAATAATATACAGTAGGCTCTAAAGAGGCCTGAGGTACAGACTCTGAGAAAGGGTGATTGTCTTTGCCATGGGACAGCTCTCAGATTGTGGCTCTTGGGTACACTTGAACTGCCAACAACTGCCAGAAACAAGATGGGGTACAGAATCATGAGACTAGATCATGGTCTATACTTAGGGTTGCCACCTGTCTGGGATTCACCCGGACAGTTTGGGTGTGGAATCATGCGTCCGGTTTCAAACTGTTTGAAACCCGGACACATTATTCACACTGGACTATGACTTCCACACTGCCCAGCACTAACCCAGCACTAACAACTCCCCCCCCCCCCCCCCACATACAGATGGGAGAGGAGAGAGGGATCGATCTGCACCTCTTCCTCCCGCCCCTACCCCTCTGTAGTAGCCACAGATACATCTAGATGAGAGGTACTGACTGCCAAGGGGTGGGTGAGCTCACCATCCATCCCTGTCTGTAACTGAAGTCTCCCCCCCCCCCCCCCCCGTTCTCTCCCCTGCCTCTGAGTGAGTACACTAAGGTAAATCGGGGTTCTCAGAGCACCCCTTACATCAGTGTTCCTCTTTACACCAGAGGCAGCAATATTCCCCCTTACATCAGAGTCCTCTCCGTGCATCGGAGTTCTCAGTGTTCCCCCTTAAATCAGGGTTTCCAGAGCATCCCTTATGTCAGAGTCCCCAGAGTTCTCCCTTACATCAGAATCTACAATGTAAGGGAAATCTGCAAGTTCAGATGTAGAGGAGGACTTAGTGGATTCAGATGTAAAAGGGGGACTCTGTGGATTCAGATGTAAAGGGAGATCTCTGTGGACTCTGATGTAAAGGGAAATCTCTGTGGACTCTGATGTAAAGGGAGATCTCTGTGGACTCTGATGTAAAGGGAAATCTCTGTGGACTCTGATGTAAAGGGAGATCTCTGTGGACTCTGATGTAAAGGGGGATCTCTGTGGACTCTGATGTAAAGGGGGATCTCTGTGGACTCTGATGTAAAGGGGGATCTCTGTGGACTCTGATGTAAAGGGGGATCTCTGTGGACTCTGATGTAAAGGGGGATCTCTGTGGACTCTGATGTAAAGGGAAATCTCTGTGGACTCTGATGTAAAGGGAGATCTCTGTGGACTCTGATGTAAAGGGAGATCTCTGTGGACTCTGATGTAAAGGGAGATCTCTGTGGACTCTGATGTAAAGCGAGATCTCTGTGGACTCTGATGTAAAGGGAGAACTCTGTGGACTCTGATGTAAAGGGAGATCTCTGTGGACTCTGATGTAAAGGGAGAACTCTGTGGACTCTGATGTAAAGGGAGATCTCTGTGGACTCTGATGTAAAGGGAGATCTCTGTGGACTCTGATGTAAAGGGAGATCTCTGTGGACTCTGATGTAAAGGGAGATCTCTGTGGACTCTGATGTAAAGGGGGATCTCTGTGGACTCTGATGTAAAGGGGGATCTCTGTGGACTCTGATGTAAAGGGGGATCTCTGTGGACTCTGATGTAAAGGGGGAACTCTGTGGACTCTGATGTAAAGGGGGATCTCTGTGGACTCTGATGTAAAGGGAGATCTCTGTGGACTCTGATGTAAAGGGAGAACTCTGTGGACTCTGATGTAAAGGGAGAACTCTGTGGACTCTGATGTAAAGGGAGATCTCTGTGGACTCTGATGTAAAGGGAGATCTCTGTGGACTCTGATGTAAAGGGGGACTCTTGTCATTAACTTCCTATGATTAGAAATGTTATTTAATCACAATGTATATCTATACTTTATACTATAAAAAAAAATTGCTGCGCACCACTAAAGTGTTCGGGTTTGACTTGAAGAAAAGGTGGCAACCCTATCTATACTGGAAAAGCAAGAGGTCAGGGATGGCAGCAAACATGGAGAAATCAGTGCAGGCAGTACACAGGAATGGTGATCAGTGGTCACCAACCTTTCTGACCATGCTCCGTGCTCCCTCCCACAGTCTGTGATCAGTGCTGCCTTTGGATGTCCCCTCCTTCATCTCAGGCTCTCTGCACTACTCCCAGCGCCTCCCTCTGAGTTCACAGGAGCCAAAACTACAGAGGAGACATCCAGTATCAATGCCAATAGTCAATACTGTCAGCGCACATTGAGAACAACACTAGAAACAACATTGGGCGATATACATCCACCACAATGATGATGTTGATTTACGACAGATCCCTGGGGACCACCAACATTTTCTCGTGGACAATCAGTGGTCTATGGACCACTGGTTGGTGACCACTGCGCTAAAGAAAACCAAAATTAGTATCAGAATATCAGAAATGAGGTTACAGGAAGCATAGGACCAGAGATTGAGTCTAGCCCTCCTGTCCCTTCTGTATTGTACTGTAATTGTGTTGTCCCCCCTCTACATTGTAAAGCGTTGCGTAAACTGTTGGCGTTATATATAAATCGTTATTAATAATAATAATAATAATAATAATAATAGATCTCTCTCTCTCTCTCTTTTTAAATTGGAAATGACTTGCACTGTACATATGTGAACGCCATCCACTGAAAGTCGTGTTATTTCACTTATTTCATGCGATTCCATGCATTCTGGAACGCATCAGAAATAGCATCAGTCTTAACCAAAGCTTAACTGCAATGTTTTAAGTTGGTGACAGGATCTCTATTTTGAGTAAACGTCTAATGGAATCTGGTTTTTAGGTAAGCTGTAATTAACTCAAACCCTGCTCTGATTACTGCATACTCTTAAGTTGCTTTGTACAAAAGAACGTTGAGCCCAAGGAAAAAAAAACAAAACTTTAAAACTGAACTCCAGATATGATCTTTATTGCAATAATCGCAGTAGTCAGTAATACAATGATACCAGTCATCACTGATATGACGTCAGCGGCCCAGCATGCACCGGTTGATGACATCACAGGTGGGGGCGGTGCCACAAGGTGATGTTGTTGGGTGGTCCCGCCCTTTACCTATTTAAGAACTGTCAGACTGCGGAGCAGGCAGTCGGCGGTTAGCCTTCGTCGTGAACAGAGGTTTTTTTCTTCTTTTTCGGGTCCGGCGGGTGGTGTGATTGATGATGGATATACATCGGGGGACATTGTTTTTTTATTTTTAATAAAAGAATTCTCAAAAACTGTTTGTGTGTTTTTATTTATTTTTGGTGAACGAGTAGGGGTACGATATACCCCATATTCATTCATATTCATATTTATATTCATTCACATAGGGGAGGGGTCAGGATCTGGGGGCTTCCTTGTTTAAGGGGGCTCCAGAGTCCGATAAGCCCCCTGCCCACAGACCCCCACAACCACCAGCCAGGGTTGTGGGGAAGAGGCCCTTGCCCCTATAACATGTGGACAAGGTGCTTTGGGGTGCCCCAAAACACCCACCCCCTCATGTTGATGCAGAGTGCCTGGTATGGCCTGCATGTTCGGATAAGGGCCTGGTATGGATTGGGGGGGGGGGGGTAGTATTTCAGAATCCTGAGAAGTGATATCAGAATGAAAATTTTATTACAGACTCCTGAGATCAGAATCCTGAGATAATATGTTACAATTCTGAAATGACAACTTTTGTGAATTGAGCCCCAAATTCTGAGATAATAGCCTAGAGGGCCTGGTTACACCAGAACGAGGTGTGGTAAAAGTGCGTTTCTTGTACCACATGGGAACGTGCTGGTAATGGCACCCCAAAGGCATCTAGCAAACAAGGCCCGTTGGCGGACGCAGTACGATAAGCACAATTTTTAAAAGTCGCACCTGCCCTACTTGTTGTGCGTTTCGTTGAAATGAATAAGCTCCCTTTCACATTGAATGCGGCTTTGAAATAGTGCAACTTTACCTTAAATCGCGCAATTTCAAAGCAACATGTCCATACGACTTTGAAGACATCTGCGCGGCTTCATGCACAGATGTCTTTTCAAGTCGCACCTGAAATCGCCAAAAGTAGTGCATGTACTACTTTGTCAAATTGATGCAGCACCGGTCGCGCAGATTTGAACACTGCGATTGCTTGCAATAGGATGCGACTTGTCATGCAATTTGACCCGTCAAACTGTACGGTAGCAGTAAAGTCTACCATTTTTTTTTTTTTTTTTTTAATGGCCCCCCTGCAGTGTTATGCCATAATGTGTAAGTATGCACTGCATTCTAGCACAATATGGCAGATTTACGTATAGGGCCAGTTCACACCAGAACGCAGTGTGGGAAACCTTTGTTTTAGCCCTTGTTCACACTGACAGCGGGAATGAAATCATGCAAGTTGAACTGAACTCGCACAATTTCATTCCCGCATGTTAGTGCGACTTTGAGGGCAATTTCAGAGACATTTGTGCCGGTTCCTGCACAGATGACTATACAAATCGCACCCCAATGTGGCCAAAAGTAGTACAGAAACTCCTTTTGGGAATCGGTGCGGCGCGCGCAAATGCAGCATTGCACCGATGCGGACTGTGCTATTGCCGGCAATAGCCACCGAATTGGCATGCGATTTGACATGTCAAATCGCATGCCAAATCACATCAATATAAACATATTGCGAGTTTCCTGTACCGCATTCAAAACACACTGCACTTACGATCTGCAGCGGGTGTCAGTGTTAACTTAACAACACCCCAAACGCAGTATGTAAATGCATTGAGTTTGTCTGCACCAGATCGCATGGTACACTGGTACTACATAATCTGGTTGCTGCGCATTTCTTAACCCCTTGGCGCCGGCCATACACAAATATGTGGCCTCTTCGCGCCTGGTCCTTAGTGCTGAGGGGCGACATATTTTTTGCCAATACACCTGTGCCGAGAGCGCGTGCATTGTGTGCTCCTGGCACATTTTTCGGATCACGTGACCACCGTGACAGCCAATCACGGTGGTCACGTGATCTTAAGTCCCGCCCCCGGTGGGAGGCGCGGGCGCTAAGGCCTGGTTCACACCTATGCATTTTTTAGCTCATTTTCAGTTTTGCAGAAACACACTACATTCCATTTAACGTGGTTTCCTATGGATGTAGTTCACATCTGTGCATTTTAAGGAAAGGGCTAGGGACTTTTTTCTGTTTTTTCATTCCAAAGACTTCAATGAATGAAAAAGCGTATTGAAAAACGCAAAATGCACCTGCAATATGCAAACTGCAACCTGCATGAGTGCGAATCAGGCCTAAGAGGTTTTGGTGCAGCATGATTTCAGCCAATTCAAATGAATGGGTTGAGATTGCAATGCACCTGGATCGCATGTGCGTTCCTGTGCGATTCAAGGTGTGACCTGGCCCTTAAGCCCCGGTTCACACTAGAACGAGGTGAAAGAAACCCACAATTTGTGCGTGCTTCCCGCACTGCGTTCAAAACCCTTGGGATCTGCAGCAGGTGTCAGTGCTAACGACACCTCAAACTCAGATCGCAAATGCAGCGAGTTTGCCTGCACCGGACAGCATGGTACAAAACTGCCTAACTGCAGAACTACCATGTAAGCCGGTTGCAGTGTGTTTCCAAAAATAGTGCATGCACTACTTTTGCTGCGATACAGTGCGATTTGAGCCTATTCAAAATAAATGAGCTCAAATTGCACTGCGCTGAATCGCACAGGAATGTTCTGAGCATCATAGTGTGAATCTAGGCTAAAGCGGAGCCCTTCAGCGCCTCACTGTCACTGCTCCCTTCTATGCCTGGTCTTCCTTCCCAATTCGCCCTCTCCGGACGTTTGAATGGCTGGCTTGCGATGACATCACACCTGCATATGCGCACTGGAGTCATCATTGTGGCAAGATGCTTCGCATTCAGGGCACACTTAGCATAGTCTGAATGCAGAGCGTCATCAGCTATTGACGCAAGTTTAGCAGATACTTACCGTACCTGCAGATAAGACTTACTATAAGTGTACCTGTAGGCAGGGGCGTTTTTAACATGAGGCAAACAAGGCGTTTGCCTGGGGCGGCATTTTTTATTGGGGCGGCATCTGTACCAGGATGATGCCTGCAGCTACAGGCATCACCCCCCCCCCCCCCGTATCGTTTTTTTAGAGCTGAGTGGTCAGCTCTTTTGTAATAGCAATTGGAGCAGCTTACTAGCCGCTTGATTGCTAATACAAGCTGCTGGAGGGGATGTTCCCTCCTCCTGCCACCTTCCGCGACTCTCTCTGGCTTTCCCATCCCACCGGGAGACCCGAGCGACCAGGGATCGTCATTGACTCGGCTGTTCGTAATAGTAAACCGAAAGCGGTCACTTCCGGTTTACTCTGGAAAGTTTTGAAAAATCGAAAGCATTCAAAAACGCATTCAAAAACGCCGATCTTGGTGTTTTGAATGCTTTTAAGAGCAGAGGAGGGATTTGGGGTCTTATAGACCCCAGATCTCAACATAAAGAGTACCTGTCACTGCCTATTGCTGTCACAAGGATGTTTACATTTCTTGTGACAGCAATAAAAGTGATAACAAATAAAAAATAAAAGCAACAATGTAAAAAAAAAAAAAAAAAAAAAAAAAAAGTAATTAGAGAAAAAAAATTAAAGTACCCCTAGGTGAACATGTGTACCAGTCCCGCACGCACGCAAGCAGCGATTGTTCCACACGTGGCTGCATTTGATGGGCACACTTGCTGCAATTAATGGGCACAGTGGCTGTGTTTGATGGCACAATAGCTGCAATTGATTTGTTTTCAGTATTTTTCAGTTTGTTTGTTTGGTAGCCTTTAACCACTTCATCCCGGGACCATTTGGTTGGCCAAAGACCAGAGCACTTTTTGCGATTCGGCACTGCGTCGCTTTAACTGACAATTGCGCAGCCGTGCGACGTGGCTCCCAAACAAAATTGACATCCTTTTTTTCCCACAAATAGAGCTTTCTTTTAGTAGTATTTGATCACCTCTGCGGTTTTTATTTTTTGTGTCATAAACAAAAAAATAGCTTCAATATTGAAAAAAAAGCATTTTTTACTTTTTGCTATAATAAATATCCCCCGAAAATGTATAAAAAAAATTTTTTTCCCCTCAGTTTAGGCCGATACGTATTCTTCTACATATTTTTGGTAAAAAAAAAAAAAAAAATCGCAATAAGCGTATATTGATTGGTTTGCACAAAAGTTATAGCGTCTACAAAATAGGGGATCGTTTTATGGCATTTTTATTAATAATTTTTTTTTTTTTAATTGTAATGGTGGTGATCAGCGATTTTTTTCGTGACTGCGACATTATGGCGGACACGTCGGACAATTTTGATACATTTTTGGGACCATTGTCATTTATACAGCGTTTAAAAATGCATTGATTACTGTAAAAATGTCACTGGCAGTGAAGGGGTTAACACTAGGGGGCAGGGAAGGGGTTAATGCGTGTCCTAGTTTGTGTTCTAACTGAAGGGGGATGTGCAGGGAAACTCTGTATGAACAGACGATCTGTCAGTTCTCCCCTCGGAGAACCGTAAATTGTGTGTTTACACACACAGTTCCGAGTTCTCCGTGTGCCCGAGTGATCGCGGGAGCCCAGCAGTGATCGAGACCACCGGGCACTCGCATCGGCTCGGGGAGCGAGCGGGCGGCGCGCGCCCCCTAGTGGCCACAGGGTGACTCCCCACTTCCCGGTTGTCTCCGCTTACCGGAGAGATCAGCAGTGGCAGAAACGATCTGATCCCGTGGAGTGATGGGCAGGAAGTCGAGTGAGGGCAAGATGGAATAAAAGTGATCAAAAACTTTTTTTTTTAAATGGACAGTGTAAAAATAAAAAGTAAAATAAATAAAAAAAAATTCTGAATGCATACGCAAATCGCGCCCACATATGTAAATGGTATTCAAAAAACACATGTGAGGTATCAACGCAATCGTTAGAGTGAGAGCAATAATTCTAGCACTAGATCTCCTGTAACTCTAAAAAGGTAACCTGTAAAAATTATTAAATCGTCGCCTGTGGAGATTATTTTTTTTTTCCTCAAAAGAAGTTTATTAAAGAGAAATAAAACATACAGAAAACATCAACATCTGTCATAAATTCCGATTACAGAGAATACAGTGTCATATCCATTATAAGCAGCAATCACTTTGCAACATCATATGGCAAGAATTAAGTAGAACCTATATACTGCCAGTACATATACTATCAGGCATTGCGCCTGCGAAGATGTTTAAGTATCTTAGTTTGTCACCATTCCACGAGTGTGCGCAATTTTAAAGCATATGTTGGGTATCAAGTTACTTTTTTACAAAAAAATTGGGCTAACTACTGTTTTCTTATTTTTTTTATTCAAAAAAGCATATTTTTTTCCCAAAAAATTTCTGCGCAAATACAGTTTGACATAAAGTATTGCAACGATCTCCATTTTATTCTCTAGGGTCTCTGATATATATATATAAATATATATATATATATATATATATATATATATATATAAAATGTTTGGGGGTTCTTAGTAATTTTCTAGCAAAAAATACTGATTTTAACTTGTAAACAACAAATGTCAGAAATAGTCTTTCCTTAACCCCTTCAAATTTGCGCTATAGCCGAATGACGGCTACAGCGCGGATCTGCTTTGCTGGGAGGGGGTCAATAGACGTCCTCCCTTTTGAACGCTCGCCACGCCCCCGTGAAGAGCGCGCGCTGTGATCACCCGAGTCAATGAGGCTTGGGTGATCACAGATCGGAGTAAGGGGTCGATCCCAGCCCCTTACCACGTGATCAGCTGTCACCCAATGACAGCTGATCACGTGATGTCAACAGAAGATCAGTAATCGTTTTTTTTTCTTCTCACACCGACAGCGTGAGGAGAAAAAAAAAGCCGATCACCGGCTTCTGTTGAAGGAACATCGATCCTGAAGAGGAAGAGGCGAAGCCGCCTCATATGTGCCCACCAGTACCGCCTGCCAGTGCCACGAATCAATGCCCACCAGTACATAAGTGCCAGCAATCAGTGCCACCTATCAATGCCCACCAGTGGTGCCAATCCGTGCCTCATCAGTGCCACCTAGCAGTGCTGCCTATCAGTGTCACCTACCAGTGCCAATCAGTGCCCATCATTGCCACCCATCAGTGCCCATCACTGTCACCCATCAGTACCACCTATTAGTGCCCTTCAGCACCACCTATCAGTGCCAGCTATCAGTGCCACCGATTAGTGCCCTTCAGTGCCACCTATCAATGCCCATCAGTGTCCACCAGTTCTGCCTATTAGTGCCCATCAATGCAGCCTATCAGTGCCCATCAATGCAGCTTATCCGTGCCCATCAGTACAGCCTATCAGTGCCCATCAATGAAAGAGAAAAATTACCTGTTTGCAAAATGCATTAACAAAATATAAAACGGTTTTGTATTTTTTTTTTTTTTAAATCGGTCTTTTTACATTTTTTTTAACAAAAAATAAAAAATCCAGAGGTGATCAAATATCACCAAAAGAAAGCTCTATTTGTGGGGAAAAAATGATAAAAATGTCATTTGTGTACAGTGACGTATGACCGCGCAATTGTCATTCAAAGAGTGACAGCGCTGAAAGCTGAAAATTGGTCTGGGCAGGAGGGGGGTTTAGGTGTCCAGTAAGCAAGTGGTTAAGAGTTTGCCATCACTTTAAGATATCTCAGTTTATAAAAAGTTTTTTTTTTTTCCCTTTGTCCCCGATGCGCTTCCGTAGCTTTGACCGCAATTAATTAAATGGAAAAAAAAAAAAAAAAAAAAAATATATATATATATATATATATATATATATATATATATATATATATATATATATATAAAAGAACATCTGCGAGCCCACAGTGGAAATTCCCCTCCTTTCAATGAATCAAACTCATGTGACCGATAATATTTTCTAACCACATTACTTCCCTATGAAGATCCAGCCCTTTAGTGTGTGTGTCTGCCTCTGTCCCACCCCTCTGCTCCCTACAGTCCTACCACAAGCTCCCCCTGGTCCCCCTCCCTGGTCCCCCTCCCTGTCCCTTTCCCTCCCCCAGGACTGTGATCAGCAGGACACAACATACAGGAAGTGATCTCTGCAAACTCCAAAGCCAAAGCTTGCTCTGCTGCTCTCTGATTCAGGTAAGGGCTTTGTTTTTCTTTCTGCTCCCTGGCCATGCTGGCATTTAACTCTTATTTTATTGTATTCATTACAGGTTCTTATATAGCACTGTCAATGGACTCAGTGCTTTACACATATATTGTACATTTGCATCAGTCTCCTATTTTTTTTATTTATTTTTTTTTATATCATTTTTGAGTATACGTAGGTTTTTAATCCCTGCTTTGTGTGATTGGAAGCCTTTGCTGATGGCAGCGATTAAAGTCAGCTATTTAACATTTGAGCAGCCATAGTTTGCTGCAGGTTCAGGTTTGTTTGATTGTTTTCATCTCAGCTGAGTTGTGTGATTCACTGTGTAGCTATTTTGTATCAAACTATATATCCGGCTTTTTTTTTTTCTTTAGTTTTGGATAGTTAGGTTGAAAAAAAGACCATCTAGTGTTTTTGTTTTTTTTGTTTTGTTTTGTTTTTTTTGTTTTTTTTTGTTTTTTTAGTATTTGCCGATGCATACCGCAACTGTTTTGTTTTAACTTCAGCTGTCAGCAATGGTACAAAGCATTGAAAAGTTATTTACAAATTAAGATTTTTTTTTTTTTAAATTTAGTGCTTTTTCAATGTGAAATGTGTTACTATATGTGTGTAAAAATATTTACTAACAAAGCAAACAAAAAGTTTTAATTTGTTTATCGTTTATAAAATAGACGTGAACAAAAGAGGGGGGTAAAAAAAGCAGGAAAATAATAATGAAATGGAGGAGAATAGAGAGTTAATTAAAGCGGAGTTCCGCAGAATTTTTATTTTTTTTTAAAGTCAGCAACTACAAATACTGCAGCTGCTGACTTTTTTAAAATAAGGACACTTACCTGTCCAGGGCGTCTGTGATGTGGGCACCCGAAGCCGATCTGTCGCTCGGCTCTCGGGTGCTGCCGCCGTCATCTTCGGTAAGGGAATCAGGAAGTGAAGGCTTGTGGCTTCACTTCCCAGTTCCCTACTGTACATGCGCCAGTCGCACTGCGCAATCCGGATGGTCCCTGCTGTCCCTGGGACCCGTGTGTTAACCAGCATACAGTTGGGGGGGCGGGAAGTGGCGTAGATACCCACAGATTCTGCGGCTATCTATGCCCAGAAGTGGGTGCAAATGCCTGTATTATACAGGTATCCGCACCCCCCCCCTGAAAGGTTCCAAAAAGCGGAGGGGGGGGGGGGTTCCAAAAAGCAGAGGTTCCATTTTTGTGTGAACCTCTGCTTTAAGGCTGATTAGAGTAAATTGATGGTTATTAAGGGGTTAAACAGAGGAACATTTGTTCATCCCTTTGATCTGCAGATGAAGAAACAGAAATATACAACTTGAAACAATGTTTCTTTTTATTTTAGTGTTTCAGGGCTGAGCAATGTTGTTAATAAACATTGCCGCTGCTTTTTTTTTTTTTCTTGACAGCTCCAATTACCGGACTTCTTTAACACTGGGGAGACCCCACTGACCGCTCAAAGAACCGAGCCTGAAAGTATCGGTTTCAGTTACATTCATGAGTACCAATACTTGTGCAAATACTCAGTATGGGCACCGATACTAGTATCGGTGCAACCCTACCTATAACAAAGTAATTTGCTTGATTTACACTTAAAAAGTCAACACAGCATGAAATTATCAGCCCCTGATATTTACTGGCAGTTGTAAAAAAAATCACTGATTTTTACAAACTGTCAGTAAATTTACTGGCGGTTGGCAACCCTGATCCAGAGGAAGGCGAAAAAACACATGATCCAATTTGCTACAGCAGGGGAAAAAATTCCTTCCTGATCCCCCGAGAGGCAATCGGATTTTCCTTGGATCAACTTTACCTATAAATATTAGTATCCAGTTATGTACATTCAGGGAAGAATCCAGGTCTTTTTTAAAGCAATCTACTGAGCTGGCCAGAACCACCTCTGGAGGGAGTATATTCCACATTTTCACAGCTCTTACTGTGAAGAAACCTTTCTGTATTTGGATATGAAATCTTTTTTACCTCCAGAGGATTTTCCTCTTCTGGGGTCCCTCATCGGCGCTCCTGGCTCCTCCTCTTCTCGAGTGCCCCGTCGGAGAAGCGCTCTCCCTCCAGGCACCCGTGCGGGCGCGCTCCCGTGTCCGGCTGCTGTGTCCATTGACACAGACCGTAGGACTCGGCTCCTGCGTCATTGAATTTGATTGATAGCAGTGGGAGCCAATGGCTGTGCTGCTATCCAATCTATCCAATCAGGACCTGAGGCACCGGCTGGAGCAGGTGTGCTCGTCCCCGGCGTAGGAACGATCGGGCTCAGCTCTGGGGGGCTGGTGCACTACAAGAGGCTTTTCACCTCAATGCATAGAATGCACCGAGGTGAAAAAACGCGATGGTTTACAACCCCTTTACACAGGAATTAGGGCAGCATACAGCCGCCGTGTACTTCAGCCAGTCATAGATTTTGACAGGCTGCAAGCTGCATGGCTGGACACTGCACCACTGCCTCCCAGGCGCCCGAAAAACGCCAGGATTTGACGCACATGGGCCAAATGGTCAGTGTGCATGTAGCCTTAAAGGCTAAGTTCACCTTTAAAAAAGACAATAAATGCACATGTTTTTGCAGGGAAAAAAATGTTCATTTGTTGTTTTGTGGTTTTGTTTTTTTTCTTCTACAGGAGCCTGCAAAGGGGTATTGCTAGGTCTACAAAAGATCTCGGGCTAGAGCCCATAGCGGCGTATTAAAAGTCATATGCTTGGGTGGGCATACACATGTATATACAGTAATATACGTGTGTGTGTATATATCCCCAGAGAGCCTCCTCCTTGCATCCGAGTCCCCAGAGAGCCTCCTCCTTGCATCCGAGTCCCCAGAGAGCCTCCTCCTTGCATCCGAGTCCCCAGAGAGCCTCCTCCTTGCATCCGAGTCCCCAGAGAGCCTCCTCCTTGCATCCGAGTCCCCAGAGAGCCTCCTCCTTGCATCCGAGTCCCCAGAGAGCCTCCTCCTTGCATCCGAGTCCCCAGAGAGCCTCCTCCTTGCATCCGAGTCCCCAGAGAGCCTCCTCCTTGCATCCGAGTCCCCAGAGAGCCCCCCCCTTAAAATCCGGGTCCCCAGAGAGCCTCCCCTCCCCTTGGGGACCCCTGCAGAGACTCGGGGCTATGGGCCCCAGATTCAGGGCTATAGCCCCAAAAGCCACCCCCTAGCGACGCCACTGCTGCAAAGTATTGCACCTATGATTTAGTGGCTTGGTGGCACAATGTCAGGCTCCTGCAGACACTGCTGACAGCTCTTTACCTGTACCTCCATAAGGGCTTTCATTTAGAAAGCTGGAGGAAGATTCAATGGACTTTTAGTGTGTGGATCAGCGTAATCGTAATCTATTTAGAACTATAAGCCGTCTGCCACAGTGGAAGATGGGACTTGTATTTTTTTCAGGTACAGATCTGTGTGGATTCCTGCACAGCCAGGCCAATTTTAAAATCTGACAGCGGCTGGGAGGTGGAACATGTTGCACCCTAAATAAAGGTGTAACTTGTTCCTAAAAGTGAACTTTAAAGCCCAACTCTGGGAAAATAAAAATTCTCCCTTGCAATGTGACTACGCCCGGCAGTGGAATATCCCTCAGCGTCCTTACCTCCAATGTAGGGCTATGGGGCTTCCCCTGGTCTTGACCCTAGACCAGTGTTTCTCAACTCCAATCCTCAAGGCGCCCCAACAGGTCATGTTTTCAGGATTTCCTTCAGATGAAACAGCTGTGGTAATTACTAAGGCAGTGAAACTGATCAAATCACCTGTGCAAAATAATGAAAAACCTGAAAACATGACCTGTTGGGGCGCCTTGAGGACTGGAGCTGAGAAACACTGCCCTAGACTGCCAGAGAACAGGGAAGAAGAGGCCTCAGGGACTGAACTAGCAATGCGTAAAAGTGGGAAGATAAATATTGGGTAAGTAAAATGTTACCCGGTTCCCAAGACAAAAACAAGCAGTTAACCTTTGCCTTGCAGGCACAGCCCCATCGCAAGGGAGGACTTTTAGGGCAGCTTCATATCTGCCACTGGGTTTTAAAGACCCCTGATGTCTCACCTGTCCCCAGTAAGGCTAATGGAACACAGATCGCGTTCCATTAACTTCTTACCCAGTGATACCAGCTGGGGAAAGTTTACACATTGATTTGGGGCCAGTAGGAATGGGAGATAAGTGAACAGACGTTTGCTGATCTCCCTTGCCTCTACATTGTTGCACCCGCCATGCTGGTCCTGGGTCCACCAATGAGTGTGCAGAGCCAGAGAAACACAATGGGTGTCCTTGGGGAGGGGGGAACGGGAGTCACCAGCTAAATAGCCCCCTTCCACATCCCCACATTCCACATGCAACCACCAACCAAACTACCTATTCAAAGGTCACGGTGTAGTCCTGCTCCGCACGGCCTTTGGAGCAAAAAGTCTAAACATGAAGTTGTCCTTTAAATAACTGTAGAAAATGTACATATTTGGGAGAAATTCCCCACCCTTCTATCATTCAGCCAACAGTTGACTAACTGGAAATATTGCAGTCACAATAATCTTATGGTATTTGAGTGACATGTTTGGCATTTTATTTTGGGGGTGGAGCCTAAATCAGAAAGTGTGCAATTATGACCTATACTGTTTATTCCTTTGGGCCTGATAAAGTGCATTACCACAACAACTTTGACTCCAATATTAACTTTGCAGATAGGATTTCATAGGCTTCTCATGCTCCTGTAACCTCTGTTCCCCTCTGTTCTCTGCTCCTGTAACCTACTGTTTTATTTGTTGTTTTTTTTTAGATGACAAGATGGGCTCCCTTTTTAGAGGGGAGGAGATGTGTTTGGCTCAGCTGTACCTGCAGTCGGGCTGTGAATATCAGTGTGTCAGTGAGCTGGGAGAACTTGGACTGGTGGAATTCAGAGATGTAAGTATATTTTGTGATGTGTTTTAAAGAAAATAGGTGTCGTCGGTGTGGGTCCGCACGTCCCCTGCCTGGGGGGGTGGGTCCGCACGTCCCCTGCCTGGGGGGGTGGGTCCGCACGTCCCCTGCCTGGGGGGGTGGGTCCGCACGTCCCCTGCCTGGGGGGGTGGGTCCGCACGTCGCCTGCCTGGGGGGGTGGGTCCGCACGTCGCCTGCCTGGGGGGGTGGGTCCGCACGTCGCCTGCCTGGGGGGTGGGTCCGCACGTCCCCTGCCTGGGGGGGTGGGTCCGCACGTCCCCTGCCTGGGGGGGTGGGTCCGCACGTCCCCTGCCTGGGGGGGTGGGTCCGCACGTCCCCTGCCTGGGGGGGTGGGTCCGCACGTCCCCTGCCTGGGGGGGTGGGTCCGCACGTCCCCTGCCTGGGGGGGTGGGTCCGCACGTCCCCTGCCTGGGGGGGTGGGTCCGCACGTCCCCTGCCTGGGGGGGTGGGTCCGCACGTCCCCTGCCTGGGGGGGTGGGTCCGCACGTCGCCTGCCTGGGGGGGTGGGTCCGCACGTCGCCTGCCTGGGGGGTGGGTCCGCACGTCGCCTGCCTGGGGGGTGGGTCCGCACGTCGCCTGCCTGGGGGGTGGGTCCGCACGTCGCCTGCCTGGGGGGTGGGTCCGCACGTCGCCTGCCTGGGAGGTGGGTCCGCACGTCGCCTGCCTGGGAGGTGGGTCCGCACATTGGAAATTTTAGTTTTTTGTAGCATCTTTGTTAAGTGATTCATTCGGCCATCTTTAGTTGACTCACTGCCTTAATAATATGTTTATGAACAACTAGACAATTGGCCAGTTTGAACAGAAGACAGGTAGACAGGTGTGGTCATATGCCAACTATGTCAAGGAGCCTTGTGCAACTGACAGGTACAGTAAATATTAGGCCTTGTTCACTTGGGGCATGTCAATGTGTACTCCATGTTAGGGCTGGGGGGTACCCATTAAGGGGTGCACAGGTGTGCTGTGCAGGCAGTTCCATTGATGTCTATTGGGACACAGCGGCTGCTCCCAATTTAATATCTGTGTGCGCACCTGTACATAGCCCCCAATGTAGACAGTGTGAGTTCGGGGACACACACCCTAACGGATCTCAAATTGGGAACAGCGGTTGGCATGCAGCTGCTGCGTCCCAGTAGATATCATTGTCCTGCACCAGGATGCATGGAACACCTGTGCATTTCAGTACGGGTATACACGGCCCTTGCACAAGGTACACATTGATGCACTTGGTGTGAATGAGGCCTTAATGGCTTAAATGTAATACGGTGCAGCTTTACCAGTCCTTAGGTGTGGTGGCTACATTTTTTTTTTTTTCTTCTTTTTTTCATTTTGTTCTGCCAGTTACACACTTCTATCTGAGGGTGACAACGCTCATTTACCGTACTGTATTTATGGAGGAGTAGCCTTGCCACCCTGGGACAGGAAGTATTAGGACTACAGAACACCTTCCCTTTCCTCTCCTCTTCTCCATAACATAGAGTAAGGTGTTTGGTAGACCACAGAGATAGTTACGGGTCCTTCAGCAGGTGGCGCAAAAAAGGCAGCCTTTCTGCAGCTGAAGTAGTTAATGGGTAAGGGGTGCACTTTTTGCCTTTATACAAAAGAATCTTGTCCTGTCACTGGATAGCTGAGGTCAATGTAACTGATAAATGTGCAGCATTGGCTAAGTGCACATCAGCTCACAATATTTCTGGCGGGATCAAAAAGTATTTTATGCGTTTATTGGACACCTTTAACAGAAAAAAACATTTTCAGTGGTATAATTCACAGACCAAAAAGTTGATAGGCTTTACATATATTTTAAAAGTCTTAGAACCCTTTCCAACTGTAGCGCGGCCGCATTAGCGGTAAAGCGCCGCTAGTTTTACCATTGTTTTAGCTGCGCTTTTTTCGGCTGCTAGCAGGACACTTTTAACCCCTGCTAGCGGCTGAAGAAAGGGTTAAAAGCGTCCCGCTAGTGGTCGAAGAAAGGGTTAAAATCGCCCGTGTTGCAGCGCTGCCGAAGCACTTTGCAGGCGCTTTGGCAGCACTGCCCGTTCATTTCAATGGGTTTTGGCAACAGTGTATACAGCGCTCCCAAACTGCCCCGAAGACGCTGCTTGCAGGACTTTTTCTAACGTCCTGCAAGCGCACGGCCTCAGTGTGAAAGCACTCGGGCCTTCACATTGGGGTGGCATGGGAGGCGTTTTTCAGGTGCTTTACAGGCGCTGTTTTTAGCGCTAAAACGGCCTCAGTGTGAAAGGGGTCTTAAAGATTGTCTTGTAAGTTCATTCAAAGAAAGAGATTTTTTATCTGTGTAGCTCCTACTTTATTACTTATACCTGATGGTTTTTTTTTTTTTTTCCTTTTTAATTCTGCAGCTGAACCAAAATGTTAACGCCTTTCAGCGTCGCTATGTCTCGGAGATTCGGCGTTGTGACGACATGGAAACAACCTTTGGTGAGTGCGGGTGCATTTCCTTCAGAACTGGGGTTCCTAAACTTTTTAAGCTGAGCGCACAAATAAGAAAATTTGTTACTGCATCAGGGTTTAAGAGATTTCTTACCATAAGCAAGCAGCACTATACAAAGACAAATAACAATCACAACATAATGAAACACACACACACACAGTAAACCAGCTCAGTATTCATATTGCATCATAGGGAGGTCAAGGACTGCACATGAGAACCACTGAAGAATGTTATTTACACTGGTAGTATGAGACTAGCACTCTATCACTGGGAAGACGTGGTTAGTTCCTGGTTTAGCTTGGTTCACACCTTTGTGGCTGTGTTCTGCATGGAGAGCAGACTATTCATTTCAGTGGGTTGCCCTACACATAGAAATGCTGGGAAAGAAGTCCCCAACTTTTTTATATGTAAAAAATTGCACTGAGCAGCACCATGCAGTTTGGCATGTACAAAAAAAACGTTCCGTGGTTGCTGATGGGGGTGCCATTAGAGCAGTGTTTCTCAGCCAGGATTCCGTGGAACTCTAGGGTTCCTCCTGAGGTGGCTAGGGGTTCCTTGAGCTTTGAGCAATGGTGGATGGATCTCCAAACTTCACTGATCACCAATGCAAGGGGGTAATTTCCACTACTTCTAAACCAACCATTAATGTTGACATGGACACTAACTATGCCACATTACTTGGCCCTCGTTCACGTTGGAGCGATTTGTCATGCGATGACAATGCCAGCAATGGCACTGTTCCAATAGGTGCGACGCCGACTTTAATGCCCCGTACACACGGTCGGATTTTCCGATGGAAAATGTCCGATCGGAGCGTGTTGTCGGAAATTCCGACCGTGTGTGGGCTCCATCGGACATTTTCCATCGGATTTTCCGACACACAAAGTTGGACAGCAGGAGATGAAATTTTCCGACAACAAAATCCGTTGTCGGAAATTCCGATCGTGTGTACACAAATCCGACGGACAAAGTGCCACGCATGCTCAGAATAAATAAAGAGATGAAAGCTATTGGCCACTGCCCCGTTTATAGTCCCGACGTACGTGTTTTACGTCACCGCGTTTAGAACGATCGGATTTTCCGACAACTTTGTGTGACCGTGTGTATGCAAGACAAGTTTGAGCCAACATCCGACGGAAAAAATCCTAGGATTTTGTTGTCGGAATGTCCGAACAAAGTCCGACCGTGTGTACGGGGCATAAGGTGTTGCACCGATTTGCAAAAGTAGTTCTTGCGCTACTTTTGCTGATTTCCGGGTGCGACTTCAATAGACGTTTGTGCATGAAGCCGCACAGATGTCTTTGAAGTAGCACCTGAAATCGTGCTGATGTACTACTCTGAAATCATGCTACTTCAAGTGAAGTAGCACGATTTCTAAGTAGCATTAATGTGAACCAGGGCTTATTCTTATATTTGAAAACCTTCTTTGATATATTTTTAATGCTAATTGTACTATAAGCTGTAGGCATAATTCTTTTTTTAACAGTGGTTCCCCAACAACCAGAAAATTATTTAAAGGTTCTTCGGGGATAAAAAGGTTGAGAAAGGTTGCATTAGAGAAATGGTAAAGTTTCTTTAACAAAATAATGGTCACCCTGCAGGTTAATGTCATAATATGCTTGTATGCACCACATACTAGCACATTATCACAGACTTACCTGTAAAACAGATCCCACCAGTGGCGCGCTGACAGGGCTTCCATACTCGCCCAGTCTTCCTCCCGGGTTCGTGCGGTTTGACCATTTGAATGTCCGGTCCAAAAGGACGTCATTTCTGCACGTGCGAATGGGAGTCACGCTTGTGGCACAACGCTCTGAATGGACGGCACACTTAAAGTGGTGTTCCGGCCGAAATGATACTTTTTAAATAAAAATACCCCTATAATATCCACAAGCTTAATGTATTCTAGTAAAGTTAGTCTGTAAACTAAGGTCTGTTTTGTTAGTTTATAGCAGTAGCTTGTTATTTTATAAAATTACAGCAAGCCGTGGCCATCTTAAGCGCGGGCATCTGAAGCCAGACTGTATTTCTTCCTGGATCTCATCCTTGCAGATCTCGCACATGCTCAGTGCAGCACAAGCAGTGTAATAGGTTTCAGGTCAGGTTTTCGTAGCAATGGCAGTTTCAGAGGAAGTTGCCGCCCCTTCCCAGAAGGCATTGCAAACAGGAAATGATGCGATGGGCCACAGCCAGGGAGGAGGAAGTAAAAAATGAATACAGCAGATATACAGTAGGTGCTGAGAAAAAAAATAAAAAAATATCCAATTTGTTTACAGTGCACAGTTTAGTGAGGGATGCTGAAGAGTTGTAAAAGTGGGTGGAACTCCACTTTAAGTGTGCCATCCATTCAGAGAGAAGTGTACATGCATCGGCAACGCCACTGGCCGCTACAAATGTGAATATCTCCTAAATGGTGCAAGTTTAGGAGATACAGTATTTACTGTGCCTATCAGTAAGCCTTAACTACCTGTGGACTAAACTACCTCTTTAAAAATGAACGGCACCCACCTGTGTCTGCTAAAGGGCAGCACGTTTTTCTGCGGGTCGGTAACACGCTCGATTTTGCACGCATTCCCCACCCACAGAGATGCGAGTTTAGCCTAAAAGTGTATATGAGCAGGTGTGAGGTTGTTTGCCAGGTTGTTGACTTAAAAAACAGTATCAGCCATGAGTCATGTGTGGCAGGAAGCCGCAAATGTGTGTCCAGGCCTGAGAGACAGGTGCCTTGAAATGAGAAAGTGTTGTTTTCCAAAATGTCTTTCAGGACAGCACCCAAGAGATCATGGCTCCTCCTCCCACAGGAAACACCTCATCAATTAAATCTTTATCAGGAGGTCTCCAAGTTGCTTCCATCATTTGTTTGTAGAGAACTTCCAGCCCCGGCTGCAACACATAAGTGACAGTTATATCATAGTATTACAGCAACAGAATAAAAGGGCGGGTTACTGCTGTCCTGAAAGACTATTGGAAAACAAGTTACCGGTAAGTAACTTGAATTTTCCCAAAACTTCTTTTAGGACAGCACCCGAGAGGATAATCGAAACTTACCCCATTTAGGGTGGGACAACAGCCTGTAAGAATTTCCTTCCGAAAGCCTGGTCTCCAGCCGTCAGCAGGTCTAACTTATAATGATGGGCAAAGGGTCGTCAGACTCATCCATGTAGCTGCCTTACAGCCATGGTCTCTCAGGACTTTCCTGGGAAACGAAAGGTTCTCACCTGTCAGTTTTTTGCTAGGAGAGTGATCCTCCCACTTGCCCCTTGCTGGATGGTCCCTAGGGTTCCCTCTCCCCCTTCCGTGCTCAGGGAGAGCCTGTACTGCCTGGGAGTGCTGTCCTTTTTTTCTTGCAGGATGGGCAGTTTGCTGTGGTCCCCCGCTGGCCGCCTGCATCGTGGGATGGCGGCGGTGCAAGGCTGATCAGCCGCCATTGTTTTGGTGGCCGAGGAGAGTCCTAGGACACGTCCTGTGCGGTGTACAGAAAGAGGCAGCACTTCCGGGTCGGGCGCACTGTGTCATTTATGAAGTTTTTCTTTCCTAGTGCACCTGGGTGTTTTACTTGTGCTGTGCACACAGCCTTTTTAGCGTGGTCCTTTGTTTTTCTTCTGTTTGTCTAGGCTAAAAGCTCTGTTCAACCTGTCAAGAGATGGTGCCCTGTCTGTAAAGTAAAAATTAAGAAAAGCTTGGACTAAATGGCTTTGTGCAGATTGCATCTCAGATTTAGTCAGGGAGGAGTCTCCATCCGTTTGTGGCGATCTGGTTACAACCATTAAGGATGAGCTCTGCGCCACCTTTCAACCGTTAAGTCAAACCTAAGAAGAACCAGGTCCCAGCCATCTTCAGAATCCCAAGGGGGCTCTCTAACACTGGCAGGGGGTCTGATCTCCCAGGACACTTCCCGAGAACCTGTTTCCCTCGCTCCAGATGGAACAGATTCAGAGGAGAAGGAAAATTAAGCAAATGACGCCGTTAAGTACAAGATGTCACTAGAAGAGGTTGGAGGACTCCTGAAAGTAATCCATGCTACCTTGGGGATAGAGGAGCAAAAGAAGGCGCTCTCCCTGCATGACCGCATGTACGCAGGTTTGGGAGACTCAAAAGGCCGTACTTTTCCGGTCCATTTAATAATCTTAGGCATGATAAAAAAATGTCTGGAACCAGAGAAGAAGCCATTTTTTTTTCTCTGGCTCACAAGAGAAGATTCCTGTTTGAGCAAAATCTTGACTTCATCTTGAACAAGGTTCCAAAACTGGACTCCACTTTCTCACAGGTCTCAAAATCAACTGACCTCGCCTTTGAAGATATGGGCACACTAAAGGAGCCCATCATAGGTGTGCGCAGCCTATTGCATTAGGGTGTGCACCCCAAAGCTCCAACACATATGAGTTTGACATGTTTACTGGCCTCTTCCCCGCTCTCCATCCTGAAACAATGGGGGGAAGGGGGAGCAAGGAAGCACATGGGGGATCCGGGCAACAGAAGGAAGATGAACAGGGAAAGGAGGGGTGGTGGTCCTCAGCTGAATGTTGACAAAAGGGAGAGGAGGAGAAGCCTACTTTCAGCTGCTGCAGGAGGAAAATACAGATCAGTTCCACTAAATTCCACCCCCGCCACCTCTCCTCTCCAGGTTCTGAGGGTCAGCAAGAAAGGATTGCGGTTTACATATCAGCTGCCCACCATTGACAGGTTGTCAACCCCAGGATTAGGGTGTGCCCAGGCACACCTGGCACACCCCTTGCGCACGCCTATGGAGCCCATGGATAAGAGGATGGACCTGCTTCTTAAAAGAGCCTGGCAATCAGTGATGAACAATCTGAAGCCAGCAATGGCGACGACGTGTTGCTAGGAATTTAGAACACTGGATTAACCAGATGAAGGCTGATGTTACTGCGGATTCCCGAAACAGGGGACTTTGGACTCCTTTGCAACTTTATCTGCAGCAGTAATATATATTGCGGATGCCTTGGCAGAATCTAAACGCATGTCTGCCAGGTCCGCAGCATTAACAAACTCTGCAAGGAGGCCCTTATGGCTAAAAACCTGGCCTGGGGAAGCATCATCAAAAACTGGCTGTGTAGCATTCCCTTTGCAGGGGATTTGCTGTTTGGTTCTGAACTATAATCCATTCCTGACCGAACGGCTGATTAAAAAGAAATCATTTCCGGTCAAGAAGAAGCAGGTGCAGACCCATAAGCATTTTTTTCAGCCTCAAAAAGGACAGCAAGAAGGGAAAACGCAGAGCAAAAGGAAACCATGGTCTTTACAGAAGCCCAAAGGTAAGAGTGGAGTGCTCTTCAATCCTCCTGCGACTTCCGGAAAGCCGCAGTAACTCCTCCCTCCTGGTCAGGGGAAGACTCCAGGAGTTTCTTCTACAGTGGAGAGGCATTGCATCAAACCAGTTTATTGCAAACATGCTCTCCCAGGGATACGTGATCAAATTCACGGAAGAACCTCCAAAAAGATTCTTGGTGACAATTAAACACCCCAAGGGATCCAGCCAAGGCTCTCTCCATGAAGTCCCTAATCCAGGAACTGAAATCCCAGAGTCATTGTTCCGGTCCCTACAGGGAAGTTCTTGCAGGGTTTCTACTCGCACATATTCCTTGTTAAGAAACCCTCAGGAAAGTTCAGTCTCATCCTAAACCTCAAGATGCTAAATCGATCAGTAGAGTACAGAAGATTTCGGATGGATTCCATTTTCTCAGTAAAAAACCTCCTGAACCAAGGGTGCTACATGGCATCAATAGATTTACAGGATGCCTACCTCTACATACCCATTGCCGCCAGGTCCCAGAAATATCTGAGGTTGGCATTGAAAGTAGGGAAGAAGGTAGTACACCTGCAGTTCAGAGCACTCCCCTTTGGCCTGTCATCGTCCCCAAGAGTGTTCACGAAGGTAATGGCCAAAGCGTTGGCACCTTGTGCGTCTAGAAGGAATCTCGGTGATTCCTTATCTGGACGACCTGCTGTTTTTCGCTCAAACCAGAGAAGTGCTTCAGAAGAACTTGGTCAGAGCCTGTGCTCACCTAGAATTCATAGGATGGATCTTAAACCTCCAATAGTCAAATATGTTTCCCTCGCAGGAGGTGTTATTCTTGGGTTTCCATTTCAACTCAGTGGAGCAAAAGATTTTTCTTCCACAAGAAAAAACAGAAAAAGTTGGTGGACGTGGTGTCTCTGTTACAGTCCAGTCAGCTCCTGTCCATCAGGAAGATCATGTCAGCATTGGGAACCCTGACCTCTTCCATACCGGCAATTCAGTGGGCAAGGTTCCACTTCAGACCTCTGCAAAGTTTTTTTTTTTTTTTGTTAAAAACCTGGGATCACCAGCAAGATTCACTGGACTAGCTAGTGAAGGTCCCCACCATGGTGAAAAGGTGTCTTTGGTGGTGGAAGAACCAGACAAGGTAATCAGCGGGTCTGTTATGGTCCTTCCTAATTCCAAGTAAAATTAACAATAAATGCCAGCTCTTGGGGTTGGGGGGCTCACATAAGCGGTCTGTGGATTCAGGGCTCGTGGTCCACAAGAGAAGCAGTAAGGTCCTCAGATTGGAGAGAGCTAAAGGCAATAGAAATGGCCTTACTGACGTTTGCCGAAGAAGTTCAGGGACTGCATATACAGATCCTGTCAGACAATGCCACAGCGGTGGCCCACATAAACAGACAGGGGGCACCAGAAGCAGAGCTCTTCAGTGCCTAGCAGGAAGCATTCTAAGATGGGCAGAGCTCCATACTCTATCCTTGTCCGCGGTACACCTAAAGGGGACTCTAAAAAGGGTAGCGGACTTCCTCAGCAGAAACCAGGTATACAAAGCAGAGTGGCGATTGAACCCAGATATCTTTCATATGATTGTGAAGAAATGGGGCAGCCAAGAGTGAATCTTTTTTTGACTCAGGAAAATACACAGGTGTCTCTCTTCTTTTGCCTGAACTGAAACAAGTCATCACTGGGGGTAGCTGCTCTGGCGCACAGTTGGAAATTTCACCTCTGCTACGTTTTTCACCCTTTTTCAGCTTATCCCTTAGGTCATAACAAAAATCCGGAAAGAGGATATGACAGTAATCCTCATCACTCCCTTCTGGCCCAAGAGGGCTTGGTTTTCATCCCTTCTACAGATGCAACTCGAACCGTATTGGCACCTTCCGTTGAGACAAGACCTGCTGATACCAGGTCCCCTGCTTCACCAGGACATAGCTTGGCTTCTGAGGAGCAGCTTTTGAGGAGAAAAGGATTTTTGGCGAGTTGGGTTGGTTGCTACCCTCCCATCTAGCAGAAAGAGTGTTACCAGAGCAATTTATTCCAAAGTCTGCAAAGTCTTCAACTCCTGGTGCACAGCATCCGGCAGATCCTTAAAAGAGGTTTCTTCTATCCTGGAGTTCCTGAAAGAAGGAGGGGACAAGGGCCTAGCTGTCAGTACCCTCAAAGTTTAAGTTGCCGCACTGGGGGTATTTTTGGAAAAATCTCTCATCGGAACCCCTAGTGATCAGCTTCTTTAAAGCCCTCAACCGGTCCAGACCGGTAGTGATCAGAAGCTGTCCAAAGTGGGACTTATCATTTGCTCTACAGGCCCCGACCAGGGAACCTTTCAAACCCATTAGTTTAAACTTCCTGAAACTGATTACTTTGAAAACATTTTTTTTTCAGACCGAATTGTTCTTAAGACGGATCCTAATTTTTTGCCGAAGGTCGCTTCGGTCCAAAATCGAGCTCAAGAGATGATTCTTCCTACGTTTTTGCTCTAATCCATCGGGTAAGAAGGAAGAAGAATTCCATACCTTGGATGTTAAAAGAGCAGTCTCAAGTTACCTGGAAGCCACTAAGGACTTTAGGCATTCAGACGCATTATTTCTTTCATTTGCTGGTAGTAAAAAAGGAAGACAAGCTACCAGAGCAACCATTGCCAGATGGTTGAGAGTGGCTATCTCAGAGGCCTATTCCCTTACAGGCCAGGAGAGTCCAGTTGGTATTCGGGCTCATTCTACAGGAGCTTTGGCGGTAAATTGAGCAGAAAAAGCTGGTGCCACCCCTGAACAAATCTGTAAGGCAGCTACATGGACGAGTCTGATGACCTTTGCCCGTCATTATAGGTTAGATCTGCTGATGGCTGGGGACCAGGCTTTTGGAAGGAAAGTCTTACAGGCTGTTGTCCCACCCTAAATGGGGTAAGTTTCGATTATCCTCTCGGGTGCTGTCCTGAAAGACGTTTTGGGAAAATTCAAGTTAGACTTATCGGTAACTTGTTTTACAATAGTCTTTCAGGACAGCAGTAACCCACCCTTTTATTCTGTTGCTGTAATACTATGATATAACTGTTGCTTATGTGTTGCAGTCAGGGCTGGAGGTTCTCTGCAAACAACTGATGGAAGCAACGTGGAGGCCTCCTGATAAGGGTTTGATTGAGGTGTTTCCTGTTGGGGGAGGGGCCATGATCTCTCGGGTGCTGTCCTGAAAGAATATTGGAAAACAAGTTACCGGTAAGTCTAACTTGAATTTTCTGCTAGATGGCAAAGGGAGAATTATGTGCATCATTTGAGACAGCATAGTTTAAAGTGAACCTGTTCTTTACCCGCGCACAGCAAAGCTGCAGGTTCACATTAATGCTGGCACCTGCAGCAGACTTATGCAGTAGCGCTGTTGATTGGCAGTTGGCCAGGAGCTCCGTCAAGAGGTGCAGAGAGAGTCCTCAGCCTGGTGTAAGCTCTGTTTAGGATAGACTTGTAGCTTGCATGAATGCTTGAATGACTTAGTCTCTTTTCTCCTGGCAATAAAGGGAGTGAAGGAAAGGTCAGAATAAGCTGCTTCAGGGCTGGCTGGAAGTGTTTTGTCCCCGATAGTCAAAATACAGTTTCACCCATAAGATGTGTGACAGTAGAACATGACCTGGATGGTGCCTGGAGTAGGGAAATCACAAGCTCAGAAATTACCTAAACTTATCAATTTGGTGGTTCTTTTTTTTTTTCCTCAGGGTACCTAGAACAAGAACTGCGCAAGGCTGGAATAAAGCCGAAGGATCCTTCAGGGTCTCCACTGGCTCCTTCACCCAAAGATGCGCTGAATATTCAAGAAGAATCGGAGCAGTTGGCAAAAGAGCTGAAGGACGTGTCTGGGAACCGATACACTCTACGAGAACGCCTACGAGAGCTGCAAGAGTATGCCAATATACTGCGAGAGAGTCAGAGATTCACAGGGCCATTGGTGAGTTGTTATGGTATATGGTCAAGATATTTAAACCCTAAAAGGTAGGATTTTACCAAACTGCTTTAGGTTTTGGCCAAATGGGCTTAACATTGTCGCAGGCCTTGGCCAGGTAAAGATGGCGCTTGATCTATGGTCACCCGAGGACCATCAAGTTCCCTTTGTCAACTAATTGTTGAGGGTCTAAGATTACGTGTATCTTATCTTTAGCTCAGCTGCTACCATGCCCTGGTGAGCTAGTAAAAAGATCATCTGTTCGTCCCATAAAGTACACACACCAGTTGTTTAAAAGTCAGGATACCAAAGCTCCCCACTGATGAAAGCTCCAGTCTGATGAAATCCTATAGCGATGACTAACTTGTGTGACTCTAGGAGATTCCCATGGGCCAGTTTCCTACACCTCACATCCACAATATGTTACTAAATGTAAAAAAAAAAAAAAAATGTACATATGATCAGCTGCATCCAAGTTCTTACTTTTGGGTCAAATATTACAATATATTAAATACTTAATGACTTGGGTCATTTTAAAGGGCAAAGCCTTGGCACCTCTAGTAGTGTCAGAGCCTGCCTGCCCATTCCTGCCTTCTGCACATTCCTTTTGGCCAGTGAGACGGTCCCTCATAGTGAAGGGCCAATAGGTATGTGTGGATAGCAAACCTTTTTTGGATGGGATTTTTTTTAGGCCCCAAAACAAGAATTCTCATTTTATTGTTGCAAAACCGTTAAAAACAAAAACATGTCATACAATGCAACATATCCATTTAAATCAGACCACTGAGTTAGTAGTCGTGATTAGATTCGTGAATATCAACAACCGCTGTTTGTATATAGCATGAAGGTCCTATGCATTTCAACTCCAAAAAGTCTTCATCAGGGAAGCAAACAAGATGGTGGATTCTGCAATGCAAACAGAAAACATTTTTTAAAAAATACACACAAATATTGTTTTGTAATGTCCTATATAACAATAAGGTAGATGAAACCAATAACTCCCCATCCAGGCTCACCCCCACAGCATATACTGATAGGAATACAAGGGACGCAATTAACAGCAGACTAAATATTTATATAATATTCAAAAAAGAAACTACTTTGTATCAATAAAATTGGAATTCTTTTTATTTTGTTTCCAGTGCCTAAAAAATCTTATCCAAAATTTTTTATTTTAATTATATTTAGTAGGAAGCATTGTGTTTTAAACCAAACCAAAGGAATGATTGCCACTGATAGAATGAACAGCTGTGTAAAGCTGGCCATACACAGATCGAAATTTGGCTGATTCAGAAAGGCCCGGCCTAAATTTTGATCAGTGTGTGGCTGTCCTTGCTCAACAAAAATCTATCCTTTTATTGACTTCTGTCGAAGGGACATGGTGGAAAATTTTTCATACTGTCAGAATACAATATTCTGGCTGGGACAGTGGTGGGTTGGGGGTGTGAAGGGATTCCTCCATCCATTTTTTTGTGCTGATGGAGAAATCAGTTCGTTGGCTGAATGAAAAGAAAGAAACCGTGTCTGGCCAGGTTAAGCCTCTGTATTTTTATAGATTTTCATCAATTGCACATACACAGCAAGATTGTGATGCAAATTAAATCAATGATTTTGTAAATTCATTTTTCTAGCCAGAGTCTGAAACATTAAGAGAAAGAGCTGACACTGATCCATTGATTGACCCTTCAGTAAGCTCCAGGCAGGATCTCCGAGTCAGGTGAGTTGCTGCACACAATTGATAAACACCTTGATTTTTAATTTTAAAAAAATTATAAAAATAAAAAATTGTATATCTCTGGAATGCATGCACACTTCCACATTGTAGCCCTTTAAACGTGAAAGTACAGAAAATAACCGTTGATGTGCGAGAAATCTAGTATGCTCCTAACTTCCTCTTTGACATGACACCACAGTGGATGTTCCGCTCTCAATTCCTTATCTTATCACGTGCTGTCAGTCCTGCCTGTCTGATTTCTGATAGACTACAAAGAACATAGACCTCTCCTCCCCTCCTCTTCCCTCTTTATCTCTATAACCCTTCCTCAAGCACAGGAAGTTATGAGCTCACAAGGTTTCTGGCAAAATCAATGGGAATTTTAGGACTTCATGAACAGTTTTTAAAGTAGAATTTCAGGTGTGGCATTTTTTACCTAGTTTATAGTCCAAACTGGACCAATGTAACTATGTATATACCTGTGGGATCCCTGTAGAAGGCTCCGCTACTCCAGTGATCTCCACTAGCATCCGGACCCATGACAAGCAGCTGCATTGTGAAACCAGGAGGTTGACCACTGGGCACAGGCACCGTTTAGAAAATGCTTTGCATTTTCTCAGTGAATGCAAAGTGTTCTCTGACTGGACGTGGGAAAGCGCTTGATGTCACTGCCCCGCCTCCCTACCTCCATTCGATCAGAAAATGCTTTGAATTAATTGAGGAATTGCAAAGCGATCTCTGAATGCCGTCCGAGCTGTGTGGCCAACCTTCTATGTTCACAATACACCATTGAAGAACAGTTTAAAATTAATAAAGACTCCCTAGATATACATTTATAAACGATAAAAAAATAAAAATATATATATATATATATATATATATATACATACACACATTATATTATACCGTATATACTTTAAAGATGATTGAAGGTGCTACATCCGCAATTGTTATTCTCAACCTGGTTTGACTACGAAGTCTCCTGACCTTCAGCAGTCATGCAGCCAGTGGAATGTGCAAACATTTATGGAGGCTTCCATTGCTGACCTTTGACAATGTTTTTTGCCTGGTTATCATATTGATGTTTTGTCTTCACCTTTTACAAAGTTGATGACCTGCAACATTCCTAGAGATCAGGAACTCTTATAATTTTCTGGCACTCATTTACAGCATATCTGGGTCTCTGACTAAACCGGATTGAAGCCAGGTACAGACAGGCAAAAAGTATTTTCAGAAAGAAGCCAAAATTGGCATCTCCCATGCTTCACTGATGATAGGCGAACTTAAATTGCAAGCTCTGAAGTACTTAAAGTGGTACTCACATTCCTCTACCTCCCCCATGTTTCTTTTCCCTCATACTGGGTTCTCTTCAAAAACGCATACTCCCCCACCCAGTGAATTCAGAATTGCCCCACTGCGATCCTCTGCTCAGGTTCCATACATGGCACTCCCATCTTGGTCTTGTTGACCGTTGTGAAATCTGAGATTTAGTCTGTCAGTAAAAATGCCACTACAGCTCCTTGATTGAAACCTACAGAACTCAGGATGTTGGTTAATACTGGAATATGTTGCTTGCGCTGACTTCTTGGAAAACTGACTTTTGTACTTCTGTTTCCCCTAGAAATGGGGAAGTATCTCGTGAGAATTTGTTTCCAGTCACATTTTAAAGTTGACTGATGAGCAAATACAAATTGCTCAATTTAGTTCAGTTATGTTTGTAAAAAGTTATATAAATCTATTTTAAAATCCTTCTAGCAAAACTTAATTATACTGTAAAGTATAGTTGACTGCTGAAAAAGTTCCTCTGATAGAACAGTACACCAGTGTCACTTTGAGAGTATTGGCCGTGATGAATCTAAGCCCCAGCGATCTGGTGTTTAGGAGGCAGTAACAGCGACAGAAGAGGTGACTTTGACTGTATACTCCCCCAAAAGGAAAAAAAGTGGATATACAGGTTAAAGTCCCTCGTACCAGTAGGCCTTAATACAGAGGTAAATCTCCAGGTTTTCCTGGAGAGCTAAAAATAATTTATTTAAAATCCAAAAACTGGGCCCTCCTTTAAGATATGTGGGTAGAAAGTAATTACTAACCCCATTCATGGACTTGCCATTTTTCCTTCTGACTATGGTTACTTGGCTGCCCTTTTCCTGGATTGGTCACATGTTAATTTAAACTATCTTGACTATTCCCCTAGTGCCCCTTCTCCTCTTTTTCTTCTTCCCCCGCCCCCCTCCTCCCCCCCCCTCTTATGTAGATGCTGAATAATGGAACACTTAACTAATCATGAGTTCATCTGATTATTCCTTATTTAACCCTATTTGGCTAATGGAAATCATCAATACCAAAAACAAAACATGGGCAGCCCTTTTCACAATGTGATGACTGCAGTCCTATCACCGTCCAGATGAAGCTACGCTATTCCTTCTAGTGAAACGCGTTGACGTCACGTTATGCCATTCACGCAAGCCCCGTTGAGTTGTGGTTGCCAGCTGTGTGCAGGAGACAAGAGATCCTGCACAGTGTATCGGTGCTAGTGACAAGCTCACCCCCCATACGGCCGATTTTGAATGATGCAGCCACATATATCCACAGACTGAATCATAGAGGGACACACCCCAATGGACATCCATCGCATGGAACGGTAATGTACCCCCACAAGCACGGTGGTCAATATGTTTGTGGTTGGAAGTTCCTCGTCCTGACCCATGTACATGTGATGTTTAACACTTCTATCCTTGTAGCTGTCACTGTTACTACCTCCTAAACACCAGATCGCTGGGGCTAAGATGGGGCTAAGATCCATCACGGCCAATACTCTCACAGTGACACTGGTGTGCTGTTCAATCAGAGGAACTTTTTCAGCAGTCAACTATACTTTATAGTATAATCAAGTACTGGGATTTGAATAAGAAGTAGCAATTCATGTGAACTGCCCAAATACACCAATATATTCCCCATCCTCAGTACTGTAGGCTATATAGATCAACTGCTCATCATTCTAGCCCTCCTTCCCCTTTATGACATTCATTGAGCGATCCATGATTCTGTGATTTCCATCAATACAAGCTGGCTCTCACTGTTCCCTTTTGTCCTCCTCCCAGGTCATTTCCCATCCCCCTCCTTCCACATTCCTACCTTTCCTTTCCCTGGGGCTACACACCACTAGGATGTCTTATTGATGATACTAATATGCTAATTACTAGTTTACAAGACCAGATTTTCATCAGACAACCTGCTTGTGTGTTGTAACATGGCGTCCTGATGTTTCTTTTATGTTTTGTGTAAAGTCCTGTGTTCATGTTTTGTTTTGATGTAAAACTTTGTGTAATGGAGTATCGTTGTTATAGCCAACTACTGTAAAGCTGATTGGCTTTAGAATTGCCATATCTTGCCTCCATTAATTATATTTTTTTTAGATACTCTAGTACAGTGGTTCTCAACCTGGGGGTCGAATGATGATTTGTCAGGGGTCACCGAATCCTGGGCTGTTCCTGAAGCCCACACCGCTCTCCCAGCCTTTTTGCGGCCGACCCACAGCAGGGCTATCCCTGGAGCCTGTGACCTCCCACCTGGGCTGTTCCTGGAGCCTGCAGGCTGCCCACTCAGCCTCTTCGCAGGTGCCCATTCAGTTCATGGTATGGCTGGGGGGCAGAGACTAGAGGTCAGCTGACTGGTGAGGAATGTGAAGTGGGAGGGGCTGGAGGAGACCCTATCTCCTGATTTCGGCATAGGTGTCACTGCTACGAGACACCACCAAGTCAGAGACACAGTGAAGCCAGAGACACAGTGAGTAACACTACCTGTGATTATAGTTGCCAATAAAAGGACTCGGGGAGCGCTAAATGTCTGCGGGTTAGGGGTGCAAATTACTTGCCTTGCCTTGGGTGCTGACAACCCATGCTCTGAAAACAATTTTACTGTTAGGGGTCCCAACAACTTTGGAAATTTTATCAAGGGGTCACAGCACTAGAGGGTTGAGAACCACTGCTCTAGTATGATCCATTTGTTACCATTGTCACCTCTTTCCCTGGTTATCTATACCAGGTTATGTTGTGGTTTATATGCTTTTGGTTATGGTAACAACACCCCACACGGGGAGTGATCTATGAGTGACCACTCCATTAGAGTGGACTAATTTGTGATATGCCTGCTTTTTCTGTGTTTTATATGGTTTTCAATGCCATAGTTCACACCAGTGCTTGCAGTTCCATTGCGTTCCAGAAAAAAAAGTAGAACATGCTGCATTTTTCCTGTACTGGAACACTCTAAAATGCATAAAAAACGCACCTAAATGCACTGGAACACACGTGTCCTTATTTATGGTTAAGACAAAAAGAGGAGGGGAAAACAAAACGCTGGACTGCACCAAAAATGCACTGGAACGCATCAAAAACGTGCATGCAGAAAAGCATTAGAAATGCATCTGGACTGCGTTTCTAAGGTGTGAACTGGCCCTGAAGGAGTGTGTGTCTCTTACCTCCGATCAGCTCTCAGAGCTCTCCTCACTGAGCCCTGCAGCATGAGGACAACCTGAATCAAGCCAAGTAGAGCCTCAGCTCACATCACATTTACGGAGCTAATAGACACCCATTAGTCCAGCACCCCGCACAGTGCACACACATATAAACGATTTCTTAAAAAAATAATAGAAATTGAAAAAAATGGCAGATTTAAGACAGTAAAGTAGCTTTCTTCTTTGGCAAACTAACTTTGGGAACTTTGGGGGGGGGGGGTGATGGCCCCCCTGCGCCCCTTATGGACTGGCTGCCACTGCTTAAGATACACTGTCACCTTGTCCATACAGGGCAAAGTAACAGTGTGTCTAAAAAAAGAACACCCCTGACCACCTAACACTCACCTTACCGGTGCTCCCTCACCGCTCCTTGCTTCTCTGCAGCCAAGTGCCAAATTGGGTGTACCATCGACCCAAAGAGCAGTGACGGCACTCCACCCCCCGTTATGTGGCTGTAAAAATTATTTACATCTGTACATTTTGGAATTATATACTGTAATGGCAGCGCACAAATACCAGTGCATTGTGGTAAAACATGACTTTTTAGCAAACGTTACCCCAGTAGACAAGTGTGACTGCCCTGGGGGGTTGTGCTCTGTCACCAGTCATGCTCTATTGTGTTGGACATCATGGTAACATGTTTTTAGCCACCGAGGGCTGTAGGGTAAGTTTTTGGGCAGCTTACGGTTGAAGGAGACCTCAGGTAGAACCTTTGCGGTGTGAGACTGCTCAGTCAGGCAGTCAAATGACTCCAGGGAGCTGTGCAACTGCAATAGGAAGTGGTGTTGCTCTGGTGCCACCTTCTTGGCCATGGTTTCAACATTGCCAGCTGTTCCTCTTTTGAAGGCAAATAACTCTGCCCCACATTCCTGCTCAAATTTCCTCTTTTGGTGTAGAGATCTACATGTGCTATCTACAAATGTGCTATTTAACTGCCAAAAGTTGATTTATATTTGGGTGCATTCACACAGAGGAATTGAAAAAACTGTGACCTGCGCCACAGAAAAATAGAAAAAAAAAATAAATATGGGTAAAGTTGATCCAGGGAATATCCGATTGCCTCTTGGGGTATTGGGAAGGATTTTTTTTTCCCTGTTGGAGCAAATTAGTTAATGCTTTGCTGGGGTTCTTTTTGTCTTCCTCTGGATCAACTTTAGGTATAGGATTGTGTATATAGTGGGGCTGCACAATTCTGTCCAAAATGAGAATCCACTATTTTTTGCTTAGAATAAAGATCACAATTTTCTCGCGGCGTAACATCATCTTTCACATTGTAAAAAAAAATTGGGCTCACTTTACTGTTTAGTTTTTTTTGTTTTTTTTTTGCAATGCCAAGCTGCTGCTAACAAAGCAAACAGAATATTGGCATGCATTAAAAAGGGGATCAACTCCACAGATAAAACAATAATTCTCCCGCTCTACAAGACTCTGGTCTGGCCTCATCTGGAGTATGCTGTCCAGTTCAGGGCACCAGTCCTGAGGAAGGATGTACTGGAAATGGAGCGAGTACAAAGAAGGGCAACAAAGCTAATAAAGGGTCTGGAGGACCTTAGTTATGAGGAAAGGTTGCGAGCACTGAACTTATTCTCTCTGGAGAAGAGACGCTTGAGAGGGGATATCAATTTACAAATACCGTACTGGTGACCCCACAATAGGGATAAAACTTTTTCGCGGAAGGGAGTTTAACAAGATTTGTGGCCACTCATTACAATTAGAAGAAAAGAGGTTTAACCTTAAACTACGTAGAGGGTTCTTTACTGTAGGAGAGGCAAGGATGAGGAATTCCCTTCCACAGGCAGTGGTCTCAGCGGGGAGCATCGATAGTTTCAAAAAACTATTAGATAATCGCTTGATCAACCACAACATACAGGGATATACAATGTAATACTGACATATAATCGCACATAGGCTGGACTTGTCCTTTTTTTTTTTTTCAACCTCACCTACTATGAAACTACTATCTCCATTGCCTAAATATTTTGTGCCAAAGGGTGTCACTTTTTTTTTTTTTTTTCCTCCATCTTAAAAGGTTGGTAGATCTGTGCCTTTTGTAACACCCCACCCCCCTCTCCAAGTATAACTATGACCAAAAAAATGACATGTATGATGCAGTCTGTCACTAGTATTAACACAGCAGGTTTTGTTTTGCCACCCCCCCCCCCCCCCCCCACATAACACAATTTTCATGGCTGTTTATTCTGCCAGGAGTTTTTTTTTTCCAGTTCCTGTAACAAGCCAAGCAAAAGTGATAGTTAGGCCCCTTTCACGTGGGGCGGACTCTGTAATGTGCATCCGCCTGTCAGCAGGGGATCTCTCCACTGATCCCCGATGAGCAGGCCGATGACAGCAGGTACATTCCGCTATGTAGAGCCGACACTGCCCTGCTGTTCTCAATGGGCGGTCAGATGGAAATGGATCACCTGTCCATTTCCATCCGACTGTCTTCCGATCTGATCCGCTGGACGAATAGGGAATGGATCCCCCATCTATCTGTTTTTGGCGGACAGGATTGGATTGGATGCTGGCTCCATAGAGAACAACATCTGGTCCAATCAGGTCTACCTGAAAAACTGACAGGCAGACCTGATCGCACCGCCCATGTAAAACCAGCCTAAAGCTGGCCACACATTTTATACAATTTTCATGTTCAATTTGCTTTAGATTTACCTTCACCTATGTACAGTGGAACCTTGGTTAATGAGTAACGCGGTTAACAAGCGTTTTGAAAGACGAGCAGCTTTTTTTTTTAAATCCTGCCTCGGTTTGCGAGTGTTGTCTCGCAAAACAAGCAGAATTGAAGCTAATGGGGTGTGCAGTACTGCATTTGGCCAGAGGTGCGGGGGCACAGGTGACACTCGGTACAGTTTGGAAATGCTCGGAATCACTTGGAAATACTTTGTTCTCGAGTGTTTCCGAGCCTTTCCGAGTTCAGCCGAGCTGTCCCCGAGTATTTCCGAGGCTCTCGGGCGCCCCCCACCACCTCTGGCCACATGCGGTACTGCATGCAATAGAAGTCAACGCGGAACAAATTATCTTCGTTTCCATTGACTTCTATGGGGAAACTCACTTTGATATGCGAGTGCTTTGGATTACAAGCATTCTCCTGGAACGGATTATGCTCACAATCCAAGGTTCCACTGTAGTGCAAAGGCCTGCCTAATTGCATACAAATTGAAAGTGTTTAGGTTTGACCTCAATTTTCCTTTAGATTTACCAAAAATAATATAATATGAAACTTAAACACTTTCAATTTGTATGCAATCGGGCAGGTCCTTGCAATACATAGTTGAAGGTAAATCTAAAGCAAATTAAACATGAAAATTGTATAATGTATGGCCAGCCTAACAGAGGTTGGGACAAATCATTTAACGCTGCCAGCGGGGGTTCTTACGTCAGTCAGCTGGAGCCAATGTAAATATCTCCTAAACAACGTAAGTTTAAAAGATATTCACGGTACCTACAGGTAAAGCTTGTTCTAAGCTTATGTAAATAACCTTAAAGTGGTGTTCCGGCCGAAATTATACTTTTTAAATAAAAATACCCCTATAATACACAAGCTTAATGCATTATAGCAAAGTTAGTCTGTAAACTAAGGTCTGTTTTGTTAGTTTATAGCAGTAGTTTGTTATTTTATAAACTTACAGCTGGCCGTGGCCATCTTAAGTGTGGGCATCTGAAGCCAGACTGTATTTCTTCCTGGATCTCATCCTTGCAGATCTCGCACATGCTCAGTGCAGCACAAGCAGTGTAATAGGTTTCAGGTCAAGTTTCCATAGCAACGGCAGTTTCATAGGAAGTTGCCGCCCCTTCCCAGAAGGCATTGCAAACAGGAAATGATGCGATGGGCCGCGGCCAGGGAGGAGGAAGTGAAAAATGAATACAGCAGATATACAGTAGGTGCTGGGGAAAAAAAATAAAAAAATATCCAATTTGTTTACAGTGCGCAGTTTAGTGAGGGATGCTGAAGAGTTGTAAAAGTGGGTGGAACTCCACTTTAAATATAACATAAATTATGTAAATTCCAGGGGTGGATGGGCAAATACAAATCCTTGGGCAGGAAATAGGTTTTATTTTTTTTTTCTCATAGATTTTATTCTTTTTCAGTTTCATGGCTGGTGTCATTCACCCTTGGCGCATGAACTCGTTTGAACGCCTGCTGTGGCGCGCTTGCCGAGGATACCTTATTGTCAACTTTGTGGAAATGTCTGAGCCAATGGAGGACCTGGTGACGGTAAGAAAGCAAGAACTGACCTCATTTCTACTGCTCTTCCTTCAAATTGGGGTTTGGGATGGATTTGGCCTGCTAGAGGAGAGTGATTGTAAAGTCTCGTTTTTAAAAAAAACAAACAAATATGTTATTCTTACCTGCTCTGTTGCAGTGGATTTGCACAGAGCAGCCCAGATCCTCCTCTTCTCAGGTCCCTCTTAGCTGCTTCTGGCCCCTCCCTCCTATCGAGTGCCCCCATAGCCAGCAGCTTCCTATGGAGGCAGCCGAGTCACAACTTTATGTGTCCTTTCAGACACGGAGCCCCGGCCTTGCTCCTTCTCTCCTCTGATTGGCTAACTGACTTTGACAGCTGCAGGAGCCAATGGCGCCGCTGCTGTGTTTTAGCCAATCGGGAGGAGAGTCCCAGACAGCTAAGACACTTGTGGACATTGCTGGAGAGCGATGAGGCTCAGGTAAGTAATTAGGGGTGCTGGGGAGGCTGCAACACAGGTTTTTTATCTTAATGCATAGAATGTATTAAAAACCTTCTGCCTTTACAACTCCTTTCATGTATGCATTTTGCTCTTCTACAATCTTTAAAATATACCTTTCATTAGAAGAGAAGTATAGCCAAACTTTTTTGTGGCCATACTTTACTCGTGGGTCACAGGAGTGCACTAACGTTTGCTCTCCTGTGACCCAGGGTCAGCCTATAGCAGACTAATGCCCACTGTCAGCTGACATAGCAGAACCGTTCCAGACTCTGGAAGGATCCGACGATATTGTTGGGATCCACCCAGCTGCCTGATTGACAGCTGGCTCCGGCTCTCAGCGTGTGGCTGAGAGCAGGAGCCAACTCTTCCCACCCCTCTCAAGCCCCACAGTCCAGTGAGTGCTGTAGGAACAGAGAGCGATGACTGACGGTCACTGCTCTCTGCGCTGAGCAAACCTAGAACTGAGCGATCAGTGATCACATGATCGCTCAGTCCTAGGTCTTAAGTCTGGTCCACACAGGTAGTTTTTTTTTTTTTTTTTTTTCAATCAGAGAGCTGAAAGAAAAAAAAAAAAAAACTGAGGAGCTAGCTGTACGTCTATGCGATTATTAGCACAGCGATCACCCTGTTGAGCTATTGTGTTCTAACAGGGGGATTGCCCCCCAGCTAGATCGCACTGGACAGCAATCGCAGCCGCTCATCACTGTGCAAACTGTTGGTGCAATATAAAAGTAGTAGTAGTAGTAGTAGTAGTAGTAGGTGTAGGTAAACCAGTACAGCCTTCCTGTTGGCCCCTAAGCTGTTGTTTCTTTATACCAGGGATATGCAATTAGTGGACCTCCAGCTGTTGCAAAACTACAAGTCCCATCATGCCTCTGGGTGTCATGCTTGTGACTGTCAGAGTCTTGCTATGCCTCATGGGACTTGTAGTTCTGCAACAGTTGGAGGTCCGCTAATTGCATATCCCTGTTTTATACTCTGCTGATAATGGCCAACAAGTCTGTATGCAGTTTGCAGCGAATGACTGTGTAACATTAGGCTGTATCTTTCTCTATATACAACTGTTAGGCCTCGTGCACACTGGACATTTTTACAGCAGCTGTTTTTGGCTTCAGATGTTTTTTTTTCTACAGTCAATAAACTCCCCATCATGTTATCTTATGTGTCCATGCACACATAGGCTGTTATCAGCAGTTTTTGGCTGGGGCATTTTAAAAAACAAAAAAACAAACCAAAACTAGTGGGTTCTGAGAGGAGTTTTTCAGCCGTAAAAACGCTCTGTCAAACGCTGATAAACGCTCAAAAACGCGGCTCATCAGTGTTTTTTAAAGTTTTTGATCCATTGAAAAAAATACGGTATATATTAAAGAAAAAAAAAAAAAGAAAAACGCTAAAAAATAAAAAATGCTATTGCAAAAACGTTGAAAAATTCACTACGAAGCTACTGGCGTTTTTCTAACGTTATTTTAATGTCCAGTGTGCACGAGGCCTTGGTGTTTCAAAGCCCTGGAAACATTTTAATACTGCTCTATTATAAGTGTATCAATTATTCTAACATTACACATGAAAGGGTGATGGCAAAAAGTGGTCCTTCGAAGCGGCAGGTATTTCACTTATAGAATCACGAAGGTTGATGCTGCCATTTTATTTGGTATATTTTGGTTATTGATGGAGTGTGGTTGGCTGAGTCTCCCATTGGCTTCTCATTACACCTGTAAACTTTGGCGGCTAGAGTTTTACCACTCAGCATGGAATATCACTTCTGCCGCAGTAGGGAAATTCTCACTGTTGCGTTCTCTATAATATAATGTGCATTTAGATTTAAAGTGCGAGAATATAAACCCTTATAAAATAGCACTTTTAAAGGAAATCCAACACTAAGATCCCATGGTGTACTTTTTAAATGTTCCTGTCCCTGTAGGGCGCCCCTCTCCCTGACTCTTACATAGTCTGTGCATGGTCACTGCAGTCCTTCACTGATCCCTTTCTGCTGGATTCTCCAGAATGTATTGTATTTATATTACACTAAATACACAGGCAGATTTAACATGATTTTGCTTGATTTAGTAAGGGTTAGACCCCCATACACACTATTAGATTTTCTGCAGATTTTTGTCTTCAGATTTACCAAAACCATATAATATGAGGTCAAACCTTAGGAGTTTCAATTTGTATGCAATCAGGCAGGTCCTTGCACTACATGGTTTTGGTAAATCTAATAGACAAAAATCTAATACACAATCTAATAGTGTGTATGGGGCTTTAGTGGGTAGACAGATGGGTCCACCACAGCCTCAGACTTGTGCGTTGTGCATGGGAAAACGCGCATTTTACCGCAATATCCCAACACACGATGCAGTAACAGCTAGGCTGTAGCAGACAACACAAACGCAAGGCAGAGCATCACACACACATGCTGCGTTCCTAAGAACCACATTCATTGTGTTTTTTTTTTTGTTTGTTTGTTTTTTAAGCAAAATGTTTTTTTGTCTTCTCCCTTTTTTTTTTTTTTTTTTTTTTTTTTTTCTGACAGGGTGAGAGCGTTACACAGATTATATTCTTGATCTCATATTGGGGTGAGAGAATTGGAGAGAAGATCAAAAAGATTGCAAATTGGTGAGTGTTATAGCACTTCGGTTTTCATTTAAAATTGAGATGATAAATTGACTAAACAATGCCAGTTAATTAACTTCTTTCAGAGGAAATAAAATACAAACTCCTGTTTTTTTTTTTTTTTTTTTTTGCAGTATTAAACCCAAAAGCCAACATGTATTTTATTGCAGCTTGCCAGTTCTTAGATGTAATGGCTGCATTAGTTTTTCTTTTTTTAGGCTTTCTTTCCTTTATTTTCATCTGGTGATCTGGCCAGTAAGTCTATTGTCTTTTCAACAGAACAAGCTCTTCTGCACATGTAGCAGCTTAGCATGTTGAGACAAACCATTTACCACAGACAGGGGGCTTACAATGTTCAGCTTTTATTTATCTAAAGCCTTTATCCCAAGAGAAAAAAAAAAGTTGCCGTAACTGGTTGCGTAGCTGCAGTTTGGCTTCAGTTTGTTAGTGTATCTAAATCTGCTAGTACAGCTAACACTGCCCCCCCCCAGACTGGCAATGCTGCTGTTCAAAGGTGCTTCCTGTACTCCTTCATCCTCCTGTGTTATTGGCCAGATCAACAGTTGGAAAGGGGGGAAAAAAAACATAAAAAAAGAAAACTGATGCAGCCACCACATCTAATGATTGGTAAGCTGCAAAACGTAACTTTTTTGGGTTTAATACTGCTTTAAATTGCTAAGTACGATCATTTCTCACCCCCTTCATTACATAAAGCTGATTGACAGCACACAACACTGAAGACTTGCATTGCAAGTCGTCTTTACCACGTCCTAGATGCCTAAATGCATTGAGTTGCTGCCATGTGATTGGCTGATTAGCAATTTGTGTTTGATTTCTGAGCATATCATTATCGTCTTCATTTTATAATTTTTTACTCCTTGCAGTTTCCACTGTCATATTTATCCGTACGCTGATGATGAGACTGCCAGACTAGAAAAGCTGAGAGATCTCCTCTTGCAGATTCAAGACATGCAAAAGGTGACCCGTGCTATCCGTATTGCTTTCTTCTCGCTATTTCTATCTCTATCCTTAAAGTGGTGTTCCGGCTGAAATTATACTTTTTAAATAAAAATACCCCTATAATACACAAGCTTAATGTATTCTAGTAAAGTTAGTCTGTAAACTAAAGTCTGTTTTGTTAGTTTATAGCAGTAGTTTGTTATTTTATAAACTTACAGCAGGCCATGGCCATCTTAAGTGTGGGCATCTGAAGCCAGACTGTATTTCTTCCTGGATCTCATCCTTGCAGATCTGGCACATGCTCGGTGCAGCACAAGCAGTGTAATAGGTTTCAGGTCAGGTCTCCATAGCAACGGCAGTGTCAGAGGAAGTTACCGCCTCTTCCCAGAAGGCATTGCAAACAGGAAATGATGCGATGGGCCACGGCCAGGGAGGAGGAAGTGAAAAATGAATACAGCAAATATACAGTAGGTGCTGAGAAATAAAATAAAAAAATATCCAATTTGTTTACAGTGCACAGTTTAGTGAGGGATGCTGAAGAGTTGTAAAAGTGGGTGGAACTCCACTTTAAACCGAGTTTGCCTCTAATTCAGACTGGCTCATTTGACAAAACTCGTTTGAAAAATCACTCATGTCCCGTTTATGTCTTAAGATCTGTATTCCTTTTGCGGTGACAGATGTCTTACTGCATTGTAAAACAATTGTTTCCTATGTGTGACGTTCTTATGGCTGCGCTAAAATGCAGACATGCTGCATTTTATTACACTGCACCATGCCAAATCGCATGGCAATGTACAGCTGCACAGTGCATCTTGCTGCTGTATGGTGCCATGAATAAAGTGTATGTTTTGTACACTTCAAATAAAGTTTGTACAAAACAAAAAAAGTAGCCCTGTAATGTGCGGAGTTCAAGACATGCACCACAGTGCCCCCTAGTGCAGCCAGGGACAGCTGTCGGACTGGAAAAGTGCTCTGGCAGCTGTCCTTTCCCATGTGAATGCTATGCGGCCCGGTCCCTAACAGGCCACCGACCGGTATTGGGGCCCAGGGGTTGTGGACCCCTGTTTTAAAGTATGGGGCCAATTTGTAGTCTCCCTGTGCTGAGTATGAAGTGTTGCCTTCTGTACTGAAAAATGAGGGAGGAGAAGCAAGTTCTTTTGTTCTCCCTATGCTTATTGAGGAGATGCTGCCACCTTGCCTATGAAAGGCAAAATGCCGATTTCCAGGGCCCCCTTGACCTCCTTATACTTGCCTTCTCGGCACCCTTATTGACAATCCTTCCTCTCTTGTAGCTTGGGCACTTAAAAGTGTGGAGAAGCATGCGACTGCCTTTCTGGTCACCTGACCAAGGAAATGACCGCACTGCACCCCCTGGTTGCTGGTACTGCTGGCTGTGACCTAAGAAGGGGCAGCAAAAGGGTTGTAGGCAAGGAGTGCATTGGGGGGGGGGCTGGTCTTTTGCAGAGATCCTGTCAGCTTTGTCTATCTATTTCATGAGCTTTATTGGCATCCCAGTCTTAGTCCATAGGGTTCAATATTGAGTCGGAGTCGGCCCACCCATTGCAGCTATAACAGCTTCAACTCTTCTAGGAAGGCTGTCCACAAGGTTTAGGAGTGTGTCTATGGGAGTGTTTGACCATTCTTCCAGAAGCGCATTTGTGAGGTCAGGCACTGATGTTGGGTGAGAAGACTTTGCTCACAGTCTCCGCTCTAATTCATCCCAAAGGTGTTCTATTGGGTTGAGGTCAGGTCTCTGTGCAGGCCAGTCAAGTTCCTCCACCCCAAATTCTCTCATCCATGTCTTTTATGGACCTTGCTTTGGGCACTGGTCCAAATCATTTGGTGGAGGAGAGATTATAATGTGGGGTTGTTTCTCAGAGGTTGGGCTTGGGCCCCTTAGTTCCAGTGAAGGGAACTCTTAAGGCGTCAGCATACCAAGACAATTTCATGCTCCCAACTTTGTGGGAACAGTTTGGGGATGGCCCCTTCCTGTTCCAACATGACTGCTCATGAGTACACAAAGCAAGGTCAATAAAGACATGGATGAGCGAGTTTGGGGTGGAGGAACTTGACTGGCCTCAACCCAATAGAACACCTTTGGGATGAATTAGAGCTGAGACTGCAAGCCAGGCCTACTTGTCCAACATCAGTGCCTGACCTCACAAATGCGCTTCTGGAAGAAACATTCCCATGAACACACTCCTAAACCTTGTGGACAGCCTTCCCAGAAGAGTTAAAGCTGCAAAGGGTGGGCCAACTCAATATTGAACCCTACAGACTAAGACTGGGATGCCATTAAAGTTCATGTGTGTGTAAATGCAGGTGTCCCAATAGTGTGTGTGTGTGTGTGTGTGTGTGTAGTGCTCCATCCTTGGTGTCAGTGGGTGGAATATTTCCTTATCCTTGGTGTCAATGGGAGAAATAGTGCCCTGTTGTTGATTTCAGTAACAGGAATTATGCCCCATTGTTGGAGACAGTGGGAGGAATAGTGTCCTGCATCAGTGGGAGTACTGTATGTACAGTATTCTGTAGATAGATATTAGTTCTGATGGGGCAAAGATTACCATTACACTTCCAAATCACATTGAAACTTTCATAACCGAGCCTAAAATAAAGTATGTTTACCTTTTATAACTCCTTTTATAGCATCTAGCTGTTCCCAATGCTACAAGTGCCCTTTAATTTGTGTATTGTGTGCTCTACAGGTGATGCAACAAACTGAGGGTTTCCTAAATCAAGTCCTAAGTCAGGTTGCAGAAAAGTTACAGTTCTGGAGGGTTAGCGTGAGGAAGATGAAGCACATCTACCAGATCTTGAACATGTGCAGCGTGAGAGAGCGATGTCTTATCGGAGAGGTCTGGTGTCCTGTGGGCGATCTTCCTCCTCTGCAGGCGGCGCTGGCCCGAGCTTCGGTGAGATACTTTGGAAACGCACCTGTTCAGTGATGACGTCAAATGACAAGCCTTTCCACGCAGAGGAAAGTGGAAAAACTGGATCTGTAGGGTTATCTTAACTGGTATTGAGATGTCCTGGACCTTTAATTTTATATTTGATTGGCTGTCACAGTGGTCACATGATGGGGAGCCAGTCCCCAATCATTAGTACAACTTAAATGCTGTCTTTGGCATGCTCTCAGCACAGAAACCTCTGCCCCCCCCCCTTAGACTCATATGTGCAGCGTGTGGGTGCCAAAGCTGCTGACTTTTAATTTTTCATGCGGAGGCTGGACCTCCTGTTTAAGAAAAATTCCAAAATTTTATTCTACACCTTTAAAATATTTTGAAAAAAGAATATCCCCACCAAGAGTGAGGAATTGGTACATAGGAAATATAAAGTCAATGTATATAGTTGGAACAATACAGTTCATACAATGATGTGTCCTGATGTTTGTATGGTCAACGTTTCGCCAATAATCTGGCTTCTTTAGGACCCAGACATGTTGATTTTAAAGTTACCCATAGGACCCGGGAGCAGGCCAGCCAACCCAGATGCCTGGGGCTGGCATAGGAGCACACCAGGCGAAATTGGACTACAGCAAAAGAGGTAAAAACGAGATGGCATGTCACTAAACGTACTTACCGAGGCCGAGATGCCGAGAGCGGTTTTGCCCTTGCGACTAAGCGCAGCTCGCCCCCTGGAGTTGGTACAGGGAGAGAACGGCACGAAGAGGCACAGGCTCCCCAATGGACTGCGGAAGACTTGCTTGTGGAGACTTTGGCAGAGAAGAGCCGCTGTGCAGGTACTCAGTAGGTAAGGTGCAGCTGAAGACCACAGGCGGAAAGTCCAGAACCAGGCTGGGGCTCAAACACCGGGGTGGTGCTATGGCACTGCAGGATCTGTAAGGTAGGGAGACAAGAGAAGAGAGTCCAGGTACAAGCAATAGGATCAGGCTAGGAGACAGGAGACAGTCCAGGTAACAGGCCGAGGGTCAAACACAGGAGATAGGTGGGAATCCGATAAACAGGCCGAGGTCAAATCCAGGAGAGAGGCAAGAGAAGTCCAAGGGCAAATCCGGGTCACAACGGGTAATCAAGCAGAGATACAGGACACAAGTTCAGGTAACACAGGAAGCTGAGACAAACCAGCAACTTGTGTGATTCTCTGAGTGCCTTTTATAGGCCACCCAGGGAATCACGTTGGGTGTGCACCAATGTGCGTGCGCGAGCGCCGTAGCGCCGAGCCGCGAACGCGCATGCGCCGGAACGTCGTTCCGCAGGGAATGCGTGAGAAACGACCGGACCGGAACGAAGGCTTCTTCTGACAGTGCCCCCCCCTGAGGGGTGGCCTCTGGACACCCAAAGTTGACATTAGTTCTGGATGTTCCCGGTGAAAAGCCTGGAGAAGCTGTGGAGCATGTAAATTCCTGGCTGGTTCCCAGGAGTTATCCTCAGGAGGATACCCCTTCCATTTAATCAGGTACTGAAGTTGTCTACCATTTTTTCTGCAATTTAGGATTTTTTCCACCTCAAACTCGTCTTCTCCGTCAATTAGGACCGGTGGTGGTGGAGGTCTCTCTCTGTCCGAAAAAGGGCTGGGAACAATAGGTTTTAAGAGAGATGCATGAAAGACTGGATGCACCTTGTACGCATCAGGTAAAACTAGTTCAAAGGCCACTGGGTTGATTACCCTTTTTATTTTGAAAGGACCTATAAACTTTGGCCCCAGTTTCCGGGAGGGAATTGGCAGTCTGAGATGGATAGTTGATAGCCATACCTCCTCGCCTACTTTAAAAGCTGGGTTCTCCTTCCTTCCCCTGTTGTAGTATTTTTGATAGTCATCCTGAGCCTTCTGCATTGCTGCTTTGATCCTTTGGAAATTTGACTGGATGGAACTTACTCGGTCCTGCACGGCAGGGACCGATAATTCAGGAATGGAAACTGGAAGAAAGGAAGGGTGGAACCCAAAATTAGACCAGAAGGGTGTCTGGTTGGTAGCGGAATGGATGGAGTTGTTATATGCAAATTCTGCGTATGGCAAGAGGGAGGACCATTCATCCTGGGAATCGGAACAGAAGCATCGGAGATATTGCTCCAGGGTTTGATTTGTCCTCTCCGTCTGGCCGTTACTTTGAGGATGATAAGCGGAGGATAGACAAATCTTTATTTCCAAGGTCTTGCATAATTCTCCCCAGAATTTTGAGGTGAATTGAGCTCCTCTGTCAGAGGTGATGCTTACCGGGGTACCATGAAGCCTGACAATTTCCTTAAAAAACATGTTGGCAGTAGCAGAGGCAGAGGGAGTACCCACCATGGGCAGGAAGTGTGCCATCTTTGAAAGTCGGTCAATTACGACAAAGATAGTCGTGAACCCCCCTGATGGAGGCAAATCTACAATAAAGTCCATGGAGATTTCTGCCCACGGGCGTTCAGGGATGGACAAGGGTTTAAGCAGGCCCCACGATTTCGTATTTGAGCCCTTGCTGCGCTGGCAGGGAATGCAGGATGACACATAGTTCTTGCAGTCCTGTCTCCAGCCTGGCCACCAGAAGAAACGTGAAATCAGCTCCATGGTCTTTTGTGACCCAAAATGGCCTGCTAGCTTGTGGTCGTGAAAGGACTGTAAGGTTAGGAGCCTAGATTCCAGCGGAACGAAGATTTTTCCATTATACCAAAACAGATCATTGTGTTTTTCCATAGAAGATACGTGGTGTTTAGAGCACTGAGCGGATGCGGATTTGATTGCGGACATTAGGTCCCCTTGAGTAACTAGGAGGAAATTCTGCGGAGACAGGATGGTACTTGGCTCTGTTACCTGAGAAGTTTCATGGAACATCCTTGAAAGTGCATCCGCTTTTCCATTCTTTGATCCGGGTCTATAAGAAATATGGAAGTTAAACCGGGAAAAGAAGAGGGCCCATCGGGCTTGCCTGGGTCTTAGCCGTTTAGCTGTTCGCAGGTATTCCAGGTTTTTGTGGTCAGTGAATATCAAGATAGGATTGGACGCCCCTTCAAGCAGATACCTCCACTCCTCCAAGGCGAATTTGATGGCCAATAACTCTCTATCGCCTACATCGTAATTCCTTTCAGGAATGCTTAGTTTCCGGGACGCAAAAGCCACGGGATGCAGTAGAGCCTTGGGCCCTTGTCTTTGTGAAAGGATGGCACCAGTAGCTGTCTCCGAGGCATCGACTTCCAGAATGAAAGGCAAGGCTGGATCTGGGTGTCGTAGGACTGGTGCTGAGGAGAACAGTGCTTTTAATTTTAAGAATGCTTCCTGAGCCTCCGGAGACCAATGAAAACGATTATGCTGACGTGTAAGTTGAGTGATGGGGGCTACAATGGCTGAGAATCCTACAATGAATCTTCGGTAAAAATTTGAAAAACCTAAGAACCGTTGTACCCCTTTTCTATCTACAGGAGCTGGCCACTCTTGGATTGCTTTGACCTTCTGGGGGTCCATTGCAACGCCATCAATTGAGATGATGAATCCTAGAAACTGCACTGTAGTCTTTTCGAATTCACATTTCTCTGCCTTAAGGTATAGTTTGTGTTTTCTGAGGATTGAAAGAACCAGTTTGACATGTGCCCGATGAAGTTCTATGGTAGCTGAGAAGATGAGAATGTCATCTAGGTAGACTACTAGGAAGTTGTCAAGATATTCGCGAAAGATATCGTTCACAAGGTGTTGGAACGTGGCTGGGGCATTGCAAAGTCCAAATGGCATTACCAGGTATTCATAGTGTCCAAACCTAGATCTAAAGGCGGTCTTCCATTCATCGCCCGCTCGGATCCGGATAAGATTGTATGCGCCACGCAAATCTAGTTTGGAAAAGATGCGGGCAGATCTGAAACGTTGAAATAGTTCCGGGATGAGAGGAAGCGGGTACCGGTTCTTGACGGTGATTTTATTTAATTCCCTGTAATCAATGCAAGGTCGGAGGGAACCATCTTTTTTCTCTACAAAGAAAATACCAGCTCCGGCCGGTGATGAGGAGGAGCGAATGAACCCTTTCTCAAGATTTTCATCAATGTATGTTTTGAGAGTTTTTAATTCTGTTTCAGACAAAGGAAAGATGCGACCAAAAGGGATTTCAGCGCCCGGCAAAAGATCTATGGGGCAGTCATAAGGCCGATGGGGTGGTAGACAGTCGGCCTGTTGTTTATCAAACACATCTTTGAATTCCAGATAACTTGTGGGTACATGTTGGAGATTATCGGATATGGTTGCAATGGTAGAAGCAGGGGCTGGAGACGGGAGAAGGCAATGTCTGGAGCAGTATTGGGAAGAAAAAAAAACTTCTTTCTTGTTCCAATTGATCTGTGGTTCATGGGCTTGGAGCCATGGGAGTCCCAAGATAATGGGGAACATCGGAGAAGTGATAATATCAAAGCGCAGGTATTCTTGGTGGCCTGTATCAGTAGTGGTGAGGATGGGTCTGGTTTCCTGAGTGACAGGTCCAGAACGAGGCAGGGACCCATCGGCTAGACGGATCTGTAGTCTTTGGTTCTTAGTGGTTAAAGGTACGTGCAAGCTTGCGGCTAGTGAGGCATCCAAAAAACAGCTACATGCTCCGGAGTCAACTATAGCGGGTAGGCGAACCTCCTTTTCCGGAAACTGTAGAGAAACAAAAAGAGTAACATAAGGTTGAGAAGACCCGGAAACTTGTTGGTTAATAGCAGACCGTAGGTAGGACTTACTGGGTCTCACGGGGCAGGAACGGAGGAAATGTCCAGAACCCCCACAATAAAGGCACAGATTGCCCTGGCGCCTACGTAATCTCTCCTCTGAAGTGAGTGGGGCACGGACTAGACCAAGCTGCATAGGCTCCGCTTCAGGAGTGGTAGGGACTGGTGGAGCCGTGTATGGTGGATGGATAGGAGTTGGTTTAGGCATCATCCAGGTAGGGCGAGGAGTCTGGAAGCGCTCTGTACGTCGCTCACGCATGCGACGATCCAGTTTCGTGGTGATTTGGATGAGGTCTTCCAGGGAATCAGGGGTCTCGATCCTGGCCAGCTCATCTTTCAGTGCTTCAGACAGGCCTTGACGGAACTGGTATTTAAGGGCAGGTTCATTCCAGCCAGTATCAGCTGAGCACTTACGAAACTCTACAATGTAGTCCTCTACTGGTCTTCGTCCTTGGCTTAGATTATGCAATAAGGCTTCGGCCGTGGCCGCGCGCTGGGGATCGTCATAGAGTTGCCCCATACCTTCGAAGAAGGTGTCTACAGAATTCAGTATGGGGTTCCTCTGTTCCATTAGGCTATGAGCCCAAGCTTGTGGTTCATCTGCCAGGAGAGAAATGATGAAGCCAACTTTTACCACCTCCGATGAAAAGGTCCTGGGTTGCAGGGCCAGATACAGGGAGCAAGCATTTTTAAAAGCCCTGAACTTTTTACGGTTGCCAGAGAATCGCTCTGGTGTGGGAACCCTGGGTTCTGGAGCGGCCATGACCACAGTGGGATTGGTTGGTAACTGAGAAGTGGAACCTCCACTGGAAGGTACAGAAGCAGCGGCAGAAGCTGGAGATGGTCCGGAAAGCTGTTGAAAGCGGCCGTCGATCTGGGCGTAGCCGTCTTGTAATTTCTGGACAGCCTCAGTGAGAGCCGAGACCTGCTGACACAGGATCTCCAGTGGGGAACGCGCTCTGTCGGCCTCTGACATGGCTGGTTTGTACTGTCACTAAACGTACTCACCGAGGCCGAGATGCCGAGAGCGGTTTTGCCCTTGCGACTAAGCGCAGCTCGCCCCCTGGAGTTGGTACTGGGAGAGAACGGCACGAAGAGGCACAGGCTCCCCAATGGACTGCGGAAGACTTGCTTGTGGAGACTTTGGCAGAGAAGAGCCGCTGTGCAGGTACTCAGTAGGTAAGGTGCAGCTGAAGACCACAGGCGGAAAGTCCAGAACCAGGCTGGGGCTCAAACACCGGGGTGGTGCTATGGCACTGCAGGATCTGTAAGGTAGGGAGACAAGAGAAGAGAGTCCAGGTACAAGCAATAGGATCAGGCTAGGAGACAGGAGACAGTCCAGGTAACAGGCCGAGGGTCAAACACAGGAGATAGGTGGGAATCCGATAAACAGGCCGAGGTCAAATCCAGGAGAGAGGCAAGAGAAGTCCAAGGGCAAATCCGGGTCACAACGGGTAATCAAGCAGAGATACAGGACACAAGTTCAGGTAACACAGGAAGCTGAGACAAACCAGCAACTTGTGTGATTCTCTGAGTGCCTTTTATAGGCCACCCAGGGAATCACGTTGGGTGTGCACCAATGTGCGTGCGCGAGCGCCGTAGCGCCGAGCCGCGAACGCGCATGCGCCGGAACGTCGTTCCGCAGGGAATGCGTGAGAAACGACCGGACCGGAACGAAGGCTTCTTCTGACATGGCAGTCCTCAATATGGCAACTTTTTTAGAACATAAGACAATGGGCAATGTACCCTTGGTACAAGGACCACACGGTTTACGGGTTCCAAAATGGTCTAATGGTAGGGTGTGAAGAACCTATTAAAGCAGGTGTATCTAGTAGTATTATGGCGTGAGTAATCCACCATGGGTCAAATTAAACCATCCAGACTTTTCATCCCCACACAGCTCAATTAGATTGCACAGCCTGTCGCACCATGTCCACCTGCCCATCGCCATAAGGAGCCTGCTCAATGGCTCATCAGGATATTCTTTTTTTCAAAATATTTTAAAGTTGTATAATAACATGTTGTAATTTTACTTAATATGTCTCCTCTGTGGCCGTTATAGTTCATTATTGTACGATACGTGTGTTTTCACCCTGATATTTACCTAATATATTTGTCTATATATTTTTGATATTTTATTGGTTGAACTAGATGGACTGTTTTTTTTTTTTTTTTTTTTTTTTTTTTTTTTCTCATCTTTGGGATAGCGCTGACCACACTTGGCAAACATGGCCAGTGACCACCAAGAATCGAATCTGAGAACTTTCTAACCAGATGATTACTTTGTTTTCTCTTAAATCAATATTGTTCCATCCATGCGTTTTCTTCCAGGAGAACGGTGGAGGGGGCGGAGAATCCTTCTGTCACCGTATCCATTGTCCTGTCAGCCCGCCCACTTTAATCCGCACCAACAAGTTCACCTCGGGATTTCAAGGGATTGTGGATGCTTATGGTGTAGCAAGTTACCAAGAAGTAAACCCAGGTATGTTTTTTTTTTTTTTTTTTTGTTTTTGTTTTTTTTTATGGTTACTTTATACTTAATTCTTATTTTGCAAGTCCTCTTCCAGGACCGCACAGATTCTCAGTGCTGTCCTGGAAGATTCCTAGAAATTGAGTTACCAGGTAACTAACTCTGTTCCTATTGAGCTGGAACATATTTTTGAGATTTTCAAGGGGATTTGGTTTTACGTAGATGAAATCTTTACAAAAAAAAAATGGACCTTGCATACTATCAGGTTATGTCTTCTGCATTTTTCTAAGCTTCAGAAGTTCCATTATTAGGCTGGTTTCACACAGCGATCCAGTCAGGTCTGCCTGTCAGTTCTTCAGATGGACCTGATCAGACTGGCCATGGTTCTCTATGGAGCAGCGAATCTCAGCGGACATGTGTTCGCTAACACCCGCCGGCATCCAATCCAATCCTGTCTACCAAAAAAAGCCAGATGGGTAATCCATTCCCGACCCATCTCCCATCCATCCGGCAGATCGGATCGGATGACAGTCAGATGGAAATGGACAGGTGGTCCTGTTCCATCTGACCACCCCATAGAGAACAGCGGGCTGTGTCCGTGTCTGCTCTGCATAACGGAGTGGACATGGACCTGTCATCCGCTTGCTCAGTGTGGATCAGTGGAGAGATCCCCCAGACGGATATGCTTTACGGAGTCTGCCCCATGTTTAAGGGGCCTTAGACTTAAAAGTGAACATGTCTTGAATGAAGTTCTTTAATTAACCATGTATAGTGTTCAGTCACACGTGATGCCTGAAGATTTCTCTGGTTAGCTTCACTGGGGCTCAAGAATGCACTCATTGCCCCTGAGGTTTTCTTTGCCAATCTTGACTTTACAAAACACTCAGGCACATCTGTCCCCCACAATGCCCCCACAATGCAGATGGCTCTTGGTAGATTAGTATGATATTGCATTGTGGGATTTGGCCACATAAGTAGAACTAAAGGCAAAACTTTTTTTTGTTTTATTTTGGATAGAGGAAAGCCTTTCATAGATGGCTTGGACTGTTGAGCAAGGACTGGCCAAATTTCAATCCATCTATGGGCAGGTTGGTTGTACAGAAGTCGAAGTTGAGTGCCTAGAAGAATTTCGGGAGATATAGCAGGCAGAAATCTAATGGCATTGTTATACTTGTTTGGCCTTTAACAGTGTATTCAAAGTGTGTGTGTGTGTGTGTATGTATATAATATGTATATATGTGTGTGTGTGTGTGTGTGTATATATATATATATATATATATATATATATATATATATATATATATATATATATATATATATATATATATATATATATATATCTATATCTCCTGTCCAGTGTACACAACAGGAACCTAGAGGAAGTCTCTTTTTAAAATAAGAAAAATCCGCTCTTGGGCAGTCCATACATTATGCATTTTTTTTTCTTCAACCACAGTCCGTGTTGATGGGGGAATCCCTCCCACTGCGCTATTGTATTCTGACAGCCGGAGGTTTCCTCTCCGTTAGAATACAATAATCACTGCTGCCGGCTATGGCCTACACTACCACCATTCAGTACTGCCCTAAAAAGGTTTAACTGACTAGACTATGACTACACCCCCCCCCCCCCCCCCCAAATTCAGTACGGTCTTTCCAAATATGTTATCTAAAATGATACATTTGGATGCTGGTTATGTAACGTTTTTTAGTTGTTCTAATTCCCCTCTTTGTGTTCAATTGCAGCTCTTTATACGATCATAACGTTCCCATTTCTCTTTGCCGTTATGTTTGGTGATGTTGGCCATGGGCTCCTCATGTTCCTCTTTGCTCTTTGGCTAGTTCTTGGAGAGGACGACCCAAAGTTGAAAAATTCTGACAATGAGGTAAGAGTCTGCAACATGTAGAATGTATGGTGACTATTACAAGAGAAATCTGGTTGTCTGTTACATTAATTAATTAATTAATTTTTTTTCTTTTGTGTCTGGCCAGATCTTCTCTATGTGCTTTGGAGGCCGGTATCTAGTTCTGCTCATGGGACTGTTATCCATTTACACAGGTTTTGTGTATAACGAATGTTTCAGCCGGGCAACCACCATTTTTGATTCAGGGTGGAGCGTTGCAGCAATGGCGAGAGCGAAGAACTGGACGTGAGTGTAACGATCAATAGCATTTTAAATGACAAATGTGACCGGTTCCCTTTTTGTAATGTGGAGAAAGCTATAAATGTGATGATTGTATACATCCTGTTCTAACAATTTCTCTATTTAGGAGTGATAGCTTGACAAACAACTTTGTTCCTCCACTACTGGACCCCAATATAACCGATGTCTTCACCCATGTCTATCCATTCGGCATTGATCCGGTAGGGTCTTTTATTATTACATTATGCTGCCTTTTTTTCCCCTTGTGTTGTTGTTACCATGTTAAACAAACTTCTACAACATCTATCTATCTATCTATCTATCTATCTATCTATCTATCTATCTATCTATCTATCTATCTATCTATCTATCTATCTATCTATCTATCTATCTATCTATCTATCTATCTATCTATCATATATTGTGCGATTTGGACATGGCTATTGTACAGAACGCCAGTGATGGGTCCTGGGCAGGAGGATATTTTTCCCTAACTATCTAGGTTGTGGTCCTTTTTAAGAGAGGAGAGTTCAAGAGACATTTTTAAGTACTCAGAGGTCCTCACCCATACCGGGGTGAGGGATTCTGGTGTAGTTCACTTAGATTAGAGGACTGATTCACAGTACGCTCTAGATTGTAAAGTCCTCCTTATGGGACCCAGAGTTTTAGGCTCAGTGAGACTTTGGGTAGGAAAGCGCCTCCAAACCCTAATTTACAGGGACTTTGGTCCCGAAAGGGTTGACCCATCAGCAAGGTAAGCTTGAAAACTGGGCCAGGAGGAGTCAGCACCAGTCTGTGGAGAGGTTCACAGCTGTAAGAAAGTGTTGGACTGTCTGGAGACTGAGACATGTTTTTTGTGAGCTCCTGCAGCATTTGCAGTACCCCCGAAGCAGATGGGAACCCTAAACCCAAGTGTGGGACTAGTATATTTTCGGCGAGCCATTATATTGTTTGATTATACCAGGTTTAAGGACTATTTACTTTATTTTTACTAAAGAAAGCTGTTTTTGCTTTTCTGTTTTGAGAGTCCAATAAAAACTGTTACTTTTTACTAGTGATCTCAGACATTTACACTTGGTATTTTTGTGGTTGTAAACCTCAGTAATGGAATCTAAGCAAAGCACATATATAGTGTTTACTTATCTCTCTTCAGAGCTCTAAGTGTTTTTTTTTCTCAGGTGCTTTGTTCCTCCATTATCATGAGTCACTTCTGAGAAGTTTTCCTGAGACATTTTGTGTAGGGGAAGGAACTCAGAACAGAGCTCGTCTATTCAGAACACAGTTCTTCTGCTGTGTGAAGGGGTTGTGTTCTTTTCCTCCAATCAGCTCTTGCACACTGTAACTGCAGTCTCTCTGACCCCCTCATCTGTGCTTCTGACAGATGAAGAAAGATTTTTCACACACCTGCCCTTTTGAAGGGGTGTAAGGAAGAGAAGACAGCAGATAAACAAGTAAAACTTATGTAGGAGGATTTGTTTAAGCTCTGCTTATCATCTGAGGCTATTCACTTTACTGGGTATATGTGAGGATTTACATCCACTTTAAGCTGAACTCTAGGCAAATGGCAAATGCACAGGTTAACTATATATATATATATATATATAAGTTGTTTTACCTGCCAAAGTATTTCTGTTCATCCAATCTTGCAATTTACACAGCTCTGGCACAGCCCAGCACTGCCTGGCAGGGAAGGGGGCCCAGTCTTTCTCTGGTACTGTTTAACTTTTACTTACAGGTCCTACAAACCGTCCCTACAAACCTGCCTTTGATCCGTTTGATGTTTTTTTTTCCCTCCCTTTTTTTTATTGTTTTATTTTATTTATTTGACTTCATCTCAATTCAGGACATGTGCGTTCCTTGTGGGTTTACATGCATTCCAATGCTTTCCGCATGCATTTTGCCGTGTTCCATATACTTTTCTACTTTTTGTTGATTGCACTGGAACACACTACACTGGTATAAACTAGAGCCATTGGAATACATGGAAAACACTGTGCATGCTTTTTTGATGCAGATTAAAAAACGCACTGGACTGCATGTGGTGTGAACCAGCCCTTCGGTTTTCAATAACCCTGTTTCCCTGTCTAGTTTTGAATTGTATTGTATATTGTCTATGGGTCAGCTCTGATTCTGAAAACAAAATGCTCTCTAGGGGTAAATGTCCTTATCTTAAAGCGTAGCTCCAAGCCCCCCCCCCCCCCACACACACACTTACCTGTCCAGGGATTCTGCGATGTTTGGCACCCCTGATCGGATTTTTCAATCGGCTCTGGGGTGTTGCCACTATTCCTTTTTAAGGGAGACCGGCAGTGAAGCCTTCCGCGCATGTTACCCGCTCACAACCACTCATTTTGGCAGCGGAGGTGGGAGGAGGCAAACAAGTGGAGCTTTCCCTTTTTGGGTGGAGCTCCGCTTTAATGTGCAAGTTTTGTATTCACTTGGCTGTAATATACAATATAGGTGACCTAGTCCTGCATGCAAATTTTAATTTATTTTTCTTTTTTTTTTTTTCATTCCAGATATGGAGCTTGTCCTCCAATCGCCTCACATTCCTGAATTCCTTCAAAATGAAAATGTCTGTTATTATAGGCGTCATTCATATGTCCTTTGGAGTGTTTCTAGGCATCTTTAACTTTGTGTAAGTACCACTACAACATTCAGCGTTGTCTAGCTGAACTTCATGCAAACAGCAAAGTACACAGATTAACCACCTGCTGTCAAGGACTATCTTTTTTCTAATTTGCAAGTATGCACAGGGAGAAGGGTCGGGGGAGCCAGGGGTGCTTTTAGGTTGGGGTTTTTTTTTTTATTTTTTGTTCACATTTTATTTTATTTTTCACTTTAAGAAAAAAAAAAAAAAAATTTAACTGTATTGCTATTACAAGAGGCTAACAATCCCCGGTGTAAAAACTTGAGCCAGGTGACAGGTCCTCTTTATGGAGACATCGGGGATCTATTAGACCCCCGATGTCTCCCTTACCCTCCAAAGCGACTGTAACAACAGATCGAATGACAGCTCTGAAGCTGGAAGTAATGAAATTATCATCTTTCGGCTTTATTAGTGACAAAGGAGATGGAGGAACAGATGTGTTTGTAAAGCTTTTGTGTGAAGTTTTACCAGCTATTTATCTGGGTTTTCCTGGAAGAACGGGGGGAGCCTGGGAACTACCACAGCTGGTGGCAGGAGGGAAGGATGGCCATTCCCAGCACTAAAAAAGTGATTGGGTGGCTGTAGATCCGCCTGGATCACTTTTACTAAACAGCTAATTGCTGGCTGTGAAAAATTGTACCAAGATCATGGCTATAGCTGCAGCCATGATCCTGGTATAACCACATGATGAGATTTACACAGCATAGCCTTGTCTGACTGGGAAAGGCACCTGATTTTTCTTGGCTGCAGTAAAATCTAACGTGTAATGTATGCATATAGCAACTTCCCTTGTTTCTCCTCACTCTCTGATCAATATGCAATTCATTTTTCAAATCAGTGTTTTTAAGAAATATAGGATCTCTTTTGAGACCCATTGGTGTCATTACTGGGTTTTTTTGTTGGTATTTGTTCAAGTTTGGTGGGAGGAGTCAACTACATGGAGGGTTCTTTACTGTAAGAGCGGATGTGGAATTCCCTTCCACAGGCGGTGGTCTCAGCGGGCAGGATCGATTGTTTCAAACAACTATTAGATAAGCACCCGAACGACCACAACATACAGGGATATACAATGAAATACTGACATATAATCACACACATAGGTTGGACTTGATGGACTTGTGTCTTTGTTCAGCCTCACCTACTATGTAACAGGCCTTCTGTAAACATCACAGCAGCCTGCCTCTGATCTTTTTTTAAAAGCCCACTGCTTCTTGAGAGTTGCGTGGAAAGAACACTTCCCCAGAGTCCCTTTGCATGTGCATGCTCCTCCCTGCTGGGTGCTGGGGACTTGCTGTGTAATCAAGCAAGTGTTTAACTAGTGGCAGCTGGTGGTCCAAAATTTTGGAGGGGGGAGGGGAGTTAAGCAGACCTGGCCCCCTCACTTGCACCTCCCCCCAGCTCCCGATCGATCAAACAAAACCGGGCGATCCACTGGCACTACACACCCCCCCCCCCCCAGGCGTCGATCCTCACTCGAGAACCCCCCACCCCCCCCACCCCACACGCTATTGATATAAAGACAAGGTGGTGATGCTCTGTTGCATCCTGGGTAGGAAGAAGAATGCTGCTGGGGCGTTTGTTCTCCTCTAGACCGAACAGGAGGCGGGTCCTGAGACCCGTCCTAAAACTCCCTGCCAATTGGGCCTCAGGAGCCGCTTTCCTAAATGGCCGGGAGGAGAATCAGAAAGACCGTAGCGAATATAAATGTGCTATAGTCACACAACTGGGTGGGCTCAGATGTAGTGTTCTGCGCTCCAAGCCCACCCTTTTTTTAAGCCAATTGGAGCCTCTGGCTCTAATCACGTGCTTCTAAAAAAAACAAAAAAAAAACATTGGAATCCATGCGTCCGGTGCCCTGCATGGAGATTAGGGGCCTTGCGCATGGATCAGGGGGGGGGTGACACTCACAATGTAGCGGCCACCACTGTGTTTAACAGATTGCACAGCTAAAGTCTGCACAACCTAATGGCCAGCAGGGACATCTAAAGGGGTTCTAGTTAGATGTTCTAACTTTTAATATTTGTGAAGAAGAACAAAAATGATGGCAGAGAGAGCCAATAGCTGTTTGAGGTAGTCCAATGATCAAATGGATCAGGGGGAGAGAAAGTAGCTATCAGAATGCTACTTATTAGCATATGACCAATGCAAAAACATACACAAAAGGGTTCAAAGCCTAGTGCATTACCACCAAAACCATTTATTGAAAACACACGACCGTGTTATACTCACAAGGTAGAAACTAAAATAAAATAAAATCAAATGTTCATGTATATTGTTATATTGGTGTCTTCTCTTGCAGTCACTTCAAGCAGAAGTACCGCATCCTCCTGGTGTCTATCCCAGAGCTGCTCTTCCTGCTGTGCCTCTTCGGATATCTGGTGTTCATGATTTTCTACAAGTGGTTTGCATTTGATGCCAGTCGAGCTCAGTCTGCTCCAAGCCTGCTCATTCATTTCATTGACATGTTCCTTTTCACCAAGAATAAGGGCAACATAGACCTCTTTAAAGGGCAGGTGAGCTTTATCCGCCATTTGTACAAATTCTCCATCAGTAGTGTTTTGTCACGGCCATGTGCGGTTGTATTCGATATGCGCAAAGAGATGACACAAATACTTTTAAATATAACATTTAATAAGAGTAATGACAGATACAGATGATAATAGAAAGTATAACGATAATTCATAACTAAAGATGCTGTTTCCACCATGGAGTCCCACCTGATTACGCAGCGTGGCACATAGGTAATCAGACGCATGCATGATTGCAAGCTCTGATATGATACCTTATGAGATCTTACAAGTTTTGGCTGTGGTAATAAATGACTTGGACTTTGCAGAGATTTATGCAGTGTAATAGTAGAATGTGTACATCTATCTAGGGATTGATAACATTGGCAGAATAAGTATCGGGGGTATCGTACCAAGTGTTAAGCTCAGATGTAGTCCGTATATTGCTGGAAACTCTTTTTTTAAATATACAACTAGACATACACTATTCCTTTTTTGTTTTTTTTATGTTTTTTTCATTTAGCCAGTGTGTTGAATAAAAAAAATTAGGTGGATGGAGAAATCCCCACCACCAGGACATTAGCGGCTCCCTTTTCTGTCAGAATACATTGATCAGCGGTTGCAGCTGATTGGCTTCAATTGCTGATCAAGAAAAAATGTCCAGCTTGAAAGGGTATGGCTGGTACCTGCTGAATCGGCCGAATTAGGATCAATGTATGGCCAGTTTTAGATGGATATGTGGAATTTGAAAACAGCAGTTGATGTGAAATTCTCATTGATTTCAAAACACAAATAAGTAGTATAAAGAATTACTGTACATGAGTTTTAAGCTACATTCACGTGGGCGCTTTGGCCCGGTGCAAATAGCAGTGGCAGGAATCGCCTTATTCCTGCTGCTGTTTTTGACACCTGTGAGCGGGTAGCTGCGGCCTTTTGAGTCTCTACACTGTAATGATAGGTTGCTGGCAGCCACAGCTATTCATTGCTGTTTGGACAGCCAGCGATCACCACAGGTCATTTCTGGCTGTGGACAGGCACAAAAAGCTGCACACTTCTGCAATCTTGTCATTAAAGTGTATGGCTGAGGTCGGCAACCCATCGATCAGGGCAGCATCTGCATTTGCTTCTATGGGCTGCCTGCACGCAGCCTAGAGGTGGATGCAGGCGCAACAAAAAGTGGCTCTGCAAGGAGGACAGGGCTAAGTGCCATCTGACTGAGTCCTTCTGATCTGTGAACTCTGCATTACTCCTGACATCTGGACTCTGCATTACTTATTCCTGGCCACTGACCAGCCGGGGCTGGGGCCAGCCAGCCGAGGCTCAGGCTAAAGCGCTGCATGAATGTAGCCTTAATCCCAATTTCTGATTTATTTGACAAACTTCAATTTATATTGTCAATGTTAGTGAATAAACTGTGAATAGTAAAAAATATATATATACCGTATTTATCTGCGTATAACACGCACTTTTTTCCCCTTAATAAGGGGAAAATCGTGGGTGCGTGTTATACGCCGATCCCCGCTATTTTGTGATCTGTCGGAGCGATCGCCGCCGACATTCACATAGCTTGTATTTTTAAACATGGCGCCGCGGAGTTCGGAGGGACTCGGCGGCGCTCGTTCAGCTGGGCGGAGCCGAGATATACATAGCCGAGGGTTCTCGGCTTTTCTCGGCGCCGTTCACAGTCACGCCCAGTCCCGCCATTGGACCTGTGTTATGTCCATCATAGGGACTGGGCGTGACTGTGAACGGCGCCGAGAATAGCCGAGAACCCTCGGCTATGTGTATCTCGGCTCCGTCCAGTCACTGTGTCCTCGGCGGCGCTCGTTCAGCTGAACGAGCACCGCCAAGTCTCTCCGAACTCCGCGGCGCCATGTTTAAAAATACAAACTAAACGTTTGTATGTCGACAAGGCTGCACTGGGGACAAGGCTGCACTGGGGACAAGGCTGCACTGGGGACAAGGCTGCACTGGGGACAAGGCTGCACTGGACACTGGGGAAAGGCTGCAGATGAACACTGATGAGGCTGCATTGATGGGCATTTCAATGTAAGTTTTTTTCCTTAAAATTCCTTCCTAAACTTGGGGTGCGTGTTATACACCGGCGCGTGTTATACGCCGATAAATACGGTATTAAAATGAAGGAAAACATACAAGCTGTTAGATCTTTCCATTTGAAAGATAAAAAGATAATATTAAAAAGAAGAAATGTAATCGCTTCAGTTTGCTGGACATGTACACATATAGGTTTTCTGACATATTAAAAGCTAAATTCAGGAAAAAAATAAAGTGGGCCTCAGCAACCTGTAGATCACGGAAATGTGACTGCTAGATCTCGGTCTGGCCTTGCTGACCTGCCAATCCGGGTTATCAAACAATGTAGAGAGATTACTTGTAAAGTTTGAGCTGTAGTAGGGAGCAAGAGCCGCATAAGACTATGCCTTCTCTGTAGTGCTAGCTCCTGTCCCATGCGGAGTGATACCAACTGCACTCCACCTCTTATCCTGGCTAGTGGTCTCCAAAATGGTGCCAACAGTAGGAAAGAAGATATCTTCATGTCAGTGTGAAGCAATACACTGGGCATTATAGTACAGGGCTGCTTTCACACTGATGCACTGTGGTTTAACCACAAAGCGGGTGCAGTGTACCTGCAGCTTTCCTGCGCTTAGCCATAGACTTCTATTATATCCTGCTGTTTTACCACCCCCCTACTTTAGTGTGAACGAGCCCTAACGGTGCCGCTGCCGAATGCAACTAAGGGCTCATTCACAAGTCCAGCAGGCACTGCTGCTCCTCTGAAAAGTGATCCGTGTGTGTGTGTGTTGACAGGTGGTGAGGAGGCGATATGTTGCTTCTTCACCACCAGATTTAAACCCATGAATGCCGTGCAATGCACGCAATTGCGACACAGTAGTACGGCAATTAAAGGTTTAAATCGGATGTGAGGAGACGACGCTGTGCACGGTGATCTTTGAGTTCTCCCGTGTTGATTAGGTAGGTCTTCACCTCCTTTAACGTTGTCTACTCCTGTAATAAAGGAAACAACGTTAAAGGAGGTGCATGTGCAGTAGTCATCGGCGTTCGTCTTTTTAGTAAATATCTCCTAAACCATGGAGGTTTAGGAGATATTTCAAGCACCTACATGTAAGCCTTAATATAGGCTTACCTGTAGGTAAAAGTGGTTGTACAAGGTGTACAACCACTTTTAAAATACTTTTTATTTTTAAAACTGCATGAAAACTCACATTTTCCTGTGTCTCTACTGACGCAAGGCTCTAGTAAAACAATGTGTCGCTTCTGGTTGGAATACAAAAGTCACAGGGACGATATCGCCCTTGGAAGACGTCCAATGACGAAACGCGTAGGGCAGGGTTGGATGTGACGTCACCACAAATTCTGTGGTCGTCCCCGTGGTTTTTGTATTTCGGCTGGAGGCGACACATTGTTTTACCAAAGTCTATCTATCGTGCCAGTGGAGACACCGGAAAATTTGAGCTTTTTATTATGTTTTAAAAATAATACAGTATTTTAGGACAATTTCACGCTATGCAAACCTCTTCTCTCTTTCCTCTCCTGTGTATGAGCCAATGAGCCGTTAGCATACTGGTTTGCACTTGCTGCTGCTATATAATCTTACTAGCATTGGGCTCTGATGAGTTACCCAGTAATCACGGTGGTGAAGAGCACTTTTTGGTGAATAGTATAAGAATTTAAGAAGAATACAGTCACGGTAGATATTGTGGGATATATAAACTTTTGCGCACCGTATTTTTATGGACTTTGAGTCGTATTTATTGTATTTTTGATGATTTTTTTTAGTGTGTGTATATCTATCTCTCTCTATCTCTCTCTATCTGTCTCTATCTATAGATATATAGATAGATAGATATTTTTGCCAAGATGAGAAAAAAATTTAGCACTGCACTCTGTACTTTTTTGATAATGTTGTTTTTTGCACTGCTAGTATTTATTTGCACATTTTGTTTTAGTAGGGGAGCTCACCAGTTTAAACACACATTGAACTTTAAGGCCTCATGTACACTGCTGGTGCTAAACAGACGTTTAGAAGCAGTTGGGCATTTTTTTCAACTGCTCCTGAACTCTCCTCTGTTATCTTATCAGTACATGTACACAGGGTCGTTTATAGTCATTTTTAGGCAGTTGAGTTTAGAGGTTTTTTTTGGAATGCAAAAAAAAAATGGGTTCAGAAGCTGAGTTTAGAGGCATTTCAAGCGCTAAATGCGGTAATTCGCGTTTAGCCGCGTTTCGTTTACAGGCGCTATTCATTTTTGGCTATTTAAAAAAAAAATATATATATATATACTTTTTTTTTTTTTTTTTTCCAAAAAAGCTTCTAAACGCGTCAAAACTGACATTTTTAAACATGGGTTACTATCTGTCAAGTTAAATCGTTCAGGAGAGGTTGTAAAAATGTCCTGTGTACATAAAGCGTACACACGGTCGGATTTTCCGATGGAAAAAGTGCGATTGGATTGTGTTGTCGGAAATTCCGACCATGTGTGGGCTCCATCGGACTTGTTCCATTGGAATTTCCGACACACAAAGTTTGAGAGCAGGATATAAAATTTTCCGACAACAAAATCCGACGCACAAAGTGCCACGCATGCTCAGAATAAATTAACAGACGAAAGATTTTCCGACAACTTTGTGCGACCGTGTGTACGCAAGACAAGTTTGGCCAAAAATCCATAGGAAAAAATCTGATGGATTTTGTTGTCGGAATGTCCGATCGTGTGTACAGGGCATAACACTTCGTTTTCTCCATTAATAGCACTGTCCCTTAAAACATAGTACCCTTTATTATGTATGAATACCCTTGAATGATCTAATTACCATTTGGACAGCCCCCCATTTAAATGAATATCTAGAAACTGTGGCGCAGTTTAGACATCCCTTTACAAGTAGAATTTCTGCTTTTGCTAGTCTTCTTTTTCATTGCATTATATAATGGTGAATAAGAGATGCACTTTGAAAATTCCATAATGTTGCCATTGCATCACACAAAAGGCTAGTGCAGTGAAACTTATAAGATTTCCATATAATTCTTGTGTTCTCCTGTAGGACGTTGTACAAATAACTCTAGTGATTGTTGCTGTTGCGTGTGTACCGATTCTGCTCTTTGGAGATCCCATTTACCAGTACATCCAGCACCGTAAGAAAAAAAGAGCAAGGCAAAATATTGCACAGGTAAGACACTAATCTTTGAGTAGAAATTTTTTCCCCTCAAAAGGTGCAGCCCTGGATCCCTCTGAAGAAGAACAAGCGGTCCAGCAGCTTTGTTCCCCCGACTTCACCCAAGTTGCTTTACTTTATTCCTTGGTGCACACCGATCAGCCATAACTTTTTACACCCATCTAATTTTGAGTGGGTCCCGCTTTTGCTGTCAAAACAGCCCTAACCCATCGGGGCATGGACTTCATTGGACCTCTGAAGGTATGCTGTGGGATCTGGCACCAAGCTGTTAGTAGCAGATCCTTTAAGTTCTGTAAATTTGGAGGTGGGTCCTTTATGGATTGGACTTGTTGTTCCAGCACATCCCACAAATGCTCGATTTAGATTGAGATATGAAGAATCGGGAGGCCAAGAAAACACCTGTTCCTCAAACCATTCTTGAACCATTTTTGCAGTGTGGGAGGGTGCATCATCCTGCTGAAAGAGGCCATTGCTATCAGAAATATACTGTTTCCATGAAGGGGTGTACTTGGTCAGCAACAATTTTTAGGTAGGTGGTACATGTTAAAGTAAAATCCACATGAATGGCAGGACTCAAGGTTTCCCAGCAGAGCATTGCCCAAAGCATCACACTGCCTCCACCGGCTTTCCTTCTTCCCATACTGCATCCTGGTGCCATCTCTTCACAAGATCTAAAAGCTAATGTGATTCAGACCAGGCCACCTTCTTCCATTGCTCAGTGGTCCAGTTCTGATTCTCACGTGTCCATTGTAGGCGTATTTGGCTGTGGATATGGGTCAGCATACCCTGACCGGTCTGCGGCTACACAACAAACTGTGAAGCCTATTGTCTTTCTGCTTTCAACACATCAACTTTTTGTAATGATGATCAATGTTGTTCATTTAACCTGTCAGAGGTCACAAAGTTATGGCTTATTGGTGTATGTTTGTAATAATGGTCATCTTTAGTTCTGAGGCTGCTTTCTTGCTTGCTATTTTAGTAGCACTTCAACCACTTATCAAATGGTGGTAACAAACATCCTGGAACTCAAGTGGTAAAACAAGCTCACCACTGTTTGCTACTGTTTTGTTCACTCGACTCCCAGCTATCTGGTAAACGTGACCTACCCGATCACGTTTATGGTGCTGTGAGTGACGTGCTCTGCCGTGGTTCCCTGCCATAGTATGAGTGTGACTTGAGTGACAGCTTGAGTCTGCTGGGGCTGTTGATATATCTAAGATGCCTCAGGACTTTTAGATGTCTACACAAGGGAGCCTTGTACAGGTAAAATATATTCAAATTTATCCCAGACTAGAACCACCTTGCATGCTGGCCAGGGACAAACTAAATATAAAACCCCCACAATTGTTTTAGGGGCATGGGGTTTATCTCTATTTCATAATGCTGTACCAAATAAATGATATTTTTTTTTTATACAAGCAGTGCAGCTGATTGTTGTTTGAGGAAATTGTGATGTGTTCAGGCAAATAACATTCATAAAATAGATTTTATGCACATCTAATCTTATGGGATGATTGTTGTTGAAGTGGATGGCCAGGCAACCGGTTCTCTTTACTCAAATTCATAGAAATTTGGCAGCTATTGATTATGGTGTATATTGTCTTATGAATGTGGATAACTGACGCATGCCAGTGCTGCTAAATTTATATAGGCGTTTGCATCCTTTGGTTATAAAAGGGTTATTTTACTTTTATTTTTCAGGGCGTAATAAATAATGGCGACAGGAGTGGTTTACTGGCGGATGAAGAAAACCACTCTATTGAGCCCTCAGAACATGGGGAAAAGGCAAACATGACGATGAAGAGGTAAGTATTGCTAATGGCATTCAAAAGTGTTGTCACAATGGGTAATAAAGTGGCAGGAGGATTTGGAAAGTATTTAAATTAGAACTAAAGTCTGCAGCAATCTACTGTGTTAGAGCAGGGGTAGGCAAACTTTCAGAGGTTGAGATCTACCTGGACAACATGGAGGAAAGCAAAGATCCCCTGGGGGGAGGTTGTACTAGGCGGCACCCTTAAAAAAAAAAAAAAAAACCCTGTTCCCTTTAAAAAAAACACCGTAATGTTCTGTACCAATCATCCCCCCCCCCCCAACGCATTGTCCTCTGCCCCCTTTACATCACCCCATTCCCCCCCCCCCAGTTGTGTCCTATACTCCCAGTGCATTGTCCTCTGCCTCCTTCATATCACCCCCCCCCCCAACAGTGTCCTCTGCCCCCCTCCACAGCTCAACTGTAGTGTGCTGTACCCCCCCCCCAAAACAGTGTCCTGTGCCCCCCTCCACAGCCCAACTGTAGTGTCCTGTACTCCCCCCAATAGCAGTGCCCCCCCCCCCCCCCACCAAGTAGTGTCCTATACTCCCAATGCAGTGTCCTTTGCCCCCTTCACATCACACAGCCCCCCCCCTCACTGTAGTGTCCTGTACCCCCCAAAACAGTGTCCTCTGCCCCCTAAAAAGCAATCTCTTCTCCCACCCCATCACTATAAATGTATGTCCTCTTCCCCCAATCACATCAGCCCCCTAGTGTCCTATGCCCCCCATAGCAGTGTCCTCTGCCTACCTCCCCCCACAGTAGTGTCCTCTGCCCCCCCCCCCGAAACAGCATCCTCTGCCCCCATTCACATCACCCCCCCCCCACTGTAGTGTCCTGTACCCCCCAAAACAGTGTCCTCTGCCCCCTAAAAAGCAATCTCTTCTCCCACCCCATCACTATAAATGTATGTCCTCTTCCCCCAATCACATCAGCCCCCTAGTGTCCTATGCCCCCCATAGCAGTGTCCTCTGCCTACCTCCCCCACAGTAGTGTCCTCTGCCCCCCCCCCCCCCGAAACAGCATCCTCTGCCCCCATTCACATCACCCCCCCCCCCCCCACTGTAGTGTCCTGTACTCCCCCCAAAGCAGTTGTCCTTTTCCCCCCTTCACATCACCCCCCCCCCAGCTCCATTGTAGTGTCCTGTACCCTCCAATATTAGTGTCCTCTGCCCCCACCCCCAGTGCCCTCTGCCCACTAAAAGCATTCTCTCCTCCCACCCCCTCACTGTAGTGTCCTCTGTCCCCCCTCCAACAGTTTCTCCTCCCCCCACATACACACATGCTGTGTAGGTAGCACTTCCTACCTGCGTGTGTACTGCAGAGAGGAGATCAGGAGATGGCATAGTGCTGGATGGAAGACAGGAGCAGAAGCTGCTGGAGTTAACATTTCATAAGCTTGTGATTGGTTGTAAGGACTGCCTAGCAACCAATCACTGAGCAGCCTCCCACTCTCCGCTCTGCAATGAATGACAGCGGCGGAGCCTGGGGGGAGGCAGAGCCGTGGTCGCTATCCACCTGTCGGCTCTCCGTGGTTGATCGGGATCGACGGCTTGCTGACCCCAGTTTTAAAGTAATACCCCCTACTTTGTGCAACTTTCTCTCCTTATTGCAACATTAAGGCTCGGTTCATGTATATCCTAATGGGATGTGTTTTTGGGTTTCGCCGCTTCCAATTCGCATGACAGGTGATTGTGACCGGCTCTCTATGGAGCCCGGTTCACATATCTCTGCAGCGGCCCCGGTGCGAATTGCACAGAAGTCCTGTGCATCTCCTGGTCCATTTCAGGTCCAAAATCGGGCTGAAATCGGACCTGAAACAGTGAAAGGGGACACACCGGACCCCTGCTGTGAGCTGCTCCATACGGCAGTGTGAACCCAGTGTTAATGTTCCCTCCTCGCTCCTCTTACTTATCCTGACTACCCTGTATAAAAAGGTCTGTGCAATTACTATTTTTATTTACGCTCTGGTCTCATCTCGTAATCCTACAGCTCTTGTGCAAGGGAGCGCTTGACGACGGCTGTGAATTCTGGGAGCTGTGACATTACCCATAGGCTCCCATGGCCCAGCCATTGTTGGTGCGCTCTCCTCTGCAGCAGCCCATCACTGATACAAGGGAGCCAGAGCTGCAGGATAACGTGACCGTAGTAGATTAAAAATAGGTATGTACACAGGTCTTTTCTTTACGGGGTAGGCAGGATAGCTAGGAGGAGGGGAGAAGGAACATTTTTAAGAATAGTTGGAGGTTAGACATTCCTTCCACTTTTACTAGAGGTTTATGAAAATTACACAAACGGAAAAGCACAGCACACTGTACACAAGTATTCAGTACGCTGTCAATAGCAGAGGAAGTCGTATAGTGTGCATCCAGATGAAACTGGCTCTATGGAGGTTGTGTGCACCCCATAGAACAAGGTTTCTCAACTCCAGTCCTCAAGTACCCCCAACAGGTCGTGTTTTCAGAATTTTCCTCAGATGAAACCGCTGTGGTAATTACTAAGGCAGTGAAACTAATCAAAATACCTGTGAAAATAATGGATAGCCAGAAAACATGACCTGTTGGGGGGGTACTTGAGGACTAGCGTTGAGAAACATTGCCATAGAACACAGCAGCATTGGAGCAAACTCTATAGCCCAGGGGAATATCTATGGCGGTCAACAGGTCTGGTGGAAGGATGGGTGTCATACGGTCAGGTGTCCAGCCAAGTGTGCCTGCTGCTATGCCCTTCAATGATAACTGAGACACACAGTAGGTAGAGGGAGAAAACTGAAGAGCTGCACAGATTTTTACTAAGTGCCCGAAACAGAGGGAAATGGGACAGAGAACAGGTGAGGCTGTAGATGCATTTTCGGAACTGGGGACCAAAGATATGGAGTGTCTTAAGGAACCTTGGCTTACAGTAACAGATCTGTTTCTTCCCTATTACAGTTTGATGCCGCCGAGGTATTCCTGCACCAAATGATTCATACCATAGAATACTGTCTGGGCTGCATCTCTAATACAGCATCCTATCTCCGACTGTGGGCACTGAGTCTGGCTCATGCACGTAAGTGTATATTTATATTTTTTTCCCTAAACACCCATAATGTTTCCTTTTTAAAGCACAACTCTGGGCATTTTTTAAAATACTGGGCCTCTAAGCAAAGTAAAAAATGTAAAAGCCACCCAGGCTGCAACATACCTTTTTAATCAGGAATTGTCAAGGCAATTCTTCTATTCCTCTACAAGATGTCCTTTGTCTTGGGGTTGAATGACACCTGCTGGCACCCTTCATTCAATGTATGCAGGAAGCAGCTCTCTGCATCTCCGAGAACTGTCCATCACCAAAGAAGAGGACCCCATGTGTCCCATAACTGGCCAGCAGACTTCGAAAAAAGCATGGAGCCTAGGAGAGGGGCACCTATGGAGGCTAGGGACAGGTAGCACAAAGAGGATTAAAGACTACCCATGCCTCAGTGTGATTGATGGACACTTCTACTACCACCGTTCGACTGTCAGTAATAAAGCAGATGGAGTTGGTTGAGTGATGCCAGGAGTACTAGAGGTAGTCTGAGTGGAAAAATACTGGATGCCACTTCAGAGTATAAATGGAGTAGTAATGGGTGGCAAAGTGATCAATTGTGTCACTTTGGACATCACATTTTAAAGTGGAACTTTAATGGAAAAAAATGCCAAACAGACAGGGTTTTTTTATGCTGAAGAGACAATGGGGTTGATTTACTAAAGCTGGAGTGTGCAAAATCTGGTGCATCTCTGCAGAGAAACCAAAAATTTTTTTTTTTTGTTGTTTAAAGCTTAATTGAACAAGCTGAATCTAGAAGCTGATTGGTTTCTATGCAGAGCTACACCAGATTTTGCACTTTCCAGCATTAGTAAATCAATCTCAATGTCTCTTCTCCATTAAAGTCTCTTAACTATGCCCTGTACACTGAGGTGCGCATGGGCATCTGAGTGTACAACTTTGGGACTGCCAAGATGAATAAACTCCCGTGCATGCACAGCAGTGATGTAGTCTTGGCCTGGCCAGTGAAAAATGGACATAGATTGGTGACCAAAGATCGGTACCCGGAAGCTGATCGGCCGAACATGTGAGCAGCAGGTGGGGAAATCTGAGTCCCCACCGTTCTGGAGAGAAGGTGAGTATAGTTCCACTTTAATATTAAGTGATATTAGAAATAATAATTGTGCATACGCAGTACTTTTTTTTGCATTTCTCCTAAAAAAGTAGTGTACTTCTGTATGTGATTGTGCCTATGGACATCTGTGCCTACAGCCTCGTAACTGTAAAGCTGCAGTGTGAGATCTCAGAGGCACTGCAGATCGCTAGTCTAGAATAAAGTGGATTTGGTAATGGCACGACTGTCCACCTTGCTGGAGGTTATGATATGAACATGCAAAGTCCTGCCTCTACCAAGATGGCCGTTCCCATACAGAAACACAGTGCAGGACAAGACATGGTAAGTCGCCAATGGCAAAAGATCTACTGCAGAGATACTACAGGCAATGCTGGTGACTAATTCTTGCTTGTCCCCCTGCCTGCCTTTTTTGAGCACAGCTTTCACAGTTCAGTTCAATTAAGTGCTGACTGTGCATAAGCATTGATATCATTTACTTTTAGCTGGGGGTCTGCTCTAAAGCTTAACAGTAGTTCTTGGACATTTTGTTGACTTTTCTTCTTTTTTTTTTCTGCATTGAGCGCCTTTTTGAAGAGATTTGCAGTACACTTTTCCTATCAGTAACATGTGCACTACTAATGATTGATGGCCTCTAAGCTACAAAACCAAGCTGAACTCACCTGATTCTTCTTTTTTCTTATACCCACAGAACTGTCTGAAGTCTTGTGGCAGATGGTCATGCACAATGGTTTAAACCACAGCACTCGTGAATGGAGTATTGCTATTGTTCCTGTTTTCGCATTTTTCGCGGTGCTGACGGTAGCTATTCTGCTCGTCATGGAAGGTCTCTCAGCCTTTTTACATGCCCTCCGTCTGCACTGGTAAATACAAATGAGAGTTTTCTTTGATTAGTAGAAAAGAGTAAACTTGTATTTCCTTGAATTCGAAAATGGCTCTTAAGGCTCAGTTCACACTACTGAAATGTGACTGATGCAATTTACAGTGTGACTTTGCATATTCCATGGGGGCCAAGTAACACTGTAAATCACACTACAGTAGTGCAGGAACCTTTTCCAAAATCGCACTTTGCTGAGTTGCATTGATTAGAATGGGCGCCATTGAAAACAATATAATTTCCCTAGTCATGCTACGGTCAGGACTCTGTGCAGGCCAGTCAAGTTCCTCCGCCCCAAACCCGCTCATCCATGTCTTTATGGACCTTCCTTTGTGCACTGGTCCAAATCATTTGGTGGTGGGGGGGGGACTATGGTGTGGGGTTGTTTTTCAGGGGTTGGGCTTGGACCCTTAGTTCTAGAGAAGGAAACTCTTAAGGTGTCAGCATACCAAGACATTTTGGACAATTTCATGCTCTCAACTTTGTGGGAACAGTTTGGGGATGGCCCCTTCTTGTTCCAACATGACTGCACACCAGAGCACAGAGCAAGGTCCTTAAACACATGGATGAACTTGATTGGCCTGCAAAGAGTCCTGACCTCAATCCGATAGAACACCTTTGGGATGAATTAGAGCGGAGACTGCGAGCCAGGCCTTCTCGTCTGACATCAGTGTCTGACCTCACAAATGCGCTTCTGGAAGAATGGTCAAACATTCCCATAGACACACTCCTAAACCTTGTGGACAGCCTTCCCAGAAGAGTTGAAGTTGTTATAGCTGCAATGGGTGGGCCAACTCAATATTGAACCCTACGGACTAAGACTGGGATGCCATTAAAGTTCATGTGCATGTAAAGGCAGGTGTCCCAATACAGTATGTGTGTATGTATGTATGTATGTATGTATGTGTATATTTTTTTTCCCCTTTCACCTCTGTGTCTATAGTAGGAGTCTCCAAACTTTCTAAACAAAGGGCCAGTTTACTGCCCTTCAGAATTAAGATGGACCAGACTGGCCATAGAAATTAGTAGATTAATAGAATAGAAATTGTTCTGGAGTCAGTGGGAATAAACCATGCATCTTTAGCATTAGGGGGGAGGAATAGTGTCCCATCCTTGGTGTCGGTGGGCAGAATATTTCCTTATCCTTGGTGTCAATGGGAGAAATAGTGCCCTGTTGTTGATTTCAGTAACAGGAATTATGCCCCATTGTTGGAGACAGTGGGAGGAATAGTGTCCCAAAGGCCGGATAAGGGCAAGCAAAGGGCCACTTCTGGCCCCCGGGCCACAGTTTGGAGACTGATAATCTATAGACACACACAGCCTGGCTTGGCATGTTATACTTACCTGCTCTATGAAATGGTTTTGCACAGAGCAGCCCCGATCCTCCTGTTCTGGGATGCCCCGGTGGCGCTCCTGGCCCCTCCTTCTCATCGGGTGCCCCCATGGAGAGCCACTTTCCATGGGGGCACCCATGTGGGTGCGCTCACGAGTCTCGCTGCTGCGTCCATTGACAGACTCGAGGCCCCCCCCACTCTCGTGTCACTGGATTTGATTGACAGCAGCGGGAGCCAATGGCTCCCCCTGCTATAAATCCGATGAGAACCGAGACATCGGCTGGAGTTGCTGGGCTCATGCTCGTCATTTGAACGAACAGGTTCAGGTAAGAAAAAGGGGGTTCTGGGGGCAGCTGCAGCACAGAAGTTTTTTTCACCATTAATGCAGAGAATGCATTAAGGTAAAAACCTTTATTCTATTGGTTTTCATCTTATAAGTTATAGGGGGCTTCAACTGTGGCCTCTGACATCAGCAAATGGCCGCATATAATGTTCAGTATATGGAATGCTTGAGAGGACTGTTAGGGACTGCAGACCTATTAGAGGAAATGCGGGTCAGTGTGTGTGGACAGGACACATTTTGGGCTGGGGAAATGCTGCAGAAGACGATATAAAATTGAGAACGTGTTACATGAGGCTAGTCAAGATCCCTTCTATCACCCCATAATCAATGAAGAAAAATAGAACGTTGGGACTTTAAATGAGACGGTGACCTGGTAAGGTCAATTGCCTCCGTCCCTTTCTAAATGAGACAAGCGGGAGGACTGAGGGTTGGGACTTTAGATGAAGCACGCAGGTGTATAAATTTTTACATTTTTTGGAAATCCAGTAATCTGTTACATGAGGGTAATCATGAGTAGACATAGATAACCAATGCGATTCATTATTCATACATTAACATACATTACATACAGTAATTACAAATTGCCACTTAGTACTATAAATCGCATTATAAAAGTAATGATTTGGTCAGCTAAAACATATAATTAGGCATAAAAGATGAGTCATAAGAGGGCCAATGAGAGCTGGAGGTGTGTGTCGGTGTAAATCCAGGAAGTGAACAGGCAGCAGCTTCAGCTGTCCACAGTTAAAATGGCTGCGGCCAGACTCGGTGAAGGGAGATTTCTTCAGCATATTTGGCAAGTACAAAATATAAAAATAAATATATATATATATATATATATATATATATATATATATATATATATATATATATATATATATATATATATATATATATATATATATATATATATATATATATATATATATATAATATATCTCTTTAAAAAAATCTGCTTTTATTGGAAGCTATTTATGATCTCAATCATTCATTTGTTGTCATTTTTCTCCTCTGCAGGGTGGAGTTTCAGAACAAATTTTATACTGGCAGCGGATACAAGTTCACTCCTTTTTCCTTTGAGACGTTCTATTGATTTTAGACCGGCTTTGTTTTTTTTTTTTTGTTTTTTTGTTTTTTTTTTACTAGGGATTCTAAGAGGTCCAATGGAATGACTGTTGATGGACAAAAGAGTGTGTACTTTGCATTGCAAAATAAATTCATTTTAAGCATTGGAAGCATATTGTCTTTGTTTCTTTATAGAAGGAAGTTAGAGCAATTCTGTTGCCAGTTTGCTTGGTAAAGCTGCAAGCATTGTCTTCACCCTCTGACACACTACCAGGATGTGTCTGATGCCTGTGTCTACTACTGAAGTGTTCAGGTTCCATCTGCTGGCTGCAGGCACTACATTACACAGCATACACGTCACTACACAACTCAAGAGATGTTGTTCCGTTCTCAAGAAAACACCACCAGTGCCCAGTTATAATTTATTCTAGCCTACAGCTAAAGTATACATTTGTCTTGCATTCGTTGATGGAGACCACTCTTCTAAATTCTTGACCATAGGGTTTATGGTGCCACCTACAGGAGTAGGACACTAGGGAGAAAAAGAACACTGCACCACCTATGGACAGTTGTAGCTGGTATAAATCCCCTCTGCTAAAGGGAAGCTAGTTATTTCTGCCTAGTGTTTCAGGAGTAAGGACCTAGTTCCCTACTGTTAGCTTTTTCCTGGGATTTTTTTCTGCAGAGATCTTCAGTCAACACCCGGGCTGGGCAATGGGCTGGATAATCTAGATCCAGTGGTCACCACACACTAGCCAACAAACAAACGCAAACTTTTAGCTACACGCTGGGTCGGCTACGACAGCCCCATCCTGGACTTGGGGCAGCCAGAGAATTATTATCTCAAAATGTAAAGCCAATATCCGAGCTGACCACAAAAATGAAATGTGCCCCATCAACCGATGCAGGAAACAATAGCTGTTTTTTCCAGGAAATTACCGTTTTTTGCTAGTGTCCTGTCAGTCAGTGGTTCTCAACCCTGTACCTGTGAATGGGACCCAAGGATGTTTAGCATGGTCCGTTTTTTGTATAGTGAAGCATAGAAACCTCTTCATAAGGGAGAAGAGATCCATCACCTACAGCAGTGGTTCTCAACCCTGTCCCCAAGTACCCCCAACAGGCCATGTTTGCAGGTTTTCCTTTATCTTGCACAGGAGCTTTAAACCAGAGTCAATGGCCTTGTATTTTGGACAGCTATTTTATCTAATGCTGCGTACACATGATCGGAAATTCGGCCAGCAGAAGACTGATGAGAGCTTTTGGTCGGAAAATGCGACTGTGTGTATGCTCCATCGGACTTTTGTTGGCCGAATTCCAGCCAGCAAAAGATTGAGAGCAGGTTCTCAATTTTTCGGTTGGAAAAAGTTCCTATTCGAAAATGCGATCGTCTGTAGCAATTCTGACATGCAAAATTTCTACGCATGCTCAAACAATTTGACACATGGTCGGAAGCATTGAACTTCATTTTCTCGGCTCGTCGTAGTGTTGTACGTCAACGCGTTCTTGACGGTCGAAAGGTCAGAGAACTTTTGTGTGACCGTGTGTATGCAAGGCAAGCTTGAGTGCAATCCCGTCGGAAAAGCCATCATATTTTTTCCGACCAAAATTCCGATCGTGTGTACGTGGCATAAGGGAAATTCCCAGAACATGGCCTGTTGGGGGTACTTGGGGACAGGGTTGAGAACCACTGCTGTAGGTGATGGATCTCTTCTCCCTTATGAAGATGTTTCTATGCTTCACTATACAAAAACAGACCGTGCTAAACATCCTTGGGTCCCTTTCACATGGGTGGTCCCAATCAGACCATGAGTTACCCTCTATGGAGTGACTGATGCCAACGGACACACCCTCCTATTTTCCTATTTGTTCCCCAGCCATCTCGTTGATCAGGTCGGATGACAGTTGGATGGAATCGGACAGGCAATCCATTTCCATCTGACCGCCCCATAGAAGAAAGTGGGCTGTGTCCATGTCCGTTCTGCATAAGCGGAGCAGACACGGACCTGTCATCCGCCTGCTCTGCAGACAGATTCCCTGCTGAGCAGGCGCTTGTCTGAAAGGGGCCTTAGACCCAATGTATGCAATAACTACCTTTGTGAAACATTATATAAATACATAAGGATGTGGAACGCTCTTCCACAAGCAGTGGTATCACCACGGAGTGTCGATCAAAAACTATTAGATGGGCATCGTTAACAAACGCAACATACGGGTATATGGGATTTATAATTGACAAACACACACAACACGGGTTGAACTGGATGGACTGGTGTCTTTTTCCAACCTTACCAACTATGAAACAAAAAAATTATTAAAAGTACATACAGTACAGGGGAAAAAGAATACAGGAGCTCCACCCGCACAGCCGAGTCGTTCATTCACAGGTATATGTAAATGAAGAAATTACAAATCGCACGCAGCCGCACACAAAATGTGCTGATTGAAAGAAATCACATGGGGTGCCATTAATGCTTGGGCCTCATGCACACTGGACGTTCTAAAATGCCTGTAGCGTTAGCTGTAGAATGAGTTTTGCAGTAGCGTTTTTTAGCTGTTGTGTTTTTTTAGCAAAACTATACTCCCACAAAAGTTTTATGGTTGATAAACGCCCAATAGCAAAGTTAGAGCGTTTTTTTACAGCTGAAAAATTCCTCTTAACCACTTGGAGACTGGAAGATTTCCCCTCTTAATGACCAGGCCATATTTTGCGATATACGGCACTGCGACGATTTAACTGACAATTGCGCAGTCGTGCAACGTTGTACACAAACAAAATTGCCCTTTTTTCCCCCCACAAATAGATCTTCCTTTGGTGGTATTTGATCACGTCTGTTTTTTTTGTTTTTTTGTGCTATAAACAAAAAAAAAACAATTTTGAAAAAAAACTAACTATTTACTTTTTGCTATAATATCCAAAAAATAAAATTCTTCATCAGTTTAGGCCAATATATATTCTTCTACATATTTTTGGTAAAAACTATTGCAATAAGCGTATGTTGATTAGTTTGCGCAAAAGTTATAGCGTCTACAAAACAGGGGATAGATTTATGGCCTTTTTATTATTTTACTAAGAAATGGCAGCGATCTGCAATTTTTAGCGGAACTGCAACATTGCGTCGGACAGATCGGACACTTTTGACGTTTTTTTTGGAACCATTGACGTTTATAAAAATGCACTGATTACTGTGTAAATGTCACTGGCAGGGAAGGGGTTAACACTAGGGGGCGATCAAGGGGTTAAATGTGTTCCCTGGGAGGTGTTTCTAACTGTGGGGGGATGGGACTGACTGGAGGAGGAAAGAGATCACTGTTCCCAATCACCAGCAACCGCAGATCTCTCTCCTAACCTATCAGAATGGGGATCTGTTTACATTGACAGATCCCCATTCTGGCTCTTTTTCCTGCAATTGAGGGTGGCCAGCGGGCGTCGGCCATGCACATTGGGTCCCCCGCCGTGTGGCCGCTCACCTGCTGTCTCTCTTAAAGGACTTGACGTACAGCTACGGCGATTCGTGGGACAGAGCCAACCTGCCGCAGTATGACGGCAGCTGGTCAGCAAGTGGTTAAAACCCTTTTTCTAGGGGGGTTTTCCAGCCAGAAAAAGCCCATGTCCAAAAATGCCAACAGCAGCTTATGTGTGCATGGACACCTAGGAGCACATGGTGGGGAGTTAACTGGCTGCCGAAAAAAACGCCCAAAGCCAAAAACGGCCGCTGTAAAATCACGGGATCTTTCAGAATCATATTACATCCAGCAACAAAAAGCAGATGTACCTTTTTATAGCATTACTTAATTAATTTCGTACATTTTCAGCTCTCTTCTGTCTTTCCATTTGAGCATTTGCATGAGATTCACCAACAGTTAATATTCAACATCAGGAACACAAAGTCACTAATTTATAGCAAACATTAGAATCTAATTGTATAATCTCCCTTAGATCTTCCAACAAGTATTTAGTGCAAGAACCTGCCTGATTGGGTAGAGTCCTCATATTACATCATTTTTGGTGGAACTTTTGACTGTTCAGAGATTGTATGGTCAAATAGTAATTTGTGTGGTGCGCCTAAAACAGTTTTTCGTGATATCGTGTTCAGATGAACTTTAAGGCGACACATAAAATCGCATATGAAATTGAAACCCATTTGTTTCAATGGCACCCGTCCCAATCTGTGACTAAAGTCGCAGCATCTTTAAAAAAAGTTCCTGCACTACTTTGATGCTGCTTTCCTGCAACCTGAGTGCCAAAAAGTGCAATAAGTCATATTCGAGTCGCACTGGAAATCGTGTAACTTTAGAGTCGCACCAGAACTGAGCCTAAGGGTTAGTTGACCTTTACCAAAAACTACCTATGCAGGTGTGGGGTGCTTGTAGGAGTGAGGGACATTGAATTCTAGGGCTGACTGTATGACCAAAGTTTAAAAATGCCTTTGCTACAGGTATAGGCTATTTACATACAGTACCTCCTGATGCCTGGCTGAAAAACTCCCAGAAATTGAACCTAATCCCCCCCCCCCCCCCCCCACTTCATGTGTTGATGCTAGAATGTTGCTGGATACTTGCAGCCATTACTGCTCACCCCACCTCCTTTCTATGATTTAGACCTCCTTGCACGTGCTCTCTCTCTCCCCTGTTGCAGTAGCTCTGAACTCAGCGATGTTGCCATAGAGGAGATGGTGAACCACAGATGTAGGGGATTTGGGAGCTCGCTCCTGTGATGGTGGGCATGAGAAGTAAAAGTTGGGAGTGTCTTGGCAATGTCCTAGCAACAAGACTGGATGGGTGACCTCATCTCTGGAAGTTTTTCAGCCACATTTTTGAAAGGTATGTAAATGGCCTACACCTCTGTAGGTGAAAACTGTGCAGCTTTGACCAAAGTTGGATAATGCCCTTACTATTTAGGGCATTATCCAACTATGGTCAAAGCTGCACAGTTTTTTTGTTTGTTTGTTTGTTTTTTATAGTACAGGTGCCCCTTATCTGCATAGACAGTTTTTTGCTTAAGGTGAACCAACTTCAGGATAAGGCTTGTAACACATAAATAGCTCCCTCTCACCATGCACTAAGCACCATTATTTCTGCCCATTTGAGGTTGTGAATTATAAAAACATCTTACATTACATGTAGGGTTGCCACCTGTCTGGGATTTACCCAGACAGTTTGGGTTTTGAATCAGGTGTTCGGGTTTCAGGCGGACTGAAACCTGGACACATTATTCATACTGGGTTGTGGCTCCCCAAGTAACCAAGAAGGTCATACACAAATCTGTTGCCCTCTGGGATCTGTAGGCGGCTATCTGGTTTGGCATCACTGGGAGGCAGGGCGATTATGTCAGCAAGAGCAATTTGGCCACACCCACTGTCCGCTGTAGCGCACTGCATTACTACTCTCCTTGGTGGCACCCAAAGGTGTCCCAGGCTGCTAAAGTGTTCGGGTTTGGCTTGAAGAAAAGGTGGCAACCCTAATTACATGGCTGATGACATCACCTTCAAGCCCATCTTAGATCCTAGTGTGGCTAAGAGGAAGAACCAGTGAGGTTTGGCATTTCATACCATCCACTTACATTCCCCTTATAGATTGCTGCTCTTTGTAGTTGTTGGACTTTTTACAGCCATTAAAATAGACTACTAATAAGACCCACTGTCTGAAGAAAGCTCTGTGCTCCTCACAAGAGGGCAGTTACATGACTAGCCATCTTGCTCTTAGGAGGGAGCAGGTGCAACTAGTCATCCAAAGTGGAAACCGCTATGCAAAGACTTGCTGAGGAACATGTTCCAGCCTACATTTTGATGATGGCAAATCATTATCATTTCTCTGCCTTTTAGCGAAGATCGACTGTAGCACCTGTTCTTATCAGTGTTCAGTAGAGGTGGTCCACCGTCATTCTGGCCTTATGGCTGGCTATATAGTGCCCCTACTGGTATGATGGGGGTCCTGAGGGATCTTCCAGTGGGAACAGAAACTTGGTGAGGAGGGGTAAGGGAGTAATTCCCCGGAGAAGGAGCCCAGTGCCTCATCATTTGATGGAACTACCTTGCTTGGCCAGGGGCTGTGAAGGCAGATGTCTATGTCAAGCACCCCCTATGCATGGTGTCCAAGAGGTTCCAGAGTAACGCTATGCTTTTGGGAACCCACTGTGTGAAACGACACTAGGCCATTACACATGTGCTTTTTTCTGCACTCATGGGCTAAGCCTTTTGACCAAGACCAGAGCAATTTTTGTTATTTCTTTTTTGCTTTGGATTCTAGGGTGGTGGGCCTACCCCGAAGTCTAGGGGGAGGATATGTGGCCATTAGGTTCCTTCCGCCTCTGACTAGGGGGGGGGGTCCTCTCTTTGGGGGAGCCTCACCTAGTACTGCTTCCGCTGATTATGAGGCGAAGGTTCTGCCAGGTCTTTTGGCTAGGTGGACCTGAGTATGAGGATTCCTGGGCCATGAGGGGTCAGGCAAGGGTCCTCCCCCTTCGTAAGGGATCTATAAGAAACATCCTAAGTCACTATTTTTGTGTGTGTTCACTTTTAGTGTTTATGCCCCGCAGGGTCAGGGGCAGAGAAAGAAAAAAAATGGTAAGGTAAATTTTAAGAATGGCTGAAAAAAAAAATGTAGGTAATAGTAAGGCTGTGGCTTTGGCAAAGTACCATAGCTTAATATCCAAGCATGCGGTAGTTCATATGTACAAAAGAATCATGTACAAACATGCCTGGTATCCTGGCTCATACCTTTCTTTTGTTGAATTAGTAGGATCTTACCAGTTGGGATTACTGCCATTAGGGAAGTAGTCCAAAAATGTTCCAATAGGTCCATGCACTGACGCAAATTACTCCCTGTACAGTGCATCTGGAAAGTATTCACAGTGCTTCACTTTTTCCACATTTTGTTCTGTTACAGCCTTATTCCAAAACGGATTAAATTCATTATTTTCCTCAAAATTCTACAAACAATACCCCATAATGACAACGTGAAAGAAGTTTGTGTGAAATCTTTGCAAATTTATTCAAAATAAAAAACGAAAAAAATCACATGTACATAAGTATTTGCAACCTTTGCCATGACACTCAAAATTGAGCTCAGGTGCATCCTGTTTCCACTGATCATCCTTGAGATGTTTCTACAACTTTATTGGAGTTCACCTGTGGTAAATTCAGTTGATTGGACATGATTTGGAAAGGCACACACCTGTCTATATAAGGTCCCACAGTTAGTGCATGTCAGAGCACAAACTAAGCCATGAAGTCCAAGGAATTGTCTGAGACAGGATTGTATCGAGGCACAGATCTGGAGAAGGGTACAGAACATTTTCTGCAGCATTGAAGGTCATATTGAGGAGGTCCTATTGAAGAAGTTTTAAACCCACCAGGACTCTTCCTAGAGTGGGCCGCCCCAGTCAAACTGAGCGATCGGCGGTGAAGGGCCATAGTCAGGGAGGTGACCAAGAACCCGATGGTCACTTTGACAGAGCTCCACCGTTTCTCTGTGAAGAGAGGAGAACCTTCCAGAAGAACAACCATCTCTGCAGCACTCCACCAATCTGTCCTGTATGGTAGAGTGGCCAGGCGGAGGCCACTCCATAGTAGAAGGCACATGACCGCCCACCTGGAGTTTGCCAAGGCACCAGAAGAACTCTCAGACCATGAGAAACAAAATTCTCTGGTCTGATGAAACAGAGATTGAACTTTTTGGCCTGAAATGAGGCACCGCTCATGATCTGGCCAATACCATCTCTACAGTGAAGCATGGTGGTGGCAGCATCATATTGTGGGGATGGTTTTCAGCAGAAGGAACTGGGAGACTAGTCGGGATTGAGGGAAAGATGAATGTAGCAATGTATAGAGACATCCTTGATGAAAACCTGCTTCAGGTTGCTCTGGACCTCAGACTGGGGTGAAGGTTCATCTTCCAACAGGACAATGACCTTAAGCACACAGCCAAGATAACAAAGGACTGGCTACAGGACAACTTTGTGAATGTCCTTGAGTGGCCCAGCCAGAGCCCAGATTTGAACCCAATTGAACATTCCTGGAGAGATCTGAAAATGGCTGTGCACCGACACTCCCCATCCAACCTGATGGAGCTTGAGAGAGAAAGAAGAATGGGAGAAACTTCCAGCACTGTACTGCTGCGCTCCAACCCTATAATATCATCCATCGTCTTGTAATCCGGAAAGGACTGAAGACATAAAGTGATTGTAGCGTGTCATGGACCTGCCCTCTTACAAAACAAGTTTTTTTTTTTTTTTATATATATAATTGTATTATATTCAACTTTTAAATTAATACCATCAATTTAAATTAATATGAATTTATTGTTGGCCATTATTGGCACCTTTAGTGCAAGAAAAGTCAAGAAAAATGCAGTCTACAGTCTCTGACCATCTTTTGTATCATGTCTGGAATCTCTTGCTTAGACCCCTTCACACTGAGGCACTTTACAGGCGCTACAGTGCTAAAAATTGTGCCTGCATAGCGCCTCTCCTGTCTCTCTAGTGTGAAAGCCCTAGTGCTTTCACACTGGAGCGGTGCGCTTGCGGGACGTTAAAAAAAAGAAAACTGCAAACAGCATCTTTGGAGCAGTGTATACACCACTCCTAAACCGCTCCTGCGGTTTAGGAGTGGTGGGGCAGCGCAGCTATACCAGCGCTTTGCTGTGGTTTTAACCCTTTCTCGGCCGCTAGCGGGGGTAATAGCGCCGCAAAATTGATGGTAAAGCACCGCTAAAAATAGCGGCGCTTTACAGCCGACGCACCCACCACCCCAGTGTAAAAGGGGTCTTAAAAAGGAAGTAAACCCTGATTGGTTTTACTTCCTCTTTGTTTCCCTGCAAAGGTAAAGCATAATGGGCTACTATGCATCGCATAGTAGCCCATTATGTGTCACTTACCTGACACAGGAGCCTGCGATGTCACCGCTGTCCCCTCTTCCACGAAGCATCCATCTTGCTTCCAGGTATCGCGGCTCCGGTGCTGTGATTGGCCGGAGCCGCCACTAACGGCACGATTGCCGTTAGAAACAGCACGCTCAGTGCACCTGCGCGCCGTTGTCTACGGCACATGCGCGGTAGACATTGGTGCCTGTCTAAACCTACACGGTTTAGGAGATATTTCTTGCACCTACAGGTAAGCCTTAAAGTGGTGTTCCGGCTGAAATTATACTTTTTAAATAAAAATACCCCTATAATACACAAGCTTAATGTATTCTAGTAAAGTTAGTCTGTAAACTAAGGTCTGTTTTGTTAGTTTATAGCAGTAGTTTGTTATTTTATAAACTTACAGCAGGCCGTGGCCATCTTAAGTGTGGGCATCTGAAGCCAGACTGTATTTCTTCCTGGATCTCATCCTTGCAGATCTGGCACATGCTCGGTGCAGCACAAGCAGTGTAATAGGTTTCAGGTCAGGTTTCCATAGCAACGGCAGTGTCAGAGGAAGTTACCGCCTCTTCCCAGAAGGCATTGCAAACAGAAAATGATGCGATGGGCCGCAGGCCAGGGAGGAGGAAGTGAAAAATGAATACAGCAGATATACAGTAGGTGCTGAGAAATAAAATAAAAAAATATCCAATTTGTTTACAGTGCACAGTTTAGTGAGGGATGCTGAAGAGTTGTAAAAGTGGGTGGAACTCCACTTTAATCTAGGCTTACCTGTAGGTAAAAGTGGTCTGTAAGGGTTTACAACCACTTTAAACCTTAACACATTGCTAATAGTATTAGCAAAATTTCCATTTAATGCACCTCTAGCAGATATGATACAGAAGATGGTCAGAAACTGCAGACATAGTACAGGAGATCAATGCAGCCTCACCAGTGCCCGTCATATGCAGCCTGCCAGGGCCCAGTAGCCTCACCAGTGCCCAGCATATGCAGCCTGCCTGTGCCCGCATCAGCGGCAATCTCCATGTGTCACGGAGCTGGATTTGAATTGCCCGGGCTGCAGTAACAATGTCCCGCCTCCTGTGATCACATCACACTGACTCAATGTCCTGCCATTGGATCAGTATGCCGTCTATCACAGGAGGTGGGAAATTGTTACTACGGCCTGGGCAATTCAGCTCCGTGACACATGGAGATTGTGGCGAGGAAGAGGGAGTGGAGGACTGGGCGCGCCAGGATGACACTCCCGCAATGGGTGGCACCTGGGGCAGACCACGCTCCTTTTCGGTACGGCTTTTTTTTCCTTTCGGCCGAATGAAAAAACAGTTTTCGGGTCGAAATTTCGGTTCACCTCTAATATATATATGTATATTCCACGTATCAATGCTTAAAGCGGAGTTCCACCCAAAAATGGAACGTCCGCTTTAAGGGAAGGTGACCCCCTGACATGCCACATTTGGCATGTCATTTGTTTGGGGGGGGGGGGGCGGAAGCCCTCTAAAAAGAGGGTTCTAGCTCCCACTTCCTCCCGGGACTCCGCGGAGCCGGAAGTCAGTTCACCTCCCCCCTCCCTCTCAGCAATCATCTGGGATATGTCACAGGTCCCAGATGATTGCCCGTCCAGTCACAGCGCACCGCGCCCACAGTGATAATGCCGGCGCCGCAGAGAGGTGGAGGAGACGAGAGACGAGCGGGGCTTCCTTCCCCCGCATTGCTGGACCCTGGGACAGGTAAGTGTCCGATTTATTAAAAGTCAGCAGCTGCAGTATTTGTAGCTGCTGACTTTTAATTTTTTTTTTTTTTTTTTAAGCGAAACTCCGCTTTAAGAGACATTCATTTTTTCTCATTTGCTGCGATTAAAATGTTTAAACTTTCTTTAACCACTACAATACCGGGCACTTATACGCCTTCCTGCCCAGACCAAATTTCAGCTTTCAGCACCGTCACACTTTGAATGACAATTGCGCGGTCATGCAACACTGTACCCAAACTAAATTTTTATCATTTTGTTCCCACAAATAGAGATTTCTTTTGGTGGTATTTTTATTTTCTGCTAAACAAATAAAAAAAAAAAGACTGAAAATTTGGAAAAAAACTTTTTTTTTTTGGTTTCTGTTACAAAACTTTGTAAATAAGTAAGTTTTCTCCTTCACTGATGGGCACTGATAGGGCTGCACTGATGGGCACCGATGAGGTGGCACTGATGATGGGCACTAATATGCGACCCTGATATGCAGCACTGATGGGTACACATAGGTGGCACTGATAGGTGGCACGGATGGGCACTGATAGGTGGCACTGATGTAAACTAATGGATGGTACTGATGGGCATCACTGATTGGCAGGCATTATTGTTTGGCACTGATTGGCATCCATTGTGGGCACTAATTGGCATCCCTGGTGGCATACCTGGTGGTGACTAGTGGTGGGCATCCCTGGTGGTCCTGGTGACGTCCCTGGTGGTCCAGTGTGGGCATCCTAGGGGGGAGGGGGCTGCACTGATAATCAATCAGCACAGACCCCCCCCCCTTTCAGGGGAGCAGGCGATCGGCTCTCCTCTACTCGCGTCTGATAGACGCGAGTGAGGAAAAGCCGATCAACGTCTCTTCCTGTTTACGCTGTGATCAGCCGTGATTGGACACGGCTTGTCACGTGGTAGAGAGTCTCCGTCAGACTCTTTACCCAGATCGGCGTTGCGGTAAGTCAGACTGACACACTGCAACAATGATCGCCGGGATGAGCGCCCCCCGGGGGCGCGCATCGGCTTGTTATCCTGAAAGACGTCATATGATACGGGATAACACAACCACTTCACCGCCGTCATTTTGCTATATGGCGGGCGGCAAGAGGTTAAAATACATTACATTGTGTACAGGTTTGTATTTGCCCTATATACAGCTAAGGCCCCTTTCACATTGCTCTGTAGCAAAATCATTTTTACCACGATTTTGCTGTGTTTCAGATTGCGTTTCCCTTGTGTGTTTTCGGGCCACCTGCACCTGAGACTCAAAAACGCACCACAAATGCAAAATTGTGGGTGCGTTTTTACCACGATTTCCATTCATCTCAATGGAAAGATGCGTTTTTGGTGCAGTTTTCAAAACTGCACCAAAGATGCAGGAAAAACATAGCGTGAAAGGGCCCCAATACAAATCTTTCAACTAAGATAAAGGACTAGTTCCTTTTAAAGTCTTAGCCACATAAAATACAGCAGACGCCTTCGTGCACTTCTGCTTTTTGCAAGTGTCCTGAATAATGCTATATTACTCAACATCATCTGATCTAATCACATGCATTTCCTACGGCACCTCAGGAGATGAGGGCGGTGGTTTCTTTACAGGAAACAATAGATGATATTACAGAAGAGATTAGAAGTATACAGCCCAGGACCATTGCTAGGGTTGTCAAAGACCTGGGGCACTTTTGGGCAACCTAAAGCAATGCAACACAGCAAATGGTAGTTGTGACCATATTAGGGTGATGGTGGATATGGTAAATATAACCTGAGCCTACTGTGTGTATGCACACATGTGCCAAATCTCTTTGTACCCACAACAGATTAGCAACCAAAAAACAAGATGACAGTTTTATGAAATGCCCCTTTTGTGTTTATACCTTTTTTTTCATCTGAAATTCAAGATATGTCCCTCTTGGAACCTCCATTAACTAGTTATAAAATCGGCAGCACATGCAACTTTCTTCAGACACCGCAGAAAACCTTTGGAAATCCAGTGCACACAGTGTCATGTGGGTGACAGGGCTGAAACAATGAATCGATTAATCGACAACTACCGTATATACTCGAGTATAAGCCGACGCAAATATAAGCCGAGGCCCTAATTTTACCACAAAAAACTGGGAAAATTTACTGACTCGAGTATAAGCCTAGGGTGAGAAATGTGCAGCTACTGTAAGTGGAAAAGGCGGTCAACAATGCCCATTTGCAGCCTCACTGTGCCCATTTGCAGCCATAGGTCCCCCGAACTTTAAACTTGGTAGTTAAGGGTTCCTAGATGCCCCCTAGCTGCAGCCAAAATTTGGGGTCTCTGGACCCAAAGGGTCCCGAAATGACATGCTGCAGGTGGACACAGCTGACCGAATTTGGGGCCCCGTATCTAGGGGCCAAATGGTGCTAGGAACCCCAAATTTGGTGTGCAAGCCCAGTGGAACTAGCACTACAACATATCCAAAGCTGGGGTTCCTAGCACCAAGTGGCCCCAAGATATAGGGCCCCAAATTCGGTTCAGAAAATGTCAAGCACTTTTCTGCAGCAGAGAATGACATTTCCCGAACTGACTTTGGGGCCCCGTATCTTGGGGCCACTTAATGCTAGGAACCCCAGCTTTGGATATGTTGTAGTATATACACCACACTTTTTTTTAAAGGTCATTATCCGATGAATCAAAATAATCGCCCAACCAATGGATTATGAGAATAATCGTTAGTTGCAGCCCTAGGTGACATACAACTCTTGCATTCCTACTGAAACGCTCTGGGTGTTCCATGCTGGCCAACACAAAGCCAAGCAGCGTCAAATGGTGATCGCTTCTCCGCGGCTCTGCAAGAATTCGGAACTTTTTAAAACTTCCTGTTGAATTTTCCTGCAATGTTTCCGTTTTACAGTGCCTTGAAAAAGTATTCATACCCCTTGAAGTTTTCCACATTTTGTCATGTTACAACCAAAAACGTAAATGTATTTTATGTGATAGACCAACACAAAGTGGCACATAATTGTGAAAGGAAAATGATAAATGGTTTTTAATTTTTTTTACAAAGAAACATGTGAAAAGTGTCAATACTTTGTAGAATCTCCTTTCACTGCAATTACAGCTGCAAGTCTTTTTGGGGATGTCTCTATTGGCTTTGCACATCTAGAGAGTGACTTAGAACCAAAAGGAGTAGGGATTTTTAAGGTGCAAGTTGAATAAGTATCAAATATTTTTGTATAAAAAGACTTTTACTTTATTAAGAAAATACAATAAAATATTTTCCACATCAAAATATAAAAAGGAGATTTATAAACGGAAGTGCCACATGTATTTAATTGCAGATGCAGTAACACAGCTTAAACGATGTACCCAACATCCGGATGGGCGAAACATGTTGGGAAGTACATCGTTTATGCTGTGTTACTGCATCTGCAATTAAATACATGTGGCACTTCCGTATATAAATCTCCTTTTTATATTTTGATGTGGAAAATATTTTATTGTATTTTCTTAATAAAGTAAAAGTCTTTTTATACAAAAATATTTGATACTTATTCAACTTGCACCTTAAAAATCCCCACTCCTTTTGGTTCTAAACACAATTTTTCTTGGGATGTGGTGCTAGAAATTAAACTTGGGTTCGTGCTCACATAACTTTCGTTATCTAGACAGTGACATTTTTGCCCATTCTTCTTTACAAAATAGCTCAAGATCTGTCAGATTGGATGGAGAGCAATTTTCAAGTCTTGCCACAGATTTTCAATTGGATTTAGGTCTGGACTTTGACTGGGCCATTCTAACACATGAATATGCTTTGATATAAACCATTCCATTGTAGCTCTGGCTGTATGTTTAGGGTCCTTGTCCTGCTGGAAGGTCAACCTCCACCCCAGTCTCAAGTCTTTTGCAGACTCTAACAGGTTAAAGCCTCGTTACACATGATCGGATTTTTCGGCAGAGAATTGTGTGATGACAGCCTGTTTGCCTAAAATCCGACCGTTTGTACGCTCCTTCAGACAATTGTTGTCCAACTTTCGACCAACAAATGTTGGATGGCAGGCTAGTAAATTTTCAGCGGTACAAAAGTCCGTCACACAAAAGCTTAAAGTACAAACACGCATGCTCGGAATCAATGCTCACCAAACGCGACATTAGCAGAAGGTCCCCAAAGGGTGGCGCTAAAAAGCTGAAAAGCCACGTAGTAAGTCACTACGTTCGTGTTTGTTGGCTGACAATTGTGTGCAAGACAAGTTCCTGGCACACGCCCTTCGGACAAAAATCTGATGTTTTGTCTGCAGAAAATCTGATCACGTGTACGAGGCTTAAGATTGCCCTGTACTTGGCTCCATCTTCCCATCAACTCTGTCCAGCTTCCCTGTCCCTGCTGAAGAAAAGCTTCCCCACAACATGATGATGCCACCACCATGTTTCTTTTCCCACATGTTTCACGCTAGCCACAGGGCTTGTGAAAATATGTCTGCACATTATGCCAAAACCCCATTGAGTGGCCTAAAACATGGGATTGCAAATGTCATATGGCACCCAAACAACTACAAAAAAAACAAACAACCTGAGAGGAAAAGTAAGTTAAAGAAAAAACAACAAGACTTTAGAAAATGTTGGACCAGGGCCCTTTATTGGGGTTAAAAACTGAATAAACACACATATATATATATCTGAATATGAATAAACAAAACCTCCTAAATAAATATCAAATCACCAAAACTTGAGCCAAATGTAATCAGTACATGAACGTATAAATACACTAGAGTGCAAAATTTTTTGCAGCTCTGCATAGAAACCAATCAGGTTCCACTCACCATAACCTGTCGAAGCATGGACTCCACTAGACCTATGCAAGTACCATGTGGTATGCCACTAAGCTGTCAGTAGCAGATCCTTTAACCACTTGCCGACCGCCGATATACGTCATCACAATGGCAGCGGTGGGCAAATAAGTGTACCCGTACGTCCCCTTTAATTGGCAGGGTTAGTGGGCGTGTGTGCCTGCCGTGTACAGCGTGACCATGCCCGCAGGTCCCGATGTCCGCCAGTCTCCAGGCGATCGTGTCACGGAGAGGCAGAACGGGAAGATGTGTGAATAGTACACAGTGCAGCGCTGGACATAAATCTATATAAATAGTTAAACCAACCAATAAAAGATCACACCACCAATAAAAAGTGATGTCGTATAATAAAAGTGATTTAGTGAACAATCTATAATGATAAACCACTAGGGGTGCAACGGATCAAAAAACTCACGGTTCGGATCGTTCCTCGGATCAGGAGTCACGGTTCGGATCATTTTCGGATCAACAAAAAAAAAAAAATCTCCCCCACTGTAATATCCACAATCTCCCTATTGGCAGGGTATTGGCGGGTATATTAGCAGAGTATGGAAGAGTATTGGCAGGGCATTGCAGCAGAGTATTGGCAGGACATTGCAGGGTATTGGCAGGGCATTGCAGAGTATTGGCACTGCTGCCATCCGATCTCTCCCCTCCACTGTACAGATCAATACACAGAGGGGAGAGAGAGGAACCGGCGTCATGACATGACGCCGGTTTGTTACAAGTGATCGCTCCGTCATTCGACGGAGCGATCACGTGCTAAACGGCCGCCGGGTGTACCAAGATGGCCGCCGCTCCGGAGCTAGGCCAAAGCCGCGGCCTTTCCTATGGCCGAGGCCACAGAGCGCTCCACGGATCGCGGGTGTCCCGTACGGATCAACCTCCGCGGATCGGATCACGGATCGATGACAATCCGTTGCACCCCTATAAACCACCAATGTATGTAGAAAAAAAAAAAGTGACCATCAGTGAAAAATAAGTTGTCCTAAGCTTTAATAAAATAAAAAATATTAAAAATAAAGTCCAAGAAAAGTGTCCAAAGAGGGTGAGATGTGGGATGAGGAGTGAAGATTCAGATCCAATATTCACTTGATAGTGCCGCCCACCACCAGGAGAAAGAAATGGGTGCTTACCAGAGAGCCTGCGACCGCCCTTACTCAGGGGGGTCAAAACAGGCTTAGTAGATTAACGTTGGTGTCCCGTTAGGGTTGATTCCGTTGTTCCTTAGGATTTCCTTCAGCGATGGTTTATAGCCAACAGCAAAGAACATTTGGGAGAATGTTGTCACAGGATGGCTCATGCAGCAAACGCTCCAACAAGGGTTAATCATAAAAAAAGAAAAAGGAACTCTCATAGTGCAGAAAATCAAGTTCCATTTATTTAAAAAAGCAAACAGCAGATATACTGCATTTAGATTGCAATTAAAATGCCCAAGCGAAACAGACAGGGAAACAACAAGAAAAATCTCCACCGCCGCTTTAAACTAAAACCGCGCATGCGCGATGCGAACTCACGTTGTGACCCTACGGCCGTTTCGTCACAACTGACGTCATCAGGGGTACGTAATCATGCATGCGCATTATATAGCCAGACGGCGCTTCAAGACACACCGTCCTTGGCTAGCCTTATCCAAGCTGGACAATGTGATTGATCAATAAAAACTTCCTATCCTAAGGGCAGGATGAGACAGGCCTAATCTATTAGTGAACAGCTGAGAAGGCTGTCAGGCATGTAGAGAATAAAAAACTGCCCATGTTAACGCCATCTAGTGGACATTTAAAATATTACCAAAAAAAAAAAAAAAGATATAAAACAAGTAGAAAACATTGTTTTAATATATTGATTGGCAGCTAAAAGAAGCTGCCAAACTCATAAAATACTTAATATACTGTCCAGATTAATGCCATCTCATGGACAGTAAGGCTTGATGGCAAATATAAGAATAAAGAATTATATAATTCATTAAAAATGATTAACCCAGGGTACACATTAATTAATATAGCTCAGAACCTGACGAGGGTAAGGAATATGGCCTGTAAACTGATTTCCCAGTAGCCAAGGGACCTCATAGTGTGATCAACATGAATATGAATACATAAGCTCATTCATCATACTATATGACATAAAAAAATCTTGGGTACAGAGAAAACATCGTATTGGGCCCCCAGAACCAAAGATAATCAATATTAGACAAACCACTTTAAAGACAATCACATAGTAGCAAGATGGTCTGCAATCTCTCGAGGGGACATCAACTGTTATTAATAAAACAGTTGATGTCCCACTCTATATTCAAGCCATTGGGGGCATGAGAACCTAATTTGTAGATCCAGTTCGTTTCGGATCTAGAAATGGTTCTCTTACCATTGCTGCCGCGCCAATGGGGGACGTGTTTCTCTATGCCAATAAAGAAAAGTGCCTGTTGGATCTCTGTTGTGCACAAGGTCATAGTGTTTGGAAACACTATGCTTATCAAAGCCTTGTTTAATGTTAGTGATGCGTTCGCCTAACCTCACGTGCAACATTCTGATGGTACGTCCCACATATTCCAGCCCACATGGGCACCTCAGGACAGTGATGGCGAACCTTGGCACCCCAGATGTTATGGAACTACATTTCCCATGATGCTCATGCACTCTGCAGTGTAGTTGAGCATCATGGGAAATGTAGTTCCAAAACATCTGGAATGCCAAGGTTCGCCATCACTGCCTTAGGAGGTATACAACACATTTTGTGGTACACGTTATGAGTAATTTGATGGGGTATGTTATGTAAACAAGGCATTTCCCCATTCTGCCTTGACATGACAGAGATCACTGCTCCCTGTCATGTCAGTGGAAACCCCCCCCCCGCCCCCACACCCAGTTAGAATCACTCCCTAGAACACACTTAACCCCTTCATCGCCCCCTATGTGTAACCCCTTCCCTGCCCTTGTCATTTACACAGTAATCAGTGCATTTTTATAGCACTGATCGCTGTATAAATGACAAGGGTCCCAAAATAGTGTCAAAAGTGCCCGCCATAATGTCGCAGTCATGGTAAAAATCGCAGATCACCGCCAATACTACTACAAAAAAAAAAAAAATTAATAACAAAAATGCCATAAATGTATCCCCTATTTTGTAAACGCTATAACTTTTGCGCAAACCAATCAATATACGCTTATTGCGATTTTTTTTTTACCAAAAATATGAAGAATACATATCGGCCTAAACTGAGGAAAAAAAATAGTTTTTTTTAATATATTTTTTGGGGATATTTATTATAGCAAAAAGTAAAAAATGATTGCTTTTTTTTTTTCAAAATTGTCGCTCATTTTTTGTTTATAGCTCAAAAAATAACCGCCGCGGTGATCAAATACCACCAAAAGAAAGCTCTATTTGTGGGAAAAAAAGGACGTCAATTTTGTTTTGGTGTAACGTCGCACGGCCGCGCAATTGTCAGTTAAAGCGACGCAGTGTCGAATCGCAAAAAGGTGCTCTGGTCAGGAAGGGGGTAAAATCTTCCGGCGCTGAAGCGGGTTAAAAGAGAAGTATGTGGTCCTCGCTTCGGCAGGACATATACTAAAAAAAAAAAAAAATTGGAACGATACAGAGAAGATTAGCATGGCCCCTGCGCAAGGATGACGCGCAAATTCGTGAAGCGTTCCATATTAAAAAAAAAAAAAAGAGAAGGAGGTGTTGTTTTTTTTTATTTTGCAGTTTCATACTAACCTAGGTGGATGCAGCATCTGTCCCCCGCCACCTCTACACTGAGCGATCAAACACCGCCGATGGCTCAGGTCTCACAGCTCCCAGAGCAGGGAACTGCTGCCTGTCAATCAGCAGCTCTCCGCTCTGCCCCCCCCAGCACTTACTGAAACGCTGAGCTGTGGAGGGGGCGGGGAGTGGCCGTCTCAGGCTCTCAGCAGCTCACTGAGAGGCTGAGACGGGTGTCAGTCCAGGCACCTGGCGGATCCAGACTTTATTGTCGGGATGACGTGGTGTCTAGAGTGATATCCGTGACGGCAGCAGAGAGCGGACTTCAGACCTTTCCTGCCAAAAAGGGGGTCACAGGAGTGCAAAACGAATTGAACTCTTGTGACCCATAGGAGAAGCCCAGCCAAGTGAGCTCAGGCTGGACTTCTCCTTTAAGTCCGGTAAGTTGTGAGGTGGGGCCTCCATGGGTCAAACTGGTTTTTCCAGCACATTCCACGAGTGCTCAATAGATTTTGATCTGGAGGCCAAGTCAACATCTCAAATCATTCATGAAATTCATCAGACCAGGCCACCTTCTTACATTGCTCCATGGTCTAGTTCTAATGCCCCTTGTATGTGGACACGAGTCGGCATGGGCACCCTGACCAGTTTGTGCCCACACAGCCCCATACACAACTGTGTGTTCTGACACCTATTGAACCAGCATTCACTTTTTTCAGCAATCTGAGCTACAGTAGCTCTTCTATTGGACTGCACAGTCCAGCCTTCCCTCCCCAATACATCAATGAGCCATGGCCACCTATTTCTGTCCCTGGTTCTCATTCCTTAGACCACTTTTGTTAGGTCCTGACCAGGAACGTCCAACATATGGTTGTAAACCTCAGTCATGGAATCTGAGCAAAGCACATATACCCGTAGTGTTTACTTGTCTCTCTCCAAAGCTCTAAGTGTTGTTTCTCTCTGGTGCTCCGTTCCTCTGTTTTCCATTTGTGTCGGGGAGGGATTTTAGGAAGGAGCTGGTCTATTCACAACACAGTTCTTCTGCTGGGTGGAGGAGGGGGGGTGTTCCTTTCCTCCAATCAGCTCTCACACACTAGAACTGCAGCCTCTACACCCCCTCCTCTGTGCTGCTGACAGATGAAGATTTTTAAACACAATCTGCACTTTTGAAAGGGTGTAGAGAGGAGAAGACTGCAGATAAACAAGTAAAACGTATGTAGGGAGATTTGTTTCACCTCTGTGTATTATCCGAGGCTGTTCACATCACTGGGTATATGAAAGGGTTTACATCCGCTTTACATTTGGGGGTTGTTGTGACCCAGTCATCTAGGCAACCCAATCTGGCCCCGATCAAAGCTGCAAAAATCCTTACACTTGTCCCTTCTTCTTCCGATTTCAACACAACTTCAGAGACAACATGTTTACTTGCTGCCTAATATATCCCACCCACTTTTACAAGCCATTGTAAGCAGATAATGCATGTCATTCACTGTACCTGTCATCACGTTACATCCAATTGGTGTACAGCGCAGGCAACTCATTCAGAGACATGACATGCAACCAGTACTGGAGAAAATACAGGCAGGAAGTGGGGGAAAGAGGCTGCAGGAGATCAGCAGCAAGGTGCAACAAAACGATGGAAAAAAGGGGGTTATGGATTGTTTATAATACACAGAACTGCCAATCAGTTACTGTTTAGATGTATTAGGAGTGCACTTATAAATCATCATCCATAGGCGAATCCATGAGGTCAGAAGAGCTGCATGCACAAGTAATCCCATTGACTACAATGGCACCATCCGGGTCTCTGTCCTCCTGTCCACACTCTCAGCCATACTGCTGCTGCTGCTAGCCTCGCCTGACCTTTCACTCCTGAACTCCTACCATGCTGGGGGCGGGGCTTCCCACATAAGCCCCACCCCCTAGCCAATCCCACAGGACGCGCCTGCCATAGTGCACGTGAGACTACAAGCGTGCGGCTGAATCCCCACGTGATCGCAAGCTGACTGGCCACATGATCCGGCACTGACTCACTTTCCGCCATTTTGGAGTCGGGCACTGAAGCTCCCGTGCTAAGATAACACAGAGGACGGACCTACAATCATAAAAAAAAAATGTTTCATTTACGAGTTATCTGATAGTTATCATTATCACATTTTCTCTCACGTCTTGTCATTAGCTCACTTCTTCGATGCCTTCTTACACTCTTGCTCTGACGTAAGCGCGCATACGCTTCAATAGCCAATCGCTGAACGCACTCGGAGTGATTGACCTTTTTTTTTTTTTTTTTTACTCCAGCCACGCCCCTGCTTACAAATTTGCATTCGGACTCCTATTGGTTCCCCAGCTCAAAGGAATGGGCGTGGCCTCCTCGCTCTTCCTCGAATCCTATCCGCCCTTACTCATCTGTAGCCAATCCGCATTCAGTTCCCCTCCCTCTCAGCGGCTGGCCAGTGTTGCCGCTCGGACTCCGCCCACTTTGCACAGCAGCCGCCGGTCGCGTCACTTCTGGTTCGGTCCAAAATGGCGACCGCGTCGTCTCTGGAGCGCAGCTGAGGGGCTCCGAGAGGTTTTTTTTTTTTTTCCTACCAGCGGCCAGTGACGTCACTCAGGCGAGCCAGTGACGTCAGTGGAGGGAGGCGGAGGAGAGGCGAGCGCTGTGGACTGTGTTGACATCTCGGCTCTTCTCTATACTAACAAAGCCCCGCGGGAGGAATGGGACGCCCCGGCTGAGGTGAGGCGGAAGGGGGCGCTGTGTGGTGTATGGGGAGAGGGGGGGGCCCTTGGCACTCTATACAGGCGGCCGGGGAAACTTTCACATTGTCTGTAGCAGCTGATTGGTTGTTGTCAGGGGTAACAGGTCCTCTGCCCCCTGGAGGGGAGTGCTGGACACATGTGTCAGCTGTGCTCAGTCATTGGTTGCCATGGGAGATCGCTCCACCTGAGTTTACAGCACTTTGTATCCATAGAGGTCAGGAGATTGTCCGCCCATCAGATAGAACATGATCAGCCACCGGGAATAATAACAACAACAAGGCTTATCTGTCACAATGACATCTGGACCTTGGTGACAAGTGAACATGTTGTCTCTGAAGTTGTGGCGAAAGCAGAAAATATGGGCTTGTGGAAGGATTTCAGTGACAGACGAGAGCCGGAGTGTAATAGATAGACGATCGTGTCAGAGCAACTCCAGGATCTCTTGTAGGACGATCCCCGCGGTCAGGAGCCACCAAGACGGGTCCAAGGAAGGAAAACCCGGGGACGGATGAGGGGGTGATGTATACCTCCCAACTGTCCCTGATTCGGGGGGGTCTGTCCCTGATTCGGGGGGGTCTGTCCCTGATTCGGGGGGGTCTGTCCCTGATTCGGGGGGTCTGTCCCTGATTCGGGGGGTCTGTCCCTGATTCCGAGAGTCTGTCCCTGATTCGGGGGGGGTCTGTCCCTGATTCGGGGGGGATCTGTCCCTGCTTCGGGGGGGTCTGTCCCTGATTCGGGGGGTCTGTCCCTGATTCCGAGAGTCTGTCCCTGATTCGGGGGGGGTCTGTCCCCTGATTCCGAGAGTCTGTCCCTGATTCGGGGGGTCTGTCCCTGATTCCGAGAGTCTGTCCCTGATTCCGAGAGTCTGTCCCTGATTCCGAGAGTCTGTCCCTGATTCCGAGAGTCTGTCCCTGATTCGGGGGGGGTCTGTCCCTGATTCGGGGGGTCTGTCCCTGATTCCGAGAGTCTGTCCCTGATTCGGGGGGGGTCTGTCCCCTGATTCCGAGAGTCTGTCCCTGATTCCGAGAGTCTGTCCCTGATTCCGAGAGTCTGTCCCTGATTCCGAGAGTCTGTCCCTGATTCCGAGAGTCTGTCCCTGATTCGGGGGGGGTCTGTCCCTGATTCGGGGGGGTCTGTCCCCTGATTCGGGGGGTCTGTCCCCTGATTCGGGGGGTCTGTCCCTGATTCGGGGGTCTGTCCCCTGATTCGGGGGGTCTGTCCCCTGATTCGGGGGGTCTTTCCCCTGATTCCCAGAGTCTGTCCCTGAATCGGGGGGGTCTGTCCCTGAATCGGGGGGGTCTGTCCCTGAATCGGGGGGGGGTCTGTCCCTGAATCGGGGGGGGTCTGTCCCTGAATCGGGGGGGGTCTGTCCCTGAATCGGGGGGGGGTCTGTCCCTGATTTGGGGGGGTCTGTCCCTGATTCGGGGGGTCTGTCCCCTGATTCCAAGAGTCTGTCCCTGATTTGGGGGGGGTCTGTCCCTGATTTGGGGGGGTCTGTCCCTGATTTGGGGGGGTCTGTCCCTTATTCCGGGGGTCTCTCCCCTGATTCGGGGGGTCTGTCCCTGATTCGGGGGGTCTGTCCCTGATTCGGGGGGTCTGTCCCCTGATTCCAAGAGTCTGTCCCTGATTTGGGGGAGGTCTGTCCCTGATTTGGGGGAGGTCTGTCCCTGATTTGGGGGGGTCTGTCCCTTATTCCGGGGGTCTCTCCCCTGATTCCGAGGGTCTGTCCCCTGATTCCGAGGGTCTGTCCCCTGATTCCGAGGGTCTGTCCCCTGATTCCGAGGGTCTGTCCCCTGATTCCGAGGGTCTGTCCCCTGATTCGGGGGGGTCTGTCCCCTGATTGGGAGCAATGTCCCTCTGTCCCTCTTTCCCATTTTCCCAAGTGTTTCCCATTTCTAAACCTTTCATCTGATTTCTAAATTGGTGGATTTGTACATTTATCACCGCCCATATAACAGAACAGTCTGTCCCTGATTCCGAGAGTCTGTCCCTGATTCCGAGAGTCTGTCCCTGATTCCGAGAGTCTGTCCCTGATTCCGAGAGTCTGTCCCTGATTCGGGGGGGGTCTGTCCCTGATTCGGGGGGGTCTGTCCCTGATTCGGGGGGTCTGTCCCCTGATTCGGGGGGTCTGTCCCTGATTCGGGGGTCTGTCCCCTGATTCGGGGGGTCTGTCCCCTGATTCGGGGGGTCTTTCCCCTGATTCCCAGAGTCTGTCCCTGAATCGGGGGGGTCTGTCCCTGAATCGGGGGGGTCTGTCCCTGAATCGGGGGGGGGTCTGTCCCTGAATCGGGGGGGGTCTGTCCCTGAATCGGGGGGGGTCTGTCCCTGAATCGGGGGGGGGTCTGTCCCTGATTTGGGGGGGTCTGTCCCTGATTTGGGGGGGTCTGTCCCTGATTTGGGGGGGTCTGTCCCTTATTCCGGGGGTCTCTCCCCTGATTCGGGGGGTCTGTCCCTGATTCGGGGGGTCTGTCCCTGATTCGGGGGGTCTGTCCCCTGATTCCAAGAGTCTGTCCCTGATTTGGGGGAGGTCTGTCCCTGATTTGGGGGAGGTCTGTCCCTGATTTGGGGGGGTCTGTCCCTTATTCCGGGGGTCTCTCCCCTGATTCCGAGGGTCTGTCCCCTGATTCCGAGGGTCTGTCCCCTGATTCCGAGGGTCTGTCCCCTGATTCCGAGGGTCTGTCCCCTGATTCCGAGGGTCTGTCCCCTGATTCCGAGGGTCTGTCCCCTGATTCGGGGGGGTCTGTCCCCTGATTGGGAGCAATGTCCCTCTGTCCCTCTTTCCCATTTTCCCAAGTGTTTCCCATTTCTAAACCTTTCATCTGATTTCTAAATTGGTGGATTTGTACATTTATCACCGCCCATATAACAGAACAGTAGTGATAAAAAAAAGCCCTTGTGGTTTTAATCAACCATTTTTTTGGGTTAATTCTCCTTTAAGGGGGTGTGGCAGGGGGCGTGTCCTGTCCTATGCCTGCATACATTTGCTAGTTGGTGTCCCTCATTCCCATCTCAAAATGTTGGTAGGTATGTGGGTGATGGGCAGCCATGGTACATTGATGGATGGGGGGAGGGCTGCACTTTATAGTCCCATCCAATAGAAGGCACCGGTACATCCAATTGTTGTTGGTTCTGATAGGTGTGAGAACACAGAGTAGTGTATGGGGCTGAGTATCTACAGACTGGTCAGGGTACCCATGAGGACTAGGGTTACCATCTCATCCCTTTAAACCCGAATTACACAGGTTCTGTGCCCGATTTAGGTGGTAATTAAACTCAGTGCCTTACCTGCATTCAATCAGCCTCAGAACCAGTGTAATTTATATGTGTTCAGGTTTAAAGGGATGAGGGGGCAACTCTAATGATGACCCATGTTCAGCCGAAAGTTCCTACAATGGGCACATGATTATCAGAACTGGACCAGGGATGGAAGGAGGAGGCCTGGTCTGACCAATCACGTTTTCTTTTACATCATGAGGATGGCCGGGTGTCACTTACCTGGGGAAGAGATGGCAGCAGGATGTATTATGGGAAGAAGACAAGCCGGGGGAGGCAGTGTGATGATTCGGGAAACCTTGGCTTCTGCTGTTCATGTGGATGTTATTAGACACGTATCACCTACCTAAATATTGTTAGTAACAAAGTACATCCCTTCATGGAAACTGTATTCCCTGATGGCAGTGGCTTCTTTCAGCAGGATAATGGTCCCTGCTACACTGCAAACAATTGACCGAGAATGGTTTGAGAAACACAACAAGTTGGGGGTGTTGACTTGGCCTCCCAATTCTTCAGATCTCAATCTAATTCAGCAATTGTGGGATGTTCTAGAAATGCAAGTCTGATCCATGGAGGCCTCACCTCCCAACTTACAGGACTTGAAGGATCTGCTACGGAGGATTTGGTGCCAGGTACCACAGTGTACCTTCAGAGGTCTAGTGAAGTCCACGTCTGGGCAGGTTATGGTGGGGGGTCAGAATGTTATGGTGGGGGGTCAGAATGTTATGGTGGGGGGTCAGAATGTTATGGTGGGGGGTCAGAATGTTATGGTGGGGGGGTCAGAATGTTATGGTGGGGGGTCAGAATGTTATGGTGGGGGGTCAGAATGTTATGGTGGGGGGTCAGAATGTTATGGTAGGGGGTCAGAATGTTATGGTAGGGGGTCAGAATGTTATGGTGGGGGGTCAGAATGTTATGGTGGGGGGTCAGAATGTTATGGTGGGGGGGTCAGAATGTTATGGTGGGGGGGTCAGAATGTTATGGTGGGGGGTCAGAATGTTATGGCTGATCGCTGTTCATGCTGCAGACATTGATATGGAGGAACATTAGACACACCGGGGGATGTTCATCTGTGCTGTGAAATGTAGATGGAAGAATTGGTTGTTTTTATTTATTTTTTTCTTGGAAGAGATTGTGTTCAACTTAAAGGATAATTTCACCTTTACATAAAATAATAAGTGCACATTTTTCATTTATTATTATTTTTTTGTGCAGAGCCTGTAAAGTGTTGCATCACGATCAGCAAATTTGTGGGTGTTATTCCACAGTCCTGCAGACTGTTTGTGTATCTGAATGTTTGTACCTCCGATACGGGTAACACTGACAGGAACCATCAATGGACTATCAGTGCGTTCAACAGCACCATAGTAGTTCATAGAAAACTACAAGCTGACAGCCCCAAAGGATGAGAGTACTTGTACTTTTCACCCTCACAGAACACTGTGAATGAATGACGTAGATTGATTTAGAAGAGGCGGGGAGCAGAGGCCGGTGCACCTGGAACATTTTATATATATGATAGAAAAGGGGTGGCATGCATGACAATAGAAATCATGTTCTTGCCATCCCTGTTTGCAGTCCCTGTACATACAGCAGGGCTGGAGTGTACGAGAAGCAGAACAAGGAGCCAGTAGTTAGTTGATATGCAGAGAACATTCAGGCTGACGAGACTGAGGAGAGTAGCAGAGATGCTGCTTCTCCTGTCATTGTACAGTCTCAAGCTGAGGTGTGTTTAGGATGATGTTGGCCAGAAGAAGTTGAATGATGCTGACCATCAAATCAGACTGTGGATGTTTTTGTGGTGGTGCTGGAGGAGGGGGATGTCTCTAGAATAAAGGTCATTATTGCAGCAAAAGCTGACTTTGATTTTTACCTTTTTTTTTTTTTGACTGGAGTTCTTTAACCACTTCAATACCAGGCACTTAGACACCTTCCCGCCCAGGCCAATTTTCAGCTTTCAGCGCTGTTGCAATTTGAATGACAATTGCGCGGTCATGCAACACTGTACCCAAACTAAATTTTTATCATTTTGTTCCCACAAATAGAGCTTTCTTTTGGTGACATTTGATCACCTCTGCGGGTTTTATTTTTTGCGCAACAAATAAAAAAAGACCGAAAATTTTGAAAAAAAACAAGTTTTTCTTTGTTTCTGTTAAAATTTTTTGTAAATAAGTACGTTTTTCTTCAATGACAGGCACTGATATGGCTGCACTGACGGGCACTGATACGGCGGCACTGATGGGCACCAATGAGGCGGCACTGATGATGGGCACTGATAGACGGCACTGATGGGTGGCACTCATAGGCGGCACTGATGGGTGGCACTCATAGGCGGCACTGATGGGTGGCACTCATAGGCGGCACTGAAGGGTGGCACTCATAGGCGGCACTGATGGGTGGCACTCATAGGCGGCACTGATGGGTGGCACTCATAGGCGGCACTGATGGGTGGCACTCATAGGCGGCACTGATGGGTGGCACTCATAGGCGGCACTGATGGGTGGCACTCATAGGCGGCACTGATGGGTGGCACTCATAGGCGGCACTGATGGGTGGCACTCATAGGCGGCACTGATGGGTGGCACTCATAGGCGGCACTGATGGGTGGCACTCATAGGCGGCACTGATGGGTGGCACTCATAGGCGGCACTGATGGGTGGCACTCATAGGCGGCACTGATGGGTGGCACTCATAGGCGGCACTGATGGGTGGCACTCATAGGCGGCACTGATGGGTGGCACTCATAGGCGGCACTGATGGGTGGCACTCATAGGCGGCACTGATGGGTGGCACTCATAGGCGGCACTGATGGGTGGCACTCATAGGCGGCACTGATGGGTGGCACTCATAGGCGGCACTGATGGGTGGCACTCATAGGCGGCACTGATGGGTGGCACTCATAGGCGGCACTGATGGGTGGCACTCGTAGGCGGCACTGATGGGGGGCACTCGTAGGCGGCACTGATGGGCACTCGTAGGCGGCACTGATGGGCACTCGTAGGCGGCATTGATGGGTAGTTATGGGTGGCACTGATAGGTGGGCACGGATGGGCACTGACAGGTGGCACCGATGGACACTGATGGGTGGCACTGATGACACTGACTGATGGCACTGATGCCCCTAGAGGGTGGCATTGCTGGGCATCAGTGCTATATAATGGTGCCAATCAGTGCCCATTTGTGGGCACTGTTGGGCACAGATTGGGCATTGACTGGGCACATGTGGATGGCCATGGGGTACATACCTGGCCATGGGGTACATACCTGGCCATCCACATGTTGCCCCTTCCCTGGTGGTCCAGTGTGGTGATCTGAGGGGGGCTGCGCTGATAAACAATCAGCGCAGACCCCCCCCCCCCTGTCAGGAGAACCGCCGATCGGCTCTCCTCTCCTCTCGTCTGTCAGATGCGAGTGAGGAAGAGCCGATCAACGGCTCTTCCTATTGACATCGTGATCAGCCATGATTCGACACGGCTGATCACGTGGTAAAGAGCCTCTGCCAGAGGCTCTTTACCAAGATCGGTGTAGCGGTGTGTCAGACTGACACACCGATCCACCGATCGCCCAGATGCGCGCGGGCGCGCGGCGGCATGTTATCCTGCTGGACTTCATATGATAACTGAACCATCGCCCGGCCGTCATCTGCTATGGGCCGGGCCAGAAGTGGTTAACTACTTGACATCCTTAAAGCGGAGCTCCACCCAAAAGGGGAAGCTCCGCTTATCTGCCACCTCCCTCCAGTGCCACATTCCGGGGGCAGGGGGGTGTGTGTGTAACGGTTACCTGGTTTTGATAGGTACCCGTCCCCACTTCTGGGAGACCTGGCTATGGCAAAGGTCCCCCAGTAGTCCTGCCCCCCTCCTCCTTCCCCCGCGCCACCGGGTATGCTTTGCGCATGCACAGTAGGGCTGTAAGGCTTCACTGCCGGTTTCCCTTACAGGCAATGGAGGTGGAAGCACCCGAGAGAGAGATGGAAACATTGGCTGTGGTGCTGGGTGCTGACATTGCTGGATTCTAGGACAGGTATCTGTCCATATACCTGTATTAAATGTCAGCAGCTACAGTATTTGTAGCTGCTGACTTTTATTTTTTTTGTGGAGGGCTGGAGTTCTAGTTTAAGGCATTTTGTTAATGATCTGGAATTCAAGTGGTTGGGAAACCATTTGACAGGTGCAGCTGTGAGCTTTGTACGTTGTCTTTCAGCTGACAGTCAGCTTTCCAGTAAAAGTAACCTGGGTGGCTCTATAGCTGCCTGATCACTTTCACCATACTGCCGCCCCAATCCCGTGTGGTTCCCAGCTCTCCCATTACAGGAAGAGATTGAGGAACATCCATTCTCTAATCTTCCTGTGATGATTGATTCCAGAAACGACATGCATTTTATCCCTTCGTGATTCAGTTCATTAAAGCCGGCCATAGACTGCGGTTTACTTTTCTGCAACCGCAGATTGCTTGATTCCCCCATGAACACAGTCAGTGTTGATGGGTGAATCCCTCCTGCGGAGCTGTGGTGTTCCATCAACCGGGGGAGCTGTCCCTACCGGGAGAACATACATTGATTATTGCCAGTGACTCTAGCCACTGGCAATAATCACATGAAAAATCAGACAGGTTGTACCCATGTTAACCGATCTATCAACTTGTGTACAATCGGCCTACTCATACACGATTCAAGTCTCGGCCGGTCCCAGTTGAACCGGCAAAGATTTAAAACGTTTATGGCTGGCTTAAGTTCCCAAGTACTGTGGGGCATGCAGCTACTCCAGCACAATTTGGGCTTGATTAGCTAAAGGGGAGACATTGGGGGTCAACAGATCCCAATGTCTCCATAAAAAGAACCTGCCCATGTTATCACAGCGATGGCCCCCTTGGGATAGCAATAAAGTTAAAAGGAGGAAAAAAAAGTTTTAAAAAATACATTATTATAAAAAAAAAAAATACAAAGCGCCTTTTTGCCCTATGTACACATGTATGTAAACAGCAGTTGCAGCACATATGAGTTATTGCTGCAAATGGAGTAAGAGCGATCATTTTAGGGCAATCATTCACTGTTAATTCACAATAATAGTTTTGGGTACTGTAGTTTTCCACCATTTAGAGACTTGACATGTTTGGTATCTATTTACTTGACACAACCCCATCTTTTATGTTTTACCAAATAACAGATATTGTATTGTTTGTTTCCTCGAAATTTGTGTTTGATAAACAGTTGTTCAAATATTGTGTGACAAAAAATTACGACGGCCACCTTTTTTATTCTACAGGGCCTTTGCCTTAGAAAACATATAATTATTTGGGGGCTCTAAGTGATTTTTCTTCAGGTGGATACTTTATTTATTTTTCATTTGGATAGTCCTGAGGTTTTAGAATGGCTGTCCGTTTTTATTGTCGGTGTCCCTTTTAGGCCCAGTTCACACTGCCACAACTTCATAGTCAGTTAGTTTGAAAAAAGACACCAGTCCATCTAGTTCAACCTGTGTGGGTGGGTGTGTGTTTATTACAATAGTACATTGTATATCCCTGTATGTTGTGGTTGTTAAGATGCCTACCTCGTGCCACGTGTGATGTGACATGTGCTCTCAAAGTTGGACGAATGTCACACCAGTGTGAACCAAGCGTTAGGGAGATTCATGAGCTCTAATTGTCACTAAAGTCACAGGGAATGAAGTGGAGGGTAAATCCAAAATGTTGAGATGCCTCCAGACCAGAAATAGAGGAGAAATCCTCCAGATGGGATACTTGTACCTGTAACACGTGTGGGATTTCCTCCACCTTGGAGAGCGATGCTCTCACTTCCTGTTGAGTCTGTAGGATAGGAAGTGAAGGGAAATCTCATTTAATGAGACACAGATGGTACAAAAACTGACAACGGTGACCGTCCCCTACTCTGTCCAAAGTTCTGGCTTTAGATGTGCCTTGTATGCAGACCAGGAATGGTGACTGTTCTGTTTCTCTTACTTGTTTCAAGTCAGTGAATTGGATAATATTTGAAGCTAGCAAGTCAGTTTTGGGAAAAAAGAGAAAACAAAGTCGATGTGGCGCTGTTCTATTCTAATGTGCACCTGGTGACAGGTGATTCCAATTTAAAACCCAATTAAGTGTGGCTGATAGTGCTCATTTAAATGTGCATAAGCTGCTGCTTAAAATTTATATAGTCTTCATATAAATAAACCATATACGTGATATTAAAAATTATATGAATGTGCCAAAATCAATTGACACTGCTAACCAATAATCAATAATTCGAAATAGTGCAAATTGATGATCCAAAAAATATTGTGTATAAATATGCATATAAAACTAAGTAGAGGTACCAAAATGTGATATTAAAATGCTAAACAAAATTAAAAAATAAAGATATGCATATAAAACTAAATAAATGTACCAACATGTGATACCAAAACCAAGTGACAATGCAATCCAATGGGTCAATGATAGTCCAAAAATATACAATGTGGTTCAATGGTTAAAGTCAATAAAGTGCTCTAGTGCCAGTCAAGGTAACAACGCTTGATCTAGTTCACTTTCCAATAGGTGATCAC